>OY987279.1:21212750-21812750 GCA_963920785.1 Sphagnum contortum | reverse complement strand
ATACCCGTCACAGGTCCGCACAGAAAAATGAGACTTGCCCATGCATGTGAAATGCCCAACTCTTGTACGTAAGGAATCAGCAAGGACAACTGCAATGCCCACCCGAATTGCACCCCGACTGCTATGCTAGCTACACGCACCAATGCACTAATGGGTACTCTGTTCTTTCCCTTGTTGTTATTCTTCTTCCGCCACCCCTGGTCTTGCTCCTCCTCCTCTTCCCCCATCTCTCAAATTCCACCACAACAACACTTCTCCAAAAATCACAACAACAACTACAACTTCTTTCTTCTTCTTCTTCTTCCACCACCAATACCACAACAATACAACAACAATTTCTTCTTCGTCTTCTTCTTCCGCCACCAACGACAACAACTTCTTGTTTACTTCTGCTTCCACGAACACGACCACTTCTTCTTCCCACGAACCTGTGGGTCAACCTCAACTGAGTTGGGCCCGCTGTACAATAGGAGTCAGATCCGATGCTCAACCCAAATCAAGCATTTCTATTGCAAAAGTTGAAATGGGCCTCAAGGATTTTACACTAGGAGTCAAGGCTGAAATACAAAAAAAAAATTTCAATCTGCCCCAAGTTAAAAATTAATGCTACGTACCTTCTTATAAGATGGGTATGGGTAAATTACCCTAACCTAGGGTCAGTTTCCACATCGACAAAACCAAATAATTATTTTTTTTCAAAAAATGAATTCGTTTAAAAAAATTTGGAATTAATAAATTTTCCAGCATCCACTATAATATTGTGATACAAGTTGTGAAATTATTTAGAGTGTAGTCTATGATAGTTATGATAATTTTCACCAATGTCATGTTTTCACAAAATTTCATTTTGAGCATTATTTAAGGAAAATTTTAAATTCACACCTTTTTTGGTTAAATTCACACCCTTTGCGCGTACGATTTTATGCAGATTAAACTTTAAGAGTATGTTCCTTTATCAGTTCAATTATTTCTGCGGGCAAGTTCTCAAGTTGTGCCCTGATTGACCATAGACCCCACACTTGCGTCCTTCCACGTTTAGGGTGAAAGAAAGGGTGTGAATTTAACCAAAAAAAAGTGTGAATTTAAACATTGCCTTATTTAATGACAAAACTGACCTTAGGGTAAGGTAGTGGATAGTTTATAGTTTGTAGGTAGGTGACGGTTTGTTTTTTATTATAGTAAAAATGTTGCCAAGCTAACCACCATGGTTAGATAGGGAACTGGAGCCCAACAGATAATTGTTTCTTCACCACTTCCTAGACAAAACTTAGTGGTGGGTCTGTAGGAAGCTTAAAAACACGTAACTTAAGAGGGATGTTGCTGAATTTGTGGGAAAGAAAAAACAACTAGGCTTACTTCAGTTTATAAAAACCTTACAAAAACTTTATTTATAAAACACACCACATGTTCGAAAAAATATTAAAAAGTTTAATATTACTTAATATTATTTAAAGGACGTTAAGTTTGTACAAACTACATGTCAAAAACTCTCTATCTCAACAACCAGCCCCTTGCAATAGGCCATAGCCCATCTCAACACCCAGCTGCTTGTACTAGATCGGCCATGGTGATGCGATGGGGTGTGTGTACGAAGGGGTGGAAGTTTGGTTTTGAAATAAGTGACAAGAAAAGCTTTAGTGCTACTACATTAAACTAATCGAGGGCCCCAGGAAAGCTTCTTGATACACTAGTTCGTACCCAACTTTTGTGCATTGATGTAGCCTAATATCTAGGCCACTTTGGTAGCAACCAGTGTTGGCCGGATATATATATTTTAAAAATCCGGTTATGCATCTGGATGGTCAACGGATATGGATGAATCCATTTCTGGAAATTTTTAAGTTCTAAATATCCGGCAGCATACACCACTGCCGGATGTGTCTTAGGATGTGTAACCGTACCCAGTTGAATGACCTTTAATAGGTGACTATATCCGGCCCATTAGGGTTTTGAAAATGCCGGATATGGATTTAGGGTTTAAGTCATTTAGGGTTAGGGTTTTGGGCTAGAACCTGTCGCATTCTCCTTTTAGCAATTTTTCGTTACAATTTTTGTGCACTTGATGATGACGTGTTTGATTTGTGCGCTTTGCAAGTTTGCTTTTTCTCTTTTGTGTTTTCTTCTTGGTTTCTTTTGATGTTTGGTGTTTGCTTGTTTCTTGGTGCTCGTTGCATCGACTTGCCAACAAACTATAATTGGATGTTTGCTCTTTTCCTTTTGGGTTTTGTTCCTAGTTTGTTTTTTTATTTGGCATTTGTTTGTTGATTGACACTCGTTGCATCGACTTCTACTATTCAACAATCTTCAAGAAGTGTTGTAGCTCTTAGTAGAAGTAAGCTTCAAGCTTCAACCTCCTTTGATCTTTGTTTTTTTATTTTTAGTGTTAGGGTTTCTATTTTAGTTAATGCCTACAAATTACAATTTCTTTTGGGTTTTGTTCTTGGTTTGTTTTGGTACTTAGTGATTGCTTGTTGATAGGTGCTCACTGCATCGACAATCTTTTGTAGTGTTAAAGTTCCTAATAGAAGTAAGCTTCAACCTCCATTTATTTTTATTTTTTTTATCTTTAGATTTAGGATTTAAGGACTTCTATTTTAGTTAGTGTTGGATTTTTGAACTAGATGTTTTGATTTGAACTTGATGAAAATGGTAGTTACTTGCAGCCATAACATTGATTCAATGTTTAGTTAAAAAGGATAAAAGAATTTTGAAGTTGTTGATGATTGAGTCCATGCATATTTTGTTGCAACTACCTAAGGTTTTGTTATAGTTGCTCTAAGATTTTGCAGCTTGCTACAACTGTTTAAGGTTTTGCTATAATTGCTTTAAGCTTATGCAACCTGCTACAACTCCCTAAGGTTCTCCTACATTTGTTAAAAGATGCTCTAAGGTTTTACTTTTACTACCTAAAAGGTTCTACTGCAACTGCTTTAAGCTGTTCTAAAGTTTTGTTGTACTTGTTCAAAGCTGTTCATAAATTTTGTTGCAGTTGTTTTAAGCTATTGTAAAGTTTTGTTACAATTGTTTTAAGTTTTTCTAAGTTTTGCTACAGTTGGTCTGAGCTCTTTTAAAGTTTTGTTACAGTTGCTTTAAGGTTTTGTTATAATTATTTTAAGGTTTTGTTACAATTGCTCTAAGGTTTTGCACAATTAATCTAAAGTTCTACTATAGTTGCTCTAAGGTTTTGTTATAGTTATTTTAAGGTAATAATAACACCACCACCACCTCTTTAGCTCACTCAAATTTTGTGTCTAAATCGCAATGGTTGAAGAAGAGTAGTGTTATGTTGAGAGTGTTGGTGGAGTTGATGAAGATATTCCATCAACTTTTTATGTTCATATGTTGTCTACTTCAGTTCATACACCAATTTCATATGTCTCAGATGTTGAGAGTGTGCATTTGTAAGCTCCCAACATGTCAAATGGTGATATTTCATAGCTTGCCACTGTAAAAATGCAAGTTGTGGTTTGGAGACCTCATCACAACTTATTAATATGCTAGGGATTTTTTGCTATCAGTGATGGCTTGCATGTGGATTTGGTGAAACCACAAGCGTTGCGGAGCATAATCTACAAATTTGAATAGGCATTTGTTTTAGCTCAAAGATCTACGCTATGCAAGGGTTTAATTAAGTACAACAAAACAAACGGTATTATTCCTATGGCTATTCATATGCAAATTGCACATCCATGGATGTTTACTTAAAGAAGATAACAAATTAGTGAGAAGGTGGTAGAACTTGCTAATCACGTTCAAAATTTTGGGAATAAAAGAACAAGTCCATCTACCTGTGCAACTACTGCATTTTTTGGTGGCATAAACCCCTACAAAAAACTGATGAACAACAACAACAATTTTTAAAGGATTTGGTGTTATATATTTACAAGGGTTGCATGCTTTTATCCACTTGTGAGATTATTTGGCTTTGGAGGTTAATATTACAGCAATGCCCTCATGTTTTATTTTCTTTTCGGTCTTCTTTTATGGAAGAAATGTTGTTAGCCATGGTTAAGAAGACCATGGACCATCATGTTTTGTCGAATCTTACATTTGCAATTGTAGTTTCTATTAGTTTTGACTTATGAAATGTCTCACATCGATGTGGATACTTTTGTTTTGCTGATTAACTTTTTGAATGACAATTGAGTGCCCATGCATGTTATTATCAAGTTGTTTGAGGTGAATGAGACAACTAGGTAACTTATGGCTATACAGTTGTAAGTGTGGGATATAATTAGTCTGCTGCATCAAGTTTTATGGCAAATAAAAATATGTTACTTTAAAAATAATCTAAAACCCAAGTATGGGCTATTGTTGAGGCAATCACCTCCATGTTCAATCTTGTTGTATCAACTTGTGTGATGAATCAAAATAGAGGCCCATGGTTGTTGTTAGATGCCTTGACAACAACCATTACCCTTACTATGGAAATGGAAGCTGCATTGTTACAACTTCCTAGTGGGCCTAAAATGTTTAACCCTTTTGAGGTTGAAATCATGTTTTTGTAGAAGAACATGCAATTGGAGTGATAAAGGTAATCAAACCTTTTTTGGAATTTTTGAGGTTTTTTTATGTGGGGAATGCTCATAACATGGTGGCATGATGTTGGATCCTTATTTCAAAGCATTACGCATTGTGGAAAACTTGGTGGGATGTGGGACTGTAATTCAATTGACATCTAAAGATGATGTCAAGGTTGTTGTTTTTCTTTTGATGGTGTGCTTTGATTAGCTAAACCCTATTGCCATTACATTTGTTGATGCAGTTGATTTTGTAGGACAAGAACTTGAACTTGAAGAAAACATGTTTAGTGTGGGGGCTTCAATTGAGGAATCCTCTTGAACACTAATCACTAGAAAATTATTTTTGTTCAAGAGGTTTTCTATTCCCTCATCTACATGTGCAAGTCCACTAACTTGGTGGCGGATGCATGAAGGCGAGCTTCTTAATGTGGTTTTCCTTGCAAACAAATTTTGGGAATTCTAGGTTCCTAGGTAGAAACTAAACAATTTTTTTGTCTTGCTAGAGTGTTGACAACTTTAAGGTGCTTCCGCTTGCAAGTGGAGAACATGGACCGGATTATTATTGTGGTGAAGAATTGGCCTAACGACCCACATGCCAATTGCAAGCCACATTTAAACTTCAAGCAATACTTGAAGGCAGCAGAATCGTTGGCAAAAGATAATTACAATTTAATGGAAGAACATAACTTGTTTAAAGAATTGGAGGTTGATGGTGATTCATTTTGTTGGGTTGAAGTGGGTTTGTGTTTTGTGTGGGGTGTGGGTGGGGCAGGGAACTTGTGCTACACTTGGGCAAAATTCTTCATAGAACTAGGGTTCAATTCCCCCACAAGTTACTTTGAATTTCTCTGTGTTGCTTTTGTTCTAGAAAGTTGGGCTACTATTGTGAGTTTTTTATTAAGCAATATACTTGGAAATTTGACGTGCATATCTTTGTGCATATCCGCCATGTTTTGAAAATTAAAAATTGGCATATACATAACTGACAAAAAAAGCTTTTAGAAAATAAATGTGTAATCGACTATTATAGTAAAATTGAATTTTTTGGGGAATACATATCTTTTTTTGTCCAATTTTTTAAAAAATCTTCATTGGTATCCATAGGATAGGTGTAAAAGTTAATAGTTGAACAACACATGGTAGCAACATGTTTAATAATTTTTTCCATATATATATATATATATTCTATAATCAAACTAGTACAATACTATCTTAAAGGCCACTTTAGGCAAGGGCCAAGGACCAAAAACCCAAGGACCAATTTGAACCAAATTGAACCTTGAATTAGACCTTTCTTCACATTAAAAAAAAAAATCTCTTTTTAATATGGTACAATGAATGTGCCTAAAGGCTTGGGGTCCAATTTGAAGGTTCAATATAAAAAATGTGTGATTGATATGTGAAAGGATTAAGTTAACCTTTGATTTTCTCTCTGTTTTTCTTCTTTTTTTCATGGTTTTTTTTTTAATGTTTTGTTGTTTTTTATTCATACTACACACGATGGATTTTTCTCCCAACTTTTTCAACCTTTTCAATTTTTTCTTTCATCACAACCACCTTTTGTTTAATGTTTTTTTTGTTTGGGATGGGAACTAATTTAAGGATTTTTTGTAAATTCAAATTTGCATTCACTTTTTGCCCCACCTTCTAATTCAACTCCATTATGTGCATTTGGAAAGGTTAAAAATGCACTCCTTCTAGCAAACACCTTGTGAAGATTCATAAAACTAACCATGCCAATTTTAGAATTGTTCCAAAATGGGGGAATCAATGTGCTCTTAACAATCTCCTCAATCCATAACATTCTTTCATTTTTAAAGAATTTGAGCAAGAAGGGTTAAAAAATAAAATGGAAAAGAACAAAAAAATAAAAAAATGAACAACCTTGGACCTTAACTTACACTTTGGTTCTTCAAACCATGAGCTTTTCCTTAAACCCTTTTTTTGGGTTTGAACCAATTGGGATGCCATGTAGGCGAAATCATAATTCATTTTGTTTTGGTCTTGGACCTTTGTTTAAAGGCCTTGGGACCAATTTATAGCTTTTGACCAATAGGAATGTTTGATTTCATTGGACCTTACTTTTTGGACCCTTGTCTAAAGTGGCCTCAAATAATAAAACTATTATGCTTGAAAGTTTATTTCAAATTTTTGACATGCCAAGTAACCAGTTGGTAATTTCAAATTTTTTGGCAATTCCAAAAATAATCAACTAATGCCCTACTAGTCTAGGTATTATAGAATTTGCCACCTTCTACATTGAATAAAAATCCACAATCCAAAACCCAATGAATTTTTTAATGGCATTCTTATTTTCTATTTTTTTGGCTTAATATTTAGAGTTGAAATGGTCCTAGGTTTTGAATGTTGAGTTAGGATATCATATATTCATCAAAACCTTGCGAAATTTTATTTATAACCACACAATAGATTTTTTAAAAGTATAAAGGTATCAAAAACAAGGGAGAAGTCAAAGGACGTCAAGTTAGCACAAACTAAATGTCAAAAATTCTCGATTTCAACTATCAACTAATTATAATAGGTTGGTCGTGACAATGGGTGGTGTGTCATGAAAGGGTGGAAGTCAAGAAATAGTGAGGCCGACCACTGTTGCTTAACTTAAGATGGAGGATACTTGCATCCTTTGCAACGTAATTGAAATTTTTGAATGAACAAAAGTAACCAAGATAGAAAGGGAGGGCCTTATGGCCCTTTGAGGTTTTAAATGGCATTGGCGCAATTATTAAAAACACATTAGCATATTTGTGCAGACATCCAAATATCTCAATTGCTAAGAGGAATTGATTTGTGGGGTTAGTTGTGATAGCTCCTTTCTTTAACTTAAGTTGCATTGAAAGTAACAAATCCTTGAATTGTACAAGACCAGGAAAGAAAATTCGCATGCATTGGGTTGGTTATGTATAACAATGTTAATTAAGGTGCAAATTCCATCTTTGGTGAACATAATGTTGACTTGGTAATGGGAGGAATTGAATGTGATTGAGGAATGTGTAATTGTAATTATTTTCATCTCACATGAAAACAAACATCTTGTACAATGGCGAAAAAAATGTCATGAACTACATCATGGGTCCTCGTGTGCTTGTTACCATGTGTGCAACATAAGAAGTGGACACCCATAAGGCCAATGGGAGGTGTGCACACACATCAAGGGAGGCTTGCAATTGAAAGATGTGGTAGTTTTAACCACATTTGAAGTGTTGTGAAAAAATATTTAAAAAATAATTGAAAAGTTGGGAAGATTAGTCAAAATATAAACCAAGTGCCCACCTTAAAGCTATAACATGATAAAATTCGAGCATGATGTGCTTCAAATATCCCATTGAAAAACATGTTGGAAAAGGAATGATTGTTTAAACACTCCAAAATGGAATTATGAAATCAAACCATTTGTTGCCCAATGAAGTATTCATAAGGAAGAAGACACACCCATGTTGGGGATGATAAAAGATCACATGCCATCTTGGGGCCGTTTCCCCTCCACCCCCCACCCCTCCCCCCCCCCCCAATCCCTTTGTATGAGTTGAATGGCACATTTTTTGACGCGCTCCTAAGTCCCTTGTTAGACCCATTTGAGGGTCTAAGTATGTTGAATTGCAGAAAGTTGGGACTTGAGGGTCGCTCCTGACTTCCAGCACTAAAAGGGGGTAGAGGGGCGTGCTAGAAGTCCCAGGATTAGACTAGGAAGAGGGACAAATATTATTTCACTCGAATCTACATCCAAAACCAACCACAAGAGGGTTAGTTCACATTTGGGAACACCCTTGGGTGTTGGAACAAGCCACGGGCACTTGGACACAGTTGACTCACCACGGCCCGGACTCGGGGGAAACCACCACCTTCCCCCATAGTATACTTTGCAGCTCTCCGCTGAGGCTACATCCAAATGGCTCTCGAAATTGTCCCGAGTTGGACTCCCGAGACTTTGGGAGCTCATATCTCCCGGCTCCGACCTCCGATTAGAGTGAGGTCTAAACCAAAGTTGTAGCTCTCCTCGAGAGCTTTCCAACGCCATGTTGCAATCCTTCAGCAGATTTCGGGAAGAGGTCGATTCCCGACTTTTAGTGGTCGGGAGTCAAACTGCCAATTTGACTCCCGACCTTTCTTTTGCCCATAACTTGGGCTGCAAATGTCCAAATGGCACATCATTTTGGACATCTACACTTCAAGACCTTTCCATTGATATAAAGAACACCTCAATGCGAGGTGTTTTGACCCTTGAACTCGAGCTCTGAGTTTTCGGGAGTCCCGGAGGACTCCAAATTCCCACTTTTGGGAGTGTGGGCTTCACCCTCACACTTAGCCCAAAGTGGGGTTGCGACATTTTTTTTTTGTTGCTAAGGTGCAAATTTTTTGCAAAAAAAAGAAACAATGGATGGTAACCTTTAATAATCACATCATTTTCAATTTTTTATTTTGCTTTTTGGTAAAATTTTACCTATTCAAAGAAGCGAGTCCTAGTTCTTGCCATTCCCTTCTTACTTTCTTTCATACAAAGAAAAGTGTCCATTTGCATCACCATATGGAGGTCCGTCTAATCTTTCAACCTAAGTCCGTTATATATTGTCTTTACGCTCCCATATGACACTTTTCCCATCAAAGGATGAAGTTTCAAAGACACCTCCAAGGTAGTGATTTTTGGACAAATTTTGTCACTTTTTCACAAAATATTTTGGGAATTTTTTTTCCTATTGTGAATTTGATTAGTTTTACTAAACTTTTCAAAAAAATTGTTGAAGGTTTCATATCAAGAAATTGAAATTAAAACCTTGGCATCCAGTAATGTGGGGAAAACAACAAGAATATTTTTTTAAATTTAATTATATATTTGAAAGTTATTACCATGATTTGCTTATTCTTCCATCTGAAAGTGGAGCTGAACTTCCAGAAATGCAGTAAAATGAAAAGTGACAACAATTCAAAACTTTTCATATTGAAAAATTCAAGAATTTGTTGGGATGAAAATTTGAAGATTATGGGACAGTTTTTGATTTCCATCAAAGCAATAAATACCTGGTTTGATGAATACCTGGTGCACAATGGACTTATGGAGAAGAGCCTACATAATAGATCCCAATTAGGTAAGGTCTTTGCCCAAGTGCTTAACAAATTTCAGACTCACCAAGGTGATTATGGATAACCTACCCTCCCTTGTTGACAACCACCATTTCTCCATAACTGGTCTAAGAGTGATTTTTTGGGTGAAATTTTGTCACTCGGAGAACCCCCCCTCCCCCCAAAAAACCATTACAACTTTCTCCAAGGATCTTTGTACCAAAAATGCCATGCAAAAGTTGCCACATTTGGAGGATTTGTTTTTCCTGAAATCACCATATTTAAATAATAGGTTAAGCATGTGGGCAATATATATTGGGATTCATAATTTTTTCTACTCTCCTTTCTAGCCTCTCGTCAAATTTTGGCTAACTCCTCTCGTGGATAAATCACCATTGTGACTAGTGGGTACCCGTGATGTTCGGACACAATCTGCCCGTGCCCAGCCCGCCCGTATCGTGCTCAGCCCGCCCATGCTCGGACACAATCTGCCCGTGCTCAGCCCGTGCCTAGTCCGCTCGTGCATGTGCCCATGCCCAGTCCCGTGCCCGTGCCCGTGCCCATGCCCAGTTCGTGCCCAGTCCGTCCGTGCCGTGCCCCTCTCCCGGGCCCAACCCGCTCGTGCCGTGCCCAGTCCGTCCGTGTTGTGCCCCTCTCCCGGGCCCAGCCCGCTCGTGCCGTGCCCAACCCACCCATGCCCATGCCCAGTCCGTGCCTAGTTCCGTCCGTGCCCAAAACAGACGCACAGACCAAGTGAATTAATATATAAGATTACATCACAAAATTGAAAAGAAAATAAAGAGAAAGAGAGGAGGGGAAAAAAAAAAAAAAAAAACCTTATTTCAACACTACTTATTACACTACCCACAACTCAAAGTCAAAAAATTTAGAAAATTTAACATTTTGAGAGCTAGTGTGGTGGAATTTAAGCATACACTAAAAGACAAAAAAGGCATAAATTAAAATTTTGTATCAATTAAAATACAAATATTTGGGACATGGAGAGGGTCTTGACAAGTTGATGGTACTTAGGATCTTTGGGTGGGTTAAGCTCAGTTTCAAAAAAATTGTTGGAACTAGCCTTTTGCTGAAATTGGGATGAAGACCAAGTGCTCTCCTCCTTTTAAAGGGGTTCAGGTTCTCTAGTTAGTTACCATATGTGTAAACTTAATTTTTTTTAAATGCCAAAATATTTTTATAAAAAAATAAGTTTAATTAGTTGCACATGAAATTTATGTGTATATGGTTTTGGGCCCTATGCATTAGTTAAACAAAACAAATAGTGCACATAATTTTTTAGTTTGAGTTGTGTTTAATGGAAATAGAACCTAACCCAAGCTAACCCAGTCTTGAACCAGACCAGGCTCCTAAGGTTTTGGATATCTGATGATGTCAGAATTTCTACGAAATTAAAGATTGTTTTCAGATTCACACCAAAGGTTTTATCAAATTACAAAATAAATAAACACAAGGGGTGTGTCATACTGTGTGGCCTCGTCATTTACATTAAAAAGGATCTTAAGGCAAAAGAACAATTATAGAAATTCAAATATTTCACCCTGCAAAAATATAATCTTCAAAAAAATCCTCTAAAACAAACCAAAATCCTTCGAGATATCATAAGTCTATAACTAATCTCAAGTTTCAACACAAGCCAAAATATCATCTTTCAAAAATCCCCATATATAAAAATAGACCTACTACCTAGGGGCCAAAACCTCTTAAGCTACTATACTCTATAATGAATCTAAACACAATATCCTTGCCTTGGTGGGCAAGGCCAATAAATGCACTATTTACTTCTTCAATGTGATGGAACAAGAAACATCTTTGGTACACTCTCTTGGGGTGTGGGTTTGGTGGCAAGACACAAGTGATGTTAGTCTTGAAGAAGATTCTTGGATAGTTGAAATTGGTCTCATGAAGCTTATTATAAGGTGCCTTTGATTGTGAGTGACTACATTAAATTCCACAAAAAGTAGTTGAGACAAACACTAAACAATTGGAACAATTTCCATGTGCTATTAGGTTCCATGACCTTAAAAGGACAAGATGCCCAGTAGAAATTTTTTGGCATGTCTATGCTTTAAATCAAAGTTTATTCAATGGAAGACATGTCATGCACTGGTCTAGGATTTGATCTTTTGAGAGAAAGCATGGAGGTTCATATTTTATAAAGATAACTTTGCCATTCATTCATCATCCAAATCAAACAACTTCCAACTTGTGCGAAATGATTTTAAATGTTACGGAAGTTTGAAAGTGGATGAAAATGGAGCTAGTTTGAAATGTGGAGAAAGTTGGACAATGAATAAAAGGGGGAAAGTTTAGCAATGAATGAACTTGTGAAATTGATAAAAGTGGGGTTTTACTACCTCTTCCAAGAAGCTCCACTTTCATCAATTGATGAATTTTCTCAAATTTAATTTTCATGAGTTCATTCCCCAAAAGTTTTACATATTGATACACTTCCCTAGGTTCATCAATTTGTTGAACTTAGTCTTCATTGAACATGCCTCTTAGCGCATTTTTCCACAAGAAGTTGGTCCAACTTTTTGAGTCTCACTTTCTTATGTTAACTAGTGTCCAATTTCCCCCAATGGAGCTAAGCCAATCTCCATCATCCCTCAATTCACTCAATGTCCTCCACTTTTTCTAAAATGTTCAAAATGTTCCACACTAGGTCCACAATTGTTCCACTTTTTTTGGGAATGAGTGAACTTCAACCTTACCTCAAGTTCACTCATTATCCCAACTTTACTAGCCCGCTTCCCTCACAAAGTTCAACCAACTTCACAAAGTTCCATCATCAAAGTTCTTTTGGTTGAACTTCTACATGTTCAACCATTGTCCCATTACCAAGCTGAATTTTTTTTTAAGTCAGCTCTAATATCTCTTCTCCTGCCACCTGGAAATTTTCTTTTGGAAGATTGTTCAGCCTCGATTCTTGACCTAGAGGATTTGGAACAGCTTCTGGTCAAATTACATCAATTGTAATCAATTTCATGTCTTCAAACTTGTGGATTTATCAGCTAGTTGGGAAGTGATAAATGGACACTTTGTGCACCGGAGTATAGCATGTCTTGCAATTCCTTGAGCTAGATCCAAATGCGGATCAGTTGCCATGCACTGGTGTGCGAATGCTGCCGCTCATGTTCTGCAGTTCAATGCATTTTACAGTAATTTGAAATTTGGTGTCACAGGATTCCTATTCTTGGCAGCAGTGCAGAAGAAGGCAATCGCTGGAGTTTAAGTTATGCTATTCTTAAAATTTTAAGAAGAAGTTGGTTGCTTGACATTTAACATACAGATGTGTTACAAACTGCTGATGTAGAATGCCTGGATCTTTTGTGGGCCAAGAGCAGGATTGGGATTTGTGGAAGGTATCATCAACAAATGCTGTTGAGGGCAGACTGCAAACCTCCATATCGTGAGTTTGGTGGGTTCATGCAGCTAGGTCATAGGAAGCTCAGTGCTTTGTAGATGGAGACAGAGAAATAGATTGTGTGTGTCTCTTGAGAACAAAGTTGCTGTAAGTAATCATATGTGTGTGAAGATCCAGCCATTTCAATGCATGTTTTGCCTTCACAACTATACTCAACCCTGTTGTCAGCCTTGTTGTTGAGTCTCATTTTTGTTGCAAAAAACCAGTGATGGATGTGTGACTCTAGAAGCTTTGATACCTATTAGTCTTGTTAGCAAGCTTCACATTCAAGAAGTTTTTTTCTTCAAAAAAACTCATTTCACTTGCTAGTATTTAGGTAATGTGTTCAAAGGAGACTTTTGTTTTCAGGTTATTTACCTGTTTGGTTTCTCTATGTTTGTGAGGACCTTTAAAATCTTGGCAGCGTTTTCCAAAGGTAAGAGTGAGATGCCAATTGGTTTTGTTGTTTAAAGAAGCTTGTGTTGGAGGATTATTGAAAAGGGTTCTCAATCCGGAAGCTGTTACTTTTCTCTCTGGGTTTTTGTCTGTTTGTTGGGATTCTTCACATTTCATGGGATCTTGTGAAAGAGAAGTCCAAAGGTTAGGACTTGATTCGGACTATCTGAAGGAGCTATTGGAAGGTATTAAATTGAAAATGTGCAACAAGATTGGATTTTCTGGATCAGCATTCCAAGCTGAATTGAGAATGGGCTGTAAATTCTAAGTAGGCAAGTTTTTGTGTTGTCACCAGTTACCGAAAAAGGTTTTTCACAAATCAGAACCACAGTCCTGTTGTGGATCTAGAGTATCTACTGTCCTCCTGTTGAACCTGCCATCCCCACAGTAAGGGTTTTGAAACTGTTACAGCATCCATCTGTTTTGTGAGAGAGATAGAGAGAGGGAGATAGAGAGGCTTCCCTGTCTCCTGTTCATCAATCCTGTCTCCTGTGGGTCAGGGGTAAACAGTAGAGCAGGGCCTGCCATCAAGAGGTAGAGGTGTGTGCATGATTTACTGCTAGTCTCTCTCTTGTGCAGTAGATGGGAGTCCCAACTGAGTGATCTTGCAATAGTAGATCCTACTGTCCTCCTATGATTGTAGGAAGAACACCCAAAGGTGATCATGATATCATGATACAAATGATGCTTTTCTCAACTGCACTGATCACTAGAAGAAGCTAAAAGTTGATCAGAAACAGAAAGATGTCGAAGGAGCATGCCAAGCGATCTGTAACCTTGCACATACTCCGACTCAACAAGAACAGAACAAAGAAAAGAAAGGAAAGAAAGTTTTTCAGGCTTTCAGGGTTTCATGCACCCCATTTTGTAACTTGTTAGATTTTCTTCCTCAGTCTTGTTTGCTCTTCTCCTCAGTCTTGGTTTTGCTTCCACAGAGGTCTCAGTAATTTTGCTTCCACAGAGCCAGCAAGTCTCTGACAAGTCTGGCTTTCCGGAACAAAGCATTATCAACATCACAGACCCATTGCGAACACAATTAGCATCTGAAGTTCCATGGAAAAAAACAGCAAACATTCCCTGCTCTCCATAGAGCTGCGTCGCATATCAAGTTGCAGGCAAACCAATAAAGCAAATGGCTACTGCGGCTGTCTCCAAAAGGATCTGATATTGTGACATCAATGAACAAGGAAGTCAACAAAAACTTGAGCAATCATTCTCTTCTCCTTCCACAGAACCACAGCAACGAAGACAAACATGCCGCCACTAAACCCTAATCTCCAAAACCACGAGAGGCCACGAATACCGCGAAACATCGGCGCTCCACTGCCTACGGCTTACTCACCTCGATGACATAATACTTCTAGGGATTGCCAAAATCCGTAATAACGTGTGCTGTATCGATGTTGCAGTAAATGGATTTGATTGTAGAGAGACTTCAGTATTATTGCAGCATCCTCTGCACTTTGTGTGTGGTGCAGGAAAAGCCTGATGAACTGAGAAGGGGACTTTCTTCTTCTTACAAAGCAGGCCCTTTGTAGTAGACCTTAGAAGGTTTGATTGCACTTCCTCCCCTGTGTTCCAGAAGGGAGAAAGGAAACAACTCTGGATCAGAAGGGAAGTACAACTAATAGGAGAACTCGATAATCTAGTTCTGATCTTTCTTCCCTGTTGCACCCTTGTTTAGATACACCCGGCTCGCATCATCAATAGTGCCTGCAAGAACCGACAACTAAAGAAATGAATCCAAATTTGCATCCCAGATGAGGTTGTTGTCCAAGCGTTTTTACGTGGGATGAACTAGACTCTAACAGTGTGGTAGTAGCAACTCCCATACTTTGCAGATTCTTGAAAACACGGAGAAGAGGAGATCTGCAAAACTGTGGCTTATGACGCCCAATTGCAAATGCTATTGCGCACCAGCTTTCTTCCTATGGTGACAGAAGCAAAACACCGTTTGCATACCTGTCAATGAGACTACTGCCCACAAAGACACTCAACTCACAGCCAATTTGAAATGATCTCTTCAGGAATACACCTGCCCTCTTCAAGTGCAAGAATGCTTGCACAAGCATTCAGGAGTCCCACAAAGGTGACAGGACATGGTTTCACCCCTTCCTGCTGCATTTCTGGGTACAATTCTAATGCCTTCTGTCCTTGCCTGCATTTCACCTACCCCAGAATCATGGCATTCCAAGCAACCACTTCCCAGATGGGCATCATGTTGAAGACTCCCAAAGCATCCTCTAGACTCCCACATTTGGTTAATATATCAGTGAGGGCATTACTCACACCAACATCAGATATGGAACCACTTCAAACAATCTGTTCATGAATAGTCCTGCCTTCTTCAAGTGCTGCAACACTGGGACTGACAGCAGAAGATTTCTGGGATAATGTGTCGGTGGGAACTCCTTATGTTTTGGCAATGGAAGATGGAAGCTTCAGGATGTATTATTTGGGTGTTGTGAAGTTTGAAGGTGACAACACCCCTCAGTGAGGGTGAAAATAATCAACTGTGGAGGAGGTTCAATGAGCAAGACCTGAACATTTCTGCCACTTGCTAAAACATATTTGTGTTAAAGAAGATACTGGGTGGTGTGGTGCTTCAACCAACCCCTATCCCTGTTACTGCTTTTCCTGGATCCAGGTTTCAGGTGTTTTCTCAGACTCAGTTTAGCAATTCTTCTTGACAATCCAGCCTTCAAACAGCTTGTTTCAGGATCCAGTTTTTCAATTTTCAGTTCTTCTCAGACTTTTTGGTTCAAGATTCTTCTGGGCAATTGAGCCTTCAAAACAGCTTGCTTTGGGAAATTGAATGGATGTTCTTGTGGCCTGAAACAAATTTTGAGCACTTGAGATTCTGCATTTCTTAGTGTCAATGGATCTGAAGTCTGACAGTCAGATGTCCTGCTAAGTGGAACAATTATGGATTCTTGAACTCAAATTCCACCCACCCTTGTATCAATGACCATATCTTCATGACATGCAACTGTTATCTGAACACCGAGTGAAGCAAACCAAGCAAAGTCCATGTGTGGAAACAAGCAATTGAAATTACATAGAAGGATACAAATTGGCTAAGATCAAAGATGTATTGTTATATTTGGCCTCTAAATGAGAAGTGAACATGATATTATACAACCCCAAAGTTGGGGGGTTTGACAATAAAATTTGCAATCAGATACAAGCAATGCAGAGTAGTTCATGCTGTGCAATCCTCCTCAATGACTGATGTGTTCGAGTCTTACATGCACTGCAGGAGAATGATGCATTCAATCATTCACAGTGATCTCTCTGGGCTCAAGAAAAACATGACCAGAGTGTGAGTTTCCATGAATCATGATGCAAATAATATTCAAGAAGAGGATTGAAAAGGTTCTGATTAAGATAGCTTCATCAGAGATGGTGAAGTTAGATTAAAACAGCTTCTGAATTGAGCAAGCTTGAAAAGCAGACTAGGTGTCAGATCCAGATTCCTCAAGAGGAGATGGTGAAGAGGATCCTTCTTCCATAACTCTTCAGGAGTAGATGGAAGTATAAGCTTTGATACAAAATTTTGCTTGAAGATGCAAGAAGAGAATTGGGAGATTGAAAGGAGGTGATGGTGAAGTGTCAGGGAATGAGAGAACTGTCGCCTAGAAGCACCCTGTTAAACGTTGGGGAGTCCGGTGGTGGTGGGGCATTGGTAGAAGTAGCACGGCTGCAACTGCTCCACAGATTGCAATTCCAGCTGCAAAATAGAACGCAGGCATGTTGCCGCCTCCGAAGATCTCATCCAAGGGTCCGGCTCCCAAGGAAACAATGAATTGCGGAAGAGAAACAACAAGATTCAACACCCCCATGGACAAACCTTGGCCACCTCCAACGTTCTCTGTAAAAGTTGCAGCCAGAGAGTATGGCACAGTGGTCGTCACCGCAAGAGGAACTCCGAAGAGGGAGAAGATCGCTAGTGCCGCGAATGTTACAAAAGGTGGCGGAGCTCCTTCTTCGGTCGTTGTTGTTGCAGTTCGCTTTGATATTGCTGTTATCAGCACAGTCGCTCCAAAGACAGTTGCCAAAACCATGTTGCTTAATCCCCAGAGGTACGTCGACCCAAGCTTGTCGCAAAGGTAACCTATGCAGAGCGAAAAGAAGCCGATCACGATGGAATGGAGAACGAGGCCGAGGGATCCAACGTGCACTCCATCGAAGTATCGTTTGGTGACAAGAGGATCCGAAGACAACGGCTCGCCCATGTAGACTTCTCGCCCCATCCAATCTGTGTCAAAGAGAAGGAAAGGGTAGATAGCCATCCATGTGAGCGCTGTGACCAGTAGAATGTACCACATCGGCCGAGGAAGGTCCCGCAGTGCCCTCAGGAGGTCCAAGGGCATCCCTTCCGACTGCAGGTGAGCCAACTCTTCTTTTTCGTTTGCTTCTTCTTCCCCGTCTGAGTTTCGCACCGTTCCAGATACGATAGTTGTGCTCTTGCCGACTTCGGGGTCCGTAGAAGAAGACTGGCGATCTGCGAGCAACGGGGTGAATGCAGCATCTTTTTTGCTGCCGTATCTGGGTAGACGAAAATAAGGAATCTCAGAAGCCGCAGTGACGCTCAAAAACGTGGTGAAGGCAACGACAACGATGCCAATAAGAAAGGCGGACTTCAGGTTGGCACAAGCGACGTTGCAAGCAGTGCTGAGAGAGAAGGGAACGAGCTTCCACCAGCCGGCATATGCACCAGTCGCGTATCCAAGAATGGTGCCAACCGCCAGGAAGGAGGAGTAGAAGGCATTGGCTCTCTGCGTCCTCTGCTGGTCCTTCCCAGTGAAATCAACGAGCAAAGCTCGAGAAGGAACTTGTATAACCCCGCTACCAAGGTCCAAAATCCAGAACCCAAGAACAAAAAATACAATAGCACGAGGACGAGCAACGAGCGAGTCCCCCAGAAGAAATCCCAAATCAGCAGAGAAGCCAATGGTAAGGACTCCCACAACAACAGAAATGGCACCTACGACAATGAAAGGCCGTCTCCTCCCATACTTGCTTGTACAACCGTCGCTGTAATGCCCGACGATCGGCTGCACCAAAATGCCAGAAATAGGTCCGCACATACCCACGAGACTTGCCCATACATGTGGAATGCCCAGCTCTTGCACATAAGGTGTCAGCAACGACAACTGCAAGGCCCACCCGAATCGCACCGCTACTGCAACGCTAGCTACACGCACGAGCACACTGATAGGTACTCTGATCTTTCCCTTATCGTTACTCATCTTCCGCCACCCCTCGTCCTTCTCCTCTTCCCTCATCGCTCAAACTTCACCATAACCATTCCTCCTTCTTCTCCCACAAACATGACAACAAGGCAAACAACAACAACAACAACAACTTCTTCAACTATTACTTCTTCTTCTTCTTCTTCTTCTTCCACCAACTTCACCACAACAACAATTTCTTCTACTTCTACAAACACAACAACAGTTGAACAATTTCTCTTGTTCTTCTTCCACTAATACCATTGGGTAAGCGCCATGGTTAACTAGGGTATTGGACAGGCTTCTCCCCTTTCCTTACATTATATCATATGCTTCTTGCGACAGGAGGGGGGTTCAGGAACTTGATAATCCCCTTTTGCACAAAAGCGAAGGGGTTCTGGAACTTGATGTTCGCCTTGTGGTTTGTTTTGGACCAAAGGGTAGAACTCATGTCCAAGAAGACAAAACAACTTTTAGGTGGTTGTTTTGTCCAAGATCCTTGTACTGCCCCTTTTTTGGGTGCTTTGGTTGATATGTACATGATTGGCAGGGTTTCATCAATTGGACCCCGCCCCCCCCAAACCACAGTTGTTTCTTGACCACTTACCTTGCATCCTTAATGATCATCTGCTGGTCCATCCTCTATGGTGACTGGTTAGAGCCTTGGGTGAACCAGAAGGGATGTTGATACCTTGGTACTAGTGTTGGGCCCTAGTGTTGGGCCCTAAAGTGTCAATAGTTGTATACATGCTGTGTATAAATCATGTGTGTTACATTTACATGGTCTGAATTTTTACATTTATCTGAGATCAGTGTAAATATTTGTCAAATATATTTACATGATCCAGTATAAATGTTTTGAGGTGTGTAAGTGGATATATTATATTATTTTTTAACGATCATGCCTTTTTACAAATTCATATTAATAAGTTGTTGTGAGTGCATCCCAAACAGTGCGTGTGTGTGTGTGTTTTTTTTAATGAAGAAAAAAAGGGCTGACAAATCCAACAAAGGGCTGTTTGAGAATTTTTCAAAAAAATTCAAAAGCTCAATTTATTTTTGTTTTGCAATGAACCACTTTGATTGGTCCTTCACGAAAACTTATGCAACTATTAACAGTTTTTTTATCAAGGTGGGACTACAGTGGTGTTATTCCCAGAAATATCTTACATGCGCATTTTGCCTCACCTTATTGCTTGAGTACAACTTTTATTATTACTATTATTTTTATGAGTAATATTTAATAATTTTTTTAATCATTAAGTATTACTTATTGTAGCTTTTAGAAGAGCTTAAATACTTATTGTATTGATTGTGATTTCATATTTATTAATTAAATTAGTTATGATGTATTTCAAAGCACAAATGTTACAATGGTTTTTTTTCTTTTTTTTTCTTTTTGGCAATGGCCCATTTCTTTGACTTAAAATCAAAAACATTATGAAATCCCCCTCTTCGAATAAAAATCACATTTTTTACATTGTTTTACACGTTATAAAATATTACACTTACAACTTAAACAAATAAGTGGCAATTACACAAAATGTAAGTCCTAAACTATTTACACACAGGACACTAGTTGTCACCATCGGACTGGTGGGTGCCGGTTCACTATGCCCACCTTGGAGCTTTACTCTACACAGAAGATGAAAATGAAATGATGGGTGCTCCAAAAAACTCCTTGTCAAACATTAGAAAAACTAAAAAGAGATGTGTTGCTGAATTTGGGGGGAAGAAACACATACCTCATTTTGGTGTTGAAGTTTTATGGCTATGTTGCACAAAGTGAAGCCCCAGGAAAGCTTTTTGACATTACCCAATGTTCCTATCAGATTAGACATAAATTAATTTTAAAATGACAGATCTTGAAATATGTGAGAGATTCCAATGGGATAGTTTTTGAAATTGTAAAAACTTCCAAATCAAATTGTCTATTAATTGATTGTATTATTCTACACTTGTTCTTTTAGGGTTGAGCCAAAATAAGATGCACCTACTACAAAGACACCAAAATGGTTGCTGGAATTTTGTTGAACACAAAGTGACCCAAAAAAAAAACTCTTATTTTGGAGATGATGAATACTCCCATGGCTCAGAATCAATTCAGTTCGACACTTTAGTCTCCAATCTGACCATCAGCTTCCATAAGTGTAGTAGTACCTGCCACCTTTCTACTATAGATAATAATAATTCACAATCCAAAACATGATTTTTGGCAAGCCTGTTACAATGGAATGAATTCTCACTTTTGATTTTTGATTTGTTGCTGGATGTTTGGAGTTGAGATGGTTCACCAGGTCCTAGATTTTGATTGTTGAGCTAACAACTACCACAGCCTAGGGTCAGTTTCCACATTGACAAAATCAATAAATTTTTTTTATATAAATGAATTCTTTTATTATTTTTGAAATTATTATTTTTTCCATCATTTATTATAATATTTTGATATTAGTAATGCAATTGTTCAGAGTGTAGCCTATGATAATTATGATTATTTTCAGCATCTCAACATCATATTTTTCATAAAATTTCATTTCCCTATTTTGAGGATTATTTTAATGACGAAACTGACCTCAGGGTAAGGTAGTGTTGGACTGGCATTTACTTTTTTTGAACATACTAGTCTGGCCCTGGTATTGGATAATTTTAAACTAGTTGAGCTGATACTGTAGTACTTGGGCCACAAAGTGTGAAAGACGACTCTCTTGGCTGGGTCCATTGGCATGAAAGATAGCATTTCAATGTTTTGTCTTGGGCCCCAAGCTACTTAGGATTTTGGGGGCACATATAATGGGAACAAGCTTCTAATTTTGATCCATATGTTTTTGTATGAGCATATTTTTTACATCAAAATGGTTATTTGTGAAGAATGGTAACCTTATGAATTTTGGCTTAGGCTTGGGTAGTAGTCTGTAAGATATTCTTGAGGAATGGAGCCCTGGGACATGTTCGATACATTGGGCATGTTCTACAATGGGCCCTAGGCCACCATGTCCAAGCCCCCAAATAGTAAAAAAATCATTTGGTATGAACCCCATACAGAATTCCAAAAAGGCCACAAAAGGTGTGAGCTGGGGCTTGAGGTTTAAAGTAGAATATTCTGTGTTCTGAGGTCCCAAGACCCGGAATATTGGCTTGGGCCTGGGGGCAAACCCCATAGGATTCCCTTGGACATGGGGTCTGGACATGTTACAAATTTTGTTTTGAAACCAAACCTTAGGTTTGGTTTGAGACCCAGTTCCGACTAGAATCACAAAGTAGAGCTAGTCTTTGGTTACGGTTTCATTACAACGATGGAACCAACCCTCAGGTCCGATTCCAGTTACACTCAAGGTCAAAACGGAGGGGGTCAGTTCCCACCTAGTTCCATAACCAACCAGGTTCTTAACCCAGGTCCAATTCCACCTAGTTCGTTCTATGTAGGTTCTTAAAAACGAGAACAAAAATCGCTAGTTTTTTTTTAAGTTAGCCGTAAAGTCAGGAAAAGACGGCAGTGGAACCCCCTGTTTGGTCACATAGGGGGATGAGATTTCAAAAAACAGGAAAAAAATTTTACAATGGGCCTCAACTGGGCACGAAACTCAGTTTAGCACCAAACTGAGTTTTGCCCTCTCCTTTCTTTTCTTGAACGCCTTCAACCAATCGCTGCTGCTGCTATGTGTAGTGTAGCTATATAAATGTTCTCGAGCCCGGTGCATTTAATCCCCAGTCTCAGTATTTCATACCCTTATTTAATAAGACAACCAGGAGGGGATGAAGCGTCAAATGAGGGGTGCAACTCAGGCCCAACAGGGCATGACTTTACGAATCACTCTTTTATCCAGCAATCCGGGTACCTGCCGAACCCTAGAAACAACCAAAGTCCTTTTTTATATATATCATTGGCTACCTACTAGATGATATCATCAAATAATACCTACTAGATTTGGCTCAAATAATCTATATTATAATTCCGCTCAGTCCTTATTATGGTACTTTTGAATGGTCCTCCACTCAGTAACTTTGTGGACAGGGGCCTGGGAGAGTGGGAGTGGCTGGGGCCTGGGAGTACCAAATTATTTTTCTTTATATATTAATTCCGCTCATGGTCCTCCAAAATGGTACTTTTAAATGGCACTTTGTTACACACAGCTGATCACTTTGTGTAACACGCCCAAAAACCTACCTACTTTGGTTTTGGCTCCCTCCCTCTTTCCCCATTCGCTCAATTACCCTCCCTTTCTCTCTTCCGTTCCTCTCAGCCACACTCTCACTGCGTTCCCTC
Organism: Sphagnum contortum; assembly: GCA_963920785.1. Lineage (NCBI taxonomy): Eukaryota > Viridiplantae > Streptophyta > Sphagnopsida > Sphagnales > Sphagnaceae > Sphagnum > Sphagnum contortum. The sequence goes on along the minus strand of OY987279.1, from coordinate 21,789,773 downwards.
TTTGTTACACACAGCCGATCACTTTGTGTAACACGCCTCGCTCAAGCGTCGGGCAAGACAAAAAGCACTCGCTGCGCCTCCACCTGCCACTCTGCCCGAAACCCTGCCCTCTCAAGAATCTCGAGGTCACGTCACGGGGGACTTCACAGTGGCCTTCGGCCACGGGCACCCACTATTTCTTTGAAATCCGGTGAATTTGGGCCATTTCTCATTTGGAAAATCCTTTATACATCCAAATCATAGGGAGTTTATGTGGATTTGCAATGAAAGGAGCTTTGTAATGAATGGAATGGCTTCCTTCTACCTAATGGCACCAAGGCTACTTTTCCAAATTATGGTGAACAACAATTGTAGAGAGCCAAGGAGCTGAGTTGGGTATAGGAGTTGAGTGAAAGGAAGATTTTGTGTGAGTGGTGTGGAGGCCACCAACTTGTGGGTAGAGTTCACTAAAAAACCAAATTATGGCAAATGGTCATCGTGGTCTCCAATTTGGCACAAAGAAAAGTTCTCCATGTAAATCAGTCCACAACCCACAATATATATATAACACAAGCGACCTCCATGACGCTCAAAACTTCTCCATGAGCAACTTGCAAAATCCTGTATTTGATGCCAACATCGGACTTGCACGTTTCTATGTTGAACAGAAGAAATAAAGTTAATCACTCAACAACTTAGGACAAAAAAAAGATACACAAGAATCTCGAAATACGAATTCCACTATCCCAGTCTACACAAAAAAACATGTTGATCTTTGAAATGTTTTTTGGTCATTAATATGAATTGTCATGTTCTATAGTTTTGAATTCCCCATGGCTATATTGCATCAGTAGGCACAAATCTTGCCTAAATACAGCAAAATCTTGTAGTGTTTGTAATTCATCCATGTAGACACCCCTTTCCATGGCTAAGTGACAATAACAAGACAAATAATAATGCAAGACATAGCAATCAAGCACATGGGGCTGGAATCTTTTCCTGCAACATAAGTTTTGTCACGAAGTGAAGTGAGTTGTTTTTGTTGAATTTGCCTCAAATGTTCAAAAGATCTGGTGTAGAAGAGCCATGTGAACGCCAAGGTCCTCTCCTACCCACTCCTGATCTTGAACACCAATTGCATCAAGGTTTAAAAGAGTCTGAAGATCCTCTAACTGGTTTAATGACAGATTTTATTTGACTATTCCCACAAAAAACAACGTCACATCCATCCAATGGCCTTGTGAAACATTGATCTTTTGTCTATTGTGATGATGCAAGTCCAAGTTTTGTGGGGGGGGGGGGGGGAAGTTGATCATCTGGTATGCACTTCTCATCACTCGTGCCAAATAGTTCTAGGTATGGGTATATGCTAGATATTTGACAAATCATATGCCAAGGGGAAAAAAAGAACATTCATACCTAGGCCAATGGATGATGCTAACCCAAGGCCTAACTACCAAAATCGAAATCGCTAATGTGTTAACACCTTCATCACCTATTGAAAGAACCCGCAAGCACATGCACCATATACTATATAATAAAATAACTAGAACATTTCACAACATATATTATTTGATATAATGAAAACTCTTAACCAATGATTCCATAAACTTAGAATATTTCAAGGAATCATCTTCATTTAACACAAAATTGTTTAGAATGGACAATAGGTTCACATGATAACATATGGTTGTAAAGATAATTATGGCACTATGTTTATTATTGAAAGACCTAAAACACATGTAATCTATGTTCTCATATTATTTAGTTATTTGAGTGACAACTACTAATTTTGCAGCATGTGTACTTATGAATGAAAACATTGACCATCCCAAAATATAAACACAAAGACAATCTATATTAATGTTCAAATTCTCAAACCGAAACGATAGATATTATCTATTGATTGACATAGGAGAATGAGAGATGTTGGATACTCTCTCATAAATCAGTTCAAAATTTCAAAGTTGATAAAAAAAAAGGCATGTCATCACATACTAGGTGAAAATTATGTACATATTGGAAAATCACATGACAAAAGAGATGTTATAATTGCAGTTAAATTGATGAATGAAGTAACTTACCTAGTGTAATAGGTTATTAGGTTAACACAAAGCCCTCTTATCACTTGACATAGTCTTTTTTCAGCTTTGACACTACATTGGCCATGAAATTGTCTTTCAATTCAATAGTGCGTGCATGTTGCTTTCTTGCTATCACATTTGAAATCACAAGCTTTCAATATGAAAGTTTGGAATGCAAGAAAATGAAAAGAATATTGAGGACACAAGAATTTCACTATCTCCACTATATAAAAAAACCAATAGACACAAACTTTAGCCATCAATCAATTTGACTCCTTGGATTTGCTAACCACCCAACATTGGCCAAAATTTACATGTATAAACCATTTTTAAGAAAGATTGATGAAATTTGGATGAAAAAGAGAGAGGGATGAATGTTTAGATTGCCTAATGCAAATTTATTTGTCTATGAAACAGATAAAATTATGAAATAATCCATGGAATGAAAGTTTCATTTTCATGAATTTCATTTGCGATGTTTTCACATGCAATCGATCTTCTTGACCTTTCACTCTTTCAATTTCTTAGTGTTCAAGACTACTACCTCTTGATAAACATCAAATTACACATGATCCTAACACCAATTGCACATCAATGACCAAAAGTTAATTGCAACAAGTTATGCCTAGATTTAATATTTTGCTTTCAAGAAACTCTTCAAAATTCAAACCATTTTAGAATTGAATAATTGGGGAATCATATTTGAGGCTTGATTTGTGGCATATTTAACATTGGTTGTTGCAAGGCTCATTTGGGCAACTGTCAAATTAGTATGTCTAGCCCTTTCAACATGTTCATATTCAACCCCTTTATTTTCATTTGAAGTTTTAAAAAATTATTGAATGGCTTTGACGACATTGCTTCTTCCCTAAAATTTCTTTATTGAATTTATATCATCTCTTATATTAGTTTGATCATGTTTATAAAGTCTCAGATACAAAATGATTTGTTACATGGTGTGGTCAAGGTGAAGCTTGTTTTATGCTTGTATAACTTTTTAATTTTGAACCAAAGTTATCCTTCTCAATATTGTATTGCCTCAAACGATATTTCTTGTTCCACATTTATGAATCAAGTATGTTATTAAAATACTTGAACAAAATTGCTCCTACTATCTTCAAGCTATAATCAACTTTTAAAAAAATTGAGGTCATTGATAGTGGATACTATTTGAAGTTCTAAGGTGTTGGAATGAAACAAGTGTCATCTTCATGAATGTAATTCAAATGTAACATGTTCAAGTGATGAACAAAAACAAATTGTTTTGAATGAACATGGGAGGAAATGCAAGTCCCTTAATCTAAATGACACCAACTTTGGGCCAAACATTTATTATCACTACCCAAAATATTTGTGGGGTTTAAAATATTTTTGGACAAAGATTTTGGGGTCTTTTGGGGAAGGAATTAAAAATATCTTCAAGAAATTTTGAAGATTTATTTATGATTTATACAATGTTTTTTCAATTTTTTTGTAACAATGATTAAACCAATTCTATTGATTATTTTTTCACTACAAGGCTTTAATACTTGTCTAATTATTAAATGATGAAAAGGTTATTTCAAAACCTTCAGTCTTTATTTTGTGTAAGTTTACATTTAAATTGAAGGTCAAACATGTGGCATATGTTTGTGTAAGCCATTCATTATTTAATGTATTAATTAATGTTAAATTTCCTCTAATTATCTTGTTCAATTTTCAACTTGGATTATGGTTATTAAATACATAAACATGTACAATATGGCCTTAGATTAGGAAGATTTCCCATCACCACCACCTCCAACATAAATGGTTGTGTTTCCAATTGATATTCCAAGGGGTAGGCCAAGCATTTGCTTACCCTCCCAATTTTGGATCCAACAATTAACAAAAAGGCACACCAAGAAATATTTATTCTAAACCAAATCAACAACAATTAACACACATGGTATCAAGAATTATTTACAAATTGCCATAATTCATTGCTTAGACTTGAGTTGGGCAACCACCCTACCCATGGTTACTACATGGCCTTTAGATATCCTTGTAGTTATAGTCACCTTGCTAAGTAGTACAAAATGGGGTGGACATTTATACTCAACTCCTTTGTGCTTGCAATAGTGTGAAGCTTGGCATTGCAAAAACCTTCATGAAATTGCCCTAATTCAATCACTTGTGAGGTGGTTAGTATACATGAATGTTCTACAAACAAACCAAAATAGTTAATGGAACAAGATCTAAGCAAGGATACAAGCTTAACCCATTTGTAGCAATGCCATAGACTTTGTATGGCATTATTATTGTCAACAATTTTACAATGTTACTACCTTGAGCCATCAATATTGCCTACTTTAGTAATTGACATGTATCAATCCTATTCCAAGAATGATGATGATGATGAAGATTTGGAGGAGTTTGGGTCGATTCCCTCATTACTATAAGCCTCCAACATGAAAGGTACCATTTTGGAAGCAACATCCAACATTCCTTGCAACTATTAAATATTATGAACAATGTTTTAATTGACCTTTTCAAAACCGCTTCTACCTTTTTTTTTCTTCTACTAATTTATCACCTATAAATACCACATCAAGTCATTCAAATTAAGGTTTCAAACTTTTAAACATTGAAGCTAATCTTAATTTACTTATAGTAGCTTGTAATGGGTTAATAGACCATGAGAGCATGACATGAATGGGCAAACTATCACTATTTCTTTCATAAGGTTGTCATACAATCAAATCAAGAGGAAAGAAAAAGAATTCCATGTCAACCCATTTTATCTTTTGAAAAGACCAAAATGTTAATATTCCAATTTCATGAGTTTTTTACACATTGGATAATATGCATATTCAAATTAGGTTGTTACATTCTATGTAACAATGATTTAAGACATTTTTCATTTGATGGTATTAAAGTACTGAAGTTAAAGCAATTGACATATTCAATGATACCATTTTACAATGTTGTAATCTAGCCACATAATCATGTTATGACTAGCATTGTACAAGCTTTGAAAAAACCAAACTTGTTTCCTTAAGTATATATATTATTGATGCAATCTATATACTTTCATAAGGGTCATTGAATAAGCATTTAATGATTTAATGAACTATGTATTGCGCAGCTAATCAATTGACATCAAGCATGGAGGATGTTCCATTAATGACATCAAGCCTACAAGAACTTGATGACAACGAATCTTGGTTGATTACTGTGGCTACAATTGCACAAACATTGTCATCAAAACTTCAACCATCATTATTAAGAGGCTCATTGTCACCACAAGGTCATGACATGATGACTAATCACAATACACGACATGGTAGTGTATCTCTTGACTATTGTGCATATGGATTTTTTAATCACAAGTACAATTGTATTGGAGATCTACTACAAAGTAGACTTACAAACCAACCTTTCATCATAGGTGATTCATATGATGTGTTCTTGTAAACATTATTAGAGGAGTGGATTCATACCTTTCAAGCGCTAGAGGAAAGGGATATCCAAGTGGGTTATCTACAAAACGACAAAAATCCATCAAAAGAAAAAACATCTAAATCGTTTTGTTTGGCCTTCAAGTCTTTTGAAAAGAAAATTAGGAGTGATTTGTCTATGGAGGCAAGTGTCAAAAAAACTAGTATGGATCTTTACACACAAAGAGACACCATAATAAGTGTCAAATGCATTGAACTTGAATTGGCAAGAACAATAAGACATGATACCTTAACCATGTATACACCAAGTGACATTTGTTAAGAGTTTGAAATTGTTGATTTGCTTTGTAAGAAGAAATCAAACTAATTTGAGGTTGTTATTCTACCACAAAAGATTATCATGGCTTAAACATTGCAAAGTCTTTTGTAGTTATGTATGGCCAAGGTCTAAAAATTGGAACATCTTCAACCAATGAAAAGGAAGTCAACTTAATTTTGAAGATGCCCACCTTTGGATTTACAAAATTTCAATTGGACATTATGTGCCATCAAAAACAACACCAACACCTCCCAAAAAAAGAGTTGACATTAATAACAACATGTACCAAGATGGATGAAACAATGCTTTCTAATCAACGCTTGTATGTGGAGAAAATGATTTTCAAGTCATACAATGACATCTTAAGTTTTTTCATGATACCAAATATGCAAATAACAATACATAACCTTCCAAACCTTTCAACCTTCAAATTTTTGTTTTAATTCTACATAAGTTTATTTCTCAAAAATACTCACAAAAAACATATTGGAATTTTGAAAGTGTATTGATAAAAGATTTGTAAACATTTACAAATCAATGGTCCAATGGTTTGCTTTCCAAAAAGGCCTCCTACACACCTAAGGTCAATATTGAACTTGCAACCATGATTGCAAAAACAAACACTAGTAGAAATCATGTCATTTGCAACCAATAACTATGCAATTGTGTGTAGCTAGGTATCATTTGTAACTACATTGGATGTGTGTAAAACTAACATGCAAATAATAATGTACAAAATGAACACATGTCGTAAAAATCATGACCTAAGTTAATACATACCTATGTTAATACACTGAATATATTTACCTAGGCAATTTAATCAAAGGTAGTTTACCCTATATGTATATATATATTTGTACTTATAATTATTAATATTTTTACCTATTAATGATTTAACTATTACTATTCAATAGTTATTGTTATTATTATTACTGAATAAATATTAGTTCCTTAGTTGTTAATATTATGAATTTTTTTCAATAAATATAATTTTGATTTTAAACATAATATTAATTATGGTAATATTTTAATGGCTAATATGCTACATTTGTTTGTTTATAAGTATCCTAGCCTAAGCTAGTTACTTACCTAAGTCAACTATTAATGTAGTAATATTTATATTTATTAACCAATTAATAGTATTATCATATTATTATTATTATCATCTATTTAGTTTATTACCTATAATATAATTAAACTAGCTAGTATGTAAATTAGGTTAATGTGGCATAAGTTGCATATAATATTTGCATGTATGTTGCAACTACATTGGTTGCATTTGCAACTAAATTTTTTATCCCATATTTTTTATTCTAGATTCCAAATGTGCACACTATATAAGTAAATGCATTTGTCTTATTCACAAACCTAGTATGAAATGACATTTGGGATGGGCCAATGAAAGAAGTTCAACCTTAAAGTTAAAACCAAACATAAAACTAGGTTATTTTAAACTACCTACTTAACGTAACCCTACCATCCTATGTACTTATGACATACCTACTACCTACCTATGACCTTCCTACATACCTACCTCCCTACCTAATTTATTGAAAAAAATAAATCTATGGGCTTTTAAAATTGCCATGTGTTGTCATGCACAATTGGCCTTTACAAATGGACACATGTCAAAATTTGATTCACATCCTATTGGATGGCTAATATATTATTAGTTTATTAGTAATTTTTAATATTGAATTAATTTAAATGACACGTGTCACCATATAACTAACCTTCACAGATGAACACATGTCACCATGGGCAAGCCTTGTAGAATAATATAAATGTATAAAGTATAAATTCATACCACATATATTGTTTGCATACATATTGTCATATGCAATTACGTGTGAGTGCAACTTGTTTTATGCAACTATGGGGTTTAGTAGTTTCATGTGTTGCATGCAACTAAAAATTAGTTGCATATGACATTGCCAAATAACAATTTTCTTCTAATGAAATACATTTGATGCTAATGAATTACATGATGCATGGTTCATTAACTTTTGGAATTGAAGTAGTTTTGGTCCATCCATTATGTAAAGTTTCTGTATAATTTGCATAATGTTACCATGACCATGTATAATTTAAATGTTGCACATAAAAACAAAATGAATATTTAGCTCATCATTCAAAGCATAACTTTGGATCAAAAGTTTAAATGATTTGGGCTAAATTCACCTAACCTTGTGTTCTTCTTGGCTTTTAAAAATATTATAACCACATTTTTGAACATGTTGACAACATGCAAGGCCAATTGTTACATGTGAAATTAGACATTGAGGTCCTTCGTCCTAATATGCAACTAGACACTATCAGAACTAAATTATTTTCTTCATTATGTACATTCAAATCAAACATTTTAATCAATATTATCAACAATTGAGTCACATGCAAGGTTTTGAATAACATAATTCCATGTAGGTTTCAATTATGAATTTCATTAATTGTTTTTTATTTTCAACTACAGGTTCAAATGTTAGGACACCTAATATTTAAACTTGTTTTTCTCCAAATTGGGATGCCCTATTTTTATTTATTTGCAACCTTCTGATTGTGTTGAATCAAATGCCAACATCCCATAATTTGGATATAGGGGTTACCCAAAACTACATTCAAACTTGGAAAGGATTGCAAATTGGGATGGTTTAACAAGTGGGTGATTCTAACAAAATCACAATGATATTTCAAGGATGAAGTAAAAGATTTAATCCATGATTTTTCTATAGAATAAATGGATGAAGAACTTGGGTGGATGTTTGAAAAGTTTGAGGTGAAACATAAGAGCTCGGAAGAGGGCATCAAGGCCAAAATTGGAGCCATTGATGGTTGAAAGGGAAGGTTTGCCATGCAAGAAGGATTTTTCATGGCTATTGATCATGCAAATGTATCTGAGAAAAGAAAATCACTCATGTGAACTTATGTTGAATAACTTACCTTAGACACACTATGAATATTAATGACATGTGCCATTGAAACATCACATTTCTTACACCATTGTGAATTCCATTGTTCCATTGATGCCATACAACATTGTTGGTTCATTCAATTTGTTGAAAGGATGTCTTATGCCAAGCGATTACAACTTTTAATGTTCATAACTAATATTGAATATTTCCAAACTTGACGCATGACCATCATGTTCATGGACCGAATTGATTTCCCATGCATTTAATCTTCTACTTGTGTTCAAACTTTCTATTTACCACCTTACATAGATGAGGAAATAATGTTTTGAAAACTCAAATACTTAATTATGGACACCAATTATAGATGACCATGCGTTTTTAGCTATGGACTTATGATCTTAGTCTACATATTTACCTCAATTTTGTTGATTCATTCGCTTGCTTCAATTGGCTACTTGAATAGGCAAATTTGTTACTTGAATTTGAGATTGCATGTTGGGTTCAAAGATGAAGGTGTAGCCAATAGAATTACCAACCTTCATTGTTTTTTCATTACAAATAATGTACAATTTAGGTGTTCAACCTAAAGTGTTCAATGTACAGGTTGTTTGTTGGAATTCCTGAAAATTGGCTTTATCATCATTTTACTTACTATGGAGGTTGTTACAAAAGCAAAAATTTCACAAGGATTGCTAACATAAATAACTTATTTGAAGATCTTTATGATATTCAACTAATGTTCATTTTAACATGACCTCTTTAATGCCACCACCACATAAATCATGTTTTCAAACACATCTAAAGAGAATGTGAAAGCTTAAGGTAAATGTGAAATGCGTATGCCTTTAATTGTTTGGAACTTGTGATGAATGCATAAAACTCCTCAAAATCTGACCATACTAAAATTTGTTCAATTGTCTCTATGCAAGCAATAGGTATGTATAACAAATTAGGGCTTCTTGGAGCTTGAAGAAATCTACCTTTCTTATGGGTACATATATTGTACGTAAGAATTATAGAACTTTGTATCCAAAGATAATATAAAAACTTCTTGAACTTCTGATTGTAAAGTTCATCTATTACATCCCTTCCTAGATGCCACTTTGCATCCATCTTTGAAAGTTGGTTGGTTGGTTGGTTTTTTTTTTTTTGACAACATCAGGATTTGATTGTTGATGATCAAGCTCTTGTAGCTCCTCTTTGGCTACTCTAATGTATGTAGTTTCTTGATCTAGTTCTTGAGGATCTTCTTTGGCTACTCTAAATTGCAAAGTTTGTTTTTGTTGATATGGTAGAACTTGTGTTTTTCATCTAAAGCTATTTATTCCTATGTTGGCCTCTATTGGTTTAACCCCTATGTTTTCAAAACCTTGATGAATGATTTTGAGGCTTACTTTCTTGCAAGTTGAAAGTTCTAACATACTGAAAGTATTTTGCTTATATGCATGTAAATTTGCAACATTGCATTGTGAATTTAGTGCCTTTAGTATTTGGCGGGAATGAGATCTGCACAAAACTATAAGGATTTCCCAATTAATGTATAGGATTTGAGTATCCAATGGATTCTTGTAAATAGTAATCTTTGTCTATGGTCAATTGTGTGCTATTTAACATGACTTGTAGACCATATCACCAATTTTCTTTTCCTTGTATTGTTCAATCCAGTTACTTGTCACCAAGCTTTTATTTCCACACCAAACTAGGGCCCTTGAAAAATTGGCCCAATTTTTCCCTATAACCAAACATTGAAAGTAAGTCATGTTTTGCCCTTTCCATAATGAGATTTAGTTAATCACCCATCATCAAACGAGTCCCTTGTAATTTATTCAAACTTTTTTCACAAATCTGACCACCAAAATCCAAAAGAGCAACCACAAAAACTTGATGGGTGTTCAACAAGATGAAAAACTTAGAACAGAATTATTTTCAACCAAGCGGTTGGTGATAGTGCTAAAGGCGAACGCCCATAAGAATTGCTTTGTTCTAACATACTGCCGCACTAAGTGAATGCTCGGTGACCGGCCTGTGTTTGGTGATGGGACTCTTTACTCTCTAGTGCCATGTAAAAACCGTGTCATATTTATTCCAAGTGCAAAGCCATAGGACTTGGTAAACTAATAAAACATTCAAAACTCAGGAAATCCCAGGCGTCAGATTGGGTCTGATTCAAGAGGACGGTCAGGTAATCGGACGGACCCCATCCGACCCACTCCTGCCAGTAGCACATCTGGGCCGTCCCTCCCTGTCAGATCTCAAATCGACGGCACCATTACTCTCCTGATTCAAATCCCGTAATAAATAATCCCCCGGGTAACTGGTACGACAAAAAAAGCGCGGGAACGGGATGTCGAAACCGGCGAATGGCAAGGCGTGAACTTAAACCAGATCCTGAACGAGGTCTCATGAGTTTTGGGACGCGAGGCTAAAATGAGGCGACGTTAACGCCCGACCACATCTTCGAACCGGACAGCTGAGTCTGCGGACTCATGATGAAAATTCGATGCGAGGGATGAATCGGACGGCTGAAATTCAAATTTCGTTCGACCGACAATAAGGTGGTCCATGACCGGGAGTTCAGGTTCAGTTAGAGAATGAGATGCCGTCATCTGGAAGAGGGTTGGAACGAGGTCCTGACAGTGGAAACGGATGTATACCCGTGGTGTAGTCGAGCTGGGGATGTTTGGTAGGACTTCGATTCAACAGTAGAGATGCTCTAGGGGTTTCATTGGACGGCTATTATTGGTCGAGGGCGTTGCGGGTTCTGCCTTGGGTGCTGGCTGGTCTCTTTGTTCCCGGAGTGTGTTTTCTGGTCGTCTCGCTGTGTGTTGCACAGCACGAGCTTGATAAGTGCCTTTCCAAACACGTCTTCTCCTCTCTCGCCGAGTTGTCGTATTTGCAACCTAGGTATGTCCCTCAAATCCGCTCTTTGAAATGCGGGTGGTAATGAACTGTGATTAGACCCACATTCTCCAGGTTTTGGGGCTTATTTGTTGTGTAGATCGAGATTGTCGGTTGTGTGCAGTTGTTGGTCTTGGTGGTCTGGCGTGATTAGGATATGGCTATCATGTTGCGTGTAGGAATATCACACTTAGTGGAAGATTATGTTTTCAGAGGTGTCTAATTGTTTTCTGTCAAGGTAAAGACCTGACTTTGAGCTTTCTGTGGTCACGACGACTGGTGTTGGATATTGAGCTGGTCTGGTTAAGTATTGCTAGCATGCTCCGGTGCCTTTCAAATGCAAGGCCTACGTTGATGCGCAGTCGGTTGCATTGAATCGGATTTCTGACATTCGTAGCCGCTTCGTCCCAGTTTCTTTTTTTGGTTCATTTTGCTGGTCGAATGTCGTGTCCTTCAAGCCTTCTCATCGTGTCTGGTGCTTTGAGGTTTCGTTGATGGTCATTTTGCAGCACGCTTCCTATGCTCTATCGAAGCTTTGTTTGAATGCGTCAAATGATATAGCTGTTAAGATTTGAAGCGGTTGGGTCATGGAGTTTGCCACTGACTTTTGGAATCTTGTTTTTTGTACGTGTATCAACGATGCTGCAGGAGGATTTCATAGTTTGTGATTTCCAGAAGATCAAGAAAGTATTTGTAACCATGTCTGAACACGCGGATGTCTCAGCAATAGCGGCCAACGCTATGCATTCCGTGCTCAACAGCTTTTCGAAGGTTCCTGCCTCAGCATCAGCCCCGTCGGAAAGATACGCAACAGCACCCCGGTTCTTCGGCAGGGAGAAGTCCGTGCACGAGCTTCTTGGTGGTGGACGAAGTGAGACCTCCTTCTATTATTTTCTTGAGTTCTAGGTCTAAGAGTCCCCTCTCTTCCCTTAGCCAGATGTTCCATATCTGAAGGATGAAGCACATCTGATTGGAAATCTCTTCTAACTCTTGGCTACATTATGGCGTGTTTGTAGTTGCTGATGTGCTACTATGGAGGGAAAGGAAGCTCGCTGTGTCCCTTCTTGTTGGTTCGACGCTATTGTGGTACTTGCTGGAGCACCTGAAGTACTCCTTGGTTTCCCTTGTCTCCAACGCCCTTCTCTTGTTCATCGGTGCCCTATTTGTATGGACAAACGTGGCATCAGTATTGAACAGGTACTGGATCCTGATCGTTTCTGATCATGCAGGGACACATTTATATTCCTATATGTTTCTTGTAACTCATGCCTCTCGTTTCCTGGAAGACAACTTCTTGATCCGTCCTGGGCATATGTGTCCATGTGTGGAGCTTCCTCAACTGGAATGCTGAAGCATAGAACATGTATTTGTATTCTTTGGAAAATAAGGGTTTTGTGTGGGTGAGAAGTCATTCTCAACATTTTGTTTAATTGTCACACAGGCCTGGTCCTCCTGTGCCAGAGTTGCATCTCTCAGAGGATTTCGTACTCAGCACAGCTAGCAGGCTTCGTGTACAGCTCAATCACTATCTGGATGTTGTCCAGGATATTGCTGTAGGCAAGGATTTCAAACTATTTATCAAGGTACTCTTTCCTCTCAGTAGGCAATGTGTCTGAAAGTGGTTTTAAGGACTTTGTATCTGAAATGCTATTTTGTCTGAGCTTGAATTGGGGAATGTGACAGGTAGTTGGAGCATTGTGGCTTGTTGCAACAGTTGGGTCATGGTTCCATTTCCTCACCCTTTTGTGGATAGGTACTTCACTATGCTGCCTTTTTGTGCATTTCTGGCAATAGTCCATCTGCACAACCTGAATTTTCTTTCTTCATGATGTCCTCATGATGTTTGGTAACGTATATTACCATGATTTCTTGCACTTATTCACAAAGCAGCTTGAATTGTTCTTCACATTGGATTGCTGTACTCCTATTGCCAATAGCTTTGGAGATGCTGTATCCCTTGTGCAGCAGATGCATTCTGTTTTTGCTGCAGGAAGAGCACATCAATTCATCTTTTTAACTCTTAGGATCAAGGAAGTTCCTTAACCCTAAGAGGAGTGGTCACTTCACGCAGGAGGTGGCATTAACATGGGGGAAAAGAATTGTTTTGACATTTTTTTTATCCTTGATAGATCCTGATATATGAACTGTCAAGAATCCTTTGTCAAGGATGAAAACTGACATGTTTGGTTTTGCAACAGTTATTGTGGTGTCCCACACACTTCCAGTCATTTATGAGCAGTACAAGGATGTGATTGACCACTATGTAAAAGTAGCGGGTGATGAGGTTCACAAGCAGTACAAGACAATTCATGCTGCAGTGTTGAGCAAGATTCCCAGGGCACCAGTTGTGAAGGAGAAGAAGGTGATGTAGTCCTCAGGTCTGAAGCCTTTTTTTTGGAATGGGGTGGGGGAAATGTCTTGAGTGCTGCTATAGGTGTTGCAGGGGGTTTGCCTCATAATAGACCAACAGCAGCAGTTCTGCAAGCTTTCTCTGTAGATGGTCATCTTGTGTGCTTGCAGAGGATTCTATTTCCAATTTTGAAATTGGTGAGTGCATTTTACCAAGGTGTTCTGAGAGGACCAGGGAGATTATTACAGGAGACTACACAAAATTTTGCACTTAGTTGCTTTTTGTAAACAGGGTGCTTAGTATATAGTTAGCAAAACTCAAAGCTGATCAGCTTTCAGGACTAGTTTGACTAGTCTGAACAACTTATTTATAACTCCATTTGTTTGCTTCTATTCTTGTTAATGATGTAAGACATCGGGTAACTCATTATCTTTCCCTATGGGATGAACACTTTTTATTCTCAATCTGATTCAAACTCCTGTTTGCTTTTATGAACTCTTATGATGCAGCTATTAAGTTCAAATTTTACACTAAGTTCGAATTCAGAAATTTTATGTTCTGAGATATACAGTGTAGACAAAATTTGTCCATCACTATGCTCTCATTCCTTATGCATTAAACTTGCTGGAGTGTAACCTAATGCAAAAAGCTATAAAGCATCAATTTATAGGGTTTTCTAAGGTCGTAGTGGAGGTGTCTTTTTCTTGGAAGAATTGACTCTCAATTTTTTTTTTTGCATGGCTCGCTTTGAATGTTGAATGCTGTGATGAGCACATTTTCTGACTTCATCTTCACGTTGCTCAGTCTTTTCTTCATGGATCTGTCCATATCAGTGGAAATTCAGTTAGAGTAAACTCTCTCAGATAGTTCTTATGTACAGGTATTGTGAAAAGACTGTCAATCCTTGGCATCAGGAGGGTTGTGAATGGAATTGGAGTTCAGTTTCTTGTGATTGTAAATGCAGGTGGTATCTAAAATGTTGGTAATGAAATTGTCAGGTAAGGTAATGGCAGAGTCGATGTTGTCTGGCAATCCACGGTGTCGGCCCACCAGCATCACAGCAACAAGCAGTATCTTGGAGTTACTACTCCATTTTCCTGAGAAACTGTATGGCACATCTTTGCAGCTATGGCTGACGTTCTCTTCCTTGGTTAGTGCACAACTGTAGCCCATTGACATTCCTACATTGCCATATGCACTGCGTACAACAACCCGCTGCCAGTTGTGAACAAATTCGAATGGGAAAATTGCAGCAGCAGGATATTGAATCCAGCACATTCTTAAAAATTCATTTGGAAACTGAAAGAACGAGAAGAAGGACGTAATGTTCTTGCCTGATAACTTCGAAAACAATGTTGAAGACGGAGTAGTTGAGAGCATCTGCGGAAATTTTTCTAGTCTCCAGTGTGCAAATCAGAAGTACGCAAAGGAAAAGGTACGCGGAATCGCGGGAGAGTAGCTTCCTATACTGCACCGACAACTTGTTGTCTTGCACCTGATCCGTTTCCCAGCTTTTGGTCCGGTAAATGCAGAGGTCTGATTGATAATACAGAGCTGCGCCATCTGGTGGAACCCGAGTGTTCTGTCGCGAGAGGAACACTGGATAAACTGCGATGTACCTGCGAACAAAGCACACCATAAATTGCACTTTTGAATAGCAATTGGAGAAAGAGCTGAAAGATCAATTCGCAGCTGGATGCGGGTGGGAAAGTTGCAGTAGACACACATCATAGCGGCATAGAGGAGCAGTGTGGCGGCGGAAAGCTCGCGCAAGATGAACACATTCATGCCAGCACTCCGCGTGTTGATCGATTGAAACAATCCGGCCATCAATTTGTCCATTGTTCTCATCCCTTTCAATGCCGCGGAATTCCAATCCAGCGAGCGAAAGGTAATGAAATCGATGGCATTGAAGGCAACGACGGTGATGAGCAGCCACACGGTGTGCACTTGCGGAAACAAGTGAGTGAAGCACTTGCGCGGATACGTCAACAGGTACTCGTAGGCTTGTTTCTGGGGGTTTTTCTCTCTTGTGCAACGATACAGACACCAGATGATGAACCGCATGCTCGGTGCAAACATTGTGTTAC
This sequence comes from Sphagnum contortum, assembly GCA_963920785.1. Lineage (NCBI taxonomy): Eukaryota > Viridiplantae > Streptophyta > Sphagnopsida > Sphagnales > Sphagnaceae > Sphagnum > Sphagnum contortum. Next base: position 21,773,725 of record OY987279.1, on the reverse strand, counting down.
CAGACAGGATCAGCATCGACATCGGAAGAAGCAGAGCGGAGTCCGGAAACGAGATCAAATTCTCGTCCAAAGGCGTCATCCCTGCGTTAGAGAACGCAGCGATTGTGGAGAAAAACCCATAGAAGGTGGCGTTTACGCTTTCCCGTTGGAGGACCTCGCGAACCTCCGGAGGCCCTACAGCGATGTAACATGAGATGGCAAGAAAGCCCAGGAGCTGCACACCGACGAAGTAAGCTGGAACAAGCCAACACAGTGTGATCAATGCATTGTGCTCCAGCGACATGTATGCTGCAATTAGGTACTTTTCTTGTACCTGTCGTGTATCACAGTGTTTTTCTGCCTGCTGACGCTCGTGAGTCGGCGATCCTGGAGCTGATTGCGCCTGCATCATCTGCGCATTCGAAACTGCATTTGAACGACTTTCGCCCAATGCTACAGGTAACCTTCTCTTCCGCGACCCTGGAGGTGCGAAACCATGAACGTCCTCCGCCGAGGGCTGATCAGCAGTGGAGGTCCCGGCTTGATCATCTGCACCTCCGAACACAGCTCAATTATAAGCAATCAATCCCCTCTGCTCCACCGACGATACAAATCCATATATATATATATATATAAAATCGCCTTATTGCTCCTCACTGCTCACTACAACAAATTGCACACAATAGCATTAGTGATCACTCTTACGTCGGATCTGCAACGGAGAAGCCGAATCAATAGCATCATCTTCTTCGGAATCACCCATCTGCGCAAGTGCGTGTGCTGGTAGTTTTTCACCAAGTGCATTAGCAGGAAAAACGCTGATCTCCAGTGAATCTTCAAGAGGAAAACCACAATCAACAACAACCTCAGATTGCCGGCTCGCTTCAGAACCCGATCTTTCAGCAGAAGATGGCATATCACGAAGAAAAGATAATTTGAAATCAACAGCAAGCTCATGGCGGCATATCACCCGCAACACTTACCGCTACAGCGGCGAATCAGCCCGGGACCGAAATCGTGTGAGCTGATACGGGAGAAGTGAAAGCGACGCACGTAGAGCGGAAGCAGCGAAGTAAAAACATGACTTCCGAGCACCATAAGAATGAGAAGCACCAGCATCCCGAGAGTGGAGAAATCCCGCACTCGCACAGTAAGCAAACCGGTGACAGTAAGCGCAGAGACGGCAGCGAAGACGCAGTCGAGCAGCTTCGGGCTACCATCGCTACCGCCGACGCGCTCCTGGCGACGACACAACCACAACAAGCCGGCGCCGACGCACGCCAAGACCAGGAAGTAGGCGGCATGAAGGCGGTAGAACGTGAGGTGACGGAGTAGCCAACGGCGCACCAGCTGCGTGCAAGCGCACCAACGCCACAACCACGCCAAGTTAACGTTACCCAGGCGAACCCTCAACCCTTGCAATGGGCTTGTCCAAACGCCAATTATTTGGCTCAAATTATAGAACTGGACTTGAACATGCAATTTTTCTGGCTGGTTCGAACTCATTGTGCTGCCAATAAATAAATTCGAACCTTGCCGGATTTTGAGTCCGATTTTGGGCCCAAAATCAGGCCAGATGGTTTTTTTACGGTCACCAAAACCCTAGACTTTCTCACGACTCAAAAGCCATAAGATCATCAAGAACATAAGGGAAGCTTAATATCACACAGCTCTTTGCTCAAGCTCTTGATCCATTGAGCATTAGCTTGACTTAGTGTGGTGGTGCTGTACATACCCAACAGTTTTGTTTTGTGCATTTGTCTTGTGCTTTTTATTTTCCCCCAATGGTGTGTGAACTGAAAATTTCTTAACTACCAAATGCCAACGTTGAAAAGTTTAGTTTATGTGTGCCTAGACCCAAGAAGATTTGCTCCCACCTTTTGGCAGCATTTCCATGCAGGGTGAGGTTGCTTGTATTCTTGTTACACTAGTTTAAGGGGGAGATTTTTAGGCTGGTGTGTGTCACTAATGAGTTTTTGAAAAATTCGTGTGTGAAAGATGATTGTTGTCAAATTTTGCATTGTTTTGTGTTGTGCATAACAATTTATTTTCCATTTTTTCATGTGTAAGCAAGCTGATAGATTTCACACTTGAATTGGGTTAGTTAGTCTTCAACATATGTCAAATGCACTAACAAATTATTTGTCAGTACAAATCTTTAACAATCTTTCTTTAGTTGACATTTGTTTGGTAGTGCTACAAACGATGCAAGCCATATGAGTCCATCTAAAGTTGAGTGGTAACACTTGCAATGGTCTCATTCTGAGCTTCTTCAGGCCTCTAGTGTTCAACAGTAGAGAGTAGTGGTTTACTTTAAATGATATCTTACATATTAAAGCAAACATGGTGTCTGTCCGTTCAGGTGTCGATCTTGGTTTTAAGACCTCAACGGATGGACAGGACCAGGTCCTGAAATCGAGGTCCGGCGGTCTACCCAGGGTTAATACCAGGGTTTTTTTTTTCCGCCCTTTTCCGACGGGCTGCCCAGGGTTATTACCAGGGTTTTTTTGTTTTTTTTTCCGCCCTTTTCCGGCGGGTTCGTTGTGTAGGCGCCGGACCTGCCCAAGGTTAATACCAGGGTTTTTTTTTTTTTTTTTCCCCGCCCTTTTCCGGCGGGCTGCCCAGGGTTAATACCAGAGTTTTTTTTTTTTTTTTTTTTTTTTTTTTTTTTTCGCCCTTTTCCGGCGGGCTGCCCAGGGTTAATACCAGGGTTTTTTTTTTTTTTTCTCCGCCCTTTTCAAAGAATCCGGGGGACTTCACAGTGTCCGAAGGTCATGGGCACCCACTAGTTTGGTCATAAGACAAGGATGTTATTCATTATGGTTCATTTCTCACAATCCTAGGTTCTCCATTCACATCTTAATTCTTTCATTGCCTCCTTCCAACCATGTGGGCTTTCTTCCATCTACTCTTTCACCTCACTTTCATGTTTTCCAAGCTTTTTTTTTGAGCTCATAAAAATACACAGTTGATCAAATCTATACATAACCCATCAGAAATCAGGTGGCTAATGGGTTATGAACTATTGGCTACCACCAAGGTTCCACTCAATTTTGTGATGATGTAATTTGGTAATTTCCCAAAAAATAGCAACACTAGTAAAATTTATACTGGTTATGGCAAATAACTGAGGCACATGAAAAAACAACATTCTCCGAAAATTTCCCAATTTTTTGTCAAGAAATGACAAAATTTGTTGGGAAAAAAACCATTGATTGCCACGTCTGTAGTAGTTAATTTACCGGAGCATATTAGACATATGTAGAAACCACTCTTACACAAAACTCTGGCTAACATAACAAATCCCAACTTCAATGATCACATCAAACTAGGCAACCAGAAATATGGGGAAATTGAACACCCACCTTGCAGAAAATGCCATATGTGGGGGTAGTTGAAGGAGGTTTGGTTATGAAACTAACAAATTTTTTATTATATGCGCAAAATGAAAATAATGTACCTAACCATTCCTTGCATCCCACCCACAACTTCAAAAGAAAAGAAACGTCCTAAAGGTGTGTTGTTAGTACACAAAGTGTGTTGTTTGAAGTACAAGATGTGAGCCAAATTTGTGAATGCATGGAGGGTGGGGAGCAGTCTCTAAATTAGGTCATGGGAAGCGCATGAGTGGGTAAGCTGAGTGGGTAAGCTTGCTCTCATGCCAGAGGATAATTTGGGCAGATTAGCTAACGGCTCCTACCTAGTCCTTGTGGTCCTTGTATTTGTTATTCAGTAGGCTTTGAGTACATAACATTGGTGGTTCTTTGGATTTTTTTCTCTTTATTTGCAATTTCAATGCAGGTGATGGCATAAGATGAGGCAGTTTTGCATGCGATGAATGTGAGCTGATGCCCCCACAATGTTTTTCCAAAACTTGGTGATGATCTTTAGTCAGTTACATTAAACATGAAAAAGATTTAGGTGCACTTGTATATCTCAATGGGACATCAACAGATTTGAAATGCACCCACTCTGAGCAGGGGTGGGATATTCAGTCTGTTACATTAAACATGAAGAAGGTTTATGTGCACTTGTATATCTCAATGTGAAATCAACAATGAAGCAGGGGTGGCTGATTCAGCTCTCCTGCAGCTAGTATTTTTGAATGCAGAATTGGCTGCTGAGGCTGATTCTGACAAATAACTTTTCTTCAGTTAGCAACCTATGTGCTCTCCGGTCACTACCTGCATTTGATTTTGAATGACTTGCCTACTACCAAATAAAATTCATGAATTGGCTTTCTATGCCTCTTCTCTAGTACATGGATGGTGCCGGTCTTCAGACATCTGATAATAAGATGTATGTAGCTTCAAGGATCAGGGTTTTGGTGCTACATGTGAAAAAGCTCATGGAGCTTGGGGGATCAGGTTTTTCTCATTGCAAACTTTTGTGTAGGGTAATGCTATGGCTATAGAGCATTATACCTTGTGAACTGAGGCCTGTGGAGCCCAAGGTCTGGATTATAATGTCCTATTGCATGGCATTACTGGAAGTAATGATCAAGACGGGCTTGTACAGTGGGGCGTCTTGCAATATGAGTAGGAGGCCTCACCATGAAGGCCTACCTCAATGTGTACAAAATGGAATGCCCGCTGGCAAGTTCATGACAGGTGAACTAGGAAACCAGGTATCCAAGGTGTTTAAATCTAAATGGGTTTGAAGGGTTTTCTCCTATTTCAGTCCTTGGTGAAGAGTGGGCAACCAATTCACCTTCTGTACTCTTGTTTAGAGAAAGTATCTAATCTTGGAAAAAGGAGATTTGTAGCCCAAAGCCCAAAAGGTGAATCTTGATCAATCTCGTATGTATACTGGTTAGGAACCCAAGCTATCTTGTAGTGAGGACAAACAGCCAAACTACAACCAAATTGCTCCCCATTTTTGTTGGGTGATCCTTGACACCAAGACACTGACCTATATCCTTGGTGTCAAGGATGGGCAAACAAAAAGGATTTTTTTTTTTCAAGTTCTTGCATTTTCTTGGTGTGGAGAAAAAGGCAAGAACTTCAGAAAAATAAATGTGAGAAACTCCAGCTTGTTGAGCATTGGGTGCTTGAATTTTTTTCATATTAGCTCCTCAATTAGGTTAGCCTATCTGCCTTGGAGCTGGGGATGGTGTTTTTTTTCTGGTGAAATTTTGCCATTTTTAGAGAAAGAAATTGGGAATTATTATTTTTCTAGTGTAAATTTGACTAAATTTGCTAATTTTTCATTAAATTTCACCAAACTTTCCATATCTAAAAAGTGGGAAAAAAAAACACACCATTGAGGGGTTTAAGAAGAGCTGTGAAGCCCCAACTAGTTCAACCGAAATAAGGTAATTGCTTTTGTGACCACGTTCTTGCATGGAGCCTCACAAACTCCATGAGGTTCTTCTTTGTCTCCAATACATTTTCAAATTCCTGAGTTGTAATCAAGCTTCTTCACCACTGCGTCTCCTAGCTGAGCTTCATGCAATCACTCTCCTGCAACCATTCTCTAAGAAAGGACAATTGGGTGTGGACCCAAATAGATAATTGGGTCTTTATTTTGAACTCTTGGAATCCATAAGAAGTAGTCAGGTACTGATTCAATGCAAGGGATGCTCTTTCTTTCCAAGTTTTTTTGCCAAACTGAACCTTCCTTGACAAGTTTTTGAAGGCTACATTTTTTTCACACCTAAATAAAGAAAGGTACTCTGAACATTTGATCTACTTGTATGTGAGTGTAGAGTGACATTGAGAGACGCAATACCAATTGGAGATTGTAAAAAGCTTCTTGTTTGTTTGAATTTGTCATGCACTCAAAGAAAAGGTTAAATATTCACTTAATTCTGGCATTTTAGTCATCCCATTCCATATTTTGCACATTCCTTTTTCATTCTTTTGGTGGATTATTTGTTCCTGCCAACAATAGCTTGCGCTACATTTGAAGGCTCTCAAAAATGTAGTAGAGAAGTATGTCTTCCAATGCATGAAACACATAATTTTTAATGATTAGTGACCATGACCAAATCAATGCCATTTGGACAAAATCTTTCGCAGGAGGTTCTAGTAGAGGTCAGCTTTCTATTGAGCTTTGCTTCAGAGACCATAAAGCATCCAAGTCTTGATTACCTCAAGATGGTTGTGCAATATAGTAGCACTTGACCTCTCAGAACAAATTTTCCATTATTCTTTGTGAACATTTTACATTGTTCAATATCATGAATTGTCTTCATCTGTTGGAGGTCAAGCTCACTTTTTGGAGAGATTTTGGATCTGCAATAGCACCCATTTAGCCTAATTGAGATTGAATTGTCATTCATGTAGCAAACAAAGCTCAAACACAACACCCAGTTGACATAATTAATAATGGATTGCCATTCTTAAAGCTTCTCCAACTATGCTCAATATGTGACTCCAGATATTAAAATTTATTGTGAAACCGTTAGAATGCACTGTTTTAGTTTAGGAAATTCGTTTATCTGCACCAAATTCGTGCAACTTGCTGTGGCTGGTAAAAGGAGCAACACAAGTTGTGATCCTCCCAAAAAGAGTAATAAATTGCACCTGACTGGAGCTCAGTATTTCTGATTGGTCGATCACACTGATTGGTCCATGCAGTTTGGTATTAATACTCCCGCATGTATATGCAGTTCCAATTTTAGTTATATTGGTGGGGTTGCGCCCCCCACCCCCCCAAAAAAACTCAACTTAGACATTTAATTTTACCATCCAGAGTTACATACTTAGCACCTTTGGAGATGTTCTTAGACTAAACAAAGTTCAAATTATTTGCATGGACCTCCACTATACACGTTAGAAGCTCACTGACTACTTAAGCAAGGGATTCAAGATTTTATGTTGCAATTCTCTAGTATTTTGATCAAAGTTTCTACTTTCATTTTAGACCCAATTGCCCAATATCATGGTAATTTGATGTTTGTTCGAGCAAGTCTTAAAATTGGGTTTATGCAATAATATGATTCAAGATTTTCCCCACCACTTTTCACATGATTTTTCCCCCTACTTTTCTAAAAAGGAAAACAACCCAACAATACAATGACAGAAAATTGCAACAATTATGATCCCATCCTTGTTTAATTTTTACTCATTCGTCTCATTGCAAATCAAATTTGCTACAAATAATCCAAGTCTCCAACTAAGTCAGCATACCAAGGTTAGCTTGATGTTTAAATCAAAATTGAATACGAAGGAAGTTTTATGTTATAATCTAGGAGAAGATCAATCAACATTAAGTCAAAAAATATGCGGCTTTAGTCCAAGTGTAGTGATATGCATCCATTTTTGTGCTTTGTAGGGATTTGGGAATGATGTGTTTTGTATATTTGTTACACCCTATGCCATTTAGCATTTCCCCAACAAATCGTTTCTCTATTTTGTTTTATATTTTTTTATGATTCTTGAAAGTGTTTGAAGATTTATTACAAAAGGTTGTCAATACTTTGAATTGTTAACAAGATTGACAAGGTGAAATACTCTTGTATGAAACATATCACCTCCAATGTTATAACATAATGCTTAATGTTTTAATTGTTCTGTTAATGAAAGTTTGATATGTGTTTAATTGCTTCAACGGTATCCAATTGGATTTCTTTGTGACATAAATAATAGGTTTTCACATTTTAATGTTCAAAATGGATTTGAAGTTATTCCAAGACAAAAAGCCAATTTAATATACAATTTTTTATGTTGTTAGGTCAGTCATTGAAGAGCACCAATATGGAATAAGAAAACATGCCATGAAAATTTATTAAGGCCATCCTATACTTATTTAAACAATTTTGAATTTGAAAAAAAAATGTTTGAACATATAATTCATTAAACATTGAAAAACAAGAGTAGCATTTGGACGTTGAAATGGTATAACCAAATAATCCAAATTGAAATTGATTATGAATGCAACCTCACCCATAGAAATATCACCAAGTAATTCTTAAGTCTAGCTTAGGCATATGTACCTACTAATGTTGGACAATTATTAAAAAGACACAAACTCCTAAAAATTATTAATGCAGTCCTTAGGATTCAAAAATGTGATTTTCAAAAAAATAGAAAGACCCAATTCTTGTATATAACCCATGGTTCTCATTTTAAAAATCAAATCAAATAACCAACCATAAAACTGGTAATTCATTATCAAGTTTTTCATAAAAACTAATAGTCATTTAAGATTTTTAAAATTAAAAAACATCGAGATTGGTGGTTTGTCTAATTTTGATTTTTCAAAAAACTGAAAGTCACTGTTGTTTGATTCTAAAATAAATAAAAACCCAAAACTTATGGTTCTTTATAAAATTGCACAACAATGGTAGATATTAGGCATGAACCTTGGTGAAACAATTTAGGTTAATAGTTGACATGCATTTTTTTTGGGTTTGAATCTCCAAAGATGGTGTTGCACTTAACAAGAGTTGGTTGGAAATCATTCAACAATACACATTAACATTCTAGCAATGGTGCAAACGATGTTAAGACCATGTTAGGATAAATTCAATTTTCTTGTTGCACATCTTTAAGAGCAACAAGTATTTCTTGCCATGGACGCAACTACATTTTTGGATGCAAACATGACTTTAAACAATAATATGTGCAAGCCTAAAATGAATTTTTTCTCAAATGTCATGATATGAAAAAAATCAGATTTCCAAATGGGCATAATATGTGTGACAACCTACAAATAAGACTGAAAATATGTCCAACCTTAGAAAATAGATAATGAACATGAACAAGGATGTGACATGTAGGCCAAAAAAAAGAAAAGGAGTTTAATTCATAACATGAAAGAAGGGAATAAGAATGGAATGAATAAGACTACATGTGCAAGGTCATAATTAGTGGTAAACAAACCTAATGCAATAGGGGAGATTGTCCTTATTTATGATTGGGAACTAATTCCAATGAACTTTTAAACTAACTATTATGGATGAAAAGTAAATGATGATAAATGAGTCTCATTCATTGGACATAATGGATGAATATGAAAAATGATTGATGAAACTTATGCATTTCAATGAATAAAAAACTGATGGATGATGTTCATCTATTACGGATGTAAGAAAATTTATCATTTGTGAAGAATGAATTAAGTTAAATGAACTAACATATGAAATACCATAACCTTTTCTTATTCAATGTAAGAATCATAATACATAATTTACAATGTATGTCCATGTTGTTAGATATCATCGAAGACATTAATAATGATTAAACTAGTGCAATAAATAAAACATATTTTAGTTTTCAATGCAGAAGAGACACGAGCTTAGTTATGCCACTAATAGTGCTCAATAAATTTAAAAAAAAAACCTTTTACTATATTTGATGCCATGATCAAATTATGATTACCACTCTATAGAGACAGCTTCAACACATGTATATTGAAGAATCAACTTTGAAGATTTCATTTGGAAAAATAAAATATTTTTTAATATTCCAAAATATTTTTCATTTTCCTTCACACAAATTTGTTCTTTGAAAAACATGATTTTTGAGAATTTCAGCATTTGTAATATATATAATTTGGTTCAAGATTATGCAATGTAATTTTTTTTTCACTTTTTATGATGTAGAATCATTAGTGAGCATCCCAAGAAAGATTTAGCACTAATTGGTGATAGGTTTGTAGAAAATGTCCAAAGAGTAGAAAATTAGCAAAATATTTGCCCCAAACTAAAAATGTAGTTGGAATATGGTGAAATTGCAACTACATGGATTTTGTCACAATATTCTTCTTTTATTTTTGGTTGCTAGGATCAAAAAAATTGTTGCACCAAAAAAATTAGTAATTAAAACAAATTTGTTATTGCAATATACTCCTTTAGGATTAATCCCCTGAATCATATTATTTCTATTTCTTTTAAGGTGTTTCACCATGTGTTTTGAACCGATTTTAGAAGTGAGATTAATGATTAATTCCCTAGATTTGACCCCCAATTTTTTCTCTTCATGTATTGTCTACATATGCCTTTCAATCGAAAACAACTCTTTGTCCAAATAATTTGCTCCATATTTTCTTGTCCAACAATTCTTGCATGAACTTAGCTATAATTTAGCATAAAGAAAATCTTTGAATATGTCATCTAGCATGGGGATCACCTAGGGTTTGCTAAATTTATTCTTTAAACATCTTCACCAAGATCTACATGAACCCAAATACAAACACCTAACTAGTAGCAAGATGAGTCCTATTTAAGGCCATGCAAATATTTATCCATTGCGTTGAACTAAGAGAAACCAATTATGTGTGCAAGATACATCATCTTGAAAGATTAATGTAGGAGGGTGAAAATATGTTGAATAACATATTATGCAAGAAGGCTTTTAAGGATATGACATCAAAGCCTTTTATTAGTTTTGCCGAGATTTATTGAAGAAACTCATCCATCTTACCGTTTTGGAGTACATTGTTTTCTTCCAACAAAATTTGTAGCTTTTTAGGCAAATAATTAGGATATATACATAGATTTTTCTACAATAAATTTGACTAATTTTTCTAGTTTTTTTTCAAGGAATTTTTTTTCAAATTTTAAATATCACTAAATTGAAAAAACAACCCTACAAGAGGTCAACATTTTCATTGATTGTGCATGTTTGAAATCATCATGTGAGTAGGTAGGTGTTTTAATTTGATTTCTTTCATTATAATATAAGCTTTAAAAAATAACAAAATGCACAACTAATTTGCTAGAACGCTGTTTGTAAATAGTTATAACACATGAAACTTGTAGTTCCCTCAAGATCATTAAGAAAACAGATTTAGACCATCAAATGCAACAATCTAGTTTTTTAAGAAAAAAAATCAGACCACCAAATCCAATAAATTTTATTTGCCATACCATTCTTTCTACACACTTACACACACCTATTCAACACCTTCTATGTCTTTATGTTGAAGTCTTCCTTAGAATCACGGCCTATAAAGCCTAGCTTTTATCCCATTTGGCATCCCATTTCCTCCAAGTTTTTTTTAGCAAACTCCTACAGGAAGGACCAAATTTTGAAAACCAAACATCAACTCCTTTCTAACTTCTTTTTCCACCCATGCTTACCCACCTAGAATTTATGTTGTAAATATTATAGTTATTAATCTAAATGAGCTATATGACTATATTGGTTATATGGTCTATGGGTTATATGGCTATTTCACCTATGGGCAATATGGTTATGCGCTCTAGACTATATGGTTATGGGTTAATGAGACTACATGCTATGGATTTTACGGTTTTGAGTTTTTGGTTTTAGAATTTCATTTAGGAATTGTGTTTGGTTTTTTTAATGTTTAAAGTTTAGGTTTAATTTTTGGGGCTTATGATTTAAAATTTCATAATTTAGTTTTTTAGATTTGGGTTTGGTCTTTTTAAAAACCAGGTTCTATGATTTATTATCTAAGGTTTAGGCCTTGGAAATTTTGAATTAAATTTTAAGGTTTCTTTTTTATATTTTTAGGGTTTCAATTTTCGATTTAACTTTCAAGGCTGTGGATTTGAAGTTTCAGGGTTTAGATTTTTAATTTTTTTAAGGGTTTAAAGTTATCATTTAGGGTCTAAAATTTAAGGTCTATGGTTGATTTAAGGATTAGGTTAGAAATTCAGGGTTTTAAGATTTAGATTTAAGAATTAAAGTTTGAAATTAAGCATTTGGGGTTTAGGGTCTAAACTTAAAAATTTGTGGTTTGTGGACTTCAAAGAAATTATTAAAAATTTATAAAGAAATTTGATTGCACAAACCCAATGTTTTCACATTAAATTATGAATTATGGGTTGCTTTAAATTTTGCTCTAAATTTTTCTTTTAAAATTACGTATCATACATTTTTTCACATCTTCAAATTCAAATTGATAATTTTATTTTGTTCTCCCTTTCATAGTCAATTTTTTTCCTTTGGCCATATTTGAAGCTTTCAATCTGCTAAAATCACTTGTTTCACTTTCCCCCAATGGAGTTCAACCAAATTCCATCTTCTTTGGATTCGCCCAATGTCCTCCACTTTTTCTAGAAGTTTGATCACATTCCACCCAGGTCCAAAATTGTTCAACTTTCTTTTGGAAATTGGAAAAAGTTCAAAATTCTGTAAGTTATCAAACTTCACAAGGCCACTTTATGTGCTAGCACACTTCCTTTACAAAGTTCATCCACTATCCCACTTCCCATATAAAGTTCGACTAACTTCCCAAAGTACCATTATCCTATTTCTTTTAGTCAAATCTCCCCAACTTTATCCATCGTCCCACTTTTGTAAGAAGTTGTCCACACAATTGTTCTCCTTGAGTTCATCCATTGCCTCACTTCCCCTAGAAATGGAAGTGAAAACAATTTCTTTCTTTGAGTTCATCCATTAGGCCATTTCTTTTGGCTTTTATCCATTGTCCAAATTTCCAAAAAATATAAAAGTATTGTACACAAGTCAGAAATTTAATAAGATTCCAAGTGAAGATGAATAAATGATAAAATGGTTTTTGTCTTATTTGAATTTCAATCCTTTGATTGCATGGACAAGACATAGATATAACTTTTAAGACCAAATAAGACTCCTAAGCCATGACATGAATTTGAAAACCTTGCAGTCATGGGTAAAATCAAACTTATAGACAAACTATGTGAGCTTATAGCTTAAAAATTCAGGTACTGGTAGAATTCCAAGGCACATCGTACCCGTAACCATACACTTCTCAACAGAATCTGACACACCTAATTGGTTTGCCATCTCTGCATCTTGGTGGGCTTCTATTTCCATTCCCAACTTGAAATGTGCATATGCTCGATGCTTCAAGCACTCATAATCCGGGCCACCTTCACACAGTGCTTTGGTCAAATCCTCTATTGCTCCTTGATAATCTCGCATCATCTCTTTCACCACTCCTCTTTCTTGCAAAGCGAAAGTTGATTTTTCAAAATTTGTGACCACATTGTCTACATCATGAAGTGCACCCGTATAGTCTTCCAACTTAACTTTGCAAAACACACACCTGTCAAAAAAATACAGTCCCTTAGATATACAACATGGAACTATTACACAACAAGTGTACAAATTACACAACAACTTGGACATAAATTGTTTTCTATTTTACCATTTCCATTTCAATAACCCTTTTTTCCTTTCTAGTAGAATGATTATTTAATATCCATCTTCTTGAATCTATGTGTCCACATTTTCAACTGCCTCATAGTCCTCTACCTCTCCAAGAATCTAATAATACACTACAAAAGAAAGTCAAATAAAATAACACAACATTTTTTTCAACTACAATTGTGTAATACATGATCAAATCAAGAACTACATAAATAAATATAAATAAAATGTGATATGCAAATCTGCGACATTACACACACTCACATTAACATGAAGTTCATCTGTTTCCATTTATGGTTTTCACAATGCTTGAGAGCTGCTTCAAAATCTGCAAGTGCTTCTTTGTGTAATCCCAAAATCAAATTGGCCTCTCCTCTTGCCTGAAACAAATCTGGTGATGCCAAATTTATGGTGAAAGCATTGCCTTTGGCGCCGTCAATTAAGGTGAGGGCCTTAATCGTAGAGTTTTGTTCTTCTGTAGTCAAAGAGACATTGGCGTCTAATAAAAGCCTCTCCAAAATCCCAGGAGCAGAAGCAAAAACACTTCTAGTCATGTTGTCATCTATCTGAGGCAAAGCTCTTGAGAGGATTCCCACCAAGTTCAGTACTTTCTTAAAATAAATTTCACCTCTGTTGTCGTCTAATTTGTTAACATCTGTGGAAAGTCGTGCATTTATTAATTCGAGTAGCTTTGGAATAAAATTTGAGTGGGATGTTACCATTTTCATACCCACCGTGATTTCATGAGCTAAACCACATAATAAACTTACAGTGCTAATATCGTGCTCCCGTATATCATGTGCGGTTGAATTGTAGACTTCATTGATGAGTGATTCCAAAAGTCCTGGATAATTGGCGATTGTCTTCCTGGCTGTTGATGATCGAAACAATTCCAATAAAGCTAGACCCTGTTTTAGGTTATGGCCAACTTTAGGAAGCATCATATTGTGAATCTTCTCCAATAAAGATGTATGTTCAAGAACATAGTCACAGTTCCTCATATTAATTATCTCGGAAATTATAAACATTTGGATTTGTTCCAAATGTTCCCCCAGATTGGAATCATCCGAATGAAGCAGATCCATATACTTCCCAATTAAAACCACCGGAGTCTGTTCCAACACCTTTTGTTTTTCATTGGATTCTCCTTCAATTTCCTCTTCTGCATTATATAAGAAAACAAGAATTGTAAACACTATTAATTCTTGAACAACTAGGAGACCTTGGCTAGGCTTTTAATCTGGAATTGTAACCCCATTATCATGTTAGGAGTGATCAAAGGGGTTTAGAATTGACATCAAATAACATGTAATTTTCTTCTCTACCCCCCAATATTGTTGAGGTCAAATTTCCTTTCTTATTGAGTCTTTGCAAAGTTTTCTTTTGATGAAGGGTAAGACTTAATAATTAATAGGTTTACCTTGGGTTATTAATATATACCATATGTATTTGACTAGTTAGGTTATATATGTTCTAATACCATAAATGTCAAATAAAGTTTTTTTCTTATCAAGAGTAATAGTTAATAATTGATAGAACTACCTTAGGTTATGAATCTACCATCTGTATTTGACTCGTGAGTTTTATTTTCTAACACCATAAATGTCAAATTTGACATGCATTGAATTTTTACTTGATAAAAGAAAATTGTTCAAAATTAATGAAAATGAGAATATTTAAAGGTTGGTCTATTTACCAAGGAGTATCCTTGTGTTGTTTAGGAACCTTGATTGAAGGTCAAAACCAATGACCTCACAGCAAATCATGTGCGACAAAAAATTGATTGATATGCTTGAAGCATTTATGAAAAGATTTTTCTTCATTTCATGAAAGAAAACTAACCTATTCAAAAGTCACTTTTTAGAAATCAAAGCACTTAAGAGGTTAATATATTTACCAAAAACCCTTGTTTGGTTTTTCATTGTGGATAAAATTCTGGATAAAAGGCGCTGAAAAGATGCAGTCTGTAAAAAGTCACATGTGACAAAAAATGTTTGATGTATTTGGAGTAATTGAGAAACTATTTTGTCATCGAAATGACCTTTTTGAATGTATTTCATGATCACCTGCCAAGAAGTAAAGCAATTGAGTTCTAATTGCAACTATATTAGTAATGAAAAGTTGTCCAACAAATATACTCCAATTTTACTCTTACAAGATTTTGTGAACACATGTGTGATAAATATTCAAATACATTCTTCAAACATCTAAATGAACTGTTCTGTTTGGTTGGAATATGTATCTAGCCTATTAAGTTTTGTCATGTTTTCACATTTAAGACTCATTGACAAACCTATCCTGTTCATATGTTCCAAAGTTATGTTAAACATTTAATATAAAGGATCTAATGCTATAAATGTCTAACCATCAAGCTGGATTAATAGGTTTACATTGGCTATACGATCCCATGAACTTTATTTGCAAAGTTATTAACAATGGAAAGTTTTGCAACAAACTTATTTTTAGAACTTATGTGAACATGTGTATGAAAGAAATAAAAGTTCCAAATACATTTCTTCAAAAATGTAATGAGCTAATTGCTTAGTTTGCAAACTGAACCTAACCCACTAAATCTTGCTATGTTTTTAATATATAAGAATCAAAACCCTAAACCATAAATATTTTATGAAATTATGTAGGATGTGATCATCATCAATTTCTAGATAGGTCCCTGATGCCATGAACAATGTGTAGTCAGGAATATCATTTGAAATTAAATGGGATGGAAGAACTAAAAACAAGATAATAGACAATTGTATTAACTTGGTCACATTAAAGGTTAATAAACATACCTTCCTTGCTAATTCTTGACATTCTAGTTCCCAACCTTCACCTTTTTTTGATAAATTCAATAGATAAATCAAAGGTTTTATAACCGAAATTAGTTCGGAGTAGAGCAATCCAGATTCTTCTGTGAAAGGTTTCAACTTCAAAACCTTTCTTGCCTCCTCCATCTTCTTGGACGCTTTTTCTGTTAAGAATTTATTTTCATCCGCATACTCTGCCGAAAACTGAACAATGTAAAATAAACAAAGGACTGCTACTAGAGCATCTATGTCCTTGTTGCCCTCTTCAAAGACACTGTTGTTCAATAATGCAACAAGCTTTGCACTGACCTCCCCTTGCTTCTTCTTGCGAATCAAAAGTCCACGAGTAGGGTTCAACACACATGTCCGCCTCGTAAAATGGTCAATAGGATCAATACGACACTCTACTTGGATCAAATCATGCTCTTCCAATTCATCCCTTGCTCTCACAAAGGCACCAGGTAAAAGCTTTGGATGACTTGCTCTGAAGGCGAGTCCTAACAATGGTTCTGGCACACCATGGCCTCCAAATAGTGCAAGCAAATACAAAAGGTCTCGAGCCTTATCATGTAAACCTTCTAAGGCCATTAACATTGCAGGAGACAAGGTATTAGGATATGGTTCACCAAATGCTTCGACACGTCTTGTATGAAAGATAGATGCATCATCAGCAATGCTATTGAAATCTTCAAGAGCAAGCTCCCAATATTCTTGTTGAAGTGGATCTTTCGTTGTCTTCAATATGAGTGCGAGACCCAAAAGGTGGTATCCAACTCGGTCGATGAGTGTGTAGACTAATCCCTGCATAAAATAAATACCACCCATCCATAGCAAATGTTGATGTGTTTAGTACGTTAGAATGTCCACAATTAAAATGTGGCAATCTAAACTTATTTGTAAAAATGAACCATAAATACCCATTTTACGAAGCATCAAGTCACACCTTCAACGTGTGACAGTGAAGTGAAGTACTTAGCCAGGATTGTAAAAAAAAAGGATGTTGCAAGCAACTTGACTCTATTAGCCAGTAGATGTTAATTAGAACATAGCCTCCCTACCGAATCTAGAACGCAATTGAAATGAAGAAGAATATAGCTTGGAAGCACTTACACGTAGGTTTCGTGGTATTTCATCATTTGGCATTTTAGCCCTTCTGGCCAAGATCTTGGATGCCTCCGACATAGTAGGCTTATCCATGAGTACACACTTTGCACCAGGCCATACTTCCATCCGTTGAGATGTCACGAGGTATTTCACCCCTTTGGCTTCAAACACTAAAAGATCCTTGATTTGTTTATAATCGATGACGTTGTCGAACACGATAAGGAGGTGTTTTGTCAGTAGACGGTTCCGCATTACTCGCAACTTTTCAGACAATTCCTTGTCTATACATGTGGCTTGACGTGGTAATCTTATTTTGGCTAGGATCTCACCACACAACTTTCCACAATCCCTTGCTTCAGGATCACACGTCAAAAACACGGCCCCATCCTTGAACATTGTGTTGTTTTCGGTGATCGATGTGTGGGTTGATGACAAATTTGACCTTCTCAACTTATTTGCAGCATCATGAATTTGATATGCAATAGATTTTGCAAGGCAAGTTTTTCCCGATCCAGGTTCTCCGTGTAGATTCACGTCTTTATTGCTAGCTTCACGAGTAAAGTCATAAAGTTCCTCCATCACATTAGCTTCCATCTTTCCGAACTTCACAATTTGTGGATCCAATCCGAAGCCTAAGGAATCCGGAGTGTCGTTGGCTCTGCTTGCAAGCATTCGAGTTCTATCTTCTTGAGCTCTCAAGAAGTTTGGTATTTGTTGAAAATCATTGATTAGTCTGTCGATGGAATCTGTCAATATTCCGGGAGATGCTTTGGCTTTGGTCCCAAATAACAGGCAGCAATTATTTTGCAAGTCGCTAAATCTTAGCCTTTCCTCGTCAAGGTATCTTGAGGCAGTGTCAAACCGTGCTCGAAGGCCTTGATCGTTCATCAAACCATAATCGCATAGCATTTGTTCCCATTCTGCCATCTGGATCGCTAGCTGATCATGAAGTCGCTCGAAGTCCGATATTGCTTTGGACGTTTGATTCCAGTTTTCGCGATACGCTTGTAAGGAATTGCCAATCTCTCCTGCCAATTCGAGAGCATTGCTTGCAATAGCTAACTCCGCCATTATGTATCACCTATTTCACCCATGACCACACAGTGATCCATTATTGATTATATTCTTGTCTATGTCTTGAATTGCGTATGTTCTGGCAAATCAGTCCAAAGCTCACAGACTACTTAGACATGGGATTCAAGATTTTATGTTGCAATCCTCTAGTATTTTGATCGAAGTTTTACTTGTATTTTAGACCTAATTGCCCAATATCATGGTAATTTGAAGTTTGTTGAAGCAAGTCTTAAAATTGGGTTTATGCAATAATATTATTCAAGATTTTCTCTTCAAGGTTTTTTTCAATAGAAGTTTCCCACCAATTTTCTCATGATTTTTTCCCCTACTTTTCTAAAAAAAAAAAACAACTCCAACAATACAATGACAGTGAATTGCAACAATTAGGAACCCATCCTTGTTTGAATTTTTACCCATTCCTCTCATTGCAAACCAAATTTGCTACAAATAATCCACGTCACCAACTAAGTCAGCATACCAAGGGTGGCTTGATGTTTAAATCAAATACAAGGGAAGTTTTATGCTCTAATCTAGAAGAAGATCGATCAACATAAAGTCCAAAAATACGCTTCTTTACTCCAAGTGTATTGATATCAATCCATTTTTGTGCTGTGTAGGGATTTGGGAATGATGTGATTTGTATATTTCTTACACCCTATGCCATTTAGCATTTCCCTAACAAATTGTTTCTCTACTTCGTTTTATATTTTTTCATGATTCGAAAAAACATGTTTGAAGATTTATTACAAAAGGTTGTCGATATGTTGAATTGTTAACAAGTTTGACAAGGTGAAATTATCATGTATGAAACGTATCACCTCCAGTGTTATTACATAATTGTTAATGTTCTAACTATTCTATTAATGGAAATTTGATATGTGTTTAAATGCTTCAATGGAATCCAATTGGATTTCTTTGTGACATCAATAGTAGGTTTTCACATTTTAATGTTCAAAATGGATTTAAAGTTATTCCAAGACAAAGCCAATTTAATATGACAAATTATCATGTTGCTAGGCTGGTCATTGAATAACACCATTATGGAATAAGAAACATGCCATGAAAATTTATTCAAGCCATCCTATATTTATTTGAAAAAATATAAGTTAAAAATATCATTCCTTAAATGTTGAAAAACAAGACTAGCATTTGGACGTTCAAATGATATAACCAAATAATCCAAATTGATTCATGAATGCAACCTCACACATAGAAATATCACCTAGCAAATCTTAAGTCTAGCTTAGGCATATGTACCTACTAATGTTGGATAATTATTAGAAAGAAACAGATTCCTAAAAGTTATCAATGCAATCCTTAGGATTCAAAAATGTGGTTCTAAAAAAAATTAAAAGACCCAATTCTTATATATAACCCCCAGTTCTCATTTTAAAAATCAAATGAAATAACCAACCATAAAATTGCTAATTCATTATCAAGTTTTTCATAAAAGTAAATAGTCATTTAAGATTTTTAAATTTTAAACAACTCAAGATTGGTGGTTCTTTGATTTTCATTTTTCAAAAAATTGAAAATGACTATTCTTTGATTCTAAAATAATTAAAAACCCAAAACTTATGGTGCTTTAAAAAATTACACAACAATGGTAGATACTAGGCATGCACCTCGGTGAAACAATTTAGGTTAATAGTTGACATGCATTTTTTTTTGTTTGAATCTCCAAAGGTGGTGTTGCACTTAACAAGAGTTGTTTGGAAATCATTCAACAATGCACATTAACATTCTAACAATGGTGCAAACGATGTTAAGGCCATATGAGGATACATTCAGTTTTCTTGTTGCATATCTTTATGAGCAAGAAGTATTTCCTTGCCATGGAGGCAATTACATTTATTGATGCAAACATGACTTTAAACAATAATATGTGCAAGCCTAAATGATTTTTTTTTCAAATGTCATGATATGAAAAAAATCATAATCATAATTCCAAATGGGCATAATATGTATGACAATCTAAAAATAGGACTAAAAATATGTCCAACCTTAGAAAATAGATAATGAACATGAACAAGGATGTGACATGTAGCCAAAGAAAATTCATAACATGAAAAATGGGTATAAGAATGGAATGAATAAGACTATGGGTCCAAGGTCATAATTAGTCCTAAACAAACTAAATGTAATAGGGGAGATTATCCCTATTTATGATTGGGAACTAATTCCAATGAACTTTTAAACTAACTATTATGGATGAAAAATAAATGATGATAAATGAGTCTCATTCATTGGACATAATGGATGAATATGAAAAATGATTGATGAAACTTATACATTTTGATGAATCAAAAACTGATGGATGATGTTCATCCATTATGGATGTAAAAAAAATCATCTATGAATAATGAATTAAGTTACATGAAGTAACATATGAAATACCATAACCTTTTCTTATTAAATGTAAGAATCATAATCAGGCCTCCTTAGATTCATGCACGGGCCTCTTTTTGCGTGCATTGCACGCATTTAAAAAATTGCGATTCATCTATTTTCGTACACATGTGACATGAGTCATGACCTAATAGCCAATCAGTGCATTGAGATTCTCCTTAGGGATGATTATGTTCTACACAAATCTGTGCTCTAGTTATTCTGCAGGATTTTAGGTTTCTTGTTCATGGCAGAATTGGCACTGGTGGCTGATTATGTGAATTCCTCCTACCTACTATCAGCACTTTTAGGTCAATTCCTACCTACCTATTGCTCTTTTTAGCATTGGTGATTGTGATATTTCCTACCAACCTCTGCCATAAATGACAGAATTAGCCACCACTGCTGATTGTGATATTTCCTACCTACCTACCTATTGCATTAAATGGCAGAAATTGACCAGGATTGTTGATTCTGATATTTCCTATCCACCTCTGCCTTAAGTGGCAGAATCAGCCACCACTGCTGATTCCCATATTTCCCACCACCCTGCCTAGGCCTCAAATTCTACCATTGCTGATTCTGATGTTGCATAATAACTATCTATTGTTTTAAGTTGCAACAAGATTTGGCCACCTCTGTTATCTGATATTTCCTACCTACCTTATGCATTAAATTGTAGAATTGACCACCAGCGCTGATTCTGAAATTTCTTACTTAACTATACTACCACAGACTACCTACAAAGTGTTTTCAGATTGGAAGGTCAAGAGAAGTCTAGGGCAGTTTTTTGATTTTTTTCAATAACCACCTGTTCTGGGTATGTGAAAAAATCAGAATCCAAGAACCACCATCTCAAGTTATTTCCAAAAGCATCAAAGAACCACTAGGTTTCATAACTTATTAGTTGTAGAAGAAGATTGACTGCCTCTTATTATCTCGAGTAGCAGTGGTTAATTATAAGATTGGGGACAACCTTAACCCATAGTTAATATACTAGTGCATGAATTGCACGCCTTTAGAGGCAGCAGGTGCCCGAAAAAACATCCAAATTGTACATTCGTGCAATTTCCGAATTTAAGGAGGCCTGATCATAATACATAATTTACAATGGATGTCCATGTTGTTGATATCATCCAAGACATTAATAATGATTTAACTAGTGCAATAAATAAAACATATTTTAGTTTTCAATGCAAAAGATACAGGAGCTTAGCTACGCCATTAATAGTGCTCAATAAAATTGAAGAAAACCCTTTACTATATTTGATGTCATGATCAAATTATGACTACCACTCTATAGACTTCAACACATGTATATTGAATAATCAATTAACTTTGAAAATTTCCTTTCGAAAAATAATTTTTTTTTAATATTCCAAAATGTTTTTCATTTTCCTTTACACAAATTTGTTCTTTGAACAACATAAGTTTTCAGAATTTTAACATTTGTAATATATATATATATATATAATTTGTGTTGAAGCTACCAAGGTATTACAACATTTGAAAAATGGAATACATTTCGTTGAAGATTGTGCAATGTAATTTTTAAAAAATTTTCACTTTTTTTGATGTACCATCATTAGTGAGCATCCCAAGAAAGATTTAGCACTAATTGGTGATAGGTTTGTAAAAAATGTGCAAATAGTAAAAAATTAGCAAAAACATTTGCCCCAAACTAAAAATGTAGTTAAAACATGGTGAAAATTGCAACTGCATGGATTTTGTGACAATATTCTTCTTTTATTTTTGAGGTTGCTAGGATGAAAATTTTTGTTGCACCAAAAAAATAGTAATAAAAACAAATTTGTTATTGCAATATACTTTTTAGGATTAATCCCCTGAATCAAAGGATTGAAATTCAAATAAAACAAAAACCATTTTATCATTTATTCATATTCACTTGGAATCTTATTAAATTTTTGACTTGTGTACAATACTTTCATATTCTTTGGAAATTTGGACAATGAATAAAAACCCAAAGAAAAGGCCTAATGGATGAACTCAAAGAAAGAAATTGTTTTCACTTCCATTTCGGGGCGAAATGAGGCAATGGATGAACTCAAGGAGAACAATTGTGTCGACAACTTCTTGACAAAAGTGGGATGATGGATGAATTGGGGAAAATTTCACTAAAAGAAATAGGATAATGGAACTTTGGGAAGTTAGTTGATCTTTGTAGGGGAAGTGGGATATTGGATGAACTTTATAAAGGAAGTGTGCTAGCACATAAAGTGGCCTTGTGAAGTTTGATAACTTATAGAAGATTGAACTTTTTCCAATTTCCAAAAGAAAGTTGAACAATTTTGAACGTGGGTGGAATGTGATCGAACTTTTAAAAAAAGTGCAGGACATTGGGCGAATCCAAAGAAGATGGAATTTTGTTGAAGTCCATTGGGGGAAGGCGAAACAAGTGATTTTAGAAGCTTGAAAGCTTCAAATATGGCCAAAGGAAAAGAATTGACTATGAAAGGCAGAACAAAATAAAAATTATCAATTTGAATATGAAGATGTGAAAAAATATATGGTAAGTAATATGAAAAGAAAAATTTGGAGCAAAATTTAAAGCACGTATAGTCCCATAATTAGTAGTTTAATGTGAAAACATTGGGTTTGTGCAATCAAATTTCTTCACAAATTTTTAATATTTTCTTTGAAGTCCACAAACCACAAATTTTAATTTTAGACCCTAAACCCCAAATGCTTAATTTCAAACTTTAATTTTTAAATCTAAAGCTTAAAACCCTGAATTTCTAACCTAATGCTTAAATCAACCGTAGACCTTAAATTTTAGACCCTAAATGATAACTTTAAACCCTTAAGAAAATTAAAAATCTAAACCCTAAAACTTGAAATCCACAGCCTTGAAAGCTAAATTGAAAAATGAAACCCTAAAAATATAAAAAAGGAACCTTAAAATTTAATTCAAAATTTCCAAGGCCTAAACCTTAGAAAATAAATCATAGAACCTGGTTTTTAAAAAGACCAAACCCAAATCTAATAAAACTAAATTATGAAATCTTAATTCGTAAACCCCAAAAATTAAACCTAAAATTTAAACATTAAAAAACCCAAACACAACCCTATATGAAAGTCTAAAATCAAAAACTCAAAACCGTAAAATCTATAGCATGTAGTCTCATTAGCCCATAACCATATAGTCTAGAGCGCATAACCATATTGCCCATAGGTGAAATAGCCATATAACCGATAGACCATATAACCAATATAGTCATATAGCTCATTTAGATTAATAACCCGATATAGCCCAATAGTCATAGCTTGCTAACCCTTATAAGCCCATAGCCTCCTTAGGCCTTCCTCAACCCCAATATAATATTTACAACATAAATTCTAAGTGGGCAAGCATGGGTGGAAAAAGAAGTTAGAAAGGAGTTGACGTTTGGTTTTCAAAATTTGGTCCTTGTTGTAGGAGTTTGTTAAAAAAAACTTGGAGGAAATTCCAAATGGGATAAAAGCTAGGCTTGATAAGGCATGATTCTAAGGAAGACTTTAACATAAAGACATAGAAGGTGTTGGATAGGTGTGTGTACGTGTGTAGAAAGAATCGTATGGCAAATAAAATTAGTTGGATTTGGTGGTCTGAATTTTTTTCTTAAAACACTAGATTGTTGCATTTGATGGTCTAAATCTGTTTTCTTAATGATCTTGAGGGAACTACGAGTTTAATGTGTTATACTATTTACAAACAGGGTTCTAGCAAATTAGTTGTGCATTTTGTTATTTTTTATAGCTTATATTATAATGAAAGAAATCAAATTAAAACACCTACCTACTCACATGATGATTTCAAACATGCACAATCAATGAAAATGTTGACCTCTTGTAGGGTTGTTTTTTCAATTTAGTGATATTTAAAATTTGATGAATTTTTCCTTGAAAAAAAATGGAAAAATTAGTCATATTTATTGTAAAAAAATCCATGTATATATCCTAATTATTTGTCTAAAAAGCTACAAATTTTGTTAGAAGAAAACAATGTGCTCCAGAACGGTAAGATGGATGAGTTTCTTCAATAAATCTCGGCAAAACTAATAAAAGGCTTTGATGTCATATCCTTAAAAACCTTCTTGCATAGTATGTTATTCAACATATTTTCACCCTACTACATTAATCTTTCAAGATGATGTATATTGCACACATAATTGGTTTCTCTTAGTTCAACGCAATGGATAAATATTTGCATGGCCTTACATAGGACTAATCTTGCTACTAGTTAGGTGTTTGTATTTGGGTTCATGTAGACTTTGGTGAAGATCTTTAAAGAATAAATTTAGCAAACCCTAGGTGATCCCCATGCTAGATGACAAATTCAAAGATTTTCTTTATGCTAAATTATAGCTAAGTTCATGCAAGAATTGTTGGACAAGAAAATATGGAGCAAATTATTTGGACATATAGTTGTTTTCGATTGAAAGGCATATGTAGACAATAAATGAAGAGAAAAAATTCGGGGTCGAATCTAGGGAATTAATTATTAATCTCACCTCTAAAATGGGTTCAAAACACATGGTGAAACACCTAAAAAGAAATAGAAATAATATAATCCACATTTAGTCCAAGAAAGGACAATCTGATCTAAGCAAAGTCAAATTGTTTTGCCTTGCAATATTTTTAGAAACTCAAAGATTTATGTTCAGCACCAAGCTTGCATGGACAGGACATAGATATAACTTTTAAGACCAAATGAGACTCCTAAGCCATGACATGCATTTGAAAACCTTGCAGTCATGGGTAAGAAAATCAAACTTATAGACAAACTATGTGAGCTTATAGCCTAAAAATTCAGGTACTGGTAGAATTCCAAGGCACATCTCACCCCTAACCATGCACTTCTCAACATCATCTGCCACACCTAATTGTTTTGCCATCTCTGCATCTTGGTGGGCTTCTATTTCCAATCCCAACTTGAACCGTGCATATGCTCGATGCTTCAAGCACTCATAATCCGGGCCACCTTCACACATTGCTTTGGTCAAATCCTCTATTGCTCCTTCATAGTCTTCCATCATCTCTTTGACGACTCCTCTTTCTTGCAAAGAGAAACTTGATTTTTCAAAATTTGTGACCACATTGTTTGCATCATGAAGTGCACCTGCATAATCTTCCAACTTAACTTTGCAAAAAACACATCTGTCAAAAAAATACATTCCCTTAGATATACAATATGGAACTATTACACAACAAGTGTACAAATTACACAACAACTTGGACATAAATTATTTTCTATTTTACCATTTCCATTTCAATAACCCTTTTTTCCTTTCTAGTAGAATGATTATTTAATATCCATCTTCTTGAATCTATGTGTCCACATTTTCAACTGCCTCATAGTCCTCTACCTCTCCAAGAATCTAATAATACACTACAAAAGAAAGTGAAATAAAATAGAACATTTTTTTCAACTATAATTGTGTAATACAGGATCAAATCAAGAACTACATAAATAAATATAAATAAAATGTGATATGCAAATCTGCAACATTATGCACTCACCTTAACATATAGGTCGCCTGGTCCCATTTATCATTTTCACAACAGTTGAGAGCTGCTTCAAAATCTGCAAGTGCTTCTTTGTGTAATCCCAAAATCAAATTGGCCTCTCGTCTTGCCTCGAACAAATGTGGTGATGCCAAATTTATGGTGAAAGCATTGCCTTTGGCGTGGTCAATAAAGGTGAGGGCCTGAATCGTAGACATTTGTTGTTCTGTAGTCAAAGAGACATTGGCGTCTAATAAAAGCCTCTCCAAAATCCCAGGAGCAGAAGCAAAAACACTTCTAGTCATGTTGTCATCTATCTGAGGCAAAGCTCTTGAGAGGATTCCCACCAACTTCAGTACTTGCTTAAAATAAACTTCAGCTGTGCTAGAATAAGTTTCACCTGTGCGGTCGAATAATTTGACCAAGTGAACATCTGTGGAAAGTCGTGCATTTATTAATTCGAGTAGCTTTGGAATAAAATTTGATAGGGATATTACTATTTTCATCGCCACCGTGATTTCATCAGCTAAATCACATAATAAACATACAGTCCCAATATCGAGGTGCCGTATATCATGTGTGGTTGAATTGTTCACTTCATTGATGAGTGACTCCAAAAGTCCTGGATAATTGGCGATTGTCTTCCTGGCTGTTGATGATTGGAAAAATCCCAATAAAGTTAAACCCTGTTGTTTTAGTTTATGGCCAACTTCAGGAAGCATCATATTGTGAATCTTCTCCAATAAAGATGTATGTTCAAGAACATGTTGAAGAACATAGTCACAGTTCCTCATATTAATATTCACATAAAGTATGTTTTCGATGTATGCCAAATGTTCCCACGGATAGGAATCATCCAAATGAAGGAGATCCATATACTTCCGAATTAAAACCATCAGAGTCTGTTCCAACACCTTATGTTTTTCATTGGATTGTCCTTCAATTTCCTCTTCTGCATTATATAAGAAAACAAGAATTGCAAACACCATTAATTCTTCAACAACTAAGAGACCTTGGCTAGGCCTTTAATCTAGAATTGTAACCCCATTATCATGTTAGGAGTGATCAAAGGGGTTTAGAATTGACATCAAATAACATGTAATTTTCTTCTCTAACCCCCAATAGTGTTGAAGTCAAAGTTCCTTTCTTATTGAGTCTTTGCAAAGTTTTCTTTTGATGAAGGGTAATACTTAATAATTAATAGGTTTACCTTGGGTTATGAATATACCATATGTATTTGACTAGTTAGGTTATATATGTTCTAATACCATAAATGTCAAATAAATCTTTTTTCTTATCAAGGGTAATTGATAGAACTACTTTAGGTTATGAATATATCATATGTATTTGACTCGTGAATTTTTATTTCTAACACCATAAATGTCAAATTTGACATGCATTGAATTTTTACTTGATAAAAGAAAATTGTTGAAAAATTAATTGAAATGAGAATATTTAAAGGTTGATCTATTTACCAAGGAGTATCCTTGTGTTGTTCAGCAACCTTGATTGAAGGTCAAAACCAATGACCTCACAGCAAATCATGTGCAACAAAAAAAATGATTGATATACTTGAAGCATTTATGAAAAGATTTTTCTTGATTTCATGAAAGAAAACTAACCTATTCAAAAGTCACTTAGAAATCAAAGCACTTAAGAGGTTAGTATATTTACCAAAGACTATTATTCGGTGTGTCAGTGTGGATGAAGAGCTGTTAAAAAAACTCCATACAAAGTCACATGTGACAGAAAATGTTTGATGTATTTGGAGTAATTGAGAAACTATTTTGTCATCCAAATGACCTTTATGAATGTATTTCATGATCACCTGCCAAGAAGTAAAGCAATTGAGTTTTAATTGCAACTATATTAGTAATGAAAAGTTGTCCAACAAATGTACTCCAATTTTACTCTGACAAGATTTTGTGAACACATGTGTGAAGTAGATAAATATTCAAATACATTCTTCAAACATCTAATGAACTGTTCTGTTTGGTTGGAATATGTAACTAGCCTATTAAGTTTTGTCATGTTTTCACATCCTAGACTCATTGATAAACCTATCATGTTCATGTGTTCCAAAATTATGTTAAACATTTAATATAGAGGATCTAATGCTAAAATGTCTAACTATCAAGCTAGATTAATAGGTTTACATAGGCTATATAATCCCATGAACTTTATTTGCAAAGATATTAACAATGGAAAGTTTTGCAACAAACTTATTTTTAGAACTTATGTGAACATGTGTATGAAAGAAATAAAAGTTTCAAATACATTTGTTCAAAAATGTAAATGAGCTAATTGTTTTAGTTTGCAAACTGAAACTAACCCACTAAATCTTGCTATCTTTTAATATTTAAGAATGAAAACCCTAAACCATAAATAATTTATGAAATTATGTAGGATGTGATCATCATCAATTTCTAGATAGGTCTATGATGCCATGAACAATGTGTAATGAATATCATTTGAAATTAAATGAGATGGAAGAACTAAAAACAAGATAATAGACAATTGTATTAACTTGGTCACATTAAAGGTTGATAAACATACCTTCCTTGCTAATTCTTGACATTCTAGTTCCCACCCTTCACCTTTCTTTGATAAATTCAATAGATAAATCAAAGGTTTTATAACCCGAATTAGTTTGGAGTAGAGCCTTCCAGATTCTTCTGTGAAAGGTTTCAACTTCAAAACCTTTCTTGCCTCCTCCATCTTCTTGGACGCTTTTTCTGTTAAGAATTTATTTTCATCCGCATACCATGCCGAAAACTGAAGAATGTAAAATAAACAAAGGACTGCTACTAGAGCATCTATGTCCTTGTTGCCCTCTTTAAAGGCAGTGTTTTTCAATAATGCAACAAGCTTTGCACTGACCTCCCCTTCCTTCTTCTTGCGAATCAAAAGTCCACGAGTAGGGTTCAACACACATGTCCGCCTCGTAAAATGGTCAATAGGATCAATAGTACAATTTACTTGGATCAAATCATGCTCTTCCAATTCATCCCTTGCTCTCACAAAGGCACCAGGTAAAAGCTTTGGATGACTTGCTCTGAAGGCGAGTCCTAACAATGGTTCTGGCACACCATGGCCTCCAAATAGTGCAACCAAATACAAAAGGTCTCGAGCCTTATCATTTAAACCTTCTAAAGCCATTAACATTGCAACAGACAAGGTATTAGGATATGGTTCACCAAATGCTTCGACACGTCTTGTATGAAAGATAGATGTATCATCAGCAATGCTATTGAAATCTTCAAGAGCAAGCTCCCAATATTCTTCTTGAAGTGGATCTTTCATTGTCTTCAATATGAGTGCGAGACCCAAAAGGTTGTATCCAACTCGGTTGATGAGTCTGTTGACTAATCGCTGCATAAAATAAATACCACCCATCCATAGCAAATGTTGATGTGTTTAGTAAGTTAGAATGTCCACAATTAAAATGTGGCAACCTAAACTTATTTGTAAAAATGAACCACAAATACCCCTTGTACGAAGCATCAGGTCACATCTTCAACGTGTGGCAGTCAAGTGAAGTACTTAGCCAAGATAGTAAAAAAAAGGATGTTGCAAGCATCTTGACTTTACTAGCCAGTAGATGTTAATTAGAACATAGCCTCCCTACCAAATCTAGAACACAGCTGAAATTAACAACAATATAGCTTGGAAGCACTTACACGTAGGTTTCGTGGTATTTCATCATTTGGCATTTTAGCCCTTCTGGCCAAGATCTTGTATGCCTCCGACATAGTAGGCTTATCCATGAGTACACACTTTGCACCAGGCCATACTTCCATACATCGAGATGTCACGAGGTATTTCACCCCTTTGGCTTCAAACACTAAAAGATCCTTGATTTGTTTATAATCGATGACGTTGTCGAACACGATAAGGAGGCGTTTTGTCAGTAGACGGTTCCGCATTACTCGCAACTTTTCAGACAATTCCTTGTCTATACATGTGGCTTGACGTGGTAATCTTATTTTGGCTAGGATCTCACCACACAACTTTCCACAGTCCTTGGCTTCAGGGTCACACGTCAAAAACACCGCCCCATCTGGGAACATTGTGTTGTTTTCGTTGATCGATGTGTCGGTTGACGACGATTTTGACCTTCTCATATTATTTGCAGCATCATGAATTTGATATGCAATAGATTTTGCAAGGCAAGTTTTTCCCGATCCAGGTTCTCCATACAGATCCA
This sequence comes from Sphagnum contortum, assembly GCA_963920785.1. Classification (NCBI taxonomy): domain Eukaryota; kingdom Viridiplantae; phylum Streptophyta; class Sphagnopsida; order Sphagnales; family Sphagnaceae; genus Sphagnum; species Sphagnum contortum. Next base: position 21,743,612 of record OY987279.1, on the reverse strand, counting down.
CAACTTTACTGCTAGTTTCAGGAGTAAAGTCTTTAAGTTCCTTCATCACTTTATCTTCCTTCTCTGCCAACTTCACAATTCGTGGATCCAATTCAAAGCCTAAGGAATCCGGAATGTCATTGGCTCTGCTTGCAAGCATTGGAATCAAAATTTCCTGATCTCTCAAGAAGTCTTGTATTTGTTCAAAATCATCGATTAGTCTGTCGATGGAATCTGTCAATATTTCGGGAGACGCTTTGGCTTTGGTCCAAAATGACAGGCAACAGTCAGTTTGCAAGTGGCTAAATCTTAGCCTTTCCTCGTCAAGGTGTTTTGAGGCAGTCTCAAACCGTGTTCGAAGGCCCCGATCGTTCGTCAAACCATAATCGTTTAACATTTGTTCCCATTCTGCCTTCCTCGTCGCTAGCTGATGATGAAGGCGCTCGAAGTCCGATATTGCTTTCGACGTTTGATTCCACTTTTCGCGATACGCTTGTAAGTAATCGCCAATCTTTCCTGCCAATTCGAGAGCATTGCTTGCTAACTCTGCCATTATGTATCACCTGTATCACCTATTTCACCCATGACCACACAGTGATCCATTATTGATTATATTCTTGTCTATGTCTTGAATTCCATATGTTGTGGCAAATCTCAGAAGCTACAAACTTAATAGCTTGCAAATAGTATCATTCAAGGAGGTAGTTGTTTTAACCATTTGTAGAAGCAAATAGGATATCCTATAAGACAGTAAGTTAATATGATGCTTATAGAGGTATGACGCCAGTATGACGCCATGAGTTCAATCGAATTAGGAAACATTCATATGCCAGTCTCAATCGAATTAAGACCAGTGTTATATGGAAACATGCATCGGAAATATACAGATGTTATAGGTTGTGCTGGAATTATATTACCTTGTCTTGGAATTGAAATGTTCAATTTTTTCCCTCCGCAGAAACGTTCAGTACGTGGCAAGGTCAAGCAGCTCGTTTCCCTGATACTCTCAAATCAAACTCCCTGGAACCTCAGCTGCTGCCCAGCACCAAACTCGCAGTAAGTACTGGACGCACTGGAAATCAAAACCCCCTGGATGCTGGCCTGGGGATGACTGTGCCTCAACCAGATACTCAATCCCCTTGCGAATCAATCGCCCACTATCGCAGCACCCAACTCGTAGAAAAGAGACGCGCAAATAGGAAGAAACAGAGCTTGGACATTAGAAACGCGATCTCCAAAAACTCGTGAGCAACTCTGGACTTTCTTTCCCTTTAAAGAAAGCCCGCATGAGCCATACGGGGAAAAGACGTACTTCACGAAGTGCTTTGAGACAGCTCATTATGGGCCGCGAACGGCGTCATTTCTGCCATACTCACTACTTACAGTAGTAACTGCAAATGTACTTGAATAGTCTATTAACACTTCAATTTAATGCAGTCAGTTTTGGGTGAAAGAGTAGTGTTGGATGCGGACCCTGAGCCTGATGATGAGCCTCAGCCCTTCTATTTTCAATTTTGTGAAAGCGCTGGAGTGGCGACAGTCACTTGGATGATTAAGCTGACATGGCAATCGTCCCAAGGAATATTAAAGTAAATCTGAAATTACTTTTCAAATATTAAGCTAGATAGTTATGGTCCTTCTATGATTCTGGCCACAAGTGGCTTACAAGGGGTCGCTATTTGGCGATTTTTGTTCTATTCTGATTTGAGTTCTACGGATGGAAGACTCCAAAATTCACCAGATTTTTCGCCAGACAAAAATAATAATTCGCCACCCGACGATTTTCGGCAGAAAAAAAAGGGCTGGTGAGCTGTACTGTTGAGCGAAGTTATACGGAAACAACCACCCCCGCCCCCTTCCAACGAATCGATCAATTAAACAAGTTTCCAAAAGGCACAGCACTCACAGGCAGGTCCAGAGTGAACCAGCGCCCAGCCACTATATGCCCATTATGACTCAGTAGTAAATGGACCCCAACCGAGTGAATATTTGGTTTCACCTTGTTAACCCATTCTGCATTAGGTAAGTCCCATATATATCTAGGTGATTAGTATAAATATTATGGATCATACAGATGTAAGTAGTAATAAAAACAGCAACATGCGAAAACTTTACTCACACTAATTAGTGAGTAGGTAGCAAAACCAGCAACTGAGCTACCTGGAAGCCAACAGGAAAATGTTGAAAGACCACTTACCATCCATATTTAATGTGGGTGGTCGGTCCTGCTGGTGGACATAATCAACCTGCAAGATATTTTCACTAAATAACCAGTTGGGCAAGCAGGGGAACTGGGATGGCAGACATGAACACATTGCCACAAAGTGGTACAATTTGGATTTGAAAAGCACATGATATGGCATGAAGAAAAGAAGGGAGTAGAAAGTCGTGTATGATGAAACCCTGCCAACCATATATAAACCAAAGCAACCAAAAAAGGGGGAAATACAAGGAAAATTTTGAAAGGACCCATGTCCAAGAAGACAAATGACCTTGCTCAGAGGGGGGACGAAGTCTTGGGGTCCTTTGTTTGTAGTCTGCCTAGGCTTAGTGTATTTGAGTTCTCTTCACGCATCTTATAGTTTCAGATTATTTACTCAAGATTCTTCTCTTTTTGGAAACTTCTTTTCTCTTTAAAATATTGAAAAAGAAAAAAAGTTTACTTCTATTGTAAGTATTGTTTTTGGATTCAAAGCTCTATGAGCTCTACATGTAGAGGATTTATGGATTCCCCCAACTTAGTTTAAAACTTTTCCAGGTGCACCTCATGCTATCCAAGTTGAGAGAGATAAATTAAACAAATACGGTTGTCCCCTATCGGGATGTACTATTAAACCAAAATTAGGTCTATTTGCTAAAAAGTATAGCAGAGCAATATATGAGTGTCTTAGTGGTGGACTTGATTTTACAAAAAATGATGCAAATGTCAATTCTCAACCTTTCATGCATTGGGGAAATCGCTTCCTATTTGTGATAGAAGCTATTTATAAATCCCAAGCTGAAACAAGTGAAATCAAGGGTCATTACTTGAATGGTATTTGTGGTAGAAGCTATTTATGAATCCTAGGCTGAAATAGGTGAAATTGAAGGTCATTATTTGAATGCTATTTGCGGGTACATGCTAAGAAATTAACAAATGGTTTCACTGCAAATACTGTTTTGGCTCATTATTGTCGATATAATATCTATCTCTTCATATTGATCGTGCAATGCATGCAATTATTGAATTACCAAAAAATCATGGTATACATTTTGGTGTATTAGCTAAAACATTATGTTTATTTGTTGGGGATCATATCCACTCCAATACTCAAGTGGGTAAACTTGAAGGGGAACATCAAGTAACTCTGAGATTTGTTGATCTATTTCATGATGTCTATATTGAAAAAGACCAAAGTCGTGGTATTTATTTCACCCAAGACTGGGTTTCTTTACAAGGTGTTATATTTGTATTCATGTTTGGCATATGCCTATTGTAACTAAAATTTTTGGGGATGATTCCATATTATAGTTTGGTGGAGGACCTCTTAAACATCCATGGGGGAACGCACGTAGTGCAATTGCTAATCGAGTTGCTTTGGAAGCCTATGTATAAGCCTGTAACAAGGGACGTGATCTTGCTCATCAAGGTAGTGATATTATTCGCGAAGTTGCCAAGTGGAGTCCTGAACTAGTCACTGTTTGTGAAGTATGGAAAGAAATTAAATTTGAATTTGACATGATCGATATTGTTTGACATAGTTTATATTTCACAATTTCATTTTAGTGATTTTGTCTATCTACCCCCTGCCCCCGAGGGAAGAACAAAATCACCAAAATAAATGTGTTTTTATATTTCCTAATCATATAGATTGTTGATTTCTTCCAAAATTTGTCAACCCTCAGTACTAAGGAATAGGTGTTAAAGAATAGAAAAACTTCGATAGATTTTACATCTAATAGGGTCTTGGAGTTCAGTGGATTAGAGCCCATGGTTCCAAACCATGAAGTCAAGGGTTTGAATCCCTTTTGAACCATTGAAAAAAAATTGGAATATATTTTGATTTTTGATCTAAGTATCTTTTATCTTATTCATTTTTTTCTAATTGCGAATTTTTTTAAATAGAAAAGAAGGATCTATTATAAAATCAATGGGAGGAACTAATCCTGATTTGACAAATGGAATTAAGAATTGACTTTTATTTAAGTTTTTAAAAAATTAATCTATTTTTTCATCTTCTTCTTTCTTCATCCTTCGAATATCCAAATTTTGTAGTCCCTCGTAGAGGAAAATGAAAAATAAAATGAGGAGAAGTTTATTTTTTGATGAATTGGTTTGAAAATAAACGTCGATTTGGTGGATTAATCAGAACCCTCATCAAAAAAACTACTAAGGCTTATATTCTTAATGAGAAAGAAAGAGACAAATATATTAAAATTGATACTATTAAAGGATTATGGACTTGATGTGATAATTGCGAGAACATGTTTTATCTTAGATTTTTGAAACAAAACAAATGTATTTGTGAAGAGTGTGGATATCAAGTGCAAATGAATAGTACAAAAAGAATCAAACTTTTAATTGATCATGGGACTTGGCATCCTATGGATGAAAATATGATTGCTCGAGATGTTTTCAAAAAATTTGATGAAGATTTGTACAAAAATTGTATTATTTTTTATCAAAAAAGAATGGGTTTGACTAATGTTATTCAAATGGGTATAGGAAAATTAAACGGGACTACTATTGCTCTTAGAGTTATGGATTTCTAGTTTATGGGAGGTAGTATGGGTTCTATAGTGGGTGAGAAAATTACTCGTCTTCTTAAATATGCTATCAAAAGATTTATCACGTTAATTATTATGTGTTCCTTTAAAAGAGTACATATGTAGGAAAGAACTTTGAGTTTAATGCAAATGGCTAAAATTTCTTCTATCTTACAAATTCACCAGCCTCAGAAAATTTTATTATATATAATTTCTTCCATATCCTACAATATGCAGAATTATTACTAGTTTTGGTATGTTAGGGGATATCACCATTGTTGAACCTATAACATATATTGAATTTGTAGGTAAGAGAATGATTGAACATACATTACATGAAAAAATACCTGATGATTTTTAAGTTGATTATTTATTCGATCATGGTTTACTTGATTTGATTATTTCATGTAACCTTTTAAAAGGTGTTATGAGTGAAATATTTGAACTTTATGATTTAGCTCCCCATAGCCGTAGAGAATCTAACCCCAAATTTTTTTATTTTCATCAAATCATCTTGACTAGAACTTAATAAATCAGATATCGTATGTACATCAACTCTCTTGAGATGAGATGGCAAACGAGAAATGAAAAATGGGAGGGCGCTAGCAATAGGGCCTGGCTCTCTCTTCGAAGTAAGAAGAGGGCCTAACAAGAAGTGCTAAATTAATCAAAATATACGTCCTTTGGCCTAATTGAAACTGCTACAAATTTTATTAGCTATGCAATACTTGTGTGACAACGATTGTTGACTCCAAATTGAACCTAGGTACCTACCAATATATTATGAGTGGATGATGGCTAGAAGCTAAGTGATGTTATTGTTAACCTGCAACCAAAGTGATTAAGAAAATAAAAATGTTTGATTCAATTTTTTTTGAACATTGTAATTTGTTTGGGGTATTTATCTAGACTTATGACATTGTGTCCATTATGCACATGCACAGAAACTCCACAAATAACTTCTTTATAAGATTTACTCTCATTCACATATGTACACACACACTGAATAAATTGCACATACATTACTTCATCAATGGATATTTGTATGGCATGGACCATAGTGAAATATTCACCATGCATTGTCTCAAATGGTAAAACACGTTGTAAAGTACAGAATTATTCTACACACATAAAAAAAGGCAGAAAATAAACATTTTATGTAGATGTGATACGTAACATTTCCAAGATTAGATCACTTTCCTTAGAGTATCAAGGAGTAGGCCACTTTGTGATTATTTTCATAATGACTGTCAGCTGAATATAATTCTTGGAGTTCTTCTATTTGCATTGCCACACAACTTTGGCAAGCTGGAATCTATTGTGAAAGAATTGAGATTTGCATAGTCAATTAAGGTGAATCCTTGATTGCATGCTCTGAAATAGTTGGAGCCTCGTGATATCAAAAAATAAGTAAACATTTTTTTTCCAAACCATGCAGGAAAGAAGGAACCTTTGCCAATAAAGGCCTTCTTTTCCCTGGAAGGTACAACTGACGCTCTTTTTCCCCTAATGAGGGCCCTTCCTCTATTAGCCCAGGATCATGGTGACTGAAAAGGTAATTCATTTTATTGTTCGCTCAAATGAAACAAATCCCTTGTGAGGAAGGAGAGTCACATACATAGCAAGGATGCATTAAGAAGAAAGCTAAGCAAGTCCAAAGAGAGGATCAGCAAAGGAGGATTTTTCTCTGCATGGTGAAGACAATGACAAGGACAGCTTAGAATATGCATACAACACATGCTTGATGAGGTGCTTTCCAAATTCTGAACCCATTTAAAGATTAAAGACCTTCTCTGATTATTTTTTAGTGTGATTACATGGTCTGTTACCATTATATTCTTTCCTCCACTGTGTGGTAGGTGTTTGAAAAAGCAGAATGCCCAACAGAATGCCCCTCTGTTGGGCATTCTGTTTTTTGAAATGCACACCCCACTGCCCCCCAGCCCCCCTCATATATATTTTGTTCTTCCCCATCATACTTGGAGGATATCATGGGATAATAGAAAAGAAGGCTGGAAACGCGTTTTCCTTGTCTGTAGGCTCTATTGGTATCATGCCCCCCACTCACGCAGCCCTGCATCATGTGGAGCCTTATTCAAATAAATCCCATGTCCTTGAGCTTTAGTTTCACTTGATGCGATGTAAGTAAGGTGTGTCAATACTCCCTCTGCCTTGTACCAGGGCTTTAAGTATTAATGGTGGGTTATTGACAGCTCTTATTCAAATAAATCCCATGTCCTTGAGCTTTAGTTTCACTTGATGCAATGTAAGGTGTGTCAATACTCCTTCTGCCTTGTACCAGGGCTTCAAGTATTATCGGTGCGTTGTTGACAGCTCTTATTCAAATAAATCCCATGTCCTTGAGCTTTAGTTTCACTTGATGCGATGTAAGGTGTGTCAATACTCCCTCTGCCTTGTACCAGGGCTTCAAGTATTATCGGTGGGTTGTTGACAGATCTTATTCAAATAAATCCCATGTCCTTGCGCTTTAGTTTCACTGGACGCGATGTAAGGTGTGTCAATACTCCCTCTGCCTTGTACCAGGGCTTCAAGTATTATCAGTGGGTTGTGGACAGCTCTTATTCAAATAAATCCCATGTGCTTGAGCTTTAATTTCACTCGATGCGATGTAAGATGTGTCAATACTCCCTCTGCCTTGTACCAGGGCTTCAAGTATTCTCGGTGGGTTGTTGACAGCTCTTATTCAAATAAATCCCATGTCCTTGAGCTTTAGTTTCACTTGATGCAATGTAAGATGTGTCAATACTCCCTCTGCCTTGTACCAGGGCTTCAAGTATTCTCAGTGGGTTGTTGACAGCTCTTATTCAAATAAATCCCATGTCCTTGAGGTTTAATTTCACTCGATGCGATGTAAGATGTGTCAATACTCCTTCTACCTTGTACTGGGGCTTCAAGTATTGTTGGTGGGTTGTGGAGATCTTGGTTAGAATGTCAATCAAGTATTCTTGGCGGGTTGTGGAGATCTTGTTCAGAATGTCAATCAAGTATTATTGGTGGGTTGTTGACAGCTTGGTCACAATGTCAATCAAGTATTATTGGTGGGTTGTTGACAGCTTGGTCAGAATGTCATAATTTGCACTCCCTACATCTGAAAACCTAGATCATTCAAATACAAACTATGTAGAAAATAATAATATAGATTGTGCAATTATCAAGAAATGTTTCTTCTTTTCCTTTGGGAAATTACTCTTTAAAATGAAAAGAATTGATTGAATAGGCCACAAATGTAAACCTTAAAATTTTATCAAGCATTGATTTTCAATTTTGGATTAATTTCTCATGCACAAAATGTGTAGAACTGTGTTGGTGATGTTACGCTAAATTGTAAGTAAGTAAGTTACCATATTCCTTAAACTTTTAACTTACATTAAGAGGTTTGGAGTTTTGACTTAAGTTTAACATTACAGTCCAAGAACCAAATTGTCATATAACATACCCTTAAGGTCTTATAGTTTTATGTTAGGGAGCCAACCTTAGATCCACACAAAATTTCAGTATTCTTCATTAACACAAAATGAAAATAATTATCAAAAATAAATTGAGGTCAAATGGAACAAATTACCAATCTTTAGGTAGTTTTTTGTATGTGGTCTGCATTTCAGTTTGGACATACAAAGAAAGATCTCCTCTGTAGGTGCTGGGTCACACCAGCCAGCAAGAAGCCCTTTTCCCCATGAAACAAGAATCCAGGAAAGCATTACAAATAGCTCAGCATTGTGGCACAATGCACAAACAATGCACAAACAAGTGTCAAAGATTTATGTAGATTGTAAATGAGCCTCCAAACCTTGATTGAACTTTGGGCAGAAGAGGACAATTATGAGAGAGCAGGGCGTTGGGAAAGTAGAGACTTTTTCAGTTGAAATGCAGATGTATAAGCATGCTTGTTGAAGTGTCGTTCATACTTTTTCTTCCAACCTCACTGAAACACCAAGTTTTTTCATTGGGATGGGTGGAGTGACGACTCTGGAGGAGATAAATTTATGACTGTATCTTGGATGTGGAGATATTGGAGCAATCACAAATAGAGAAGCTGCTGGGGATGCTCTAACAGAAAGTAAAAGAGTTCCACATTTGCTTAAACTGTAATTGCTGGATTTCTGAGATCAATTCCCTGTATGTCACAGAACATTGCTTGATTGCACATTTGCACCAATTTGCAATAGGTTGATGTACAGAGGAGGCATTTACGGTCGGTGCTTTGGATTACAGAGTTTTGTGATATCTCTAGGCAGTAGTTAGGAGGGGGCAGAAAGATTGGGGCCAATTTTGTGAGTTACTAATATATAGTGGATCTTAGAGCTCCTTTCCCTGCCAGGGTTCCAAAGGCAATTTGCAATTGTATAAATCACCATTGGGCCTGTCATATTTTCCAGCGTCTGTATTCCAGGAATTATTTCTCAGTGTTTACAGGTTCTCAGAAATACAAGTGAAAGCTTTAGCTAGCAGGGTTGCAGAAATCAAAATCGCACCACCACAAGAGACACACACCCATACAAGCATCCAATGCAGAGAACTATAATGAAGAAGGGACAAGGGGGGAGGACTGGGGAGGGGACACGTGGAACTGTTGGAGACATAATTTCCAATAGCAGACGACAGCTTTAGGGGGTGGAAAAGTTGCGCAAGCTTTAAGGTTGCCAGCTATAGAGAAACTGGAGCGTTGCAGTGCCCTCAAGAGAGTGATATTTTCACAGCTTTGGTCCACTGAACTGAACCAACAGTAATGAGATTCCAGGAATACATGGATAGAGCCTGAGCCTAGCACAAAACAATGCGATGAAAGGAAGGTTCATGTCATTTTAGAAGTGAGAGCATTCTGAAGTTCACTCCAAATTTCAAACCCAAGTGAGATTGCAACTGAAGTGCAGTAGCATGATAGGTAGCTTCATTGTTCTTGTTAAGTAGGTGCCAGGGTATCATCACATGAGAAACCCAATGGCAGTCTCATGCACTACAACATTTGGAGTAGTTTTCCACATTTTTCCCATAGATTTTCCTCATTGTTTCCACGCTTTTGATGATTCATATCATGGACTGTATGTGACAAATCTGTAGCAAGACATGGGAAATTATGGGTTCGAGGTGTGGCAAAAGTGTGGAATTTAGAAGCGTGATAAACTGGGTGGAAATATTGACTCATATCCACATTTTTGCCTCAACGCCATCCCACATGTTCCTATGAAATTTTCACATTTGTAACATGGAGTTTAGACTGCAGTATGCTCATACTATCCCTGTTTTACCCTCACTTTTTTCACAATTATGACATAGATGTTAAACCAACCTATTCCACTCAATTTCTCAAAAACAATTCTCAACTTTTCCATGCAAATAATAGGTAGTCTAAACCACTTGTGGCTCAACATATCCCACTATTTTCCCTCAAGTTTTCCACATTATTAACAAAAATATTGTAGTTTTTCCCTCAAGTTCTCTGAGTTATCAAAAAAAAAATCCCACAATTTCCCTCAAAAAAATTGTGTTATCTAACTTAAAGTACCCCCACATTTTTTTTATTATTAACAAAGAGTATCCCACTGTTTCCCTCAAGTTTTCCACATTATTTAACAAAAAGCATCGTACTTTTTTCTCTCAAGTATTCCAAGTTATTAACAAAAAGTATCCCACTCTTCTCAAATGTTTTTCCTGTTATTTAATAAAAAGTAACCCAATTTTTTTCATTGCTAACAACAAGTATCCCACTATTTTCCTTCAAGTTTTCCACATTATTTAACAAAAAGCATTACACTTTATTTCCAAAAAAATTTCATCTTATTTAACAAAAAGTATCACATCAGTGCCTCGGTGGTCACCAGCATTGACTGGTGTCCTCTACTCACCAGGCAACCAACAATTGGCCAAATGCGGGCATACAAATCCACCCTAGTCAAGACTAAGCTTTACTGTATTGTACATCAACAGAGCTCTACTTTTATTGTACATACTAAGTTTACCATTAGTGCACCCTGCCCACAGACAACTCCCAACCACAAGCGAATATCACTTCACTGGAGCTGCCGCCACTGGCACCTGTTGCTTGCGATCACCTTCTTGATTCCACTGCATAAGTGTTGCAATTCCTACTGCATCCCAAACTGTTCCGTCCATTGAGGCCACCAGTGCTTCAAGCTTTCTAGATTCCTCTGAGATCGTTCAGCTGCTCAACGAATTGCATCAGCTGCCCCCAAGAAAACACTTTTAGATCGTTGAAACCAGCCTCCAAAACCACTCTCTCTCCTTGATGCCCTCTCGTCTGTTGGTATTTCAGTCCCCTGTCGAAAACCCAGGTTTGGTACAATGGGCTCAGAATGCACACTAGCTCCAAACACCCTCATTGCTTCCCTCCTCCGTGCATCCCTGCCAACAACACAAACAGTGAAAGAGTTTCCTGTGGAATGAATTGCTTGATGAATCCAACTTGTTTCCAGATGTTCACACGATGGTGAAACACTTACTGTGATTTCAGAATACATGAAAGGTGGCAGAAATAGAAGCACATATCAGATCACATCCCTGAACAAAAAGACAGGTATCAAGTAGGAAGAGAAAGGAAAGCAAAGCCGACACAATAGAAAGAACCAAAAAATAAACCATGTTGCAACATCATTTTGAGATGATCTTTGTAACTGAGCACGCAGCAAAAAGCCACATACCAGAGAGTAATGTAGAGAATCCCTCCGGCCCACATGCGGCCAGTTGAGTCCTCGGCCACCAGAAAGCAGAGTTCGGTCTATGGGTTGTTTCGGATTAACAGTCCACGCGGTGGCACGCGCAATCTAGCAAAGAAAAGCGCTGCTATCATTTCATCTTCCTGCCCATGGACCAAGGCACTAGATGTTGCACACATTAATCAACCCACTTTCTGATCCTACCCAGAGCTCACCTGCCCACAAAAAACATCGAGATTTACATCCAACATCCTGTGAGAATGGTTTAAGTGCGGAATGCTTCTTCCATCCTAGTATATGAATATACTGCAATGGCAGTCACTGGACTCTGATGTGCCTCCCACATGAGAATTGGGACAGTGGTGGTCATGGGTTTTTCAGTCACAACTTGCATAGGCCAACCTCGCACCTTCCCATCTCTATGTCCACTCCACATGATGTGGTAGGCTACATCCATAGCCAAGTATGAAATAGGCTCCCTGTGGACAGGAAGCACATGATAAGCAGTGATATCTTCATCTTCAGTCAAATTGTCAACAACTGCAGTTACTGCACTACATTCTCTGGTTGCACTGTCAATGTCCTAGACTTGGAGGTGAACGTTGGATGCAGCCAATACTGAAGTCTCTGTGCACACAATAGCTTTAGTTGACAGATTGGTGTCCTTCAAAGGGTGAGGGCGGAGCTCCAATGGCACAGGGTGTCCTGCATGGACGTATCCCCTCAATGGTGCTTTGTAAACTCCATTTCCTCCCCCAGTTGCAAAGAAAGCATTGCTCCGTTTCACATTCATCAAAACCTTGATGCGCCCAGACTCAACCAACCCAAGAAGGATTTGAAGTTGTTGATGGAGGTAAATTTTCTGGGTCAACAACAACCGCCCCCTTTGTGATCCAAGAAGCTTTTGCTCTCTCACTGGGCTTGTTCTCAGAGAATGTGACTGCTGATGCAAGCTTGGCAGACACCACCATAGCTCCTGGATACAGTGTGGTCCCAACAACAGTTTTGTCTACCACAGCCTCACAACGGCTGGCTCGCTCTCCAGTTCTGCAAGAGCTGGTGGTATTTTCAAGGGCATTGATAGTAGCAGCCCTTTCTTGTGTTGCTTGCCCTGCTTGCATGAAGGTTGCACCTTCAGCACTGGAAAGAGAAACAATAGTGAAAGCTTCTGCAACTGGAAGTTCTTCAAAGAGTGAGCCTACTAGTTTTGCAACTGGCTTGGAGCTTTTCAGCGGTGTAGAGAAGGGGTGTTCAATCCAAGTTGCACCAGAATGTGGTTGTCCCACATTGAAAGGTTCAAAGGCACCATCATCTACAGAATGTTGTCCTGAGAAGACATCTGTGTTTTGGGAAGACCCAAGAAGGGTGTTCAAAGGTGCAGAGAAACTTCGGCCCAGACCCTCAAATGAACGAGTCAACAAATCCATACCATCAACCCCTGCTTGATTCTCAATGGTGGCTGCTTGAATTCCCATTGTGGGAGGAATTTCTTGAAGGCCTTCACCAAAAGATGGCCCTCCAAAAAGCAGATCTTCTTCATACACAAGTGTTTCAGAAGAAGCAATGTTTGAAAGACTGTAATGACGGTTTTCACTCCAGTTGAAGGGGTCTGAGCTGTTGTTTCTTCCTGCCCTCCTCTTCTCTGACCATGAACATGTGTTCTACTGACAAAATTTTCCAACTCTAACTGAGTCAACAATGTGTCAATGTCAAAATCCTTTCCACCAAGTATCATATTGTAAAGAATCCAACAGCAAACTACCACATCAAGTAGAAAAAGGAGATACAAGTTTGTTTTCAAAAGCAGTGTTTTCTTCAAAATGCAAAAGGAGTTTTCTATGACACTCCTACCTCGGCATAGTTGTTTGTTGAAGAGCACCTCAAGTATTTTGCTAGAATTCATGTCCTTGCTTGTCGGTAATCATCATTCCACCTTCTGAACATTGTTGTCAACAGCATAAAATTTCCCCTTGGGCTACATTCCACGTACCATCAAACACCCTGAGATCAAGGGCAAAATCATGAGTAAGGGAGCAATGTTCCACCTAAAACTCTGGCAGTGCAGATTGTAACATTTTGTATCATCAATTTGCAAACTATGCAAATGATTTTATGGGCTCTTGAGGAGATTTGCTTCGCATCTTTGAACCGTAAACCGTAAACCCCTAACCCTTTAGATCTGGCCCACTTTATGATTTTATGGGCTCTTGAGAAGATTTGGCTTGTATCTTTGAATCCTGAACCCTAAACACCCTTTCAATCCAGCTAACTACGGAGAACTATTGGATGCTAAATAATTTCCAGTGATTGACTACTATACCTGAGTAGCCACTGCTGAGTAAATGTGCTAGTCCTTGATGACAACTCTGTCTGGAGAAGTGAATCAAGAGGGCTGAGGGATGCTACATGCCGGCCACAGATGCCTCCATTTGCAGCAAGTGTGAATACATAGCTTCCACCCCTTTCCATCTTGAGCACTGTTGTTTGATGCCCACCCCATGAACCGAGAAGCTTGCCAGTTTTACCAGACAACAGCTGCAAGTTTTTTACAGAACCTGAATTACAACTATCTTACACTAAAAGGATTGCAAATCCTTATTCAAGCAAGAAATTTAGAAGACAAAACTGAGGTAACAATACATCACATACCTAGTCAGCAAATTTTTAAAGATACAGTCTAAAGAAATGCAGTCTAATCATGTAGCTTGCCTACAACCTGTGACCCAACAATCTCCCATATGTACTCCACAACCTGGTAAAAACACAACAAAACAATTATAAACTGATACATAAGACCAACATCCACTTTGTTGATGTTGTATGTAGTTTTATTAATTAGCAAATTAACATATTAGATTAATTAATCAGCATTACAAATTATTAATAATATAGTTATACATTGAGTAAGACAAAAGGACAGGATCAGAGATGTCTATGGGCATTCTGCAAGCGCAAGGACATGGTCATGGGGAACTGAGCTTCACTCAAATTCCTCAGTTAGGCCAACCGAGAGGCCATTTAATGTAGATTTCTGTAGCAAAGTATATTCTTACTCAAGTCCAAACCTACCCGCATGCATATGAGCTCTTTATCGAGGTTCATCTTTACAAAATACTCTGCAAATGCACAGAATATCTTAGCATTGCCAGGTAATTTACAGAACCATAAAACACCTCTGTACCCTCAATCCTCCAACCTCCACATCATGTAAGGCTTCTTACTAGGGCACCTCTTGAGCAACTTCCTTCTACAAAGATATTACTGGTATATAAGACCAACATAAGATATATTGTTAATTACATAAGATATTGCATATAAGAGTATACCTCATTAATTAGCACATCAGATTATGTTGGTCTTATGTATTATCAGTAATATAAGATATGTAAGATACTTGTATGGCAGATGGGCAACTTTAGGGTTTGGTACAAATGTTTAGAAACTTTGCTAGAAGTTTGAAGTTTTGACAATTACCTCTAAAAGTCAAAATATGGTCAAGATTCTAGACATATATACTCTTCAATAGGAGCGTTCTAGATCTGCAGAACTATGGCATATTTGGTGTAATCTACAACTAGAGGCTGTAGGAAATTTTGACCCCCCAAAAACATTAACAGAAGACTCAAAACTGATGTAGAATCTTATATATAATTACAACATGTCTGTCCGTCCGACGACGGTTCCGTGTTTTAATGGACCGGCAGAACGTCGTCGGACGGACGGACGTTCTGGGAGCATTTCTATGGCAGAACCGGCTACCAGAGACCCAGGTCCTGAGAGCCAAATGCAGCAACATGGCAGGTAGGTAGGTAGGCAGGTAGGTAGGATGGCGGGAGCGTGAAGCTCCGCAGCACCATCGCCGTGAGCTCCCATCTCACCCGAGCCTCCCCTCGAACCTGACAAGTTCGGCAGAATGGGAGGTTTGCGAGGTCCGGGGTAGGCCCGGGATAAGAAGGGTCGACGGGTCCAATCTGGACCTCCCTTTTCGTTTTTCATTTTTTTTCCAAATTTCCGAACCTAGGGAGCAGGTTCAGCACCAATCCGAACCCAGGTCTGTGAAGGCCTGACACGTAGCCCGACCGGGCCCGGGATGAATGTCTGTAACCGGGCCGGTTTCATCCGACTGGGCTCTGTGACGGGGCCCGGCGTTCAGGCCGGCCGGGCCCGGGATAAGACGTTCATCGTCGACTGGACTAATAACCGGAACCGTAAAGCTCTTCTTGGCTCTGAGTTTTACCCCTCATTTGATACTTCGTCCCCTCCTGGCTGTTGTCCGCAAAGTCATGAAATTTTATTACTGAGAATCAGGATTAAATGCGCCAGGCTCGAGAACATTTATAACTACAGTACACATAGCAGCAGCAGTGATTGGTTGAAGACGTTCAAGAAAAGAAAGGACATGGCAAACTCAGTTTAGCATCAAATTTGCTGCTAAACTGAGTTTCTCTATTGGGAACCGGTGGATCTCTGATCCCGACATATGAAAAATGGGGAACCAGTGGATCTCTGATTCTGACATTCTGGTGTTTTTTAACACACCTGTGCATTACGCACAGGGTACCCACTAGTGGAAGTGGTTACTACTTCTTACCACTTCCCCCTTAGCAATGAACTTAGCAGTGTACAGCTCAAGTGCATGTATTCTTGTGCAAGTTGCCTCCAGCCTTTCTTTTGCTTAAATATCAAGTATTCTTGCAATTTTTTACAAAGGATACAAAGGCGACTTATTTAATTAGTATCTAGGTGATTCTTTTCGTCACAAAGGAATGATTTTGATCAGCATCTAAACCCTGCAATTTCTGACTTACATCAGACAGACATCTGGTGTCCTGAGTTTTTGTTGAATTTCCAGGAGCAATGTGAAGAAGATGTGTTGAATTTCCATTCACAACGTTGGCCAGTGATCAAAAAAAAAAGTCAATAATATGTTCATTCAAGATGCAACAACCTTGTGAGGGTAAAGATTCATTTGAGTTTAGCTTGTTGCTATATAAGCAAGTATCCAAGCTTAAGGCATTGAGAAGCAAGCTGAGAAACAGTACAAAAGGTCCACTGAGACCTATAAATAGAGATTAGAAACTACATGTGATTTTTACATTGCTTGTCGGTTTAAAGAAGAGCTTGATGCCTTAGAGGTTGATTATGTTGGAATAATTGAGGAGATTTTGGAGGTGGATTTTAGAAGCTTCAAGACCTTACTATTAAAGGCAATGTTTCCGCAACACTGCTTGATTGGAAGATTGTTTGTTCTGCTCAATTGACACCTCCATAGTTTTGGGGGATGGCTGCATGAATGACCAGCCCTTTGTATTTCCCAATGAGGTTGAACAAGTCTTTCTTGCAAAAGATAGACTTAACCCCAAAAGAAGTTTTGTTTTGCATGATAATCAAAAATGCCATATAATCTTCAACAAGCTTTTGAAAGCTCCTCAGGCATGGACTGATGGCAGTGAAGTGGTCGCCCTTCTTGTTGGTGATCGAACCCTCAAATCCCCACCAACCAATGAAGGGTTTGAATGTGCAATTGAATTGTTTTTTGGTTGCTCTACCATAGGGCTTTGGATACATTTTATTGAGCAATGAAATGGTGAGGTGTAAGATGTAACTCTTACACCTTGTGTGTGTTTGATACCGAAAAAGAAGCACATATTGGGTTACAACCAAGCCCAGCTGAACTTCCTGGGATTTGCCAAGGATTTGGGATCTTATTTTGGCATTGTGGCAGGACTTACAATCAACAAAATTAGCCATCTAGGGATTGAGCTTGGGCTCCATCCAAAGTGTTGTGGGCTATGGTGTGCTCTAGTTGGTTCTTAATGGTGGAATTATAGCACCACCATATTGGTTGTTGAGCAGAAAATAAATAAACTTGAAAAAATTGTTCATATGTATGTTGTGCAATAGCAATAGTAGCTGCTTCTCTTTTTGTTTTCGTTTTAAACCTTAATCCATCAACTTTGAAACTCATATTCATCATGTCTTTGATTCTCTTGTGCTTGCAGTGATCTACTGCAATTAGGCAGCTTTCTACACTGACTTGTAGTAATGGGTGGTTGTTTTTTTTGGTTTTTTGTAGCTTTCTTTCTAGGTTGAGTATGCATAGTTACATCATAACTCAGTGAAAAAGGCGTTGTTAGCCACATTTAACCATGTGAAATTTCCCCTCCTTCATATATAGGTTGTAATTAGTACTTTAGCAACATATTTAATGTTAGTTGATTAATTAATTAATTAATTATGACATTTTCATTTCAATAAATAGAATATTTTCCTTACAAAAAAAAATTCTTTGAGAAAAATAATTTTTAAAAATTACAACTTTTTTGAAAATTTCAAAGCTCCCAAGGTACCATGGTAGTAGGGAAATGAAAAATTTCCAAAAATTGCAAAATTACCATTTGAACTCAGTGGACTTTTATTTCAAAATTAAAATTTTCCTTCAATCAAAATTTCAACAATCCCCTTACTTTGGTTCTTATTACTCAAAACAACTCAGGCATTTGAATATGATCACTACTCCATTGGCACTGAACTGGGAACATAAATTCAGGGTTGTAGGGTACAATTCCCTGCACCCCCGGTCGTCTTACTACGTCAGTGGTCTAGCTAAGCTAGGCTTGCTCTTCCTACCCCTCCCTTAATTTATTTTCTTTCTTTTTTTAATGGCTTTGTATTCAGACATCTGACGACTCTTTCACTATGACATTCATCCGAAAACGCAGAACGCCGCTTTGACGTCCTGCCGATTCGATGCCCCGGGGGAGTGTAAGCTGGTGCCGGAATGCCCAGTGTTTTTCTGAGAGCCTAAGTTGTCGTTCTGAGGTTTCTCGTCTTGGATCCAAGGGGGGATTTGAGAATCATAAATTGATGCGATTCTTTGTAGGTCATGTCATGAGTTAGATCCAATTGCTGCTTTTCATTCTGAAGTTGTGAGGGTTTGGAATTATTATTTTTGGGTTGGCTCAAGGTGTGTACACATACGTGCACATTTGCAGAGTTGTCGACGAGCATGCCGCTTGTTGCCAAACGTGGGATGTGGAGAGATTCGGAGTAAAGTGCAGCTGTGGTTTGAAATGCGGAGCTTCTGGAAGTACTAGATAAACTTTTTCCACTATGAGGTTCCGGAAGCATGCTCCCTGTCATTCTCCTGTCTCTCTTGCTGCTCCCGGTGCTGGGGTCTGTGTACCAGATTGGCGACTCGGTTCCGTTGGCAAGAATGGAACAGTTCCATGGTGTATGTTTTCTGCTTGTTCCTTATCTTTTCTGAGTAGTGCGGTGCAGACGGATCTTATCAAGTTTATTTTGCTTCTTCTGCTCAAAATCGTCGATAGGCGAACGAAGGCGTCAAATCCTGTTAGTGAGAGGGAAAGAAAATACAAGACAAGAACCATAAAGATTCGCTTGCTTCTTAGTTCTGTGATTATGCCTTGCAACAAGTTGCCGCTGCGGAGGGAAACCCTAAAATTTTCGAAGAAGAGGATACATGGCATTGGTTTGCCACAAAAATTATGCAATCTAGCCGCGCCTACAGTTGAGGAAAGTTGTTGGAAAGACAGATTTTGTGACTGCATTTAGTGCTGGCAGCGTTTGAGCGAATTGTATTGCCGAAGTTTTGTACCGTTACAGTCACGGCTAAGAATGGTGAGGTTTCACCAGAGATGGTGAATTTGTCAATGCTGATCGTCCTTAATATTTTGGTGGGAAGTACAAGCAGATCTATTACAAAAATGGTGATTGCTTTTCTCAAATGGAAGAATGTTCTTTAGACTAACTAGACCTAATATTAGAACTACTGTAATGCAGTTGACTATGACAAATTTTATGGACAAACTGATGTGTGGTTTTTTTGTATTTGTCTTTCTCTGTCATGATGGAACAGCAACGGACATCTTGGCTTCATCAGCTGGGCCGGCATAGTCCACACTTTGGGGTTGATACTGAGGTACCTTCTTCTCTTGTTTCAGGGAATTGCAAAGAGTACAGACCTCTTTTGAATTATTGATAGTCATGGCAAAGTGTGCTGTTGGAGGATGTGAGCAGGGTGGACACACCATGATTAGTTTTGCATCAGTAAACATATTGCATGACTGTCTTGTCCTTCCTTTCAATCACATCAACCTTCTACACATTCTGTTTTATTTGCAGTAACTGGTAGTGGCCTTATCTGTACAATAGAAAATGATGTCTCATATTGGTATTTTGTTCTCTGGGAATACAGACAAGTTTAGATTGCAGGTTAGCATTGACTTGGTTGTTCTACTATTGGCAAAGGTTGTCATGCCTATCCCCAAGCCTTCAGGCTTCTCAGATGATGATGCCTACAAAATGTGAGTTATTTGTACTGGTGTCTTCACCCCTCTCTTTTGATAAGGCGAGCATTGTATTTCTCTGTGTATATCTGTCTTCCTGAGTTTGTGGATACAGTACTGCAATACCCTATTCCAGGACTGGAGAAAACTCTACAGTGGGTGGATGTTTTACAGGACAAATAATTTTTACTCACTGTTATTGGATGTCTGTTTGCAAAATGCATTTCTTAAGTGCAGAATGATTTCTGGAATGATCTATAGTGGTTGATGCAAAGCCTAATTGAGGTTGTGAACAGGATCATACAGTAGCCCCAAAAGAGGCATACCTAACCCTTTCCAGTCACCATAATACTTTCCTACTTGCTATGGAGATGTGTGAAGTGAGGTTGGAAGGAAACTGATGAGGATATTAACATGATACATTAGGTTGCTCAAAGTTATGGGAAAGAAAATCTGTATTGAGTCTGGTACTTGAGTTGGGACTTAAAGGAGGCCCAAAGGGCATTTTCACCGTGGGGAGGAGACTCTTTGGAGGGAGTTTCACTTAGCAATGCATTCATAATTTTGTCCCTGCAGTTAATGCAGGCCACTTTTGCAATAACCAGGGTTGAGCCTAAAACCCTAGCATTCTTCTGAAATGCTTGCAGATTGTTTCAACTAGGGAGAGAGAAATATCAAACTGTGAGCCATACGGATTTATTGGTCTTGTAGTAGTGGCAAACTGAATGCAGTTGCTCTTGAAGTTTGATATGCTGTTGGGTATTGTGTAGACCTGAATGAACATGGGGACATACAGAGGAAGTTCCTCAATAGGAATGATTGGCCCCAGTATGTGCTCGTGTGTTACACCTGGGACTCTACTGCCTCTCTCTAGTGGGCTCCTAAACCAAGGATGGAAATTGAGCTTTGGATAAGATGCTTACCTTGGTTGATTGAGCAGAGGAAATTTGTAACCACTGGATGCATCGGAGTCTTATGTTCTTCCAACTAATCCCAGGGTCAAAATTTCCCCACAGTTATTGAAACAGGGATATGTTAGGTTAAAAGGTTAACAGTAGTATAAATTCAATTGGTGAGCATCACCATGTCAAGTTTTCTACATTTCTGGCTGATGCGACTGTGGGGAGTCCTCTGTTCCAATGGGATGTCCGTGAGTGATGGGATTAGAAATCTAGTGGATGCAGAACTTAGTTGCATAGAAGATCACACCTAAATCCATATTTAAGTGAACATCTGGAGCTGTTTCTGGGCATGTAGGTGTCATGATTTATTTTATGAATAACCCTTGCAATAGGCCTGTGTGTTGGATCAAAGTTTGGAGTGCTTGAAGAACTGAAATTTTTTGTCCATTTAAGTAGTGGGACGTGCTTGTGCTACATGTACAAATATGTGCAGTTGCTTGTGGCTTTCACAGTCTCCATGACTCCAGCAGTGACATAGTGCACTTTATTTCACTTATGCAGGGTGGTAAAGTCAAAAATCAATGTGGCAGGGGGCTTCTTTGTTCTCTTCGGGTCTGGTAAGTGGATAAACATCCGGTGGACTGTTCTACACACTTTAAACTTTGTATCACCATGGAAAACTTGCAACTTCTCATGATTCTGTTGTTGCAATGGCATAGATCTTGTTATATGCATGAGAGTTTTCAGATCAGCTATGCCTCTTGAGGTTCTGCAGCATCATAGCTGAGTTTTTTGGTACTTCTGTAATGTGGACAACTCAAGGCAGAGGGTTCTGTAATGTGTTCGGATGAATGTCATGGAACAAGGAAATCGATTTGTTCATTATTTTTATAAAAGAAAAAACATTCCACAAAAAATGTTGAACTTGCTATGTGGGTATGGGTAGCGTGGGAAAAATGTGGAAAAGAATTATGTGGGGAAACTGTGGAAAACAATAACATGGGAAAACTGTGGAAAACTGTGAAAAGAATAGTGTGGAAAAAATGTGGAAAAGAATATTGTGAGAAAAGTGTGGAAAAAATAGCAAGGGAAAAGTGTGGAAAATATCTAGAAAAAATGTGAGAAAAAATTCGTAGAAAAAATGGGGGAAAAATGAGGAAACAAAGTGTGGGGAAAAAGTGAAAAACCAAAGAGTGGAAAGAATGTGAAAAATTCACTTGGAAAAGTTTTGGAAAAAAATGTGGCAAAAATTGGCGTTGAAAAAACGTGGATAAATGACTTGGAGGAGGTGAAAAGCTTGGAAAAATGTCAGTGTGGAAAAAAGTGTGAAAATTTTCCGTGGAAAAATATTACATATTTAGTTGTGATGCTATTATCTGAAGGGCAAGAGACATATCATACAAAGGGAAACTCCCTTTTCTGAATGTACACTATGGAACAGAGTCTCAACAACTTCTCAGATTCCTAGGCATACACTCGATCCGGGGCACTTGTGACTTTTGAAGCGGGAATTCCAGAAATGTTCTTCTGCCCATTGTTTGACAAAGTTTGGCTTGTGGATAAAAATTACTGTTGGGGACATTGGAAATATTGGAGATGGGCAGGGATCATGTGGCAAGATAGCATTTGCTCGGTGCATTGATCAGTTGCTCAGTGTGGTGACAGAAGATGCCCTGTTATTAGTGAACACAGGCAACTTTGGTATAATGGAAAGCAAGAGAATTCAAGTCAGGAGCTCAGAGCTTGATCAGAGAAATGCAAGCTGAGGAATAGTGAAACTGGTTGGAAAGAGCAAGATGTTTCCTTCGGCTTCAGGTTCCCATGGTCAAAACCCATCAGATAGTGAACCATCTCCAAGCACCCTGTTACACATGCAATGTTTATGTTTGGATCCTGTGTCACAAGACTGAAGAAAACCTTTATAACTTCATCAAGTGCTCACTGCATTGGTCTGAGTTTGGAATTCTGGAAGATGTCCATCTCAGCAGCGAACCCAGGCTGTGATTGTCACACAGTACTCTACATTGTGGTAACCCCTGGCTATTCAAAGTCTTTGAGGCAAGAGTTGGGCCAGGTCAAGATGACCACTTATGGTCTACTTCATAAAGGAGGCAAACACTGCCATGGTTCCCAGAGATACCATTGCTTAAATGTTATTTTTCATTAAAATTAATTCCAGTCTTATCAGTCCAACGCCACAACCACGTCAAGTTAACATTACACAGGAAAACCCTCAACCCTTGCAATGGGCTTGTCCAAACGCCAATCATTTGGCTCAAATTCTAGAACTGGAACCTGAACATGCAATTTTTCTGGCTGGTTCCACCTCATTGTGCTGCCAAAAAAATAAATTCGAACCTTGCCAGATTTTGAGTCTAATTTTGGGCCCAAAATCAGGCCCGATGATTTTTTTACAGTCACCTGAAACCCTAGACTTTCACACGTCTCAAAAGCCATAAGATCATCAAGAACATAAGGGAAGTTTAATATCACACAGCTCTTTGCTCAAGCTCTTGATCCGTTGAGTGTTAGCTTGACTTACTGTGGTGGTGTATGTGGAAAGAGTATTTCGTTTTGTGCATTAGCTCGACTTAGTGTGGTGGTGATGTACATACCCAACATTTTCTTGTTTTGTGCATTTGTCTTGTGCTTTTTATTTTCCCCCAATGGTGTGTGAACTGAAAATTTCTTAAGTACCAAATGCCAACGTTGAAAGTTTAGTTTATGTGTGCCTAGACCCAAGAAGAGTTGCTCCAACCTTTTGACAGCATTTCCATGCAGGGTGAGGTTACTTTTATTCTTGTTACACTAGTTTAAAGGGGAGATTTGTAGGCTGGTGTGTGTCGCTCATTGAGTTTTTGAAAAATTCTTGTGTGAAAGATGATAGTTGTCAAATTTTGCATTGTTTTGTGTTGTGCATAACAATTTATTTTCTATTTTGCCATGTGTAATCAAGCTGATAGATTTCACACTTGAATTGGGTTAGTTAGTCTTCAAAATATGTCAAATGCACTAACAAATTATTTGTCAGTACAAATCTTTAACGGTCTTTCTTCAGTTGACATTTGTTTGGTAGTGCTACAAACGATGCAAGCCATATGAGTCCATCTAACGTTGAGTGGTAACACTTGCAGTGGTCTCATTCTGACCACCTTCAGGCCTCTAGAAGCCTATGTGTTCAACAGTAGAGAGTAGTGCTTTAGTTTAAATAATTGGTCATAAGACAAGGATGTTATTCATTATGGTTCATTTCTCACAATCCTAGGTTCTCCATTCACATCTAAATTCTTTCATTGCCTCCTTCCAACCATGTGGGCTTTCTTCCACCTATTCTTTCACCTCACTTTCATGTTTTCCAAGCTTTTTTTTAAGCTCATCAAAATACACAGTTGATCAAATCTATACATAACCCATCAGAAATCAGGCGGCTAATGGGTTATGAACTATTGGCTACCACCAAGGTTCCACTCAATTTTGTGATATTGTAAATTTGGTAATTTCCCAAAAATTACAACATTAGTAAAATTTATACTGGTTATGGCAAATAACTGAGGCACATGAAAAAACAACATTCTCTGAAAATTTCCCAATTTTTTGTCAAGAAATGACAAAATTTGTTGGGAAAAAAACCATTGATTGCCACCTCTCTAGTACTTAATTTACCACCAGAGCATATTAGACATGTGTAGAAACACTCTCACACAAAACTCTGGCTAACATAACAAATCCCAACTTCAATGGTCACATCAAACCAGGCAACCAGAAATATGGGGAAATTGAACACCCACCTTGCAGAAAATGCCATATGTGGGGGTAGTTGAAGGAGGTTTGGTTATGAAACTAACAATTTTTTTATTATATGCGCAAAATGAAAATAATGTACCTAACCATTCCTTGCATCGCACCCACAACTTCAAAAGAAAAGAAACATCCTAAAGGTGTGTTGTTAGTACACAAAGTGTGTTGTTTGAAGTACAAGATGTGAGCCAAATTTGTGAATGCATGGAGGGTGGGGAGCAGTCTCTAAATTAGGTCATGGGAAGCGCATGAGTGGGTAAGCTGAGTGGGTAAGCTTGCTCTCATGCCAGAGGATAATTTGGGCAGATTAGCGAACGGCTCCTACCTAGTCCTTGTGGTCCTTGTATTTGTTATTCAGTAGGCTTTGAGTACATAATATTGGTGGTTCTTTGGATTTTTTTTCTCTTTATTTGCAATTTAAATGCAGGTGGTGGCATAAGATGAGGCAGTTTTGCATGCGATGAATGTGAGCTGATGCCCCCACAATGTTTTTCCAAAACTTGGTGATGATCTTTAGTCAGTTACATTAAACATGAAAAAGATTTAGGTGCACTTGTATATCTCAATGGGACGTCAACAGATTTGAAATGCACCCACTTCGAGCAGGGGTGGGATCTTCAGTCTGTTACATTAAACATGAAGAAGGTTTATGTGCACTTGTATCTCTCAATGGGACATCAACAGATTTGAAATGCACCCACTTCGAGCAGGGGTGGGATCTTCAGTCTGTTACATTAAACATGAAGAAGGTTTATGTGCACTTGTATATCTCAATGGGAAATCAACAATGAAGCAGGGGTGGCTGATTCAGCTCTCCTGCAGCTAGTATTTTGAATCCAGAATTGGCTGCTCAGGCTGATTCTGACAAATAACTTTTCTTCAGTTAGCAACCTATGTGCTCTCGGGTCACTATCTGCATTTGATTTTGAATGACTTGCCTTCTACCAAATAAAATTCATGAATTGGCTTTCTATGCCTCTTCTCTAGTACATGGATGGTGCCAGTCTTCAGACATCTGATAATAAGATGTATGTAGCTTCAAGGATCAGGGTTTTGGTGCTACATGTGAAAAAGCTCATGGAGCTTGGGGGATCAGGTTTTTCTCATTGCAAACTTTTGTGTAAGGTAATGCTATGGCTATAGAGCATATACCTTGTGAACTGAGGCCTGTGGAGCCCAAGGTCTGGATTATAATGTCCTATTGCATGGCATTACTGGAAGTAATGATCAAGACGGGCTTGTACAGTGGGGCGTCTTGCAATATGAGTAGGAGGCCTCACCGTGAAGGCCTACCTCAATTTGTACAAAATGGAATGCCCGCTGGCAAGTTCATGACAGGTGAACTAGGAAACCAGGTATCCAAGGTGTTTAAATCTAAATGGGTTTGAAGGGTTTTCTCCTATTTCAGTCCTTGGTGAAGAGTGGGCAACCAATTCACCTTCTGTACTCTTGTTTAGAGAAAGTATCTAATCTTGGAAAAAGGAGATTTGTAGCCCAAAGCCCAAAAGGTGAATCTTGATCAATCTCGTATGTATACTGGTTAGGAACCCAAGCTATCTTGTAGTGAGGACAAACAGCCAAATTACAACCAAGTTGCTCCCCATTTTTGTTGGGTGATCCTTGACAACAAGACACTGACCTATATCCTTGGTGTCAAGGACGGGCAAACAAAAAGGATTTTTTTTCTCAAGTTCTTGCATTTTCTTGGTGTGGAGAAAAAGGCAAGAACTTCAGAAAAATAAATGTGAGAAACTCCAGCTCGGTGAGCATTGGGTGCTTGAAATTTTTTCATATTAGATCCTCGATTATGTTAGCCTATCTGCCTTGGAGCTGGGGATGGTGTTTTTTTTCTGGTGAAATTTTGCCATTTTTAGAGAAAGAAATTGGGAATTATTATTTTTCTAGTGTAAATTTGACTAAATTTGCTAAGTTTTCATTAACTTTCACCAAACTTTTCATATCTAAACAGTGGGAAAATAAAAACACCATTGAGGGATTTAAAAAGAGCTCTGAAGCCCCAACTAGTTCAACCCAAAGAAGGTAATTGCTTTTGTGACCACGTTCTTGCATGGAGCCTCACAAACTCCATGAGGTTCTTCTTTGTCTCCACTACATTTTCAATTCCTGATTCAATGCAAGGGATTCTCTTTCTTTCCAAGTTTTTTTGCAAAACTGAACCTTCCTTGACAAGGTTTTGAAGGCTGCATTTTTGTCACACCTAAATAAAGAAAGGTACTCTGAACATTTGATCTACTTGTATGTGAGTTTAGAGTGACATTGAGAGACGCAATACCAATTGGAGATTGTAAAAAAGCTTCTTGTTTGTTTGAATTTGTCATGCACTCAAAGAAAAGGTTAAATATTCAGCTAATTCTGGCATTTTGGTCATCCCGCTCCATATTTTGCACATTCATTCTGTTGGTGGATTATTTGTTCCTGCCAACAATAGCTTGCCCTACATTTGAAGGCTCTCAAAAATGTAGTAAAGAAGTGTGTCTTCCAATACATGAAACATATAATTTTTAATGATTAGTGACCATGACCAAACCAATGCCATTTGGACAAAATCTTTCCCAGGAGGTTCTAGTAGAGGTCAGCTTTCTATTTGGTAGGTCCTAGTACAGGTCAGCTTTCTATTGGGCTTTGCTTCAGAGACCATAAAGCATCCAAGTCTTGATTACCTCAAGATGGTTGTGCAATATAGTAGCACTTGACCTCTCAAAACAAATTTTCCATTATTCTTTGTTAACATTTCACATTCATCAATATCATGAATTGTCTTCATCTGTTGGAGGTCAAGCTCACTTTTTGGAAAGATTTTGGATCTGCAATTCTCTAGTATTTTGATCAAATTTTTTACTTTCATTTTAGACCCAATTGCCCAATATCATGGTAGTTTGATGTTTGTTCAAGCAAGCCTTAAAATTGGGTTTATGCAATAATATGATTCAAGATTTTCCCCACCACTTTTCACATGATTTTTCCCCCTACTTTTCTAAAAAGGAAAACAACCCAACAATACAATGACAGAGAATTGCAACAATTATGATCCCATCCTTGTTTAATTTTTTACCCATTCGTCTCATTGCAAACCAAATTCACTACAAATAATCCAAGTCACCAACTAAGTCAGTATACCAAGGTTAGCTTGATGTTTAAATCAAAATCGAATATGAAGGAAGTTTTATGTTATAACCTAGGAGAAAATCAATGAACATTAAGTCAAAAAATATGCGTCTTTAATCCAAGTGTAGTGATATGCATCCATTTTTGTGCTTTGTAGGGATTTGGGAATGATGTGTTTTGTATATTTCTTACACCCTATGCCTTTTAGCATTTCCCCAACAAATCGTTTCTCTATTTTGTTTTATATTTTTTTATGATTCTTAAAAGCGTTTGAAGATTTATTACAAAAGGTTGTCAATACTTTGAATTGTTAACAAGTTTGACAAGGTGAAATACTCTTGTATGAAACATATCACCTCCAATGTTATAACATAATGCTTAATGTTTTAATTGCTCTATTAATGAAAGTTTGATATGTGTTTAATTGCTTCAATGGAATCCAATTGGATTTCTTTGTGACCTAAATAATAGGTTTTCACATTTTAATGTTCAAAATGGATTTGAAGTTATTCCAAGACAAAAAGCCAATTTAATATACAAATTTTTATGTTGTTTAGTTGATGTTATATTCAATTTGTATAAAAAGTGCCAAATATTGGGAACTAGGCCAGTCATTGAAGAGCACCAATATGGAATAAGAAAACATGCCATGAAAATTTATTAAGGCCATCCTATACTTATTTGAATAATTTTGAATTTGAAAAAAAAATGTTTGAACATATAATTCATTAAACATGGAAAAACAAGAGTAGCATTTGGACGTTGAAATGGTATAACCAAATAATCCAAATTGAAATTGATTATGAATGCAACCTCACCCATAGAAATATCACCAAGTAATTCTTAAGTCTAGCTTAGGCATATGTACCTACTAATGTTGGACAATTATTAAAAAGTCACAGACTCCTAAAAATTATTAATGCAGTCCTTAGGATTCAAAAATGTGATTTTCAAAAATAAACAAACCCAATTCTTGTATATAACCCATGGTTTTCATTTAAAAAATCGAATCAAATAACCAACCATAAAACTAGTAATTCATTATCAAGTGTTTCATAAAAACTAATAGTCATTTAAGATTTTAAAAAGAAAAAAAAATCGAGATTGGTGGTTCTTTAATTTTGATTTTTACAAAAACTGAAAGTGATTGTTGTTTGATTCTAAAATAAATAAATACCCAAAACTTATGGTTCTTTACAAAATTGCACAACAATGGTAGATATTAGGCATGAACCTTGGTGAAACAATTTAGGTTAATAGTTGACATGCATTTTTTTTTGGTTTGAATCTCCAAAGATGGTGTTGCACTTAACAAGAGTTGCTTGGAAATCATTCAACAATACACATTAACATTCTAGCAATGGTGCAAACGATGTTAAGGCCATGTTAGGATAAATTCAGTTTTCTTGTCGCACATCTTTAAGAGCAACAAGTATTTCCTTGCCATGGAGGCAACTACATTTTTGGATGCAAACATGACTTTAAACAATAATATGTGCAAGCCTAAAATGATTTTTTTCTCAAATGTCATGATATGAAAAAAATCAGATTTCCAAATGGGCATAATATGTGTGACAACCTACAAATAAGACTGAAAATATGTCCAACCTTAGAAAATAGATAATGAACATGAACAAGGATGTGACATGTAGGCCAAAAAAAAGAAAAGGAGTTTAATTCATAACATGAAAGAAGGGAATAAGAATGGAATGAATAAGACTACATGTGCAAGGTCATAATTAGTGGTAAACAAAACTAATGCAATAGGGGAGATTGTCCTTATTTATGATTGGGAACTAATGCCAATGAACTTTTTAAACTAACTATTATGGATGAAAAGTAAATGATGATAAATGAGTCTCAGTCATTGGACATAATGGATGAATATGAAAAATGATTGATGAGACTTATGCATTTTGATGAATAAAAAACTGATGGATGATATTCATCTATTATGGATGTAAGAAAATTTATCATTTGTGAAGAATGAATTAAGTTACATGAACTAACATATGAAATACCATAACCTTTTCTTATTAAATGTAAGAATCATAATACATAATTTACAATGCATGTCCATGTTGTTGGATATCATCCAAGACCTTAATAATGATCAAACTAGTGCAATAAATAAAACATATTCTAGTTTCAATGCAAAAGATACACGGGCTTAGCTACGCCACTAAAATTTAAAAAAACACTTTACTATATTTGATGCCATGATCAAATTATGACTACCACTCTATGGAGACAACTTCAACACATGTATATTGAATAATCAATTAACTATGAAGATTTCATTTTGAAAAAAAAAAATATTTTTAATATTTTTTCATTTTCCTTTACACAAATTTGTTTTTTGAAAAACATAATTTTTGAGAATTTCAGCATTTGTAATATATATATATAATTTGTGTTGAGGCTCCCAAGGTATTACGATATTTGAAAATTGGAATACATTTCGTTGAAGATTGTAATTTTTTTTAATTTTTCATTTTTTATGATGTAGCATCATTAGTGAGCATCCCAAGAAAGATTTAGCACTAATTGGTGATAGGTTTGTAAAAAATGTCCAAATAATAGAAAATTAGCAAAAACATTTGCCCCAAACTAAAAATGTAATTTAAACATGGTGAAAATTGCAACTGCATGGATTTTGTGGCAATATTTTTCTTTTAATTTTTGAGTTTGCTAGGATGAAATTTTTTGTTGCACCAAAAAAATAGTAATTAAAAGAAATTTGTTATTGCAATATACTCCTTTAGGATTAATCCCCTGAATCAAAGGATTGAAATTCAAATAAGACAAAAACCATTTTATCATTTATTCATCTTCACTTGGAATCTTATCAAATTTCTGACTTGTGTACAATACTTTTATATTTTTTGGAAATTTCGACAATGGATAAAAACCCAAAGAAATGGCCTTATGGATGAACTCAAAGAAAGAAATTGTTTTCACTTCCATTTGGGGGGGAAATGAGGCAATGGATGAACTCAAGGAGAATAATTGTGTCGACAACTTCTTGACAAAAGTGGGACGATGGATGAATTTGGGGAAATTTGACTAAAAAAAATTAGGATAATGGAACTTTGGGAAGTTAGTTGAGCTTTGTAGGGGAAATGGGATATTCTATGAACTTTATAAAGGAAGTGTGCTAGCAGATAAAGTGGCCTTGTGAAGTTTGATAACTTACAAAAGATTGAACTTTTTCCAATTTCCAAAAGAAAGTTGAACAATTTTGGACCTGGGTGGAATGTGATCCAACTTCTAGAAAAAGTGGAGGACATTGGGTGAATCCAAAGAAGATGGAATTTGGTTGAAGTCCATTGGGGGAAAGTGAAACAAGTGATTTTAGCAGCTTGAAAACTTCAAATATGGCCAAAGGAAAAAAAATGACTATGCAAGGGAGAACAAAATAAAATTATCAATTTGAATTTGAAGATGTGAAAAAATGTATGATACGTAATTTTAAAAGAAAAATTTAGAGCAAAATTTAAAGCAACCCATAATTGGTAATTTAATGTGAAAACATTGGGTTTGTGCAATCAAATTTCTTTATAATTTTTTAATATTTTCTTTGAAGTCCATAAACCACAAAATTTTAATTTTAGACCCTAAACCCCAAATGCTTAATTTCAAACTTTAATTCTTAAATCTAAATTTTAAAACCCTGAATTTCTAACCTAATCCTTAAATCAACCATAGACCTTGAATTTTAGACCCTAAATGATAAATTTAAACCCTAGAAGAAATTTAAAATCTAAACCCTAAAACTTCAAATCCACAGCCTTGAAAGCTAAATCGAAAATTGAAACCCTAAAAATATAAAAAAGAAACCTTAAAATTTAATTCAAAATTTCCAAGGCCTAAACCTTAGAAAATAAATCATACAACCTGGTTTTTAAAAAGACCAAACCCAAATCTATAAACTAAATTATGAAATTTTAAATCGTAAACCCCAAAAATTAAACCTAAAATTTAAACATTAAAAAAACCAAACACAAACCCTAAATGAAATTCTAAAACCAAAAACTCAAAACCGTAAAATCCATAGCATGTAGTCTCATTAACCCATAACCATATAGTCTAGAGCGCATAACCATATTGCCCATAGGTGAAATAGCCATATAACCCATAGACCATATAACCAATATAGTCATATAGCTCATTTAGATTAATAACCCAATATAGCCCAATAGTCATAGCTTGCTAACCCTTATAACCCCATAGCCCCCTTAGGCCTTCCTCAACCCCAATATAATATTTATAACATAAATTCTAGGTGGGCAAGCATGGGTGGAAAAATAAGTTAGAAAGGAGTTGATGTTTGGTTTTCAAAATTTGGTCCTTCCTGTAGGAGTTTGCTTAAAAAAACTTGGAGGAAATGGGATGCCAAATGGGATAAAAGCTAGGCTTGGTAGGGCATGATTCTAAGGAAGGCTTTAACATAAAGACATAGAAGGTGTTGAATAGGTGTGTGTAAGTGTGTAGAAAAAATGGTATGGCAAATAAAATTTGTTGGATTTGGTGGTCTGAATTTTTTTCTTAAAAAACTAGATTGTTGCATTTGATGGTCTAAATCTGTTTTCTTAATGATCTTGAGGGAACTACAAGTTTCATGTGTTATAACTATTTACAAACAGGGTTCTAGCAAATTAGTTGTGCATTTTGTTATTTTTTAAAGCTTATATTATAACGAAAGAAATCAAATTAAAACACCTACCTACTCACATGATGATTTCAAACATGCACAATCAATGAAAATGTTGACCTCTTGTAGGGTTGTTTTTCAATTTAGTGATATTTAAAATTTGACGAATTTTTCCTTGAAAAAAAACTAGCAAAATTAGTCAAATTTATTGTAGAAAAATCTATGTATATATCCTAATTATTTGTCTAAAAAGCTACAAATTTTGTTAGAAGAAAACAATGTGCTCCAGAACAGTAAGATGGATGATCGAGTTTGTTCAATAAATCTGGGCAAAACTAATAAAAGGCTTTGATGTCATATCCTTAAAAACCTTCTTGCATAGTTTGTTATTCAACATATTTTCACCCTACTACATTAATCTTTCAAGATGATGTATGTTGCACACATAATTGGTTTCTCTTAGTTCAACGCAATGGATAAATATTTGCATGGCCTTAAATAGGACTAATCTTGCTACTAGTTAGGTGTTTGTATTTGGGTTCATGTATATTTTGGTGAAGATGTTTAAAGAATAAATTTAGCAAACCCTAGGCGATCCCCATGCTAGATGACAAATTCAAAGATTTTCTTTGTGCTAAATTATAGCTAAGTTCATGCAAGAATTGTTGGACAAGAAAATATGGAGCAAATTATTTGGACAAACAGTTGTTTTGGATTGAAAGGCATATGTAGACAATAAATGAAGAGCAAAAATTGGGGGTCAAATCTAGGGAATTAATTATTAATCTCACCTCTAAAATGGGTTCAAAACACATGGTGAAACACCTAAAAAGAAATAGAAATAATATAATGCACATTTAGTCCAAGAAAGGACAATCTGATCTAAGCAAAGTCAAATTGTTTTGCCTTGCAATATTTTTAGAAACTCAAAGATTTAAGTTAAGCACCAAGCTTGCATGGACAGGACATAGATATAACTTTTAAGACCAAATAAGACTCTTAAGCCATGACATGAATTTGAAAACCTTGCAGTCATGGGTAAAAAAACCAAACTTATAAACAAACTATGTGAGCTTATAGCCTAAAAATTCAGGTACTGGTAGAATTCCAAGGAACATTGTACCCCTAACCATGTTCTTCTCAACATAATCTGGCACACCTAATTGGTTTGCCATCTCTGCATCTTGGTGGGCTTCTATTTCCAATCCCAACTTGAAACGTGCATATGCTCGATGCTTCAAGCACTCATAATCTGGGCCACCTTTACCCTTGAGTGCTTCGGTCAAATCCTCTATTGCTCCTTCATAGTCTTCCATCATCTTTTTGACCACTCCTCTTTCTTGCAAACTGAAAGGTGATTTTTTAGAATTTGTGACCACATTGTCTGCATCATGAAGTGCACCCTCATAGTCTTCCAACTTAACTTTGCAAAACACACACCTGTCAAAAGAATACAGTCCCTTAGATATACAACATGGAACTATTACACAACAAGTGTACAAATTACACAACAACTTGGACTTTCTATTTTACCATTTCCATTTGAATAACCCTTTTTTCCTTTCTAATAGAATGATTATTTAATATCCATCTTCTTGAATCTATTTGTCCACATTTTCAACTGCCTCATAGTCCTCTACCTCTCCCAGAATCTAATAATACACTACAAAAGAAAGTCAAATAAAATAACACAACAATTTTTTCAACTACAATTGTGTAATACATGATCAAATCAAGAACTACATAAATAAATATAAATAAAATGTGATATGCAAATCTGCAACATTACACACACTCACCTTGACAAAAAGTCCATCTGTTTCCGTTTACCATTTTCACAACAGTTGAGAGCTGCTTCAAAATCTGCAAGTGCTTCTCTGTGTAATCCCAAAATCAAATTGGCCTCTCCTCTTGCCTCAAACAAATCTGGTGATGCCAAATTTATGGTGAAAGTATTGCCTTTGGGGTGGTCAATAAAAGTGAAGGACCGAATCGTAGACTCTTGTTCTAGTGTAGTCAAAGAGACATTGGCGTCTAATAAAAGCCTCTCCAAAATCCCAGGAGCAGAAGCAAAAACACTTCTAGTCATGTTGTCATCTATCTGAGGCAAAGCTCTTGAGAGGATTCCCACCAAGTTCAATACTGTGTTAAAATAAATTTCACCTCTGTTGTCGTCTAATTTGTTAACATCTGTGGAAAGTCGTGCATTTATTAATTCGAGTAGCTTTGGAATAAAATTTGAGCGGGATGTTACCATTTTCATAGCCACCGTGATTTCATGAGCTAAACCACATAATAAACTTACAGTGCTAATATCGTGTTCCCGTATATCATGTGCGGTTGAATTGTAGAGTTCATTGATGAGTGATTCCAAAAGTCCTGGATAATTGGCGATTGTCTTCCTGGCTGTTGATGATCGAAACGATTCCAAGAAAGCTAGACCCTGTTTTAGGTTATGGCCAACTTCAGGAAGCATCATATTGTGAATCTTCTCCAATAAAGATGTATGTTCAAGAACATATTCACAGTTCCTCATATTAATTATCTCAGAAATTAGAAATTTGATTCTTTCCAAATGTTCCCCCAGATTGGAATCATCCGAATGAAGGAGATCCATATACTTCCCAATTAAAACCACCGGAGTTTGTTCCAACACCTTTTGTTTTTCATTGGATTCTCCTTTAATTTCCTCTTCTGCATTATACAGGAAAACAAGAATTGCAAACACTATTATTTCTTGAACAACTAGGAGACCTTGGCTAGGCTTTTAATCTAGAATTGTAACCCCATTATCATGTTAGGAGTGATCAATTGGGTTTAGAATTGACATCAAATAACATGTAAATTTCTTCTCTACCCCCCAATATTGTTGAGGTCAAAGTTCCTTTCTTATTGAGTCTTTGCAAAGTTTTCTTTTGATGAAGGGTAATACTTAACAATTAATAGGTTTACCTTGGGGTTATGAATAATATATGTTCTAATACCATAAATGTCAAATAAAGCTTTTCTCTTATCAAGGGTAATAGTTAATAATTGATAGAACTAACTTAGGTTATGAATATACCATCTGTATTCGACTCGTGAGTTTTATTTTCTAACACCGTAAATGCCAAATTTGGCATGCATTGAATTTTTACTTGATAAAAGAAAATTGTTCAAAATTAATCAAAATGAGAATATTTAAAGGTTGATCTATTTACCAAGGAGTATCCTTGTGTTGTTCAGCAACCTTGATTGAAGGTCAAAACCAATGACCTCACAGCAAATCATGTGTGCAACAAAAAATTGATTGATATACTTGAAGCATTTATGAAAAGGTTTTTCTTGATTTCATGAAAGAAAACTAACCTATTCAAAAGTCACTTTTTAGAAATCAAAGCACTTAAGAGGTTAATATATTTACCAAAAACTCTTCTTTGGTTTGTCATTGTT
The DNA here is from genome assembly GCA_963920785.1 of Sphagnum contortum. Classification (NCBI taxonomy): domain Eukaryota; kingdom Viridiplantae; phylum Streptophyta; class Sphagnopsida; order Sphagnales; family Sphagnaceae; genus Sphagnum; species Sphagnum contortum. The sequence goes on along the minus strand of OY987279.1, from coordinate 21,707,974 downwards.
GATAGACGGCGCTGTAAAGATGCATGCCGTAAAAAGTTACATGTGACAAAAAATGTTTGATGTATTTGGAGTAATTGAGAAACTATTTTGTCATCCAAATCACCTTTTTGAATGTATTTCATGATCACCTGCCAAGAAGTAAAGCAAGTGAGTTTTAATTGCAACTATATTAGTAATGAAAAGTTGTGCAACAAATGTACTCCAATTTTACTCTTACAAGATTTTGTGAACAGATGTGTGAAAGTGATAAATATTCAAATACATTTTTCAAACATCTAAATGAACTGTTCTGTTTGGTTGGAATATGTATCTAGCCTATTAAGTTTCGTCATGTTTTCACATTTAAGACTCATTGACAAACCTATCCTGTTCATATGTTCCAAAGTTATGTTAAATATTTTATATAAAGGAGCTAATGCTATAAATGTCTAACCATCAAGATGGATTAATAGGTTTACATTGGCTATATGATCCCATGAACTTTATTTGCAAAGTTATTAACAATGGAAAATTTTGCAACAAACTTATTTTTAAAACACATGTGAACATGTGTATTAAAGAAAAAAAATTCCAAATACATTTCTTCAAAAATGTAAATGAGCTATGCTTTAGTTTGCAAACTGAACCTAACCCACTAAATCTTGCTATGTTTTAATATATAAGAATCAAAACACTAAACCATAAATATTTTATGAAATTATGGAAGATGTGATCATCATCAATTTCTAGAGAGGTCCCTGATGCCATGAACAATGTGTAGTTAGGAATATGATTTGAAATTAATTGGGATGGAAGAACTAAAAACAAGATAATAGACAATTGTATGAACTTAGTCACATTAAAGGTTGATAAACATACCTTCCTTGCTAATTCTTGACATTCTAGTTCCCACCCTTCACCTTTCTTTGATAAATTCAATAGATGAATCAAAGGTTCTATAACCAAAATTAGTAGGGAGTAGAGCAATCCAGATTCTTCTGTGAAAGGTTTCAACTTCAAAACCTTTCTTGCCTCCTCCATCTTCTTGGACGCTTCTTCTGTTAAGAATTTATTTTCATCCGCATACGTTGCCGAAAGCTGAACAATGTGAAATAAACAAAGGACTGCTACTAGAGCATCTATGTCCTTGTTGCCCTCTTCAAAGGCAGTGTTGTTCAATAATGCAACAAGCTTTGCACTGACGTCCCCTTCATTCTTCTTGCGAATCAAAAGTCGACGAGTAGGGTTCAACACACATGTCCGCCTCGTAAAATGGTCAATAGGATCAATAGGACTCTCTACTTGGATCAAATCAAGCTCTTCCAATTCATCCCTTGCTCTCACAAAGTCACCAGGTAAAAGCTTTGGATGACTTGCTCTGAAGGCGAGTCCTAACAATGGTTCTGGCACACCATGGCCTCCAAATAGTGCAAGCAAATACAAAAGGTCTCGAGCCTTATCATGTAAACCTTCTAAGGCCATTAACATTGCAACAGACAAGGTATTAGGATATGGTTCACCAAATGCTTCGACACGTCTTGTATGAAAGATAGATGCATCATCAGCAATGCTATTGAAATCTTCAAGAGCAAGCTCCCAATATTCTTCTTGAAGTGGATCTTTCATTGTCTTCAATATGAGTGCGAGACCCAAAAGGTTGTATCCAACTCGGTCGATGAGTGTGCAGACTAATCCCTGCATAAAATAAATACCACCCATCCATAGCAAATGTTGATGTGTTTAGTACGTTAGAATGTCCACAATTAAAATGTGGCAATCTAAACTTATTTGTAAAAATGAACCATAAATACCCATTTTACGAAGCATCAAGTCACACCTTCAACGTGTGACAGTGAAGTGAATTACTTAGCCAAGATTGTAAAAAAAAAGGATGTTGCAAGCATCTTGACTCTATTAGCCAGTAGATGTTAATTAGAACATAGCCTCCCTACCAAATCTAGAACGCAACTGAAATCAACAAGAATATAGCTTGGAAGCACTTACACGTAGGTTTGGTGGTATTTCATCATTTGGCATTTTAGCCCTTCTGGCCAAGATCTTGGATGCCTCCGACATAGTAGGCTTATCCATGAGTACACACTTTGCACCAGGCCATACTTCCATACATCGAGATGTCACGAGGTATTTCACCCGTTTGGCTTCAAACACTAAAAGATCCTTGATTTGTTCCAAATTCATGACGTTGTCGAACACGATAATGACGTGTTTTGTCAGTAGACGGTTCCGCATTACTCGCAACTTTTCAGACAATTCCTTGTCTATACATGTATCTTGACCTGGTAATCTTATTTTGGCTAGGATCTCACCACACAACTTTCCACAATCCTTGGCTTCAGGATCACACGTCAAAAACACGGCCCCATCCTTGAACATTGTGTTGTTTTCGGTGATCGATGTGTGAGTTGATGACAAATTTGACCTTCTCATATTATTTGCAGCATCATGAATTTGATATGCAATAGATTTTGCAAGGCAAGTTTTTCCCGACCCAGGTTCTCCATATAGATTCACAACTTTATTGCTAGCTTCAGGAGTAAAGTCTTTAAGTTCCGTCATCACTTTATCTTCCATCTCTTCCAACCTCACAATTCGTGGATCCAATCCGAAGCCCACGGAATCCGGAGTGTCATCGGCTCTGCTTGCAAGCATTCGAGTCCTATCTTCTTGAGCTCTCAAGAAGATTGGTATTTGTTGAAAATCATTGATTAGTCTGTCGATGGAATCTGTCAATATTCCGGGAGATGCTTGGGCTTTGGTCCAAAATAACAGGCAGCAATTATTTTGCAAGTCGCTAAATCTTAGCCTTTCCTCGTCAAGGTGTCTTGAGGCAGTGTCAAACCGTGCTCGAAGGCTCTGATCGTTCATCAAACCATAATCGTATAGCATTTGTTCCCATTCTGCCTTCTCGATCGCTAGCTGATCATGAAGGAGCTCGAAGTCCGATATTGCTTTCGACGTTTGATTCCACTTTTGGCGATACGCTTGTAAGTAATTGCCAATCTGTCCTGCCAATGTGAGAGCATTGCTTGCAATAGCTAACTCCGCCATTATGTATCACCTATTTTACCCATGACCACACAGTGATCGATTATTGATTATATTCTTGTCTATGTCTTGAACTGCATATGTTCTGGCAAATCTCAGAAGCTACAAACTTAATAGCTTGCAAATGGACGTCCTGCTAGTATGATTCAAGGAGGTAGTTGTTTTAACCATTTGTAGAAGCAAATAGGATATCCTATAAGATAGTAAGTGAATATGATGCTTATAGAGGTATGACGCCAGTATGACGCCATGAGTTGAATCAAATTAGGAAACATTCATATGCCAGTCTCAATCGAATTAAGACCAGTGTTATATGGAAACATGCATCAGAAATATACACATGTTGTAGGTTGCGCGGGAATTATATTACCTTGTCTTGGAATTGAAATGTTCGATTTTTTTCCGCTGCAGAAACGTCCAGCACGTGGCAAGGTGAAGCAGCTCGTTTCCGTGATGCTCTGAAATCAAACTCCCTCCAACCTAATAATCTGATGCCCAGCACCAAATTCGTAGTAAGCACTGGAGGATCTGGAAATCAAAACCCCTTGGATGCTGCCCTGCAGATGACTGTGCCTCAACTAGATACTCAAACCAGTGAAACGCCCACTAGCGCAGCACCAAATTCTTCGCAAAGAGACGCGCAAATAGGAAGAAACAGAGCTTGGAAATTAGAAACACGATCTCGAAAGACGCGTGAGCATCTCTGGACTTTCTTTGTCTTGAAAGAAACCCCTGACGAGTCATACGGGGGAAAAGATGTAGTTCACGAAGTGCTTTCAGACAACTCCTTATGGGCCGCGTACGCCATGATTTATGCAATACTCACTAGTTACTACTTATTAACTGTACGTTTACTTGAATAGTATATTAACATTTCAAATAAATGCAGCCGGTTTTGCGTGAAATAGTAGTATTGGATGCGGACCCTGAGCCTGAAAATGAGCCTCGGCCCCTTTTATTTCAATTTTGTGAAAGCGCTGGAGTGGCGCAATCACTTGGTTGTTTCAGCTGACATGGCGATCTTCCCGAGGATTATTTGACTAAATCTGCAACTTATTTTTCAAATATTTAGCTAAATGGTTATGGTCCTTCTATGCTTCTGGGTACAATTGGTTTACAAGGTGTCTCTATTTGGCGATTTTTGTTTCATTGTGATATGAGTTTTGGCGATGGAATTCTCCTAAAATAACTAGATTTTTCGCCAGACAAAAAACTAAATTCGCCACCTGACGATTTTTCGCCAGGAAAAAAATGGCTGATGAGCCCTAGTGTTGAGCTAAGTTATGCCAAAGAAAACAAACCCCTCCACCCGGCCCCCATCAATCAATCAATTAAGCAAGTTTTCAAAAGGCACCGCACCCACAGGTTGGTCCACAGTGAACCAGCGCCCACCTCCACCCACTAGATGCCCATTATGACTCAGTAGTAAATGTACCCCAACTGACTTAAGATTTGGTTTCACCTTAGTAACCCCATCTCTATAAGGGAAGTCCCATATATATAGGTGATTACTAGGTAAATAGATAGATTATCCAGAGGTAAGTAGTACGTACGTAATAAAAACCGTAACATCCGAAAACTTTACTCACTAACTAGTGAGTAGGTAGTGGAACCAGCAAGTGAGCTAACTGGAAGCCAACAAAAAACTGTTTAAAGACCCCTTACCTTCCATATCTAATTTGCAAGGTTGATGCTGCTGCGGGACATAATCCACAAGCAAAATATCTGCACTAAATATCCAGTCTAGAAAGTAGGGGAACTATGAACTGGGATTGCAGACATGAAAACATTTGATCCAACACCCAAAAAAGGGAGGAACACAAGGAAATTTTTTGGAGGACCCATCGTCCAAGAAGACAAAGGACCCACCTAGGAGGGAGGACCATGTCTTGGGGTCCTTTGTTTATTGTCTGCCTAGGCTTACTGTATTTGATTTTGTCCTTGTCTCAGATCTTTTAGTTCCAGATAATTTACTCAAGATTCTTGAGTTTTTCAAAACTTCTTTTTACTAGCTATTCAATACTTGTGTGAGAATGGTTGTCTGCAAATTGAACTGCGGCACCTATCAATATATGATAACTGGATCATAGCTAAAAGCTCACTAATTTTATTCTTAACCTGGAACCATAGTGATTAGGAAAATAAAAATGTTTGGTTCAATCTTCTGTTTTGAACATTGTAACTTTTCATGGGTATTTATCTAGTATGACAATGGGTCCTTTATGCACATGCACAGAAACTCCACAAGTAATTGCATATAAGATTTACTCTCATACACATATGTACACACACACTGAATACATTGCACATACATTACTTCATCAATGGATATTTGAATGGCATGGACCATAAGGAAATATTCGCCATGCATTTTCTCGAACGATAAAACATGTTGTAAAGTACAGAATTATTCTACACATATAAAACATAGGCAGAAAATAAACATTTTATGAAGATGTGATATGTAACATTTCCAAGATTAGATACACTCTTATCAAGGAGTAGGCCACTTTGTGATTATTTTCATAATGACTGTCAGCTGAATATAATTCTTCGAGTTCTTCTATTTGCAATCCCACATAGTTGGCAAGCTGGAATCTATTGTGAAAGAAATGAGGTTTTCATAGTCAATTAAGGTGAACCTTTGACTGCATGCTCGGAAGTAATTGGGGCCTCCCAACACCAAAAAATAAGTAAACATTTTTTTCCAAACCATGCAAGAAAGAAGGAACCTCTGCCATTTCCCTTGGAAGGTACAACAGACTTGAGGATGCTCTTTTTCCCCTAATGAGGGCCCTTCCTCTAATAGGCCAGGATCATGGTGACTGAAAAGGTAATGCATTTTATTCTTGGCTTGAATGAAACAAATCCCTTGTGAGGAAAGAGAGTCACATACAAAGCAAGGTTGCATTAAGAAGAAAGCTATGCGAGTCCCAAGAGAGAGGATCAGGAAAGGAGGATTTTTCACTGCATGGTGAAGACAATGAATGACAAGGAAAGCTAGTCAATGCATATAACACATACCTCTGAGGAGGTGCTTTCCAAATTCTGAACCGATTTAAAGATTAAAGACCTTCTTTGATGACTTTTCATTGTGATTTGACGGTAAGTTATCATTATATTCTTTCCTCCACTGTGTGGTAGGTGTGGGAAAAAGCAGAATGCCCCTCTGGCGGCCATTCTATTTTTGAAATGGACACCCCCCCCCTATCTCATATGTTTTTTGTTTTTCCCGGTACTACTTGGAGGGTATCATGGGATAAAAGAAAAGAAAGCTTGACACACGTTTTCCTTGACCTCAGGCTTTATTGGTATCATGCCCACACTCACACAGCCCTATGTCATGTGGACCCTTATTGGAATAAATCCCATGTCCTTAAGTTTTAATTTACACTTGATGTAATGTAAGATGTGTCAATATTCCTTCTGCCTTGTACCAGGAGTTGAAGTATTATTGGTGGGTTGTTGAGAGCTTGGTGACAATGACAAGGCTGCAGCGTGGGTGGTTGTAGACCACTTTGAGAAATTTCCTTGTCTATTTGCACAGCAGCTCACAGGTGTGAATATCCTTCCTCAAAAGCACTCCGGAAGGGGCTAGTGTTTAGGAGTGGGAGGGAAATTGTGGTCACTATAGGTGTATGTAAAAAAGAAAGAAAAAAAGCATTTGCATTATAGATTTGCAAATGCCTGATCAAAAAATAATATAAATATTTTCACGGCAAGGTTCAAAAGATACTTCCCTAAAACAAGCGCATGTTCTTCCTTTGTAGCGATGGGAAGAAAGAAAAGAGAAACTTTTGAAGTGACCTCCAGAAGAGCCGCTTGGTAGAAAAAGTGTTTTTTTCATGGTAAGGCCTCCTCAAATTTCTGCATGGTTTCCAAGTTTTTCCCGCACTTCACCAAAAGCAACCAATAACTATTTTGCACTACAAGAAAGTGAGAAAATAAATTTCCAAAATCTGTGAAAGTTTACAGATACAGTGAATCAATTTTCCATTATCAGCAGCATCACAAGCACCAATACATAAACCTGAAAACTGTACTTTGGATGAACAACACTATTATGATAGAGTGGCATTAGGTTTTGGTTTATTAAATGTGCACACAATAGTGCTATTTCAAATGTGCTATAAACAAAAAAGTGAGCAAACTCTTGATGGGTGGTGTAGTGATTCCCAATCAAGTGGTTCCATGTAAAATAATCTCTCATCTTAAGCTGTTCAATTTCTCATGTGTATGGGTTGGGGATGGGAAAAGAATTAACACTCTATGTTGGATGTGATACAGCTTGGAAGAGGCCCACATAAGAGGTCCACGAAGAGATGCTTAAATGTAATGAAAGATTTGGTGGTTCTTCATGCCATGGCCCACATATACTGTCCAAAGTTGGCCTCTGGTCTCCTTGTAACACTTTTGCAAGAAGCATGTGACATTTTCAACCTCAAGCGAGACAAGAAGTGACCCTGGATTGCATTGTGTTTGAAGAATCCTCTCTCACAAATTGTTATCCTTGTTTTTGAGGCACAAGTCATGTTTGGCTAATTGAAATGGCATTTAGAAAATGAGTTCAAAACTTAGTCCATAATGAAGATATCCACAACAGAAAGAAGACTCCTGGTGAAGAGTAGCAGTTTCCCCATTAGGTTCGGGAACTTAGGTCGAGGTCAACACCTAACAACAACAAAAAAGACTTTGGTAAGAAGCAAAGCTTGAAACTCTCTTTTCTCAATAGGTTGGAGGTAAAAATGAGTTTCAACTTGAGTTTTGATTTTGATTTCATTTTATTTTGGTTTACATGCTGTGAATGTAGTGTAATAAATGGCCATTAATGAAAAAACTATGGCTCTTCACCTTCCTTTATAAAAAAATATTCATCTTTGTTTGAATCCTGTTTTTTTGTTTTTGGATGACTAATATTAAAGGTTTAAAAAGAAATTCAAAGTGAAACAGGGACTCAAAGACAAGGTTATTTTTAGGACAACTTTAATAAACCTCAAATTTTACCCAAGGGTCTAATTTCCATGGCTACACCTACTCCAAGAAGGTTACCATTACTACATAAGTAACTTAGGGAGGAAAGAGAATACTTAGAACCATTCTTAGAGGAAACAGACTAGGCTAGAGGAGGAAAAAATAAATGGAGGAACTCACACAAGTTTTACCAAACTATAACTTGGATCATGTGAATCAAGTAAAGTAAGTAGTACTTTGATGAGTGCTATATAGGAATGGATACTGAATGTCATATTTGCACTCCCCACATCTGAAAGCATAGATCATTCCAATACAAACTATGTAGAAAATAATAATATAGATTGTGCAATATTATCAAGAAATGATTTTCTTTTCCTTTGGGAAATTACTGTTTAAATTGAAAAGAATTGATTGAATAGGCCACAAACGTAAAGCTTAAAGCTTTATGAAGCATTCATTTTCCATTTTGGATTAATATCTCCTGAACAAAATGTATGGAACTGTGTTGGTGATTTTACCCTCTCCCTTAAACTTTGAACTTACATTAAGAGGTTCGAAGTTTTGACTTAAGTTTAACATTTTAATCCAATAACCAAATCATCATATAACATACCCTTAAGGTCTTGTACTTTTATGTTAGGGAACCAACTGTAGATCCACACTAAATTTCAGTATTCTTCATTACACCAAATCAAAATAATTATCAAAAATCGAATGAGTTCATATGGAGGAAATTACCAACTTTTAGGTAGTTTTTTTGTATCTGGTGTGCATTTCAGTTCGGACCTACAAAGAAAGATCTCCTCTGTAGGTGCTGGGTCACACCAGCCAGCAAGAAGTCCTTTTCTCCATGAAACAAAAATGCAGGAAAGCATTACAAATACCTCAGCATTCTCCAACAATGCACAAACAATGCACAATACAGTGTCAAAGATTTATGTAGATTGTAAATGAGACTCCAAACCTTGATTGAACTTTGGGCAGAAGAGGACAATTATGAGAGAGCAGGGTGTTGGGAAAGTAGAGACTTTTTCAGTTGAAATGCACATATATAAGCATGCTTGCTTAAGTGCCTTTCATATTTTTTCTTCCAAGCTCACTGAAACACCAAGTTTTTTCGCTCGAATCGGTGAAGAGTGAGGACTCAGGAGGAGAAAAAATTATGACTGTATCTCGGATCTGGAGATATGGGAGCCAGCACAAATAGAGAAACTGCTGGGGATGCTCTGAGTTACACATTTGCTTAAACCGTAATTGCTGGATTTCTGAGATCAATTGCCTGTATGTGACAGAACATTGCTTGACTGCACATTTGCACCAATTTGCAATAGGTTGATGTACAGAGGAGCCATTTACAGTGGGTGCTTTAGATTACAGAGTTTTGTGATATCTCTAGGCAGTAGTTAGGAGGGGACAAAGGAAACATGTGAACTGTTGGAGACATAATTTCCAATAGTAGACGGCAGCTTTAGGAAGTGGACAAGTTGCGCAAGCTTTAAGGTTGCCAGCTATAGAGAAACTGGAGCATTGCAGTGCTCTCAAGAGAGCGATATTTTCACAGTTTTGGTCCACTGAATTGCACCAACAGTAATGAGATTCCAGGAATACATGGAGAGAGCCTGAGCCTAGCACAAAACAATGTGATGACAGGAAGGTTCATTTCATTTTAGAAGAGAGAGCATTCAAAAGGTCACTCCAACTTTCAAACCCAAGTGAGATTGCAACTGAAGTGCAGTAGCATGATAGGTAGCTTCATTTTTGGGTCTGGAGGTGCCAGGGTATCATCACACGAGAAACCCAATGGCAGTCTCATCCTATTATCTGAAGGGCAAGAGACATATCCTTACAAAGGGAAAACTCTCTTGTCTGGATGTACACTATGGAACAGAGTCTCGACAACTTGTCAGATTCCTAGGCAGACACTCAATCCCGGGCGCCTGTGACTTTTGAAGCAGAAATTCCAGAAATGTTCTTCTGCCCATTATTTGACAAGGTTTGGCTTGTGGATAAAAAATACAGTTGGGGACAGTGGAAATTCTGGAGATAGGCAGGGATCATGTGGCAAGATAGCATTTGCTCGGTGCATTGATCCGTTGCTCAGTGTGGTGACAGAAGATGCCCTGTTATTAGATTGCCCTTGGTATTATTGAAAGCAAGAGAATTCAAGGGAGGAGCTCAGAGCTTGATCAGAGAAATGCAAGCTGAGGAATAGTGAAACTGGTTGGAAAGAGTAAGATGTTTCCTTCAGCTTCAGGTTCCCATGGTCAAAACCCATCAGGTAGTGAACCATCTCCAAGCACCCTGTTACACATGCAATGTTTATGTTTGGATCCTGTGTCACAAGACTGAAGAAAACCTTGATAAGTTCATTGAGTGCTCACTGCATTCGTCTGAGTTTGGAATTCTCGAAGAAGTTCATCTCAGCAGCGAACCCAGGCTGTGATTGTCACACAGTACTCTACATTGTGGTAAGCTCTGGCAATCCAAAGTCTTTGAGGCAAGAGTTGGGCCAGGTCAAGATGACCACTTATGGTCTACTTCATAAAGGAGGCAAATGCTGCCATGGTTCCCAGAGATACCATTGCTTAAATGCTATTATTCATTAAAATTAAGTCCAGTCTTATGAGGCCAAGGCCACAACTACGTCAAATTAACGTTACCCAGGAACACTCAACCCTTGCAATGGGCTTGTCCAAACGCCAATTATTTGGCTCAAATTATAGAACTGGACTTGAACATGCAATTTTTCTGGCTGGCTCGAACTCATTGTGCTGCCAAAAAAATGAATTCGAACCTTGTCGGATTTTGAGTCTGATTTTGGTCCCAAAATTAGGCCGGATGATTTTTTTACAATCACGGAAACCCTACACTTTCTCACCACTCAATAGCCATAAGATCATCATGAACATAAGGGAAGTTTAATATCACACAGCTCTTTGCTAAAGCTCTTGATCCATTGAGCGTTAGCTTGACTTACTGTGGTGGTATATGTGCAAGAGAGTATTTTGTTTTGAGTGTTAGCTTGACTTTAGTGTGGTGGTGGTGTACATACCCAACAGTTTTTTGTTTTGTGCATTTGTCTTGTGCTTTTTATTTTCCCCCAATGGTTTGTCAACTGAATTTGTTAACTAGCAAATGCCAATGTTGAAAGTTTAGTTTATGTGTGCCTAGACCCAAGAAGATTTGCTCTCACCTTTTGACAGCATTTCCATGGAGGGTGAGGTGAGGTTGCTTGTATTCTTGTTAGAATAGTTTAAAGGGGAGATTTGTAGGCTGGTGTGTGTGGCTAATGAGCTTTTGAAAAATTCTTGTGTGAAAGATGATAGTTGTCAAATTTTGCAAAGTTTTGTGTTGTGCATAGCAATTTATTTTCTATTTTTTCATGTGTAAGCAAGCTCATAGATTTCACACTTGAATTGGGTATGTCAAATGCACTAACAAATTATCTGTCAGTACAAATGTTTAGTGGTCTTTCTTTAGTCGACATTTGTTTGATAGTGCTACAAAAGATGCAAGCAATGTGAGTCCATCTAAAGTTGGGTGGTAATACTTGCAGTGGTCTCATTCTGAGCTTCTTCAGGCCTCTAGAAACCTATGTGTTCAAGAGTAGAGAGTAGTGGTTTACTTTAAATAATATTTGGTCATATGACAAGGATGTTATTCATTATGATTCATTTCTCACAATCCTAGGTTCTCCATTCACATCTTAATTCTTTTATTGCCTCCTTCCAACCATGCAGGCTTTCTTCCACCTACTCCTTCACCTCAGTTTCATGTTTTCCAAGCTTTTTCTTGAGCACATCAAAATACACAGTTGATCAAATCTGTACATAACCCATCAGAAATCAGGTGGCTAATGGGTTATGAACTATTGGCTACCACCAGGGTTCCCCCAATTTTGTGATGTTGCAAATTTGGCAATTTCCCAAAAATTAGCAATATCAGTCAAATTTACACTGGTTATGGGAAATAACTGAGGCACATGAAAGGAACAACATTCTCCAAAAATCTCCCATTTCTTTGTCAAGAAATGACAAAATTTGTTGGGAAAAAAACCATTGATTTTCATCTCTCTAGTAGTTAATTTACCACCTGAGCATATTAGATGCGTAGAAACACTCTCACACAAAACTCTGGCTAACATTACAAATCCCAACTTCAATGGTCACATCAAAAAGTAGGCAACCAGAAAGAAATATGGGGAAATTGAAAAACCACCATGCACAGAATGCCACATCTGGGGGTAGTTGAAGGAGGTTTGGTTATGAAACTAACAAATTTTTTATTACATGCGCAAAAGGAAAATAATGTACCTATCCATTCCTTGCATCCCACCCACAACTTCAATAGAAAAGAAAAGTCTTAAAAGTGTGGTGTTAGTACACAAAGTGTGTTGTTTGAAGTACAAGATGTGAGCCAAATTTGTGAATGCATGGAGGGTGGGGAGCAGTCTCTAAATTAGGTCATGGGAAGCACATGAGTGGGTAAGCTGAGTGGGTAAGATTGCTCTGATGCCAGAGGATAATTTTGGCAGATTAGCTAAAAGCTCTTACCTAGTCCTTGTGGTCCTTGTATCTGTTATTCAGTAGGCTTTGATTACATAACATTGGTGGTTCTTTGGATTTTTTTCTCCTTATTTGCAATTTCAATGCAGGTGGTGGCATAAGATGAGGCAGTTTTGCATGGGATGAATGTGAGCTGATGCCCCCACAATTTTTTTCCAGAACTTGGTGATGATCTTCAGTCAGTTACATGAAAGATGAAAAAGATTTAGGTGCACTTGTATATCTCAATGGGACATCAACAGATTTGAAATGCACCCACTTCGAGCAGGGGTGGGATCTTCAGTCTGTTATATTAAACATGAAGAAGGCTTATGTGCACTTGTATATCTCAATGGGAAATCAACAATGAAGCAGGGGTGACTGATTCAGCTCTCCTGCAGCTAGTATTCTGAGTGCAGAATTGGCTGCTGAGGCTGATTCTGACAAATAACTTTTCTTCACTTAGCATCCTATGTGCTCTCGGTCACTACCTGCATTTGATTTTGAAGGACTTTCCTACTACCAAATAAAATGCATGAAAAGATCCTAGAAGGCTTGATTTTGTCAGGTAAGCACTAGAAGGCTGATTCTGCCAGGGAATGATTACCTGGCAGACTTGACTTTCTATGCCTCTTCTCTAGTACATGGATGATGATGGTCTTCAGAAATCTGTGAATAAGATGTATGTAGCTTCAAGGATCAGGGTTTTGGTGCTACATGTGAAAAAGCTCATGGAGCTTGGGGGATCAGGTTTTTCTCATTGCAAACTTTTGTGTAGGGTAATGCTATGGCTATAGAGCATTATACCTTGTGAACTGAGGGCTGTGGAGCCCAAGGTCTGGATTATAATGTCCTATTGCATGGCATTACTGGAAGTAATGATCATGTGGAGCCTCTTGCAATATGAGTAGGAGTCGTCACCATGAAGGCCTACCTTGCGCACAAAACGGAATGCCCGCTGGCAAGTTCATGACAGGTGAACTTGGAAACCAGGTATCCAAGGTGTTTGAATCTAAATCGGTTTGAAGGGTTTTCTCCTATTTCAGTCCTTGGTGAAGAGTGGGCAAGAAATTCACCTTCTGTACTCTTGTTTAGAGAGAGTATCTAATCTTGGAAAAAGGAGATTTGTAGCCAAAGCCCAAAAGGTGAATCTTGATCAATCTTGTATGTCAACTGGTTACGAACCCAAGCTATCTTGTAGTGAGGACAAAGAGCCAAATTACAACCAAGTTGCTCCCCATTTTTGTTGGGTGATCCTTGACACCAAGACACTGACCTATATCCTTGGTGTCAAGGATGGGCAAACAAAAAGGATTTTTTTTTCTCAAGTTCTTGCATTTTCTTGTGTGGAGAAAAAGGCAAGAACTTCAGAAAAATAGTTCTTGCATTTTCTTGGTGTGTCAGAAATTCCAGCTCAGTGAGCATTGGGTGCTTGAAATTTTTTCATATTAGCTCCTCGCTTATGTTAGCCTATCTGCCTTTGAGCTGGGGATGGTGTTTTTTTTTTAGGTGAAATTTTGCCATTTTTAGACAAAAAAATTGGGAATTATTATTTTCTAGTGTAAATTTGACTAAATTTGCTAATGTTTTTATTAAATTTCACAAAACTTTCCATATCTAAAAAGTGGGAAAAAAAACACCATTGAGGGGTTTAAGAAGAGCTGTGAAGCCCCAACTAGTTCAGCCGAAAGAAGGTAATTACTTTTGTGACCATGTTGTTGCATGAAGCCTCACAAACTCCATGAGGTTCTTCTTTGTCTCCAATACATTTTCAATTCCTGAGTTGTAATCAAGCTTCTTCACCCCTGCCTCTCCTAGCTGAGCTTCATGCAACCACTCTCCTGCAACCATTCTCTAAGAAAGGACAATTGGGTGTGGACCCAATTAGATAATTGGGTCTTTATTTTAAACTCTTCCAATCCACAAGAAGCAGTCCTGTACTGATTCAATGCAAGGGATGCTGTTTCTTTCCAAGTTTTTCTGCCAAATTGAACCTTCCTTGACAAGGTTTTGAAGGCTATATTTTTGTCACGCCTAAATACAGAAAGGTACTCTGAACATTTTCTTTACTTGTATGTGAGTTTGGAGTGACACTGAGAGACTCAATACCAATTTGAGATTGTAAAGAGCTTCTTGTTTGTTTGAATTTGTCATGCACTCAAAGAAAAGGTTAAATATTCACATAATTGTAGCATTTTGGTCATGCCCTTACATATTTTGCACATTCCTTTTTCATTCTTTAGGTGGATTGTTTGTTCCTGCCAACAATAGCTTGCCCCACATTTGAAGGCTCTCAAAAATGTAGTAGAGAAGTGTGTGTTCCAATGCATGAAACACATAATTTTTAATCACTAGTGACCATGACCAAACCTATGCCATTTGGACAAAATCTTTCGTAGGAGGTTCTAGTAGAGTTCAGCTTTCTATTTGTAGGAGCTTTGCTTCAGAGACCATAAAGCATCCAAGTCTTGATTACCTCAAGATATATAGTAACACCTGACCTCTCAGAACAAATTTTCCATTATTCTTTGTTAACATTTTACAGTCTTCAATATCATGAACTGGCATGTTTGAAACTGTCGCAACCTTAACTTTGAGAGAGTGTGAATATGAAACTCACACTCCCGAAATGGGGACTTGGGAGTCCTCCAGGACTCTCAAAATTTCAAAGTTGGATTTCAGGGGTCAAAACACCTTGCTTGGGGGTGTTCTTTATATCATTGGAAAAATATTGAAGTGTAGATGTCGAAAATGGGCTCGCATGGGCCATTTGGACATCTGCACCACAAGTTATGGCAAAAAGAAAGGCCAGGAGTCAAATTGGCAATTTGACTCCCGACCATTAAAAGTTGAAAATTGACCTGACCTGGTGCGTGCAGGTGGAGTGCAACACACCGTTGGAAAGTTCTCAAGGAGCGCTAGAAGTTTGCTTTAGATTTCATCTCAATCACAGGTCTGAGCAAGGAGTTATGATCTCCCAAAGTTCTACGAGTCCAAATCGGGATAGTTTTGAGACTCTTCCTTGGGAATCCCAGGACAAAAAACCATTCGGATGTGGGTGCCACGGAGAGGCACAAAGAATACTATATGGGGGAAGGTGGTGGCTTCCCTTGAGTCCAGGCCATGGTGTGTCTTGTGAGTCCAAAGTTGTCTATGGCTTGTTATAACACCAAAGGTGTTGTAGAAAATGAACTAACCAATTTGTTGGTCGGTTTGATTCAAGTTCGAGTAAGTAAGTAAGGCTTGTCACTCTTTCTAGTCCCATCCCGAAGCTTCAATACACCCTTCTACCCCTTTTAGTGCTGAGAGCTAGGAATAAACCTTGAATTCCTCACAATTCTGTACTTTTAGTAACTCAGACCCATCTTGGGTCTAACTAGGAACTTGGGAACGTGTCAAAAACTATGCCTTAAGTTGATTGTACAAGAAAAAACAAGAAATTGATATTGATGTCTAAGACTTTATATTTGCAATATGTTGATTAACATGTTAATTGTCATATTCAATATTAATACTAATGTACATGTTTTAAATACTTAATTTGTATCCCTCATCTAAACCATATATAATCATGTTGGATAATACCTTAAATGCTAAGTATGAAGAACATGTGATATGGTCTATGGCCATAATTATAAATTTTAAATCCATATTATTTATGGATAATCTAAATGTAATACCCACATGATAATTAATAAACTACACTATGGAAAATAAAATGTAATACCTACATAACAATTTAAAGATGCACATTATATATGGGAGAAAAATGCAATACCCACATCATGACCCTAATCCACATTATATTTGGGAGTTTTAAATGTAATACTTGCATGATAATTTAAAGATGCACATTATATATGGGAGAAAAATGTAATACCGACATTATGACCTTAATTCACACTATATGTGGAAGTTGTAAATGCAATACCTGCATGATAATTTAAAGATGCAGACTATATATGGGGAAAAAAATGCAATACCCATATGACAATTTTAAAATGCACATTATGTATGAGGGAAAAATGCAATACCCACATTATAAGCTTAATTCACATTATATGCGGGAGCCCTACATGCAATATTTACATGACAATTTAAAAATGCACATTGTATATGGGCCAAAGTGCAATACCCACATTATGACCATAATCCACATTACGTATGGGAAAGGGAAATGCAATACTTACATAACAATTTAAAGATGCACACTATATGTGGGTGGAAAATGTAATATTAGCATTATGACCTTGAATCCACACTATCTATGGGAGGCCAAAATGTTAAATCCATATATTAACACATGGAACATTCTTAGTGGAATTTCATGACTATATTAAAACCATATAGGGAAATTGATTTCCTAAAATTAGGAACAAAACAATAAAAAAACATAAGAAAATGATTAAGAAAAAAATCATACCGTTGATGTTAAAGGATGATATCACATTCAAAAGAGTTGTATCTTGATTTGAAAACACAACCTAAATAAATCAACACACATTTCATTAAACCTTAAACTTAAAACCCTAAATAATCTTAATGATAAATGCTTTCAACCTAATGATTACACAAACAAAACTACAAATGGAATACAAAAAAATTCATAATTATGTTTTGAATTAAAAAGTTAATCAATTAAAAATAATAATCAATGGAAGCATTAACGTTAGAGTTTTAAACCAATTACCCCAAAATTTTATATAAAAGCTAAATAATTTTAATGGTAAATTTCATAAAAATTAATAATTCTATAAACAAATACAAATGCCATACAAAATAATCTTTTAGGAGTGAATGATAAATTAAAATTGAAACATAATGAAAAGAAAAAAATTAAATGAATAAAATAAAAATTTATTCTCTTACCTTTAATGTGGTCACCTTCAACTTGAGACTTTTTTCATGCACCTTCGAAAGATTAAAAATGCATTTTGTTGCAAGTATTTGTATGTGAAAATTTGGTCAAATTCCCCCACCCAAAATCCAACCTAAGATTGATTTTGATTGTTATTAAAAATTGTGCAAATATGCATAAATTTTTTATGCCTTTTAAACTTTAAACCCTTGATTTCACTTGTTTCAGCTTGGGATTTATAAATAGCTTCTATCACAAATAGGAAATGATTTCTCCAATGCATGAAAGGTTTAGAATTGACATTTTCATCAGCTTTCGTAAAATCAAGTCCACCACAAAGACACTCATATATTGCTCTGCTATAATTTCTAGTAGATAGACCTAATTTTGGATTAATAGTACATCCCAATAGGGGACAACCATATTTGTTTAATTTATCTCTCTTAACTTGGATAACATGAGGTGCACTTGGAAATGTTTTAGACTAAGTTGGGGGAATCTATAAATCCTCTAAATGTAGAGCTCATAGAGCTTTGAATCCAAAAACAATACTTACAATAGAAGTAAACTTTTTTTCTTTTTCAATATTTTAAAGAGAAAAGAAGTTTCCAAAAAGACAAGAATCTTGAATAAATAATCTGAAACTATAAGATGTGTGAAGAGAACTCAAATACACTAAGCCTAGGCAGACAACAAACAAAGGACCCCAAGACTTGGTCCCCCCTCTTAGCTGGGTCATTTTTCTTCTTGGACATGGGTCCTTTCAAAATTTTCCTTGTATTTCCCTCTTTTTTGGTTGCTTTGGTTTACTTATGGTTGGCAAGGTTTCATCATACACAACTTTTTATTCCATATCATGTGTTTTTCAAATCAAAGTTGAACCGCTTCTTGGCAATGTGTTCCTGTCAGCCATCCCAGTTCCTAGTTACCCTACTTGCCAAACTGGTTATTTAGTGCATATATTTTGCAGGTTGACTATGTCCACCAGCAGCACTGACCACCCACATTAAATATGGATGGTAAGTGGTGTTTAAAGAGTTTTCTGTTGGCTTCCAGTTAGCTCAGTTGCTGGTTTTACTACCTACTCACTAATTAGTGAGTAAAGTTTTCGCATGTTGTTGTTTTTATTACTACTTACATCTGTATGATCCCTAATATTTATACTAATCACCTCTATATATATATATGGGAGTTACCTCATGCAGAATGGGTTACCAAGGTCAAAACAAATATTAACTCGGTTGGGGTCCATTTACTACTGAGTCATAATGGGCATCTAGTGGCTGGGAGCTGGTTCGCTCTGGACCAGCCTGTGAGTGCTGTGCCTTTAGAAAACTTTTTTAATTGATGGATTGATTGGGGTGGGGACGGGGGGCTGTTTGTTTTGTTCTGCATAATTTCGCTGAACAATAGGGCTCATCAGCCCTTTTTTTTTCTGGCGAAAACAGTCAGGTGGCGAATTTTATTTTTTTTGTCTGGCAAAAATTCTGGTGATTTTTGGAGTCTTCCATCGTTAGAACCCATTTCACAATAGAACAAAAATGGACTGATAACACTGGACGAAAACTCTGAAAATATCACTCTCTTGAGGGCACTGGAACGCTCCAGTTTCTCTATAGCTGGCAACCTTAAAGCTTGCGCAACTTTTCCACCCCCTAAAGCTGTCGTCTACTATTGGGAAATTATGTCTCCAACAGTTCCACATGTTTCCTCTGTCCCCTTCTCCGTTCTTCATTGTAGTTCTCTGCATTGGATGCTTGTATGGGTGTGTGTCTCTTGTGGTGGTGCCATTTTGATTTCTGCAACCCTGCTATCTAAAGCTTCCATCTGTATTTCTGAGAACCAGTAAACACTGAGAAATAATTGAGCCCTACTGTCCTGGAATACGGATGCTGGAAAATATGACAGGCCCAATGGTGATTTATGCAATTGCAAATTGCCTTTGGAACCCTGGCAGGGAAAGGAGCTCTAAGATGCACTACATATTAGTAACTCACAAAATTGAACCCAATCTTCTGCCCCCCTCCTAACTACTGGCTAGAGATATCACAAAACTCTGTAATTCAAAGCACCCGCTGTAAATCCCTCCTCTGTACATCAACCTATTGCAAAGAGGTGCAAATGTGCAATCAAGCAATGTTCTGGGACATACAGGGAATTGATTTCAGAAATCCAGCAATTACAGTTTAAGCAAATGTTGAACCTTTTTTACTTTCTCTCAGAGCATCCCCAGCATCCCCAGCAACTTCTCTATTTGTGCTTGCTCCAATATCTCCAGATCCAAGATACAGTCATAAATATTTCTCCTCCCCAGTCCGCACTCTTCACCCATTCCAGTGAAAAAACTTGGTGATGCAGTGAGCTTGGAAGAAAGCATATGAAAGGCACTTAAACGAGCATGCTTATATATCGGCATTTCAACTGAAAAAGTCTCTACTTTCCCAACACCCTGCCCTCTGATAATTGTCCTCTTCTGCCCAAAGTTCAATCAAGCTTTGGAGTCTCATTTAGACTGTACATAAATCTTTGACACTGCATTGTGCATTGTTTGTGCATTGTTGGACAGTGCTGAGCTATTTGTAATGCTTTCCTGGATTCTTGTTTCATGGAGAAAAGGGCTTCTTGCTGGCTGGTGTCACCCAGCACCTACAGAGGAGATATTTCTTTGTAGGTCTGAACTGAAATGCAAACCACATACAAAAAAACTACCTAAAAATTGGTAATTTGTTCCATTTGACCTCAATTTGTTTTTGATAATTTTTTTATTTGGTGAATTAGACTGAAATTTAATGTGGATTTAAGGTTTTGGCTCCCTAACATAAAAGTATAAGACCGTAAGTGTATGTTATATGAGGATTTGGTTACTGGATTGTATCGTTAAATTTAAGTGAACAGTCCAAACCTCTTAATTTAAAGTTCAACATTTAAGGGATATGGTAACATCACCAACACAGTTCCACACATTTTGTGCATGAGAAATTAATCCAAAATGGAAAATCAATGCTTCATAAAACTTTAAGCTTTACGGTTGTGGCCTATTCAATCAATTCTTTTCAATTTAAAGAGTAATTTCCCAAAGGAAATGAAAAACATCTCTTGATAATATTGCACAATCTATATTATTGTTTTCCACGTAGTTTGCATTTGACTGATCTATGTTTTCAGATGTGGGGAGTGCAAATTATGACATTCATTATTCATTTCATAGTGAATACTACATAGCACTTATCAAAGTACTGCTTTACTTGATTCACATGATCCAAGTTATAGTTTGGTAAAACTTGTGTGAGTTTCCTCCATTTATTTTTTCCTTCTCTAGTCTAGTCTCTTTCCTCTAAGAATAGTTCTAAGGATTCTTTTTCCTTCTGAAGTTACTTATGTAGCAATGGTAATGTCCTTGGAGTAAGTGTAGCCATGGAAACTCGACCCTTGGGGTAAATTTTGAGGATTATTAAAGTTATCCTTAAATAACCTTGTCTTTGAGTCCCTGTTTCACTTTGAATCTTTTTTTCATCCTTAAATATTTGTCATCCAAAAACAAAAACAACCAGATTCAAAGAAAGATGAATATTTTTTTATAAAGGAAGGTGAAGAGCCATAGTTTTTTCATGAATGGCCATTTATTACATTACATTCACAACAATGTAAACCAAAATAAAATGAAATCAATATCAAAACTCAAGTTGAAACTCATGTTTACACCCAACCTATTGAGAAAAGGGAGTTTGAAGCTTTGCTTATTACTGATGTATTTTCTTTTGTTATTAGGTGGTGATCTCAACCTAAGTTCACCGCCTTAATGGGAAAACTGCTGATCTTCACCTGGAGTCCTCTTTCTCTTGTGGATATCTTTATTATCAACTAAGTTTTGAACTCAATTTGTAAATAGCATTCCAACTAGCCAAACATGACTTGTACCTCAAAAACAAGGAAAACAATTTGTGACAGAGGATTCTTCAAACCAAATGCAATCCAGGGTCACTTCTTCTTGTCTCACTTGAGGTTGAAAATGTCACATGCTTCTTGGAGAAGTGTCACAAGGGGACCAGAGGCCAACTTTTGACCGTATAGGCCATGGCATGAAGAACCACCAAATCTTTCATCACATTTAAGCATCTCTTCCCGTAACTCTTATGTGGGCCTTTTCCAAGGTCTATCACATCCAACATGGAGTGTGAATTGTTTTCCCATCCCCAACCCATACACATGAGAAATTGAATAGCTTAAGGTGAGAGATTATTTTAAATGCAACCACTTGATTGGCAATCACTACAGTCCACCAATCAGGAATGTGCTCACTTTTTTGTTTATAGCACATTTGAAATAGCACTATTGTGTGCACATTTAGTAAACCAAAACCTAATGCTACCCTATCATAAGACCGTTGTTCATCCAAACTACAGTTTTCAGGCTTGTATATTGGTAGTTGTGATGCTGCTCATAATGGAAAACTGATTCACTGTATCCCACAACTTTCACAGATTTTGGAAATTTATGTTCTCACTTTCTTTTCTTTTAGTGCAAAATAGTTCTTGGCTGCTTTTGGTGACGTGCCGAAAAATCTTGGAAACCTTGCAAAAAGATGAGGAGGCCTTACCATGAAAGCACTTTGTCTACCAAGCGGCTCTTCTGGAGGTCACTTTAAAGTTTTCTATTTTCTTCCTTCACGTAGCTACAAAGGCAGAACATGCCCCTGTTTCAGGGAAGTATCTTTGAACCTTTCCTTGAAAAGAGCCATTTCAAATATTTATATTATTTTTTGATCAGGCATTTGCAAATCTATAATGCAAATGCTCTTTTTTCCTTGTTTTTTACATACACCTATAGTGAGCACAATTTGCCTCCCACTCCTAAAGAGTAGCCCATGCAGGAGTAGATATGCGATTCCAGGCGGTTTTGAGGAAGGACAATCACACCTATGAGCTGCCGTGCAAAATAGACTAGCACACTTCTCAAAGTGCTTTGTGACCACCCACATTGCAGAGTTCACATTCTGACCAAGCTCTCAACAACCCACCAATAATACTTGAAGCCCTGGTACAAGGCAGAAGAAGCATTGACACATCTTCTGTCGCATCAAGTGAAATTAAAGCTCGAGGACATGGGATTTATTTGAATAAGGGTCCACATGATGGAGGGCTCTGTGAGTGTGGGCATGATAGCAATAAAGCTTGCGGCCGATGAAAATTGTTTCATGCTTTATTTTCTTTTATCTCGTGATACCCTCCAAGTAATATGGGGAAACTTCTCAAAGTGCTTTACAACCACCCACATTGCACACTTGAGTTTCTCAGCAAGCTCTCAACAACCCACCAATAATACTTGGAGGCCTGGTAGAAGGCAGAAGGAGTATTGACAAATCTTCCACCACATCGAGTGAAATTAAAGCTCAAGGACATGAGATTTATTTGAATGAGGGTCCACATAATGCAGGGCTGTGTGAGTGCAGGCATGATACCAATAAAGCCTACGGCCAAGGAAAACATGTTTCAAGCTTTCTTTTCTTTTATCCCATGATACCCTCCAAGTATTACCGGGAAAAACAAAAAACAAATGAGAAAGGGGGGGGTGTCCATTTCAAAAACAGAATGGCCACCAGAGGGGCATTCTGCTTTTTCCCACATCTACCACACAATGGAGGAAAGAATATAATGGTAACTTACCGTCAAATCACAATGAAAAATCATCAAATAAGGTCTTTAATCTTTAAATGGGTTCAGAATTTGGAAAGCACCTCCTCAGAGGTATGTGTTATATGCATTGACTAGCTTTCCTTGTCATTGTCTTCACCATGCAGTGAAGAATCCTCCTTTGCTGATCCTCTCTCTTGGGACTCGCATAGCTTTCTTCCTAATGCATCCTTGCTTTGTATGTGACTCTCTTTCCTCACAAGGGATTTGTTTCATTCAAGCCAACAATAAAATGAATTACCTTTTCAGTCACCATGATTCTGGCCTATTAGAGGAAGGGCCCTCATTAGGGGAAAAAGAGCATCCTCAAGTCTATTGTACCTTCCAAGGGAAATGGCAGAGGTTCCTTCTTTCTTGCATGGTTTGGAAAAAAAATGTTTACTTATTTTTTGGTGTTGGGAGGCCCCAATTACTTCTGAGCATGCAGTCAAAGGTTCACCTTAATTGACTATGAAAACCTCATTTCTTTCACAATAGATTCCAGCTTGCCAACTATGTGGGATTGCAAATAGAAGAACTCGAAGAATTATATTCAGCTGACAGTCATTATGAAAATAATCACAAAGTGGCCTACTCCTTGATAAGAGTGTATCTAATCTTGGAAATGTTACATATCACATCTTCATAAAATGTTTCAAGATCTCAATATATTGAAATTCAAAACCCAAAGAAGTCACCCTTTAACAATAGGGACTTGGTGTGGAAAAAATATGTTCGACATGGAAGGACACATATAATCAAGGTTGAGTGTGCATACATCCCACATGCACAAATCTCGAAATTTCTAAACGATGAATGAAGCCATGAAGACTCCCCAATGGAGTGGAACATTTATAAGCGAGTACCTTCACAAGAAAATGTAAAAATGATGCGCTCCTAAGTCCCTTGTTGAACCCACTTAAGGGTTCAACCATGTAGAGTTACGAAAAGTTGGGACTTGGGGCACGCTCCCGACTTCCAGCATTAGAAAGGGGTACAGGGTCGTGCTAGAAGTCCCGAGATTAGACTAGGAAGAGGGACTAGATTATCTGGCTTGAATCTGCATCCAAAAACCAACCACAAAAGGTTAGTTAGCATTCAGGAACACCCTTGGGTGTTGGGACAAGCCACGGGCACTTTAACACACAAGATTCACCACAGCCCGGACTCGGGGGAAGCCACCACCTTCCCCTATATAGTATTCTTTGCAGCTCTCTACCGAGGCTACATCCAAATGGCTCCGCCGAAACTGTCTCGGGTTGGAGTCCTGAGACTTTGGGAGCTCATATTTCTCGACTGCAGAGTGCTATCAAGACGAGGTCTAAACCAAAGTTGTAGCTCTCCTCAAGAGCTTTCCAACGCCGTGTCAGAATCTAGAATCGGATGTCGGGAAGAGGTCGATTCCCGACTTTGAGTGGTCGGGAGTCAAATTGCCAGTTAGACTCCCGGCCCTTCTTTTGCCCATAACTTGGGCTGCAGATGTCCAAATGACTTATGCGAGGGCATTTTGGACATCTACACTTCAGGATCTTTCCAATGATATAAAGAACACTTCAATGTGAGGTGTTTTGACCCCTGAACTCGAGCTCTGAGTTTTTGGGAGTCCCGAAGGACTCCAAATTCCCACTTTTGGGAGTGTGGGCTTCACCTTCACACTTAGCCCAAAGTGGGGTTGCGACAAAAAATGCCAAGAATCCAAAACCGCCTAGGTCATATTTGTTATGATGTTCTATTATTCATTTTTATTATAGGGAACTTGTTTTTTAACCTCATATTGTACCAAATTTTAAGTTTTAAATTGATTTCACATTTTGTAAGTATGCATGTGGGTATGGGCCGGAAGATAATCATGGAAACCCAAATCACTATTAATCCATTAAACGAAGTTGTTTAGTTTAATTTTCGATTAAGTGATTGTACACATGACCCGAAGTGGTAAAGATAATCTTTTACCATTGACCTCATACAAGAACCAATGGTGAGCTTACACATGGCAAACATGACCTTGATTCCATTGCGTGACCATTTGTTTTTGCCCCACGAATGTCACAAGCTTTCAAAAACCACATTTGGACCCAATTGGGTTTAGGTTACACCATTAAACCAATATATGATAAACATAAAGTAATATAATGGGATAGAATCAATGTAACAAAAGCGATGACAAGGGATGATTTCATTAAATAATAAGACATAGTTTACTTGAATTACAAACACAAAAAAAGGAGTTGGTGTTTACACAAAAATCTGGCCATTTCCCTTTGCACATGGGCATTTAGTCATCTAGATGATGTGTTTTGTTTTCAAAATGCAAATGGGGATAATGGGAATCATGTCCTATCCACAATAAGGATACAAACCCCATCTCAATTGCAAGCCATGGTTTCATTAAGTGATAATGAGGTAATCTCAATGGATGTCACCTTCAACACTAATGATGTGAAATTTCATTTGTTCACAGATGGTGTTTGATGCACATCGCATTAGAGTACTAGTTGCATGGATCATAACAAGCCACCAAACATGCAATGATTTGGTGGAATGGCTAATTGCTTTGAAAACAAAGTTTTTAAGGATGAACCCTAAATGGAAACCTTCATGTTTCATCATTGATGAGGCTTCACAAGAATATGAACATTGGGGTGAATTTTATTTTCATTCTACCTTTTTTTGAGCTTTTATGTCCATGCAACCATTTCAAAATTTCATCCTACATTTTCCATTGTAAATAATGTTATTAGTTGAAATGATAATAGATTGGTATTTTATGCATGGTTAGGATTTTGTGGGGGAATGATCAAGTGCCCATTTACCTTTGCGCGTTGCACATCTTAAAGGCTTGGCACTTATGTTCGAGGGAAAAAATCAAAGATGATGAAATGTGACAAGCAATATTGGATGACCTTCACAACATCATGTACATGCCCATTGAACCAAGTGAAAACATTGAAGTCTTCCTCATTCATGGGAAAAACAAGATCATTGAAACCTTCACCCAACATTTATTTAGTGATTCATGGATTTAATATTTTTGGACCTATCATTTCCAAGTTGGTACGTGAATTAACTTTCAATCCATTGTTATTGTTGCACCATGTTGTGCATATTCAAAAATATTCACTCTTTGAATTAAGGTAAAAATACCAATGGTGGACTTAACAATCCCATGTGGGCACAAAATGCAATACCCACATTAAGACCTTAATCCACACTATTTATGGGAGCACTAAATGTAATACTTGCATTACAACTTAAAGATGCACATTATATGTGGGGGCAAAGTGCAATATTCACATTATGACCCTAATCCACACTATATGTGAGAGTCTTAAATGCAATATTTGCATGAGAATTTCAAGATGCACATTGTATATGTGGAAAAAAAATGTAATACCCACATTATGACTTTAATCCATATTATATATGGTAAAAGGAAATATAATATCTGCACGACAATTTGTGGATGCACACTATATTTTGTTGTAGATTTGTGGATGGTGCAACTTCGAAGAGTGCTACATTCAAACCAAGACACACAAGCATCAATTGAGTTTTACCATGGGGCATTGAAACATTGGTTCTCTTTGGAAACAAAAGGTTTTCAAAGTTGACAAATTGATCGGTTAATGTGGATATTCATGACGAAAATTGCAAGACATTACATGTCGCAACTCAATGTTGGGTTTACGATTAAAGCAAGGGTTTGCAAGGTTATGGGCCAAGAAGGAAGCCGATTTCATTGCGTCTAGGTGGCATGTGATGACTATTAGAAAGCCCTCGACGAGGTCTACAATTTTGCTTTAGATTTCATTTTAATCAGAGGTATGCACACGAAGTTATGGGGGCCCAAAGTTGCGAGAGTCCTAACTTTGGCAATTTCGGGACTCCTGAGTCCCGAGACAAAATGTCATTTGGATGTGGGCCTCGTGGAGAGGCACAAAATATACTATAAGGGGGAAGGTGGTGGCTTCCCCCAAGTCCAGGCCGTGATGGGTCTTGTGAGTCCAAGTTTGCTTGTGGTTTGTCCTAGCACTAAAAATGCTCCAATTATGCACTAACCAACTTGTTGTTTGGTTTTGTGCAGATTCATGTGAATGATGAAATGCTTGTCATTCTACCTAGTCCCATCCTGGAGTTCCAGCACGCCCCTCTACCCTCAAAATGCTACGAACCAGGGAGCGCGTCACTACATGCACACACTTGAAATGGAAAAATGCAGGTTCATATAAAATAAGGTTGTGGAACGCATAGTTAAACAAACATTGAGAAGGTCACATTGATCCCTCACACAAATGTCACCCATGGGATAGATGATTCGAACAAATTTGGCCATGCATGGATGGTAAGGCAACAACATCCGAATATGACATATAAGGTCCCACTTCCTTTCATTCAGTATGCTTGTTGCACATGTGAATGGGTGTTGCGTGGAAACTTGTGTAAACATCAAGTTCCCATTTTTCTTACATGTACCAATCTCATTAAAGAAAATATCATTCAATATTATGGAACATGGTATGGATCTGATCGTGGAGGTTTAAATGCCATGTTTGCAAACCATACCTATCTGCACATTTATGACAATGAATTTAATGATGAAGAGGCCAATGAACATCGCTTTGAAAACCCATGGGTTGTTCATATGTGCAAGCTTATGAAACCGCATGATACCTCCCCAAATGTGGGAAAAAAAAAAGATCACAACCAACTTTCAAGTTCATCCACCCCCACGAAGAAAGCGTTTGTTTGAATGGGTGACAAAATGTAAAAAATCATCAACGAAATCAAAGAAGGTGGGGTTTAGCTCATAGATCACAACACATCATTGTTGTATGTTATTGCAACAAATGTACGAGGTATTCACCTTTCCAAGGTGAATGAAGTCATGCATCTCGGCATGGTATTTCATTACGTCAATGATGGACTTAATAATTCATTGCATTGGATGAAGGATTGGCATGAAAATATGTTAGAACATGGAAATATCCATAAGAAGAAGGCTCATGAATAAAAAAACACAAATTTTTTGTACCTATCCCCCATTTAATTTTCCATTATTAAAATGTACATCATATTACAATTGTGTCAAATAGTAGATTATTTATGTGTTAATGCGTTGATTTTTGTATCAGTGAACATTTAGGGTTTGAAAATTAAAGCTACAGTATTAAGGTTATATAACACATATCTTCTAAAACTCCCAAACAAGAATATTTCACTCAAACATTATATAAAGGTGGGTATTGCAAGTCAATTGTACAATAATAACCAAGTCAATATGCGGGTAATGCTTACCCATCTTCTTTCTTATGGCATTTATTGGTATTACATGTAGGTATTGCAAGGTTTAAGGTATATCATAGTTAAAGGTTAATGAACACTTAACATGTATTGCACATAATTTCATATCTTTCGTGGGTATTAATTATGTTAGATGAAAGTATTGCAAATTCCCACTCCTTCCAGAGGGGGATTTGACCACTTATTGCGAATATTATCCTTTTTCATTAGAATGATGATTTGCTTTAGTTATAAATATCATTTGGATATTTCTTATTGCATTTGGTCCATTAAATGTAGGTATTGCATTTGGTGAACAAGATCCCCCTGAGTAAACCTAGATGATGAAGGACTAAGGTTTTGCAATACTTGCATAATAATTTTTTATTAACCAAAAGGGGGCTTTTGGTGAAGGTACACAATATAAATTTATGCAAGTATAATGATAAGTTTATTATGGTAGATTGGTAATGTCGCAACCCTAGCCTTGGCTCGCGACCAAGACAAGGGGGTTGCAAGCGTGCGGGCCTATAAGTAAACCCGGGAGTCATATCACATGCTCCCGGGAGTGCAAAGAGTGTGAGGGAGTGAACCCTCACACTCCCAAGTGAACTCCCACGTTGGGAGTTGGTGAGAGTGGAGTCCCAAAAGGACTCTCGAAAGTTCAGAGAGCGTTTTGAGGGGTCAAAACTCCATGGCTGGTTGCGCTCTTTATATCAATGAAAAGCTCTTGAAGTGTAGATGTCCAAAATGGGCTCGCATTGCTCATTTGGACATCTGAAACGCAAGTTATGGCCAAAAGAAGGCCCGGGAGTCGAACTCCCGGGAGTCCGCCGGTTTTGACTCCCGATCACTAAAAGTCGGGAATCGACCCGAAATACTTGGGTGCAGAAGACGTGCGACATACCGTTGGAAAGGTCTCGACGAGACCTACAACTTTGCTTCAGACGGCGAGTCGATCGGAGGTCTGCTCCGAAAGTTACGAAGCCTCAAAGTCGCGGGAGTCCCGAAAATGCGCGATTTCGGGACTCCCACGCGGGAGTCCCGGGAGTCCCGGGACAAAATGGCCATTTGGATGCCACCCCCGCCGCGAGCTGCAGAGTATACTATAAGGGGGAAGGTGGTGGCTTCCCCCAAGTCCGGGCTGTGGTGAGTCTTGTGTGTCCGTGTTGCCCGTGGCTCGTCCTAGCACCAAAGGTGCTCTGACTATGCACTAACCACTTTGTGTGGGTTTTGTGCAGGCCCGTGTGAGTGAATAAGCTTGTCACATCTTCCTAGTCCTATCCCGGAGCTCCAACACGCCCTTCTACCCCTCCAAGTGTTGTGAGTTACGGAGCGGCTTCAAGTTCCAACTCCTTCCGCATTGTCACATACTTGGACCCTCAAGTGGGTCCACAACGAACTTGGGAGCGCGTCAGGTAATATTACATTATAGTAATAAAGGAAAAATTACCTTAATGATCACCTTAACAAACGATGACCTTAATGAAAAATTAACCTTAATGATCACTCATTACAAACGATGTAGGTATTGCAAATTAAGGTTTGGAAAAATTAGGACATCCCATAGTTAATGCTTACACCTAAAGATGAAAGTATTGATGATTGATCAATTTTTTTTAAATATGTATCTTTTGGATATGTCCTATTGTTTTTATACATTAAATGTAGGTATTACATTTGGTAAACAAGATGATCTTACATAACCTTAGATGATAATGGAATAGGTTTTTGCACTATGAAATCAAGGGGGGTTACATAACATAGATTTACCTAGGTATTGCAATTTGGGATTTAACATAGGGTGATAGGGTATGGTATTACAAATACTTTAACCTTCATCATGTAGACATTACAACCTAATGGATGCATAGGTTTAAATTTGAAAAATTAAGCAAACCTATACAATGAACCTTAAAATGTTAAATTAAAACCTTTGTGTGTAACAAGAAATCCTTACATTGACCCTAAATTAAATAAACACAAAAAGAATTGGTTGCATAACTTTAATGATGTAATTACACAATTTTTTTGGAACTAAGTGAAACCTAATTTTGGAATTATTTTTACATAACCCTAAATTGTGTACATACTATCAACTTATGTTTTAGACCTGATTGGGGCGCGGGGGGGGGGGGGGGGGGACCCTCAACTAGTAGGAAGGTTTTTTTATCGTTCATACCTTTGTCGCGGAATCACCTTCATTTTCCTTTCCTTTAATGAAAAAGAAAAGAAAAATAAGAACCTCGTTAGATATATGTGTGCATGAGAATACATAAATTCACTTTAAAAATATTCCATGAAAATAATATAAATGTTAGGAAAAAGCTTACTTTAAAATAATTAATGACAAAAAGGTGGGCTTAATTTCCTTAAACCCAATGTCCCCCCTATTTATTTAAAACGTATATTAAGCAAAAGTTTAGATTAGGGTAATGGAACATGAACATGAGTTAGTTGATGTGTGGGTATTGCAATTTGAAACGTGTTATGGAAAACCCAACCATAAACAAGAAAAGATCAAAAGTTTACAATACTTGCATAGACAAACCGATTTATGCATCAAAGGGTCCTTTCATGAAAATGGGCAATGTAATTATATAAAAATATTAAATTACATTTTAAAAAAAAAGTTATTGTGTGAATATTTCGTGATAAGGATAATGAAGGTATTACTTAAATGCTCTAGCATGGCCACAAAATGTGTTAACCTTATTAAATGAAAGTATTGTTCATTTGGTTTATTGTAAATGTAATCCATTTATAATGGATGGGGGTATTGTGTGCAACGTGGCATAAAATTTACCCAAAATTTACAAATCCAAAAATTAGAGGTCAAAATTATAATAAATGGATTGACACAAAAAAGTTCAAGTCACCACAATACAAAAAGGATGGTGACAAAAATATATCATGTTAAGTTAATCTATAATGGTTTGATACAAAATGGTGCATACATGCACTAAATCTATATTTATAATTATTCCTCTAAGGAGGATGAACTAGAAGGAATGCCCATATTGGTGCAATATTTTGATACAACTTTTACAGCTTTTGCTGGATGGTGATGAATAAATAGTTGACGATGTTCAAACGTAAACCAAATTGCATTTGCAACAAAAGCCTCCTTTGTTGTGCTTCAAAGCCTAACACAAGAAAACAAAAAAACAAAAAAACAAATTACATTCTAATGTTAAGATGTAAAAAATGTTTTTTTAAAAAAAAAAAGTATGGAAATATACCACCCATGAATGATTTCGCAATCATGATACTTGGATATTGCATCCATTTCTTAGATTCGGTTGCATTTATTGGACTCCAATGTCCAATTCCGAGTGCCCCATGCAACTTTCAAAGCAATGCTACTTGCCCAAATTGTCTCAAGAAGGTTCTCATCCTTTTTAAAGTGTGCCCATGCACTTTGTGCCATGAACCCCATTCCCCATGCGGGAATCCCAATAATGCCCAACAAGCTTTTGGAGGCTAAACGTACCAACAAAGGCCATTTAACATGTTCCATTTGTTGCACTTGGGCTTGGAGTTCATCCCATTCTAACTCTATTTTCTTTTTCATTTTATCGAGAGCCTTTTTTTCATGCTGTTTTTGCCTTACATGTGGGTTGCTCAAAATTCAAATGTTCATAGCATGGTGATTTTGTTGCCTTGGTCCCCCAACATGAATAAAAGGATGGCCAAATTTGTGTACCTCCATGCAAAGCCCATGTTTGTTATCCAAATGTTGACAAAGTAGCCATTTAGCCACATAAGCATTGATGCATCCATTGATCTTGCACTTCCACCTTGACCTTTTGTGCACCCAATTTGCATTTTCCATTACACGATTTGGTGGTAATTCTATTTGATCCTAGTAATGACATTCTTCATTTTGCACATTAAAATTCTTTAAAATTCTTCATTTAGCACCTTGTCAAAACATTTTCGGCGCGAATTTTAATGAATTTTTAACAAATTTTCGCAAATTTTAACGAATTTTAACGAATTTTAACGAATTTTCGTGCTTCTTTGGGCTTTCATAACATTCCTGCACCAAGAATGTCATAACTATGTATTTGATCACTTTCATGTGAAGCCACAAGAGCCCTTACAAGAACAATAATCAAACCAAAAAATAATCTTTAAGAATGACGAAAATATTGCAAACTAGTTAACAATTAGAACTTACAAAATATGAAGGTATTGCAAATAGACCAGCAAGAAAACCTTACACAATATGAAGGTTATGCAAATAAACTAGCAAGAGAACTCTAAAAATATGAAGGTATTACAAACTAACAAATAAACATTAAATACAAAGAAGGCATTGCAAGTAAGCTAGCAATTAAAACCTTCAAACAATGAGGATATTGCCTAGAAAAGATTTGGCAAAAAAATACCCCATCTCCATTTTCAAATAGAGAATGACGATGGGGTTTAGGGTTTGGATTGGGATTTTTTATTCATAATGTGTTACATTACATTCTTTTAAACCTTATCATGTAAAATGTATCATCCATCACAACAAATTTACTTTCAAGAATAGGCATGGGATTAAGGTTTACCTTCAAAAGTGGGAGTGTAGATGATAATTTTTTGTTCCATTTCAATTTCCTCTTCATTTGTTACAACATTCACTTGTTGCTTATCAACAGTCACCTTTCCTTGGCAAACTTCTTTTGAGGACATGCCATCCTATAACAAAAACATTCAAATCCTTAAACAACAATTAATCCAAAAAAAAAAAAAAAACTTGAATCTCCCTAACAAAAGCAATTGCCACCACTACCCAAGAACGTTAAGCTCCTTTAAACAAGCAATTGCAAATAACATATAAAAAAAGATGATAACTTATTTTTTCGAACTTACTGCAACTTTTTTATACAAAAACAACAACTTGAAACAAGAAGAGTTGCAAATTTAAATGTTCCCAATATCAATAATCATAAATATTATTCATTATATTTAAAACTTAAAAGCCCTATACCTTAAAAGTTTTATTTTTGATTAAAATTAATTAATATAGTCTAATTATAAAATTTAATTATTATAACTATATTTGTCATTATAATCGAACTGAATTAATATAAAAATCATAAAGATATATTAATAAATTTACTTTTATTATAATTATTTGGTTATATTGACTAATTGTTTACATGAATTCATTATAAATTTATTTTTATAATTATTAATAATTACATTAAATCTTGGGCATGACATGTGATGATTTTGTGTCCAACAACTTAAGAAAATAGCAAAAGATGACAACAAGCCCAGATCCTAGCTTGTTGTCGTCTTTTGCACTTGATGAAAAAAGTGAAGAGACGACAGCAGGCCGATAGGCTCCTCGTTGTCTTCTGCACTTGAGAAAAAACCCAAGAGATGACAATGAGCCGGGACCTCCCAGCTCCTTGTCATCTTCTGCATTTGAGGAAAAAAAACCAAGAGACGACTTGTCGTTGTCTTCTGCACCTAAGAAAAAAACCAAGAAATGATGACGAGCCTCCCGGCTCGCCGTTATCTGTTACACCTAAAAAAAACAAAGAGATGACGATGAGCCAGAAGTTAGGTAGTTCTTTTTGTATGTGGTGTGCATTTCAGTTCAAACCTACAAAGAAAGATCTCCTTTGTAGGTGTTGAGTCACACCAGCCAGCGAGAAGCCCTTTTCTCCATGAAACAAGAATCCAGGAAAGCATTACAAATAGCTCAGCATTGTCCAACAATGCACAAACAATGCACAATGTAGTGTCAAAGATTTATGTAGATTGTAAATGAGACTCCAAACCTTGATTGAACTTTGAGCAGAAGAGGACAATTCTGACAGAGCAGGGTGTTGGGAAAGTAGAGACTTTTTCAGTTGAAATGCACATATATAAGCATGCTTGTTTAAGTGTCGTTCATATTTTTTCTTCCAAGCTCACTGAAACACCAAGTTTTTTCACTGGAATGGGTGAAGAGTGAGGACTCAGGAGGAGGAGATAAATTTATGACTGTATCTTGGACGTGGAGATATTGTAGCAAGCACAAATAGAGAAGCTGCTGGGAATGCTCTAAGAGAAAGTAAAAGAGTTCCACATTTGCTTAACCTGTAATTGCTGGATTTCTGAGATCAATTCACTGTATGTGACAGAACATTGCTTGATTGCATATTTGCACCAATTTGCAATAGGTTGATGTACAGAGGAGGCATTTACAGTGGGTGCTTTGGATTACAGAGTTTTGTGATATCTCTAGGCAGTAGTTAGGAGGGGGCAGACAATTTTGTGAGTTACTAATATGTAGTGGATCTTAGAGCTCCTTTCCCTGCCAGGGTTCCAAAGGCAATTTGCAATTGCATAAATCACCATTGGGCCTGTCATATTTTCCAGCATCTGTATTCCAGGACAGTGGGGCTCAATTATTTCTCAGTGTTTACGGCTTCTCAGAAATACAGATGAAAGCTTTAGCTAGCAGGATTGCAGAAATCAAAATCGCACCACCACAAGAGACACACACCCATACAAGCATCCAATGCAGAGAACTACAATGAAGCAGGGACAAGGAGTAGGGACTGGGAAGGGACAAAGGAAACATGTGGAACTGTTGGAGACATAATTTCCAATAGTAGACGACAGCTTTAGGGGGTGGAAAAGTTGCGCAAGCTTTACAGTTGCCAGCAATAGAGAAACTGGAGCATTGCATTGCCCTCAAGAGAGCGATATTTTCACAGTTATGATCCACTGAATTGCACCAACAGTAATGAGATTCCAGGAATACATGGAGAGAGCCTGAGTCTAGCACAAAACAATGTGATGAAAGGAAGGTTCATGTGTTTTTAGAAGTGAGAGCATTCTGAAGTTCCCTCCAACTTTCAAACCCAAGTTAGATTGCAACTGAAGTGCAGTAGCATGATAGGTAGCTTCATTGTTCTTGTTAAGTTGGGTCTGTAGGTGCCAGGATATCATCACACGAGAAACCCAATGGCAGTCTCATCCTATTATCTGAAGGGCAAGAGACATATCCTTACAAAGGGAAAACTCCCTTGTCTGGATGTACACTATGGAACAGAGTCTCGACAACTTCTCAGATTCCTAGGCAGACACTCAATCCCGGGCACCTGTGACTTTTGAAGCAGAAATTCCAGAAATGTTCTTCTGCTCATTGTTTAACAAGGTTTGGCTTGTGGATAAAAAATACTGTTGGGGACATTGGAAATTCTGGAGATAGGCAGGGATCATGTGGCAAGATAGCATTTGCTCGGTGCATTGATCCGTTGCTCAGTGTGGTGACAGAAGATGCCCTGTTATTAGTGAACACAGGCAACCTTGGTATTATTGAAAGCAAGAGAATTCAAGTGACGAGCTCAGAGCTTGATTAGAGAAATGCAAGCTGAGGAATAGTGAAACTGGTTGGAAAGAGCGAGATGTTTCCTTCAGCTTCAGGTTCCCATGGTCAAAACCCATCAGGTAGTGAACCATCTCCAAGCACCCTGTTACACATGCAATGTATATGTTTGGATCCTGTGTCACAAGACTGAAGAAAACCTTGATAAGTTCATCGAGTGCTCACTGCATTCGTCTGAGTTTGGAATTCTCGAAGCTGTCCATCTCAGCAGCGAACCCAGGCTGTGATTGTCACACAGTACTCTACATTGTGGTAACCCCTGGCCACTCAAAGTCTTTGAGGCAAGAGTTGGGCCAGGTCAAGATGACCACTTATGGTCTACTTCATAAAGGAGGCAAATGCTGCCATGGTTCCCAGAGATACCATTGCTTAAATGTTATTATTCATTAAAATTAAGTCCACTCTTATCAGGCCAATCCCACAACCACGTCAAATTAACGTTACTCAGGTGAACACTCAACCCTTTCAATGGGCTTGTCCAAACGCCAATTATTTGGCTCAAATTATAGAACTGGACTTGAACATGCAATTTTTCTGGCTGGCTCGAACTCATTGTGCTGCCAAAAAAATAAATTGGAACCTTGTCGGATTTTGAGTCTGATTTTGGTCCCAAAATTAGGCCGGATGATTTTTTTACAATCACGAAAACCTGACACTTTCTCACCACTCAAAAGCCGTAAGATCATCATGAACATAAGGGAAGTTTAATATCACACAGGTCTTTGCTCAAGCTCTTGATCCATTGAGCGTTAGCTTGACTTACTGTGGTGGTATATATACAACAGAGTATTTTGTTTTGAGTGTTAGCTTGACTAAGTATGGTGGTGGTGTACATACCCAACAGTTTTTTGTTTTGTGCATTTGTCTTGTGCTTTTTATTTTCCCCCAATGTTTGTGAACGGAAAATTTATCAACTAGCAAATGCCAACGTTGAAAGTTTAGTTTATGTGTGCCTAGACCCAAGAAGATTTGCTCCCACCTTTTGACAGGATTTCCATGCAGGGTGAGGTTGCTTGTATTCTTGTTACAATAGTTTAAAGGGGAGATTTGTAGGCTGGTGTGTGTCGCTAATGAGCTTTTGAAAAATTCCTGTGTGAAAGATGATAGTTGTCAAATTTTGCAAAGTTTTGTGTTGTGCATAGCAATTTATTTTCTATTTTTTCATGTGTAAGCAAGCTCATAGATTTCACACTTGAATTGGGTATGTCAAATGCACTAACAAACTAGTTAGTCCCTTTCGGGACCTGGAGTGGAGGTAGGCCTAACACCGTCTTTTATTGACTACGTCTGTCTCTAAACAAACCAGAAGACACATTTTAGATTGTGTTTTGAGCCTTCAGGCCTACCTCTGCTAAATAAAATAATTACTCCAGATGTTATGGAGAGAGATTCCTCATTTTGAAGATTAAAGGTTTTACAGACTCGTCTTTTCTTCCAACTGGAATTCAGAGGGTAAAAATGTAATTAATCATGGGCCCTGCTTTTTCTTCAAGAGTAGCTAACGTTATTTGAGAAAAAATATTTTCATGACAAAACAATTGAATCAACTTTTAAGAGATATGACAACACATCTTACTTTTGTAACATGTGCAGAACTTGAGAAAGTAAGACCCATGATGCCACTGCTCCCTGCTGCATCATATCGTAGAGTGTACACCTTTCCATACTTGACCTGCAAATCAATACACTACCATGACGTACCCATTGACTTCAACAGCTCCAACAGATAATTTCTACTAATTGACGCAAAATTTGGGCAAACATTCAGGCAATTGTAAGGCCAAAATCACCCAATATGTACCTGCAATTCTTGGGCAAATTCCAAAACAGGATTTAAACCAATAAGCTCCCTTATTTCTCTGATCCCCCTCCTCAGCACGTTTTGGGACACCCAGGTTGAAATTCCTGAATTTTTGTAGGTGAAAGAAAGCGTGTGTTTGCATGGCCAGGCAGGATGGAGTCGCTTGGAGGGAGCTGCCTTCCTTTTCCCTCTAACTTAAAGTGACTTTCTTTTCATTTTTTGTGGATTCAGCTTGACATGAACTTCAAGCAGATAAAGCATGATGTGCCTGTGCTTCATATTGAAACTTTTAACTCCACAAAGAAACGTGCTGGAGTGGTCTTCAAGGTTAGAATTTCCTTGAACATGTCCCTCACAAAACTGTGCTGGTAAATTGGTACTTGTTTTGCATCAACCCTTGAAAGCTTGAGACTGTTTTAGAAGTTGTGCTTTCTTGTAGTATCTTGTACAGGTTGTATATATAATAAACTGTAAAGTTTACATACTTTTAGTTGGATTGAGCATTGGACCAGCACCCTCCCGCACCGTCACCAATAGCGCAAAATACAAAACCGAGGCATGGAAAAGATACCAAGTTACTAAAACCAAAAAAGAAGAGCAAGAAGAAGTAACTGATGGAGCTTGCAACTTACAGTGTCCTCGCTGGAAGGAAGACCAAAGTTGAGCCCCACCAATTTTGCCAGCGGCGGATCTCCCACATCAGGATCCTCCTCCATTCCTCCCAACATCACAGCCCCTAAGATACAGCTATATCATGGACTCCTCTCTACTACAAAGCACCATAAAAACACAAGAACTGACATTCTCCTAGGTTCATTTCTCACAATCCTAGGTTCTCCCTTCACATCTTAATTCTTTTATTGCCTCCTTCCAACCATGCAGGCTTTCTTCCACCTACTCTTTCACCTCAGTTTCATGTTTTCCAAGCTTTTTTTTGAGCACATCAAAATACACAGTTGATCAAATCTGTACATAACCCATCAGAAATCAGGTGGCTAATGGGTTATGAACTATTGGCTACCACCAGGGTTCCCCCAATTTTGTGATGTCGCAAATTTGGCAATTTCCCAAAAATTAGCAATATCAGTCAAATTTACACTGGTTATGGGAAATAACTGAGGTGCATGAAAGGAACAACATTCTCCAAAAATTTCTCATTTTTTTGTCAAGAAATGACAAAATTTGTTGGGAAAAAAACCATTGATTGCCATCTCTCAAGTAGTTAATTTACCACCTGAGCATATTAGATGTGTAGAAACACTCTCACACAAAACTCTGGCTAACATTACAAATCCCAACTTCAATGGTCACATCAAAAAGTAGGCAACCAGAAAGAAATATGGGGAAATTGAACGCCCACCATGCACAGAATGCCACACATGTGGGGGTAGTTGAAGGAGGTTTGGTTATGAAACTAATAAAAAAATTATTACATGCGCAGAAGGAAAATAATGTACCTCTCCATTCCTTGCATCCCACCCACAACTTCAAAAGAAAAGAAACGTCCTAAAAGTGTGGTGTTAGTACACAAAGTGTGTTGTTTGAAGTACAAGATGTGAGCCAAATTTGTGAATGCACTGAGGGTGGGGAGCAGTCTCTAAATTAGGTCATGGGAAGCACATGAGTGGTTAAGCTGAGTGGGTAAGCTCACTCTCAGGCCTGAGGTTGAGTAATTGAGAGGATAATTTTCGGCAGATTAGCTAACGGCTCCTACCTAGTCCTTGTGGTCCTTGTATTTGTTATTCAGTAGGCTTTGATTATACAACATTGGTGGTTCTTTGGATTTTTTTTCTCATTCTTACAGTTTCAATGCAGGTGGTGGCATAAGTTGAGGCAGTTTTGCATATGACCTGATGCCCCACCAATTTTTTGCAAAACTTGTGGATGATCTTCAGTCAGTTACATGAAAGATGAAAAAGATTTAGGTGCACTTGTATATCTCAATGGGACATCAACAGATTTGAAATGCACCCACTTTGAGCAGGGGTGGGATCTTCAGTCAGTTATATTAAACATGAAGAAGCTTTAGGTGCACTTGTATATATCAGTGGGACATCAACAATGAAGCAGGGGTGGCTGATTCAGCTCTCCTGCAGCTAGTATGCTGAAAGCAGAATTGGCTTCTGAGGCTGATTCTGACAAATAACTTTTCTTCAGTTAGCAACCTACATCCTCTGGACTCACCACCTGCATTTGATTTTGAGTGACTTGCCTACTACCAAATAAAATTCCTGAATTGACTTTTTATGCCTCTTCTCTAGTACATGGATGGTGCTGGTCTTCAGACATCTGTTAATAAGATGTATGTAGCTTCAAGGATAAGGGTTTTGGTGCTACATGTGATAAAGCTCATGGAGCTTCAGGGATCAGGTTTTTCTCATTGCAAACTTTTATGTAGGGTAATGCTATGGCTATAGAGCATTATACCTTGTGAACTGAGGCCTGTGGAGGCCTAGGTCTAGATTATAATGTCCTATTGCATGGCATTATGGGAAGTAATGATCAAGCCGGGCTTGTATAGTGGGCCTCTTGCAATATAAGTAGGAGGCCTCACCACCAAGGCCGACCTCAATGTGCACAAAACGGAATGCCCAATGGCAGGTTCGTACCAGGTGAACTAGGAAACCAGGTATCCAAGGTGTGTGAATCTAAATGGGTTTGAAGGGTTTTCTCCTATTTCTGTCCTTGGTGAAGACTGGGCAAGCAATTCACCTTCTGTACTCTTCTTTAGGGAGAGTATCTAATCTTGGAAAAAGGAGATTTTTAGCTGGAAGCCCAAAGGGTGAATCTTGATCAATCTCGTATGTATACTTGTTAGGAACCCACTTCCCTGTTGTAGTGAGGACAAACAGCCAAATTACAACCAAGTTGCTCGCCATTTTTGTTGGGTGATCCTTGACACCAAGACACTGACCTATATCCTTGGTGTCAAGGATGGGCAAACAAAAAGAATTTTTTCCCCTCAAGTTCTTGCCTTTTCTTGGTGTGGGAAAAAAGGCAAGAACTTGAGCAAAATAAATGTGAGGAACTCCAGCTTGGTGAGCATTGGGTGCTTGATATTTTTTCACATTAGCTCCTCAATTATGTTAGCCTATCTGCCTTTGAGCTGGGGATGGTGTTTTTTTTGGGGTAAATTTTTGCCATTTTTAGACAAAGAAATTGGGAATTATTATTTTTTCTAGTGTAAATTTGACTACCCTTCCTAATTTTTTATTAAATTTCACCAAACTTTCCATATCTAAAACTTGAAAAAAAAACATCGGTTGGGGGTTTAAGAAGAGCTGTGAAGCCCCAGCTAGTTCAACTGAAAGAAGGTAATTGCTTTTGTGGCCACGGTCTTGCATGGAGACTCACAAACTCCATGAGGTTCTTCTTTGTCTCCAATACATTTTCAATTCCTGAGTTGGAATCAAGGTTCTTCAGCCCTGCCTCTCCTAGTTGAGCTTCATGCAACCATTCTCCTGCAACCATTCTCTAAGAAAAGAGAATTGGGTGTGGACCCAAATAGATAATTGGGTCTTTATTTTGAACTCTTCCAATCCACAAGAAGTAGTCATGTACTGATTCAATGCAAGGGATGCTCTTTCTTTCCAAGTTTTTCTGCCAAACTGAACCTTCCTTGACAAGGTTTTGAAGGCTACATTTTTATCACGCCTAAATAAAGAAAGGTACTCTGAACATTTGCTCTACTTGTATGTGAATTTGGAGTGACACTGAGAGACTCAATACCAATTTCAGATTGTAAAAAGCTTCTTGTTTGTTTGAATTTGTCATGCACTCAAAGAAAGGGTTAAATATTCACCTGATTGTAGCATTTTGGTCATCCTGTTGCATATTTTGCACATTCCTTTTTCATTCTTTTGGTGGATTCTTTGTTGCTGCCAACAATAGCTTGCCCTACATTTGAAGGCTATCAAAAATGTAGTAGAGAGGTGTGTGTTCCAATGCATGAAACACATAATTTTTTATCATTAGTGACCATGACCAAACCAATGCCATTTGGACAAAATCTTTCCCAGGAGGTTCTAGTAGAGGTCAGCTTTCTATTTGGTAGGAGCTTTGCTTCAGAGACCATAAAGCATCCAAGTCTTGATTACCTCAAGATGGTTGTGCATATAGTAGCACCTGACCTCTCAGAACAAATTTTCCATTATTCTTTGTTAGCATTTTACATTCTTCAATATCATGAACTGGCTTCATATGTTGAAGGTCAAGCTCACTTTTAGGGAGATTTTGGATCTGCAATAGCACCCACTTAGCCTAATTGAGATTAAATTGTCATTCATGTAGCAAACAAAGCTCAAACACAGCATTCAATTGGCCTTATCAAGGTTAAATTGTTATTCATGAAGCAAAGAAAGCTCAAACACAACACCCTATTAACATAATTAATATTGGATTGCCATTCTTAGAGCATCTCCAACTGTGCTCAGTATGTGATTCCACATTGTAAAATTTATTGTGAAAACGTCAAAAATGTGCTGGTTTAGCTCGGGAAATTGGTTTTTCTGCACCAAATTCGTGCAGCTTGCCGTGGCTGGTCAAAGGCGCAACACAATTGTGCATCTTCCAAAAAGAGTGTAATAAATTGCACCTGACTGCAGCTCAGTATTTTTGATTGGTTGATTGCAATGATTGGTCCAGGTGGTTTGCTATCAGTAGTCCCCCATGTATATGCAGTTCCAGTTTTAGTTTTATTGGTGGGGTTGCCAAAAAAAAGAAATAAAGCTAAACTTAAACATTTCATTTTACTATCCAGAATTACATACTGAGCACCATTGGAAATGCTCTTAGACCAAACAAAGCTCCAAATATTTGAATAGACCTCCATTATACACCTAAGAAGCTCACAGACTACCTAGGCATGGGATTCAAGATTTTATGGTGCAATTGTCTAGTATTTCGATCAAAGTTTTACTGTCATTTTGGACCCAATTGCCCAATATCATGGTAATTTGATGTTTGTTCGAGCAAGTCTTAAAATTGGGTTGATGCAATAATCTAATTCAAGATTTTCCCATCAAGTTTTTTTTCAATAGGAGTTTCCCACCACTTTTCTCATGATTTTTCCCCTACTTTTTAGAAAAGGAAAACAACCCCAAGAATACTGTGACAGCAAATTGCAACAATTATGAACCCATCCTTGTTTAATTTTTACCCATTCCTCTCATTGCAAACCAAATTTTCTACAAATAATCCAAGTCACCAACTAAGTCAGCATACAAAGGGTAGACTAATGTTTAAATCAAAATTATTTACAAGGGAAGTTTTATGCTATAATCTAGGAGACGATCAATCAACATTAAGTCAAAAAATATGCTTCTTTATATGCATCCATTTTTGTGTTTTGTAGGGATTTGGGAATGATGTGTTTTGTATATTTCTTACACCCTATGCAATTTAGCATTTCCCCAACAAATTATTTCTCTATTTTATTTTATATTTTTTCATGATTCTAAAGAAACTGTTTGAAGATTTTTTTCAAAAGGTTATTGGTATTTTGAATTGTTCACAAGTTTGAAAAGGTGAATGAAACATATCACCTCCAATCTTATTACATAAAGCTTAATGTTTTAAGTGTTCTAATTTGATATGTGGTTAAATGCTTCAATGGAATCCAATTGGATTTCTTTGTGACATAAATAATAGGTTTTCACATTTTAATGTTCAAAATAGATTTGAAGTCATTCCAAGACAAAGCCAATTTAATATGACAAATTTTCACGTTGCTAGGTTAGTTGTTGAAGAATACCAATATGGAATAAGAAACATGCCATAAGAATTTATGAGAGCCATCCTATACTTATTCAAACAATTTTGAATTCGAAAAGAAAAATGTTTGAAAATATTATTCATTGAATATTGAAAAACAAGAGTAGCATTTGGACATTCAAATGGTATAACCAAATAATCCAAATTGAATTGATTCATCAATGCAACCTCACCCCAAAAATACCACCTACCAATTCTTGAAGTCTAGCTTTGGCATATGTACCTACTAGTGTTGGACAATTATTAGAAACATACATAGACTCCTAAAAGTTATCACTGCAATTTCTTAGGATTCAAAAATGTGGTTTTCAAAAAATTCAAAGTCCCAAATCTTGTATATAACCCAGGTTGTCATTTTAAAAATCAAATCAAATAACCAACCATAAAACTACTAATTCATTATCAAGTTTTTCATAAAAACTAATAATAATTTATTAAATAAAGTAAAATAAATAAATCAAGATTGGTGGTTCTTTAATTTTGATTTTTCAAAAGACTGAAATTAACTATTCTTTGATTTTAAAATAATTAAAAACTCAAAACTTGTGATTCTTTATAAAATTACACAACAATGGTAGATGCTAGGCATGAACCTTGGTGAAACAATTTAGGTTAATAGTTGACATCCATTTTTTTTGTTTGAATCTCCAAAGGTGGTGTTGCACTTAACAAGACTTGCTTGGAAATCATTCAACAATGCACATTAACATTCTAACAATAGTGCAAATGATGTTAAGACCATGTTAGGATAAATTCAAATGTCTTGTTGCATATCTTTAAGAGCAACAAGTATTTCCTTGCCATGGAGGCAACTACATTTTTTTATGCAAACATGACTTTAAACAATAATATGTGCAAGCCTAAAATGATTTTTTTCTCAAACATCACGATATGAAAAAAATCATAATCATAATTCCAAATGGGCATAATATGTATGAGAATCTACAAATAGGATTAGAAATATGTCCAACCTTAGAAAATAGACAATGAAGATGAACAAGGATGTGACATGTAGCCCCCAAAAAAGAAAAGGAATTGAATTCATAACATGAATGATGGGAATAAAAATGGAATGATTAAGACTACAGGTGCAAGGTCATAAGTGGTGGTAAGCAAATTAAATCTGATAGGGGAGATTGTCCTTATTTATGAGTGGGAACTAATTCCAATGAACTTTGAAAAATAATTTTTAAACTAACTATTATGGATGAAAAGTAAATGATGATAAATGAGTCTCATTCATTGGACAAAATGGATGAATATGAAAAATAATGATGAAACTTATGCATTTTGATGAATCAAAAAATGATGGATGATGTTCATCCATTATGGATGTAAAATAGATTATCATCCATGTAGATGGAATTATGTTACATGAACTAACATATGAAATACCATAACCCTTTCTTTTTAAATGTAAGAATCATAATATATATTTTACAATGTATATTGGTGTTGTTGGATATCATCCACAACATTAGTAATGATTAAATAAGTGCAACAAATAAAACAAATTTAAGTTTTCAATCCAAAAGGTATACGAGCTTAGCTATGCCACTAATAGTGC
The DNA here is from genome assembly GCA_963920785.1 of Sphagnum contortum. Classification (NCBI taxonomy): domain Eukaryota; kingdom Viridiplantae; phylum Streptophyta; class Sphagnopsida; order Sphagnales; family Sphagnaceae; genus Sphagnum; species Sphagnum contortum. The sequence goes on along the minus strand of OY987279.1, from coordinate 21,663,083 downwards.
TCAATAAAAAATAAAAAGTAATCTTTCACTATATTTGATGCCATGATCAAATTATGACTAGACACTATAGAGACAACTTCAACACATGTCTAGTGAATAATCAATTAATTTTGAAGATTCCATTTTGATTTTTTTCAAATTTTCAAAATATTCTTCATTTTCCTTCACACCAATTTGTTCTTTGGAAAAACATAATTTTTGAGAATTTCAGCATTTGTAATATATATAAGAATTTGTGTTGAAGTTGCCAAGGTATTACAATATTTTTAAAATCGAATACATTTCGTTGAAGAGTGTGCAATGTAATTTGTTTTTTCTTTTCACTTTTTATGATGTAGCATCATTAGTGAACATCCCAAGAAACATTTAACACTAATTGGTGATAGGTTTCTAGAAAATGTCCAGATAGTAGAAAACTAGCAAAAAAAAATTGCCCCAAATTATAAATGTAGTTGAAATATGGTGAAAATTGCAACTGCATGCATTTTGTGACAATATTCTTCTTTTAATTGTTGAGGTCACTCGGATGAAAAAATCTGTCCGACCAAAAAAACAAAAATTAATTAAAACAAATTCATTATTGCAATATATTCCTTTAGGATTAATCCCCAAAATTAAAGTATTGAAATTCAAATAAGACAAAAATCATTTTATCACTTATTCATCTTCTTTTGGAATCTTATTTAGTTTCCAACTTGTGTACAATACTTTTATATGTTTTGGAAAGTTGGACAATGAATAAAAATCCAGAAAAATGGCTTAATGGATGAACTCAAAGAAAGAAATTGTTTTCACTTTCATTTTGGGGGAAGTGAGACAATTGACAAACTCAAGGAGAGAAATTGTGTCAACAACTTCTTGACAGAAGTGGGATGATGGATGAATTTGGGGAAATTTGACTCAAAGAAATAGGACAATGGAATTTTGGGAAGTTAGTTGAGCTTTTTAGGGGAAGTGGGATAGTGGATGAACTTTATAAGGGAAGTGTGTTCGTAGATAAAAGTGGCCTCATGAAGTTTGATAACTTACAAAAGATTGAACCTCTTCCAATTTCCAAAAGAAAGTTGACCAATTCTGGACCTGGGGTGCAACATGGTCGAACTTCTAGAAAAAGTGGAGGGCACTGGGTGAATCCAAGGAACACGGAATTTGGTTGTTCTCCATTTGGGGAAGTGAAACAAGTGATCTTAGTGACTTAAAAGTTCCACACATGGCCAAAGGCAAAAAAATTGACTAGGAAAGAGCAAACAAATAAAAAAAATTCAATTTGAAGATGGTTAAAGAATCTTTGTGATACACGATTTGAGAAGAAGATTTTAGAGCAAAAGTTAAGGCAATTATAGACCCGTAAGTAATAATTAAGGTTTAAAGTTTGAAATTAAATATTTGTAATTAAGGATTTAAATTAAAATCAAAACTTTAAATCCTAAACTCAAATTTAAACTATTTATTAAGGTTTAGATTTAGGGTTCAAACTTTAAACCCTAAATCAAAATCATAAAACTTTAAATTTCAGACCTAAACCCCATATCTAGACCTTAAACTTTAAATTTCAGACCCTAAGCCTTAACCTTAATTTCAAACCCTAAACATTCCTTAAAATTTAATTCAAAAATTCCAAAACCTAAACCTTAGAAACTAAACCATAAAACCTAATCTTTGAGAAGACCAAACACAAATCTTTAGAAATAAATTATAAAATCTCAAACCTTAAACTCCAAAAGCTAAGGTTAAAATTAAAAGCCTGGAAAGACCACACAAACCCTGAAAACTAAATCCTAAAATCTCATATCCTAAACCTCAAAAAGTAAACCTAAAATCTAAACATTAAAAAATCCAAACACAAACCCTAAATGAAATTCTAAAACAAAAATATCGAAGCCTTAAACCCATAACATGTAATCCTATTATCCCATTAACCCATAACCATATGACCAATATAGTCATATAATTCATATAGCTTAATAGCCTAGTATAGCCCAATAGTCATAGCTTGCTAACTAATTCATATTGTAGGTATTATATTGGGATTGAGAAGGCCTAAGGGGGCTGTATTGCTCGACCCCAATATAATACCTACAATTTGAATTCTAGGTGGGCATGCATGCGTGGAAAAAGAAATTAGAATGGAGTTGATGTTAAGTTTTCAAATTTTGGTCCCTTGTTGCAGGAGTTTGCAGAAAACAACTTAGAGGAGATGAGATGCCAAATGGGAGATGAAGGCAAGGCTTTATAGGGCATGAATTTAAGGAAAATTCTAACATAAAGATATAGAAGGAGGTCATTAGGCCTGTGTAGGTGTGCAAAAAGAATGTTATGGCAAATGAAATTTGTTGGATTTAGTGTTCTAAATTTGTTTTCTTAATGATTTTGAGGGAACTACCAGTTTAATGTGTTGTAGCTATTTAGAAACAAGGTTCTAGCACATTAGTTGTGCACTTTGTGATTTCTTTAAGCTTTTGTTAGAATGACAGAAATAAAACTAAAACATGTAAGTACTAAGTAGGTGATTCAAACATGCACAATCTATGAAAATGTTGACCTCTTGTAGGTAGTCTTTTTTCAATTTAGCGATATTGAACATTTGGTGAATCTTTCCCCGAAAAAAACTAGTAAAATTAGTTGAATTTTCACTATATATCTCCCAATTATTTGTCTAAATAGCTACAAATTTTGTTAGAAGAAAACAATGTGCTATGGAACAATAGGTGGATGAATTTCTTCAATACATCTACATTAAACAAATAAAAAGCTTTGAAATCATATCCTTAAAAATCTTGCATAATATGGTATTCAAGATATTTTCACCTCACTATAGTAATCTTTCAAGATGATGTATGTTGCAAATGTAATTGGTTTTTCTTAGGTCAAAGCAAAGGATAAATATTTGCATGGCCTAAAGTAGGGATTAATCTTACGACCGGCTGGGTGTTTATATTTGGGTTTATGTAGATTTGGCTAAAGATATTTAAAGAATAAATTTAGGAAGCCCTAGGTGATTCCCATACTATATCACAAATCCAAAGGTTTTTTGTTCATGTTAAATTATGGCTAAATTCCTGCAAGAGTTGTTAGACAAGAAAATATGGTTGGAGGCATAGGCGGAGCAAATTATTTGGACAAATAGGTAGTTGTTTTCGACTGAAATGCATATGTAGAAAAAAATAAAAAATAAATTGGGGGTCGGATCTATCATTATTAATCTTACTTCTAAAATGGGCTCAAAACACATGGTGATACACCTTAAAAGCAAGAGAAATAATGTAATCCACATTTAGTCCAAGAAAGGACATTCTAATCTAAGCAAAGTCAAATTGTTTTGCCTTGCAATATTTTTAGAGACCCAAAGATTTAAGTTAAGCTAAAAAGTTTGCATCAAACAATGCGCACATATAAGTCAAGGCAAAATAATGGACTCTTAAGCAATGACATGAAGTTGAAACCTTGTAGTCATGGGTAAAAAAATCAAACTTATAAACAAATTATGTGAGTTTATAGCCTAAAAATTCAGATACTGGTAAAATTCCAAGGCACATCCTACCCGTAAACACTCCTTTCTCAACATAATCTGGCACACCTAATTGGTTTGCCATCTCTGCATCTTGGTGGGCTTCTATTTCTAATCCCAACTTGAAACGTGCATATGCTCGATGCTTGAATCGTTCATAATCTGGGCCACCTTCACACATTGCTTTGGTCAAATCCTCTACTGCTCCTTCGTAATCTCCCATCATCTCTTTCACCACTCCTCTTTCTTGCAAATTGTGAGGTGATTCTTCAAAGTTTGTGACCACATTGTCTGCATCATGAAGTGCACCTGCATAGTCTTCCAACTTAACTTTGCAAAATACACACCTGTCACAAAAAATACATTCCCTTAGAAATACAACATGGAACTATTACACAACAAGTGTACAAATTATACAACAACTTGGACATAATTCTTTTCTAGTTTGCCATTTCCATTTCAATAACCCTTTTTTCCTTTGTAGTAGAATGATTATTTAATATCCATCTTCTTGAATCTATTTGTCCACATTTCCAACTGCCTCATAGTCCTCTACCTCTCCAAGAATCTAATAATACACTACAAAAGAAAGTCAAATAAAATAACACAACATTTTTTTCAACTACAATTGTGTAATACAGGATCAAATCAAGAATTGCATAAATAAATATAAATAAAATGTGATATGCAAATCTGCGACATTACACACACTCAAATTAACATGAAGTTCATCTGTTTCCATTTATGGTTTTCACAATGCTTGAGAGCTGCTTCAAAATCTGCAAGTGCTTCTTTGTGTAATCCCAAAATCAAATTGGCCTCTCCTCTTGCCTCAAACAAATCTGGTGATGTCAAATTTATGGTGAAAGCATTGCCTTTGGCATGGTCAATTAAGGTGAGGGCCTTAATCGTAGACTTTTGTTCTTCTGTAGTCAAAGAGACATTGGCGTCTAATAAAAGCCTCTCCAAAATCCCAGGAGCAGAAACAAAAACACTTCTAGTCATGTTGTCATCTATCTGAGGCAAAGCTCTTGAGAGGATTCCCACCAAGTTCAGTATTTTGATAAAATATATAACACCTCTGTTGTTGTCGTCTAATTTGTTAACATCTGTGGAAAGTCGTGCATTTATTAATTTTTTTGGAATGGGGTGGGGGAAATGTCTTGAGTGCTGCTATGGGTGTTGCAAGGGGTTTGCCTCATAATAGACCAACAGCAGCAGTTCTGGAAGCTTTTTCTGTAGATGGTCATATTGTGTGCTTGCAGAGGATTCTATTTCCAATTTTGAAATTGGTGACTGCATTTTACCAAGGTGTTCTGAGAGGCCTAGGGAGATTATTACAGGAGACTACACAAAATTTTGCACTTAGTTGCTTTTTGTAAACAGGGTGCTTAGTATATAGTTAGCAAAACTCAAAGCTGATCAGCTTTCAGGACTAGTTTGACTAGTCTGAACAACTTATTTATAACTCCATTTGTTTGCTTCTATTCTTGTTAATGATGTAAGACATCGGGTAACTCCTTATCTTTTCCTATGGGATGAACACTTTCTATTCTCAATCTGATTCAAACTCCTGTTTGCTTTTCTGAACTCTTATGACGCAGCTATGAAGTTCAAATTTTTAACTAAGTTCGAACTCAGAAATCTTATGTTCTGAGATCATCAATGTAGACAGAATTTGTCCATCACTATGCTCTCATTCCTTATGCATTAAACTTGCTGGAATGTAACCTAATGCAAAAGCTATAAAGCATCAATTTATAGGGTTTTCTAAGGTTGTAGTGGAGGTGTCTTTTTCTTGGAAGAATTGACTCTCAATTATTTTTTTTGCATGGCTTGCTTTTGAATGTTGAATGCTGCGATGACCACATTTTCTGACTTTATCTTCACGTTGCTCAGTCTTGTCTTCATGGATCTGTCCATATCAGTGCAAATTCAGTTACAGAGTAAACTCTCTCAGATAGTTCTTATGTACAGGTATTGTGAAAAGTCTGTGAATCCTTGGCAGCAGGAGGGTTGTGAATGGAGTTGGAGTTCAGTTTCTTGTGACTGTAAATGCAGGTTGTGTCTAAAATGTTGGTAATGAAATTGTGAGGTAAGATAATGGCAGAGTCGATGTTGTCTGGCAATCCACGATGTCGTCCCACCAGCATCACAGCAACAAGCAGTAGCTTGGAGTTAGCACTCCATTTTCCTGATAAACTGTATGGCACATCTTTGCAGCTATGGCTGACATTCTCTTCCTTGGTTAGTGCACAACTGTAGCCCATTGACATTCCTACATTGCCATATGCACTGCGCACCACAAACCGCTGGAAGCTGTGAACAAATCCGAATGGGAAAATTACAGCAGCAGGATATGCAGTACAGTCTTATAAATTCATTTGGAAATTGGAGGAATGAGATGCAGGACGTAATGTTCTTGCCTGATAACTTCGAAAATAATGTTGAAGACGGAGTAGTTGAGAGGATCTGCGGAAATGTTTGTAGTCTCCAGTGCGCAAATCAGAAGTACGCAAAGGAAAAGGTACGCGGAGTCGCGGGAGAGTAGCTTCCTATACTGCACCGACAACTTGTTGTCTTGCACCTGATCCGTTTCCCAGCTTTTGGTCCGGTAAATGCAGAGGTCTGATTCATAAGACAGAGCTGCGCCATTTGTTGCAACCCGAGTGTTCTGTCGCGAGAGGAACACTGGATAGACTGCGATGTACCTGCGAACAAAGCACACCATAAATTGCACTTTTGAATAGCAATTGGAGAAAGAGCTGAAAGATCAATTCGCAGCTGGATGCGGGTGGGAAAGTTGCAGTAGACACACATCATAGCGGCATAGAGGAGCAGTGTGGCGGCGGAAAGCTCGCGCAAGATGAACACATTCATGCCAGCACTCCGCGTGTTGATCGATTGAAACAATCCGGCCATCAATTTGTCCATTGTTCTCATCCCTTTCAATGCCGCGGAATTCCAATCCAGCGAGCGAAAGGTAATGAAATCGATGGCATTGAAGGCAACGATGGTGATGAGCAGCCACACGGTGTGCACTTGCGGAAACAAGTGAGTGAAGCACTTGCGCGGATACGTCAACAGGTACTCGTAGACTTGTTTCTGGGGGTTTTTCTCTCTTGTGCAACGATACAGACACCAGATGATGAACCGCATGCTCGGTGCAAACATTGTGTTACCAGACAGGATCAGCATCGACATCGGAAGAAGCAGAGCGGAGTCCGGAAACGAGATCAAATTCTCGTCCAAAGGCGTCATCCCTGCGTTAGAGAACGCAGCGATTGTGGAGAAAAACCCATAGAAGGTGGCGTTTACGCTTTCCCGTTCGAGGACCTCGCGAACCTCCGGAGGCCCTACAGCGATGTAACATGAGATGGCAAGAAAGCCCAGGAGCTGCACACCGACGAAGTAAGCTGGAACAAGCCAACACAGTGTGATCAATGCTTTGTCCTCCAGCGACATGTATGCTGCAATTAGGTACTTTTCTTGTACCTGTCGTGTATCACAGCGTTTTTCCGCCTGCTGACGCTCGTGAGTCGGCGATCCTGGAGCTGATTGCGCCTGCATCATCTGCGCATTCGAAACTGCATTTGAATGACTTTCGCCCAATGCTATAGGTAACCTTCTCTTCCGCGACCCTGGAGGTGCGAAACCATGAACGTCCTCCGCCGAGGGCTGATCAGCAGTGGAGGTCCCGGCTTGATCATCTCCACCTGCGAACACAGCTCAATTATAAGCAATCAATCCCCTCTGCTCCACCGACGATACAAATCCAGCGATACAGATATTTTTTAAAAAAAGATCGCCTTATTGCTCCTCACTGCTCACTACAACAAATTGCACACAATAACGTAGTGATCACTCTTACGTCGGATCTGCAACGGAGAAGCCGAATCAATAGCATGATCTTCTTCGGAATCACCCATCTGCGAAAGTGCGTGTGCTGGTAGTTTTTCACCAAGTGCATTAGCAGGCAAAACGCTAATCTCCAGTGAATCTTCAAGAGGAAAACCACAATCAACAACAACCTCAGATTGCCGGCTCGCTTCAGAACCCGATCTTTCAGCAGAAGATGGCATATCACGAAGAAAAGAGAATTTGGAATCAACAGCAAGCTCATGGCGGTATATCACCCGCAACACTTACCGCTACAGCGGCGAATAAGCCCGGGACCGAAATCGTGTGAGCTGATACGAGAGAAGTGAAAGCGACGCACGTAGAGCGGAAGCAGCGAAGTAAAAACATGACTTCCGAGCACCATAAGAATGAGAAGCACCAGCATCCCGAGAGTGGAGAAATCCCGCACTCGCACAGTAAGCAAACCGGTGACAGTAAGCGCAGAGACGGCAGCGAAGACGCAGTCGAGCAGCTTCGGGCTACCATCGCTACCGCCGACGCGCTCCCGGCGACGGCACAACCACAACAAGCCGGCGCCAACGCACGCCAAGACCAGGAAGTAGGCGGCATGAAGGCGGTAGAACGTGAGGTGACGGAGTAGCCAACGGCGCACCAGCTGCGTGCAAGCGCACCACCGCCACAACCACGCCAAGTTAACGTTACCCAGGCGAACCCTCAACCCTTGCAATGGGCTTGTCCAAACGCCAATTATTTGGCTCAAATTATAGAACTGGAGTTGAACATGCAATTTTTCTGGCTGGTTCGTACTCATTGTGCTGCCAAAAAATAAATTCAAACCTTGCCGGCTTTTGAGTCCGATTTTGGGCCCAAAATCAGGCCAGATGGTTTTTTTACGGTCACCGAAACCCTAGACTTTCTCACGACTCAAAAAGCCATAAGATCATCAAGAACATAAGGGAAGTTTAATATCACACAGCTCTTTGCTCAAGCTCTTGATCCATTGAGCATTAGCTTGACTTAGTGTGGTGGTGTATGTGGAAAAGAGTATTCTGTTTTGTGCATTAGCTCGACTTAGTGTGGTGGTGGTGTACATACCCAACAGCTTTTTGTTTTGTGCATTTGTCTTGTGCTTTTTATTGTCCGCCAATGGTGTGTGAACTGAAAATTTGTTAACCAGCAAATGCCAAGGTTGAAAGTTTAGTTTGCCTAGACCCAAGAAGATTTGCTCCCACCTTTCGACAGCATTTCCATGCAGGGTGAGGTTGCTTGTATTCTTGTTACACTAGTTTAAGGGGGAAATTTTTAGGCTGGTGTGTGTCACTAATGAGTTTTTGAAAAATTCTTGCGTGAATGATGATAGTTGTCAATTTTGCAGTTTTGTGTTGTGCATAGCAATTTATTTTCTATTTTTTCATGTGCAAGCAAGCTGATTGATTTCACACTTGAATTGGGTTAGTTCGTCCTCAACATATGTCCAATGCACTAATAAATTATTTGTCAGTACAAATGTTTAGTTGTGTTTCTTTAGTCAACATTCGTTTGGTAGTGCTACAAAAGATGAAAGCAATATGAGCCCATCTAAAGTTGGTTGGTAATACTTGCAGTGGTCTCATTCCGAGCTTCTTCAGGGCTCTAGAAAACTATGAGTTCAAGAGTAGAGAGTAGTTGTTTACTTTAAATAATATTTGGTCATAAGACAAGGATGTTATTCATTATGACTCATTTCTCACAATCCTAGGTTCTCCATTCACATCTTAATTCTTTCATTGCCTCCTTCCAACCATGTGGGCTTTCTTCCACCTATTCTTTCACCTCACTTTCATGTTTTCCAAGCTTTTTTTTGAGCTCATCAAAATACACAGTTGATCAAATCTATATATAACCCATCAGAAATAAGGTGGCTAATGGGTTATGAACTATTGGCTACCACCAACGTTCCACTCAATTTTGTGATATTGTAAATTTGGTAAATTCCCAAAAATTAGCAACATTAGTAAATTTTATACTGGTTATGGCAAATAACTGAGGCACATGAAAAAACAACATTCTCTGAAAATTTCCCAATTGTTTGTCAAGAAATGACAAAATTTGTTGGGAAAAAAACCATTGATTGCCACCTCTCTATTAGATAATTTACCACCGGAGCATATTAGACATGTGTAGAAACACTCTCACACAAAACTCTGGCTAACATAACAAATCCCAACTTCAATGGTCACATCAAAAACTAGGCAACCAGAAAGAAATATGGGGAAATTGAACACCCACCTTGCACAAAATGCCACATGTGGGGGTAGTTGAAGGAGGTTTGGTTATGAAACTAGCAAATTTTTTATTATATGCACAAAAGGAAAATAATGTACCTAACCATTCCTTGCATCCCACCCACAACTTCAAAAGAAAAGAAATGTCCTAAAGGTGTGGTGTTAGTACACAAAGTGTGTTGTTTGAAGTACAAGATGTGAGCCAGATTTGTGAATGCATGGAGGGTGGGGAGCAGTCTCTAAATTAGGTCATGGGAAGCGCATGAGTGGGTAAGCTTGCTCTCATGCCAGAGGATAATTTGGGCAGATTAGCGAACAGCTCCTACCTAGTCCTTGTGGTCCTTGTATTTGTTATTCAGTAGGCTTTGAGTACATAACATTGGTGGTTCTTTGGATTTTTTTGTCTTTATTTGCAATTTCAATGCAGGTGGTGGCATAAGATGAGGCAGTTTTGCATGCAATGAATGTGAGCTGATGCTCCCACAATGTTTTTCCAAAACTTGGTGATGATCTTCAGTCAGTTACATTAAACATGAAAAAGATTTAGGTGCACTTGTATATCTCAATGGGACATCAACAGATTTGAAATGCACCCACTTCGAGCAGGGGTGGGATCTTCAGTCTGTTACATTAAACATGAAGAAGGCTTATGTGCACTTGTATATCTCAATGGGAAATCAACAATGAAGCAGGGGTGACTGATTCAGCTCTCTTGCAGCTAGTATTTTGAATGCAGAATTGGCTGCTGAGGCTGATTCTGACAAATAACTTTTCTTCAGTTAGCAACCTATGTGCTCACGGGTCACTTAAAGCACTTGATTTTGAATGACTTGCCTACTACCAAATAAAATTCATGAATTGGCTTTCTATGCCTCTTCTCTAGTACATGGATGGTGCCGGTCTTCAGACATCTGATAATAAGATGTATGTAGCTTCAAGGATCAGGGTTTTGGTGCTACATGTGAAAAAGCTCATGGAGCTTGGGGGATCAGGTTTTTCTCGTTGCAAACTTTTGTTTAGGGTAATGCTATGGCTATAGAGCATTATACCTTGTGAACTGAGGCCTGTGGAGCCCAAGGTCTGGATTATAATGTCCTATTGCATGGCATTACTGGAAGTAATGATCAATACGGGCTTGTACAGTGGGGCATCTTGCAATATGAGTAGGAGGCCTCACCATGAAGGCCTACCTCAATGTGTACAAAATGGAATGGCCGCTGGCAAGTTCATGACAGGTGAACTAGGAAACCAGGTATCCAAGGTGTTTAAATCTAAATGGGTTTGAAGGGTTTTCTCCTATTTCAGTCCTTGGTGAAGAGTGGGCAACCAATTCACCTTCTGTACTCTTGTTTAGAGAAAGTATCTAATCTTGGAAAAAGGAGATTTGTAGCCCAAAGCCCAAAAGGTGAATCTTGATCAATCTTGTATGTATACTGGTTAGGAACCCAAGCTCTCTTGTAGTGAGGACAAAGAGCCAAATTACAACCAAGTTGCTCCCCATTTTTGTTGGGTGATCCTTGACAACAAGACACTGACCTATATCCTTGGTGTCAAGGATGGGCAAACAGAAAGGATTTTTTTTCTCAAGTTCTTGCATTTTCTTGGTGTGGAGAAAAAGGCAAGAACTTCAGAAAAATAAATGTGAGAAACTCCAGCTCGGTGAGCATTGGGTGCTTGAAATTTTTTCATATTAGCTCGTCGATTATGTTAGCCTATCTGCCTTGAAGCTGGGGATGGTGTTTTTTTTCTGGTGAAATTTTGCCATTTTTAGAGAAAGAAATTGGGAATTACTATTTTTCTAGTGTAAATTTGACTAAATTTGCTAATTTTTTATTAAATTTCACCAAACTTTCCATATCTAAAAAGTGGGAAAAAAAAACACCATTGAGGGGTTTAAGAAGAGCTCTGAAGCCCCAACTAGTTCAACCCAAAGAAGGTAATTGCTTTTGTGACCACGTTCTTGCATGGAGCCTCACAAACTCCATGAGGTTCTTCTTTGTCTCCAATACATTTTCAATTCCTGATTCAATGCAAGGGATTCTCTTTCTTTCCAAGTTTTTTTGCCAAACTGAACCTTCCTTGACAAGGTTTTGAAGGCTACATGTTTGTCACACCTAAATAAAGAAAGGTACTCTGAACATTTGATCTACTTGTATGTGAGTTTAGAGTGACATTGAGAGACGCAATACCAATTGGAGATTGTAAAAAGCTTCTTGTTTGTTTGAATTTGTCATGCACTCAAAGAAAAGGTTAAATATTCACTTAATATTCTGGCATTTTGGTCATCCTGTTCCATATTTTGCACATTCCTTTTTCATTCTGTTGGTGGATTATTTGTTCCTGCCAACAATAGCTTGCCCTACATTTGAAGGCTCTCAAAAATGTAGTAGAGAAGTGTGTCTTCCAATACATGAAACACATAATTTTTAATGATTAGTGACCATGGCCAAACCAATGCCATTTGGACAAAATCTTTCGCAGGAGGCTCTAGTAGAGGTCAGCTTTCTATTTGGTAGGTTCTAGTACAGATCAGCTTTCTATTGGGCTCTGCTTCAGAAACCATAAAGCATCCAAGTCTTGATTACCTCAAGATGGTTGTGCAATATAGTAGCACTTGACCTCTCAGAACAAAGTTTCCATTATTCTTTGTTAACATTTTACATTCTTCAATATCAAGAATTGTCTTCATCTGTTGGAGGTCAAGCTCACTTTTTGGAGAGATTTTGGATTTGCAATAGCACCCATTTAGGCTAATTGAGATTAAATTGTCATTCATGTAGCAAACAAAGTTCAAACACAACACCCGGTTGACATAATTAATAATGGATTGCCATTCTTAAAGCATCTCCAACTATGCTCAATATGTGACTCCAGATATTAAAATTTAATGTGAAAACGTTAGAATGTACTATTTTAGCTTAGGAAATTGGTTTATCTGCACCAAATTGGTGCAACTTGCCGTGGCTGGTAAAAGGAGCAACACAAGTTGTGCACCTCCCAAAAAGAGTGTAATAAATTGCACCTGACTGGAGATCAGTATTTCTGATTGGTCGATCACAATGATTGGTCCAGGCAGTTTGCTATTAATACTCCTGCATGTATATCCAGTTCCAATTTTAGTTTTATGGGTGGGGTTGCTGCCCCCCCCAAAGAAAAAACTAAACTTAGACATTTAATTTTACTATCCAGAGTTACATACTGAGCACCTTTGGAGATGTTCTTAGACCAAACAAAGTTCAAATTATTTGCATGGACCTCCACTATACACGTTAGAAGCTCACAGACTATTTAGGCATGGGATTCAAGATTTTATGTTGCAATTCTCTAGTATTTTGATCAAAGTTTTTACTTTCATTTTAGACCCAATTGCCCAATATCATGGTAATTTGATGTTCATTCGAGCAAGTCTTAAAATTGGGTTTATGCAATAATATGATTAAAGATTTTCCCCACCACTTTTCACATGATTTTTCCCCCTACTTTTCTAAAAAGGAAAACAACCCCAACAATACAATGACAGGAAATTGCAACAATTATGATCCCATCCTTGTTTAATTTTTTACCCATTCCTCTCATTGCAAACCAAATTTGCTACAAATAATCCAAGTCACCAACTAAGTCAGCATACCAAGGGTAGCTTGATGTTTAAATCAAAATCGAATACGAAGGAAGTTTTATGTTATAATTAAGGAGAAGATCAATCAACATTAAGTCAAAAAATATGCTTGTTTAGTCCAAGTGTAGTGCTATGCATCCATTTTTGTGCTTTGTAGGGATTTGGAAATGATGTGTTTTGTATATTTGTTACACCCTATGCCATTTAGCATTTCCCAAACAAATTGTTTCTCTATTTTTTTCTATATTTTTTTATGATTCTTAAAAACGTTTGAAGATTTATTACAAAAGGTTGTCAATGCTTCGAATTGTTAACAAGTTTGACAAGGTGAAATACTCTTGTATGAAACATATCACCTCCAATGTTATTACATAATGCTTAATGTTTTAATTGTTCTATTAATGAAAATTTGATATGTGTTTAATTGCTTCAATGGAATCCAATTGGATTTCTTTGTGCATAAATAATAGGTTTTCACATTTTAATGTTCAAAATGGATTTGAAGTTATTCCAAGACAAAAAGCCAATTTAATATACAAATTTTCATGTTGTTAGGTCAGTCATTGAAGAGCACCAATATGGAATAAGAAAACATGCCATGAAAATTTATTAAGGCCATCCTATACTTATTTGAACATTTTTGAATTTGAAAAATAAAATGTTTGAACATATAATTCATTAAACATTGAAAAACAAGAGTAGCATTTGGACGTTGAAATGGTATAACCAAATAATCCAAATTGTAATTGATCATGAATGCAACCTCACCCATAGAAATATCACCAAGCAATTCTTAAATCTAGCTTAGGCATATGTACCTACTAATGTTGGACAATTATTAAAAAGACACAGACTCCTAAAAATTACTAATGCAGTCCTTAGGATTCAAAAATGTGATTTTCTAAAAATAAAAAGACCCAATTCTTGTATTTAACCCATGGTTCTCATTTAAAAATCAAATCAAATAACCAACCATAAAACTGGTAATTCATTATCAAGTTTTTCATAAAAACTAATAGTCATTTAAGATTTTTAAAATAAAAAAAAATCGAGATTGGTGGTTCTTTAATTTTGATTTTTCAAAAAACTGAAAGTGACTGCTGTTTGATTCTAAAATAAATAAAAACCCAAAACTTATGGGTCTTTATAAAATTGCACAACAATGGTAGATATTAGGCATGAACCTTGGTGAAACAATTTAGCTTAATAGTTGACATGCAATTTTTTTTGGTTTGAATCTCCAAAGATGGTGTTGCACTAAACAAGAGTTGCTTGGAAATCATTCAACAATACACATTAACATTCTAGCAATGGTGCAAACGATGTTAAGGCCATGTTAGGATAACTTCAGTTTTCTTGTTGCACATCTTTAAGAGCAACAAGTATTTCCTTGCCATGGAGGCAACTACATTTTTTGATGCAAACATGACTTTAAACAATAATATGTGCAAGCCTAAAATGAATTTTTTCTCAAATGTCATGATATGAAAAAAATCATAATCATAATTCCAAATGGGCATAATATGTATGACGATCTACAAATAGGACTAAAAATATGTCCAACCTTAGAAAATAGATAATGAACATGAACAAGGGTATGACATGTAGCCCAAAAAAAAAGAAAATTCATAACATGAAAAATGGGTATAAGAATGGAATGAATAAGACTATGGGTGCAAGGTCATAATTAATCTTAAACAAACTAAATGTAATAGGGGAGATTCTCCCTATTTATGATTGGGAACTAATTTCAATGAACTTTTAAACTAACTATTATGGATGAAAAGTAAGTGATGATAAATGAGTCTCATTCATTGGACATAATGGATGAATATGAAAAGTGATTGATGAAACTTATGCATTTTCAACAAAAACTGATGGATGATGTTCATCCATTATGGATGTTAAAAAAATCATCAGTGAATAATCACTTAGGTTACATGAACTAACATATGAAATACCATAACCTTTTCTTATTAAATGTAATCATAATACATAATTTACAATGCATGTCCATGTTGTTGGATATCATCCAAGACCTTAATAATGATTAAATTAGTGCAATAAATAAAACATATTTTAGTTTTCAATGCAAAAGATACACGAGCTTAGCTATGCCACTAATAGTGCTCAATAAAATTTTAAAAACCATTTACTATATTTGATGCCATGATCAAATTATGACTACCACTGTATAGAGACAACTTCAACACATCTATATTGAATAATCAATTAACTTTGAAGATTTCATTTTGAAAAAAAAAATATTTTTAATATTACAAAATATTTTTCTTTTCCTTTACAAAAATTTGTTTTTTGAAAAAATAATTTTTGAGAATTTCAGCATTTGTAATATATATATATATAATTTGTGTTGAAGCTACCAAGGTATTACGATATTTGAAAAATGGAATACATTTCGTTGAAGATTGTGCAATGTAATTTTTTTTAATTTTTAATTTTTTATGATGTAGCATCATTAGTAAGCATCCCAAGAAAGATTTAGCACTAATTGGTGATAGGTTTGTAAAAAATGTCCAAATAGTAGAAAATCAGCAAAAACATTTGCCCCAACTAAAAATGTAATTGAAACATGGTGAAAATTGCAACTGCATGGATTTTGTGACAAAATTTTTCTTTTAATTTTTGTGGTTGCTAGGATGAATTTTTTTTGTTGCACCAAAAAAATAGTAATTAAAACAAATTTGTTATTGCAATATACTCCTTTAGGATTAATCCCCTGAATCAAAGGATTGAAATTCAAATAAAACAAAAACTGTTTTATCATTTATTCATATTCACTTGGAATCTTATTAAATTTCTGACTTGTGTAGAATACTTTTATATTTTTTGGAAATTTGGACAATGGATAAAAACCCATAGAAATGGCCTAATGGATGAACTGAAAGAAAGAAATTGTTTACACTTCCATTTGGGGGGGAAATGAGGGAATGGATGAACTCAAGGAGAACAATTGTGTCAACAACTTCTTGACAAAAGTGGGAGCATGGATGAATTTTCGGAACTTTGACTAAAAAAAATAGGATAATGGAACTTTGGGAAGTTAGTTGAGCTTTGTAGGGGAAGTGGGATATTGGATGAACTTTATAAAGCAAGTGTGCTAGCAGATAAAGTGGCCTTATGAAGTTTGATAACTTATAGAAGCTTGAACTTTATCTAATTTCCAAAAGAAAGTTGAACAATTTTGAACTTGGGTGGAATGTGATCGAACTTCTAGAAAAAGTGGAGGACATTGGGCGAATCCAAAGAACATGGAATTTGGTTGAACTCCATTGGGGGAAAGTGAAACAAGTGTTTTTAGCAGCTTGAAAGCTTCAAATATGGCCAAAGGAAAAAAAATTGACTATGAAAGGGAGAACAAAATAAAATTATCAATTTGAATTTGAAGATGTGAAAAATTGTATGATACGTAATTTTAAAAGAAAAATTTAAAGCAACCCATAATTGGTAATGTCATGTGAAAACATTGGGTTTGTGCAATCAAATATCTTTATAATTTTAAAATATTTTCTTTGAAGTCCACAAACCACAAGTTTTAATTTTAGACCCTAAACCCCAAATGCTCAATTTCAAACTTTAAATCTTAAATCTAAATCTTAAAACCCTGAATTTCTAACCTAAACCTTAAAACAACCATAGCCCTTAAATTTCACACCCTAAACGATAACGTCAAACCCTAAACACAAATTTTAAAAATCTAAACCCTAAAATTTCAGATCCTTAGCCTGCAAAGCTAAATCGAAAATTGAAACCTTAAAAATATAAAAAAGAAACCTGAAAATTTAATTCAAAATTTCCAAGGCCTAAACCTTAGAAAATAAATCATAAAACCTGGTCTTTAAAAAGACCAAACCCAAATCTAAAAAAATAAATTATAAAATTTCAAATCATAAACCCCAAAAAATAAACCTAAATTTAAACATTAAAAAAACCAAGCACAAACCCTAAGTGAAATTCTAAAACCAAAACCTCAAAACCATAAAACCCATAGCATGTAAAATCATTAACCCATAACCATATAGTCTAGAGCGCATAACCATATTGCCCATTGTTGAAATAGCCATATCACCCATAGACCATATAACCAATATAGTCATATAGCTCATTTAGATTAATAACCCAATATAGCCCAATAGTCATAGCTTGCTAACCCTTATAACCCCATAGCCCCCTTAGGCCTTCCTCAACCCCAATATAATATTTACAACATAAATACGAGGTGGGCAAGCATGGGTGGAAAAAGAAGTTAGAAAGGAGTTGATGTTTGGTTTTCAAAATTTGGTCCTTGCTCTAGGAGTTTGCTATAAAAAACTTGGAGGAAATGGGATGCCAAATGGGATAAAAGCTAGGCTTGGTAGGGCATGATTCTAAGGAAGGCTTTAACGTAAAGACATAGAAGGTGTTGAATAAGTGTGTGTAAGTGTGTAGAAAAAATGGTATGGCAAATACAATTTGTTGGATTTGGTGGTCTGAATTTTTCTCTTAAAAAACTACATTGTTGCATTTGATGGTCTAAATTTGTTTTCTTAATGATCTTGAGGGAACTACAAGTCTGATGTGTTACATCTATTTACAAACAGGGTTCTGGCAAATTAGTTGTGCATTTTGTTATTTTTTAAAGCTTCTATTGTAATGAAAGAAATCAAATTAAAACACCTACCTACTCACATGATGATTTCAAACATGCACAATCAATGAAAATGTTGACCTCTTGTAGGGTTGTTTTTTCAATTTAGTGATATTTAAAATTTGACGAATTTTTCCTTTTAAAAAAACTAGCAAAATTAGTCATATTTATTGTAGAAAAATCTATGTATATATCCTAATTATTTCTCTAAAAAGCTACAATTTTGTTAGAAGAAAACAATGTGCTCCAGAACGGTAAGATGGATGACTTTCTTCAATAAATCTTGGAAAAACTAATAAAAGGCTTTGATGTCATATCCTTAAAAACCTTCTTGCATAGTATGTTATTCAACATATTTTCACCCTACTACATTAATCTTTCAAGATGATGTATGTTGCACACAAAATTGGTTTCTCTTAGTTCAACGCAATGGATAAATATTTGCATGGCCTTAAATATGACTAATCTTGCTACTAGTTAGGTGTTTGTATTTGGGTTCATGTAGATTTTGGTGAAGATGTTTAAAGAATAAATTTAGCAAACCCTAGGTGATCCCCATGCTAGATGACAAATTCAAAGATTTTCTTTATGTTAAATTATAGCTAAGTTCATGCAAGAATTGTTGGACAAGAAAATATGGAGCAAATTATTTGGACAAACAGTTGTTTTCGATTGAAAGGCATATGTAGACAATAAATGAAGAGAAAAAATTGGGGGTCAAATCTAGGGAATTAATTATTAATCCCACATCTAAAATGGGTTCAAAACACATGGTGAAACACCTAAAAAGAAATAGAAATAATATAATCCACATTTAGTCCAAGAAAGGACAATCTGATCTAAGCAAAGTCAAATTGTTTTGCCTTCTAATATTTTTAGAAACTCAAAGATTTAAGTTAAGCTACCAAGTTTGCATGGACAGGACATAGATATAACTTTTAAGACCAAATAATAGACTCCTAAGCCATGACATGAATTTGAAAACCTTACAGTTATGGGTAAAAAAATCAAACTTACAGACAAACTATGTGAGCTTATAGCCTAAAAATTCAGGTACTGGTAGAATTCCAAGGAACATCGTACCCCTAACCATGTTCTTCTCAGCATAATCTGGCACACCTAATTGGTTTGCCAACTCTGCATCTTGGCGGGCTTCTATTTCCATTCCCAACTTAAAATGTGCATATGCTCGATGCTTGAAGCACTCATAATCTGGGCCACCTTTACACCTGAGTGATTCGGTCAAATCCTCTATTGCTCCTTTATAGTCTCCCATCATCTCTTTGACCACTCCTCTTTCTTGGAAATTGAAAGTTGATTTTTCAAAATTTGTGACCACATTGTTTGCATGATGAAGTGCACCCTCATAGTCTTCCAGTTTAACTTTGCAAAAAACACATCTGTCAAAAAAATACATTCCCTTAGATATACAATATGGAACTTTTACACAACAAGTGTAAATTACACAACAACTTGGACATAAATTCTTTTCTATTTTACCATTTCCATTTCAATAACCTTTTTTCCTTTCTACTAGAATGATTATTTAATATCCATCTTCTTGAATCTATTTGTCCACATTTTCAACTGCCTCATAGTCCTCTACCTCTCCAAGAATCTAATAATACACTACAAAATAAAATAACACAACATTTTTTTCAACTACAATTGTGTAATACAGGATCAAATCAAGAACTACATAAATAAATATAAATAAAATGTGATATGCAACATTACGCACTCACCTTATCATACAAGTCTTCTGTTTCCTTTTATCGTTTTCACAATGCTTGAGAGCTGCTTCAAAATCTGCAAGTGCTTCTTTGTGTAATCCCAAAATCAAATTGGCCTCTCCTCTTGCCTCAAACAAATCTGGTGATGCCAAATTTATGGTAAAAGCATTGCCTTTGGCGTGGTCAATTAAGGTGAGGGCCTTAATTGTAGACTTTTGTTCGTCTGTAGTCAAAGGGACGTAGGCGTCTGATAAAAGCCTCTCCAAAATCTCAGGAGCAGAAGCAAAAACACTTCTAGTCATGTTGTCATCTATCTGAGGCAGAGCTCTTGAGAGCTTTCCCACCAAGTTCAGTACTTTCATAAAATAAATTTCACCTCTGTAGTCGTCTAAATTGTTAACATCTGTGGAAAGTCGTGCATTTATTAATTCGAGTAGCTTTGGAATAAAATTTGATGGGGATGTTACCATTTTCATGGCCACCGTGATTTCATGAGCTAAACCACATAATAAACTTACAGTACTAATATCGTGCTCTCGCATATCATGTGCGGTTGAATTGTTGATGAGTGATTCCAAAAGTCCTGGATAATTGGCGATTGTCTTCCTGGCTGTTGATGATTGAAACAATTCCAATAAAGCTAGACCCTGATTTAGGTTATGGCCAACTTCAGGAAGCATCATATTGTTAATCTTCTCCAATAAAGATGTATGTTCAAGAACATAGTCATAGTTCCTCATATTAATTATCTTGGAAATTAGAAATTTGATTCTTTCCAAATGGTACCACAGATTGGAATCATCCAAATGAAGGAGATCCATATACTTCTGAATTAAAACCACTGGAGTTTGTTCCAACACCTTTTGTTTTTCATTGGATTCTCCTTCAATTTCCTCTTCTGCATTATACAAGAAAACAAGAATTGCAAACACTATTAATTCTTGACCAACTAGGAGACCTTGGCTAGGCTTTTAATCTAGAATTGTAACCCCATTATCATGTTAGGAGTGATCAAAGGGGTTTAGAATTGACATCAAATAACATGTAATTTTCTTCTCTACCCCCCAATATTGTTGAGGTCAAAGTTCCTTTCTTATTGAGTCTTTGCAAAGTTTTCTTTTGACGCAGGGTAATACTTAATACTTAATAGGTTTACCTTGGGTTATGAATATACCATATGTATTTGACTAGTTAGGTTATATATGTTCTAATGCCATAAATGTCAAATAAATATTTTTTCTTATCAAGGGTAATAGTCAATAATTGATAGAACTACTTTAGGTTATGAAGATATCATATGTATTTGACTTGTCAGTTTTATTTTCTAACGCCACAAATTTGACATGCATTGAATTTTTACTTGATAAAAGAAAATTGTTGAAAAATTAATTAAAATGAGAATATTTAAAGGTTGATCTATTTACCAAGGAGTATCCTTGTGTTGTCCAGCAACCTTGATTGAAGGTCAAAACCAATGACCTCACAGCAAATCATGTGCAACAAAAAAATGATTGATATACTTGAAGCATTTATGAAAAGATTTTTCTTGATTTCATGAAAGAAAATTAACCTATTCAAAAGTCACTTAGAAATCAAAGCACTTAAGAGGTGAATATATTTACCAAAGACTATTTTTCGGTGTGTCAGTGTGGATGAAAATCTGAAAATAGGTCCCCTCCATAAAAAGTCACATGTGACAAAAAATGTTTGATGTATTTGGAGTAATTGAGAAACTATTTTGTCATCCAAATGACCTTTGTGAATGTACTTCATGATCACCTGCCAAGAAGTAAAGCAAGTGAGTTTTAATTGCAACTATATTAGTAATGAAAAGTTGTCCAACAAATGTACTCCAATTTTACTCTTACAAGATTTTGTGAACACATGTGTGAAGTAGATAAATATTCAAATACATTCTTCAAACATCTAAATGAACTGTTCTGTTTGGTGTGAATATGTATCTAGCCTATTAAGTTTTGTCATGTTTTCACATTTAAGACTCATTGACAAACCTATCCTGTTCATATGTTCCAAAGTTATGTTAAACATTTAATGTACAGGATCTAATGCTATAAATGTCTAACCATCAAGCTGGATTAGTAGGTTTACATTGGCTATATGATCCCATGAACTTTATTTGCAAAGTTATTAACAATGGAAAGTTTTGCAACAAACTTATTTTTAAAACACATGTGAACATGTGTATGAAAGAAATAAAAGTTCCAAATACATTTCTTCAAAAATGTAAATGAGCTAATTGCTTTAGTTTGCAAACTGAACATAACCCACTAAATCTTGCTATGTTTAAATATTTAAGAATCAGAACCCTAAACCATAAATATTTTATGACATTATGGAAGATGTGATCATCATCAATTTCTAGATAGGTCCATGATGCCATGAACAATGTGTAGTTAGGAATATCATTTGAAATTAAATGGGATCGAAGAACTAAAAGAAAGATAATAGACAATTGTATTAACTAGGTCACATTAAAGGTTGATAAACAGACCGTCGTTGCTAATTCTTGACATTCTAGTTCCGACCCTCCACCTTTCTTTGGTAAATTCAATAGATGAATCAAAGGTTTTATAACCCAAATTAGTTCGGAGTAGAGCCTTCCAGATTCTTCTGTGAAAGGTTTCAACTTCAAAACCTTTCTTGCCTCCTCCATCTTCTTGGACGCTTCTTCTGTTAAGAAATTATTTTCATCCGCATGCCTTGCCGAAAACTGAACAATGTAAAATAAACAAAGGACTGCTACTAGAGCATCTATGTCCTTGTTGCCCTCTTCAAAGGCAGTGTTGTTCAATAATGCAACAAGCTCTGCACTGACCTCCCCTTGCTTCTTCTTGCGAATCAAAAGTCGACGAGTAGGGTTCAACACACATGTCCGCCTCGTAAAATGGTCAATAGGATCAATACGACACTCTACTTGGATCAAATCATGCTCTTCCAATTCATCCCTTGCTCTCACAAAGTCACCAGGTAAAAGCTTTGGATGACTTGCTCTGAAGGCGAGTCCTAACAATGGTTCTGGCACACCATGGCCTCCAAATAGTGCAAGCAAATACAAAAGGTCTCGAGCCTTATCATGTAAACCTTCTAAGGCCATTAACATTGCAACAGACAAGGTATTAGGATATGGTTCACCAAATGCTTCGACACGTCTTGTATGAAAGATAGATGCATCATCAGCAATGCTATTGAAATCTTCAAGAGCAAGCTTCCAATATTCTTCTTGAAGTGGATCTTTCATTGTCTTCAATATGAGTGCGAGACCCAAAAGGTTGTATCCAACTCGGTCGATGAGTCTGTCGACTAATCCCTGCATAAAATAAATACCACCCATCCATAGCAAATGTTGATGTGTTTAGTACGTTAGAATATCCACAATTAAAATTTGGCAATCTAGACTTATTTGTAAAAATGAACCATAAATACCCATTTTACGAAGCATCAAGTCACACGTTCAACGTGTGACAGTCAAGTGAAGTACTTAGCCAAGATTGTAAAAAAAAGGATGTTGCAAGCATCTTGACTCTATTAGCCAGTAGATGTTAAGTAGAACATAGCCTCCCTACCAAATCTAGAACGCAACTGAAATCAACAAGAATATAGCTTGGAAGCACTTACACGTAGGTTTGGTGGTATTTCATCATTTGGCATTTTAGCCCTTCTGGCCAAGATCTTGTATGCATCCCATTTAGTAGGCTTATCCATGAGTACACACTTTGCACCAGGCCATACTTCCATACATCGAGATGTCACGAGGTATTTCACCCCTTTGGCTTCAAACACTAAAAGATCCTTGATTTGTTCCAAATTCGTGATGTTGTCGAACACGATAAGGACGTGTTTTGTCAGTAGACGGTTCCGCATTACTCGCAACTTTTCAGACAATTCCTTGTCTACACATGTGTCTTGACCTGGTAATCTTATTTTGGCTAGGATCTCACCACACAACTTTCCACAATCCTTGGCTTCAGGATCACACGTCAAAAACACGGCCCCATCCTTGAACATTGTATTGTTTTCGGTGATCGATGTGTGGGTGGATGACAAATTTGACCTTCTCATATTATTTGCAGCATCATGAATTTGATATGCAATAGATTTTGCAAGGCAAGTTTTTCCCGATCCAGGTTCTCCATACAAATCCACAACTTTACTGCTAGTTTGAGGAGTAAAGTCTTTAAGTTCCTTCATCACTTTATCTTCCATCTTTGCCAAGTTCACAATTCGTGGATCCAATCCGAAGCCCACGGAATCCGGAGTGTCATCGGCTCTGCTTGCAAGCATTCGAGTCCTATCTTCTTGAGCTCTCAAGAAGTTTGGTATTTGTTGAAAATCATTGATTAATCTGTCGATGGAATCTGTCAATATTCCGGGAGATGCTTTGGCTTTGGTCCAAAATAACAGGCAGCAATTATTTTGCAAGTCGCTAAATCTTAGCCTTTCCTCGTCAAGGTGTCTTGAGGCAGTGTCAAACCGTGCTCGAAGGCCCTGATCGTTCATCAAACCATAATCGTATAGCATTTTTTCCCATTCTGCCTTCTCGATCGCTAGCTGATCACGAAGGAGCTCGAAGTCCGATATTGCTTTCGACGTTCGATTCCACTTTTCGCGATACGCTTGTAAGTAATTGCCAATCTGTCCTGCCAATGTGAGAGCATTGCTTCCAATAGCTAACTCCGCCATTATGTATCACCTATTTCACCCATGACCACACAGTGATCCATTATTGATTATATTCTTGTCTATGTCTTGAATTGCATATGTTCTGGGAAATCTCAGAAGCTACAAACTTAATAGCTTGCAAATGGACGTCCTGCTAGTATATATCATTCAAGGAGGTAGTTGTTTTAACCATTTGTAGAAGCGAATAGGATATCCTATAAGATAGTAAGTGAATATGATGCTTATAGAGGTATGACGCCAGTATGACGCCATGAGTTGAATCAAATTAGGAAACATTCATATGCCAGTCGCAATCGAATTAAGACCAGTGTTACATGGAAACATGCATCAGAAATATACACATGTTATAGGTTGCGCTGGAATTATATTACCTTGTCTTGGAAATGAAACGTTCGATTTTTTTCCGCTGCTGAAACGTCCAGCACGTGGCAAGGTGAAGCAGCTCGTTTCCCTGATGCTCTGAAATCAAACTCCGTCCAACCTAATAAGCTGATGCCCAGCACCAAATTCGCAGTAATCTCTGGAGGAACTGGAAATCAAAACCCCGTGGATGCTGCCCTGCAGATGACTGTGCCTCAACTAGATACTCAAACCAGTGCGCACGAAATCAAACGCCCACTAGCGCAGCACCCAATTCTTCGCAAAGAGACGCGCAAATAGGAAGAAACAGAGCTTGGAAATTAGAAACACGGTCTCCAAAGACGCGTGAGCAACTCTGGACTTTTCTTTGTCTTGAAAGAAACCCCGGACGAGTCATAGGGGGGAAAAGATGTAGTTCACGAAGCGCTTTCAGACAGCTCCTTATGGGCCGCGTACGCCGTGATTTATGCAATACTCACTAGTTACTACTTATTAACTGTACGTTTACTTGAATAGTATATTAACATTTCAAATAAATGCAGCCGGTTTTGCGCGAAACAGGAGTATTGGATGCGGACCCTGAGCCTGATAATGAGCCTCAGCCCCTTTTATTTCAATTTTGTGAAAGCGCTGGAGTGGCGACAATCACTTGGTTGTTTCAGCTGACATGGCGATCTTCCGGAGGATTAGGTAACAAAATCTGAAATTAATTTTCAAATATTTAGCCAAATGGTTATCCTTCTATGCTTCTGGGTACAAGTGGTTTACAAGGGGTCTCTATCTGGCGATTTTTGTTTCATTGTGATATGAGTTTTGGGGATGGAATTCTCCTAAAATTACTAGAATTTTCGCCAGACAAAAAGTTAAATTCGCCACCTGACGATTTTTCGCCAGGGAAAAAATGGCTGATGAGCCCGAGTGTTGAGCTAAGTTATGCCAAAGAAAACAAACCCCTCCACCCGCCCCCCCATCAATCAATGAATTAAACAAGTTTTCAAAAGGCACAGCACCCACAGGTTGGTCCAGAGTGAACCAGCGCCCACCCACTAGATGCCCATTATGACTCAGTAGTAAATGCACCCGAACTCACTTAATATTTGGTTTCACCTTAGTAACCCCATTCTCTATTAGGGAAGTCCCATATATACAGGTGATTACTAGGTAAATAGATAGATTATAGAGAGGTAAGTAGTAAGTACGTAATAAAAACCCTAACATCCGAAAAACTTTACTCACTAATTAGTGAGTAGGTAGTGGAACCAGCAAGTGAGCTAACTGGAAGCCAACAAAAAACTGTTTAAAGACCACTTACCTTCCATATCTAATTTGCAAGGTTGGTGCTGCTGCGGGACATAATCCATAAGCAAAATATCTGCACTAAATTACCAGTCTAGAAAGTAGGGGAACTATGAACTGGGATTGCAGACATGAAAACATTTTATCCAACTTTGATTTGAAAAACACATGAAGAAAAGAAGGGAATAGAAAGGGGTGTATGATGAAACCGTGTGAACCATAAATAAACCAAAGCACCCAAAAAAGGGAGGAACACAAGGAAATTTTTTGGAGGACCCATCGTCCAAGAAGACAAATGACCCGCCTAGGAGGGAGGACCAAGTCTTGGGGTCCTTTGTTTATTGTCTGCCTAGGCTTAGTGTATTTGACTTTGTCCTTGTCTCACATCTTTTAGTTTCAGATTATTTACTCAAGATTCTTGACTTTTCCAAAACTTCTTTTTACTAGCTATTCAATACTTGTGTGACAATGGTTGTCTGCAAATTGAACCTTGGTGCATATCAATATGTTGCGAGTGGATCGTGGCTAAAAGCTGAGTGATTTTATTGTGAACCTGGAACGATAGTGATTAGGAAAATAAAAATCTTTGGTTCAATCTACTTTTTTGAACATTGTAACTTTTCTTGGGTATTTATCCAGTATGACAATGGGTTCTTTAATACTTATGCCCAGAAACTCCACAAATAATTGTGTATAAGATTTACTCTCATTCACATATGTACACACACACTGAATACATGGCACATACATTACTTCATCAATGGATATTTGTATGGCATGGACCATAAGGAAATATTCACCATGCATTTTCTCAAATGGTAAAACACGTTGTAGAGTACAGAATTATTCTACACACATATAACATAGGCAGAAAATAAACATTTTATGAAGATGTGATATGTAACATTTCCAAGATTATATCCACTCTTATCAAGGAGTAGACCACTTTGTCATTATTTTCATACTATCTGTCAGCTAAATAAAATTCTTCAAGTTCTTCTATTTGCAATCCCACAACTTGGCAAGCTGGAATGTATTGTGAAAGAAATGAGATTTGCATAGTCAATTAAGGTGAACCCTTGACTGCATGCTCTGAAGTAGTTGGGGCCTCCCAACATCAAAAAATAAGTAAACATTTTCTTTCCAAACCATGCAAGAAAGAAGGAACCTCTGCCTTTTTCCTTGGAAGGTACAGCAGACTTGAGGATGTTCTTTTTCCCTGAATGAGGGCCCTTCCACTAATAGGCCAGGATCATGGCCACTGAAGAGGTAATTCATTTTGTTGTTGGCTGGAATGAAACAAATCCCTTGTGAGGAAAGAGAGTTGCGTACAAAGCAAGGATGCATTAAGAAGAAACCTACGCAAGTCCAAAGAGAGGATCAGCAAAGGAGGATTTTTCACTGCATGGTGAAGACAATGATAAGGACAGATTAGTCAATGCATACAAAACATACCCAAGGAGGTGCTTTCCAAATTCTGAACCCATTTCAAGATTAAAGACCTTCTTTGATTACTTTTCAGTGTGATTAGATGGTATGTTACCATTATATTTTGTCCTGCAGTGTGTGGTAGGTGTTTGAAAAAGTTTAATGCCCCTCTGGCGTAAATTCTGATTTTTTTGAAATGCACACCCGCCGTCCCTCATATTCTTTTGTTTTTCCCCATAATACTTGGAGGGTATCACGGGATAAAAGAAAAGAAAGCTTGAAACGCGTTTCCTTGATGGCAGGCTTCTTTTGGTATTATGCCAACACTCACACAGCCCTGCATCATGTGGACCCTCATTCGAAGAAATCCCATGTCCTTGAGCTTTAATTTCACTTGATGCCATGTAAGATTTGTCAATACTCCTTCTGCCTTGTACCAGGGCTTCAAGTATTATTGGTGGGTTGTTGAGAGCTTGATGAGAAAGTCAAGTGCGCAATGTGGGTGGTCATAAAGCACTCTGAGAAGTTTCTCATAATATTTGGAGGGTATCATGGGACAAAAGAAAGGAAAGCTTGAAACAGGTTTTCCATGATGACAAACTATATTGGAATCATGCTGACACTCACACAGCCCTGCATCATGTGGACCCTCATTCGAAGAAATCCCATGTCCTTGAGCTTTAATTTCACTTGATGCCATGTAAGATTTGTCAATACTCCTTCTGCCTTGTACCAGGGCTTCAAGTATTATTGGTGGGTTGTTGAGAGCTTGATGAGAAAGTCAAGTGCGCAATGTGGGTGGTCATAAAGCACTCTGAGAAGTTTCTCATAATATTTGGAGGGTATCATGGGACAAAAGAAAGGAAAGCTTGAAACAGGTTTTCCATGATGACAAACTATATTGGAATCATGCTGACACTCACACAGCCCTGCATCATGTGGACCCTTATTGATATAAATCTCATGTCCCCGAGCTTTCGGTTCACTCGATGGGATGGAAGATTTG
Source organism: Sphagnum contortum (assembly GCA_963920785.1). Lineage (NCBI taxonomy): Eukaryota > Viridiplantae > Streptophyta > Sphagnopsida > Sphagnales > Sphagnaceae > Sphagnum > Sphagnum contortum. Next base: position 21,634,662 of record OY987279.1, on the reverse strand, counting down.
TCAATGTTCCTGTAACTTGATGGGTAATTTCACAATTACCTTGGTAATTTGTAGAAATGGGTTAGTTAAATGGTCATGGTGCATGTGCACCATATGATGTCATTCCTTGTAATTAAAGGTGAAATCACATGAAGAATCAAGTGATGTCATTCCTTATAATTAAAGGTGAAATCACATGAAGAATCAAGTGACGTCATTCCTTATAATTAAAGGTGAAATCACATGAAGAATCAAGTGATGTCATTCCTTATAATTAAAGGTGAAATCACATGAAGAATCAAGTGATGTCATTCCCAGGTTTAATTAATTAAATGTAGAATCTCATGGGGAAACATGTGATTTTGTTTCTTTATGATAAATTATGTGTGGAGGATAACTTTTGAAAGGTTCTTGATTTGTTTCCTTGGGATTAATTAAATATGGAATCTCATGAGAAACATGTGATTTTGTTTCCTTATGATTAATTATGTGGAGGATAACTTTTGGAAAGTTCTTGACTTATTTCCTTTGCGTTAGTATTTAAAGAAGTGTTTGTGACCTTAACACACACCTCCTTCGCTTGTAATGAGTTTTGGTTTGAATACAAAGTTGTGATGAAAGTTTTGATTTTTGAAAAGGCTTTTGGTTTTGATTGTTTTGAGTGTGATAGTGTGTAGTTCATGGTAGGAGAATGATGAAGCTCATCACTTATACATAGACATGTTTTGGTGTTGTTTTTGTGAGGACAAAAGGAGGATGAGAAAGTAGATGTGCAAGTAATAACATAGATCTCCATAGCTATGTGCCAAAACACATAGTTTCGGTCCCAAACCCGTTTGTGTCTTACATTCCCTTTGCCTTGCAGAAGGGCTTCAAGTATTTTTGGTGGGTTGTTGAGAGCTTGGTAAGAAAGTCAGGTGTCCAATTTGTGTGGTCATGAAGCACTTTGAGAAGTTTCTTAGTCTATTTGCACAGTAGCTCATAGGTGTGAATATCCTTCCTCAAAAGCGCCCCCAATGGTACATGTACCCATGAAGGGGCTAGTCTTTAGGAGTGAGAGGGAAATTGTGCTTACTATAGGTGTATGTAAAAAAGAAAGAAAAAGAGCATTTGCATTATAGATTTGCAAATGCTGGATCAAAAATATTATAAATATTTGTAAAGGCCCTTGCCAAGGAAAGCTTCAAAGATACTTCCCTAAAGCGTTCTGCCTTTGTAGCTATGTGAAGGGAGAAAAGAGGAAATTATGAAGTGACCTCCAGAAGAACCAATTGGTAGACAAAGTGCTTTCAGGGTAAGGCCTCCTCATCTTTCTGCACGTCACCAAAAGCAATCAATAATTATTTTGCACTAAAAGAAAGTGAGAACATACATTTCCAAAATCTATGAAAGTTGACGGATACAATGAATCAGTTTTACATTAAGAGCAGGATCAGAAGCACAAATATAGAACCGTGCAAATTGTACTTTGGATGAAGAACAGTCTTTAGATATGGTAAAGTTAGGCTTTCATTTAGTAAATGTGCACACAATAGTGCTATTTCAAATGTGCTATAGACAAAATGACCACTCTTGATTGGACTGTACTGATTGCCTATCAACTTAGATAGTTATGGTCCTTCTATGATTCTGGCTGCAAGTGGGTTACAAAGGGGTTCGTATTTGGTGGTTTTTGTTCTATTGTGATATGAGTTCTATGGGTAAAAAACTCCAAAAATCACAAGAGTTTTGGCCAGAGAAAAATAAAAATTCGTCACCTGATGATTTTCGCCAGAAAATAGAACGGCTGAATAGCCCTATTGTTCAGCTAAGTTATGGGGGAAAGAACAAACCCCCGGCCCCCCCGCGCATCAATTGATCAATTGAACAAGTTCTCAAAAGGCACAGCACTCACAGGCTGGTCCAGAGTGAAAGAGGGCCCACCGACCCACTATATGCCCATTATAAGTCAGTAGTAAATGGACCCCAACTGAGTTAACATTCAGTTTCACCTTGGTAACCAATTCTGTACTAGGTAAGTCGTCTCTCTCTATATATATAGGTGATTACTAGGTAAATAGCTGCATTATACAGAGGTAAGTAGTAAGTAGGTGATAAAAACAGCAACATGTGAGAATTTTACTCACTAATTAGTGAGTCGGTAGTAGAGCCAGCAACTGAGCTAATCGGATCCCAACGAAAACTGTTTAAAAACCACTTACCATCCATATTTAATGTGGGTGGTCGGTGCTGCTGGGGGGGCATAATCAACCTGCAAAATATATGCACTAAATAACCAGTTGGGCAAGTAGGGGAATTAAGACCTGGGGTTGCAGACCTGAACACATTGCCAAGAGGCGGTGCAGCTTTGATTTGAAAAAACACATGATATGGCATGAAGAAAAGAAGGGACTAAGAATTCGTGTATGATGAAACCCTGCCAACAATAAATAAACCAAAGCACCAAAAAAAAAAGGGGGGGAAAATACAAGGAAATAATGGGGAGGAGCCAGCATCCAAGAAGACGTTGACCCACCTAAGAGGGGGAATCAAGTCTTGGGGTCCTTTTTTGGTGGTCTGCCTGGGCTTAGTGTATTTCACTTTTCCCTCATCATGCATCTTTTAGTTTCAGATAATTTACTCAAGATTCTTGACATTTTGGTGACTTCTTTTTTACGAGCTACTCAATACTTGTGTGACAATGGTTGTTAACTGCAACTTGAACCAAGCACCTACCAATATATCATGAGTGGATCATGGCTAGAAGCTGAGTGATTTTATTGTTAACCTGCAACCATAGTGATTAAGAAAATAAAAAGGTTTGGTTCAATCTTTTCTTTTTGAACATTGTAACTTTTCTTGGGTATTTATCTAGTATGACAATGCATCCTTTATGCACACGCACAGAAACTCCACAAATAATTGTGTATAAGATTTACTCTCATTCACATATGTACACGCACACTGAATACATTGCACATACATTACTTCATCAATGGATATTCGTATGGCATGGACCATAAGGAAATATTCACCATGCATTTTCTCCAACGGGAAAACGCATTGTAACGTACAGAATTATTCCACACACATAAAACATAGGCAGAAAATAAACATCTTATGAAGATGTGATATGTAACATTTCCAAGATTATATCCACTCTTATCAAGGAGTAGGCCACTTTGTCATTATTTTCATAGTGACTGTCAGCTGAATATAATTCTTCGAGTTCTATTATTTGCACTCCCAACAACTTTGGCAAGCTGGAATGTATTTGTGAAAGAATTGAGATTTGCATAGTCAATTAAGGTGAACCCTTGATTGTATGCTCTCAAGTAGTTGCAGCCTCTCATCATCAAAAAATAAGTGAACATGTTTTTATGAACCATGCAAGAAAGAAGAAACCCCTGCCAAGTAAAGGCCTCTTTTGCCTCAGTTCTGCACAACAGACTTGAGGATGGTTTTTTTTCCTTAATAAGGGCCCTTCCTCTAATAGGCCAGGATCATGGCCACTGAAAAGGTAATTCATTTTATTGTGGGCTCAAATGAACCAAATCCATTGTGAGGAAAGAGAGTCACATACAAAGCAAGGGCCCTTTAAGAAGAAAGCTAGGCAACTCCAAAGAGTGGATCAGTGAAGGAGGATTTTGCACTGCATGCTGAAAACAATGACGCATACAGCTTAATCAATGCATATGAGACATACTTGAGGAGGTGCTTTCCAAATTCCAAACCCATGTAACGATTAAAGATCTGCTTTGAATTATTTTTTAGTGGGATTAGACGGTATGTTACCAACTGATCCTTTCCTCCACTGTTTGGGAGGTGTGGGAAATTGTGAAATGCCCCCCACCACCGCCCCTCCATATTTTTCTCTGTTTTTCCCCATATTACTTGGAGGGTATCATGATAAAAGAAAAGAAAGCTTGAACCGCGTTTCCTTGACCACAGGCTCTACTGGTATCACACGCACACTCACTCAGCCCTGCGTCATGTGGACCCTGATTCGAATAAATCCCATGTCCTTGAGCTGTAATTTACACTTGATGCCGTGTAAGATGTCTCAATACTCCTTCTGCCTGATGCCCCAGCTTGAAGTATTACTGGTGGGTTGTTGAGAGCTGGGTGAGAATGTCAAGTGTGCAATGTGGGTGGTGGTAAAGCACTTTGAGAAATTTCCTAGGCTATTTGCAGGGCAGCTCATATGTGTGAACGTCCTTTCTCATATGAGCCCAGAATGGTGCATCTACTCCTCAAAGGGCTGCTTTTTCTGAGTGGGAGGGACATTATGCTTACTAGGTATAGGTGTATATATAAAGAAAAAGAAAAAGAACATTTGCATTAAAAATTTGAAAATGCCTCATCAAAAAAATATAAATAAATTGACAAGGCTCTTTTCAAGGAAAGGTTGAAAGATACTCCCATAAAACAGGGGCACGTTTTGACTTTGCAGCTAGATGAAGCAGAAAAGAGAACATTTTGAAGTGGCCTCCAACAGAACTACTTAGTAGTCAAAGTGGATCAGTAAAGTAGGATTTGCTGAAGACAATGACATATCATACATGTCTTCTTTCTTTCTTTTCATTTAACGTCAATACCCGAACCAGAGAGGTCCATTTGACGACAATTACCTAGTTGGTTTGAGCAAAACGCTCCTGTTGTCTAGGCAAGAAACTAAGTACAAAGCTACCGCTTTCTGATTAGCCGAATGCATCAATTTAGGCAACAAGCTGCACGAAGTCAACTGTTTCCCTAGTTGTTGACCAAACTTGCACCGAATGTCCTGATGGGCTGGGCACACTAATAGTAGGTGGTCTTCACCCTCAAGAGCTCCGAGGGGACATAATCGACAGACCCTATCTCTTCTCGGAACCCTCTCAGGCTTTACATGCCTGCCACACTCTACTTCCAGACGATGGTTGGCACATCTGAACCTTGACAAAGATTGCTTGAGTTGAACATTTGTGATTGCTTGCAAGTACCTCTGATGTGCATATGAGTACTCAGATTCTGTTGTACAGCTCGCATTCATCAACTGGTATGTACGTAATCTGCTACTTCTGGCTCTGGCCTATTCACCATAAGTGGATTCTAGATAGGAGGCATGTGCCCTTGCTATAACACACTTGACATCAGTATAGGGAACCCCAACCCCTTGGTCGTCAAGCCACAACTGCACGTTCCGGAACCAACACTGTTGGTTATCATTGAGTACACTAAGCATCTGGAGCTGGGTCTAGTAGGCACAGTACAACAAACGATCTGGTGTGGACTCTCGTAGTCTATCATAATATTTGAGAGTTTGTTGCCACCAGAAATACTCCAATGGATACCTTCCAAACTCCCCCAACACAGCAAAGGTGCTTGTTGTTTTATTGACCCCTAATATTCCTCTTAGGAACATTCTGTGTACTTGTTCTACTTGTTGGAACCCTTTCGCCCCTGTACAACCTGTCCACACCTCGCATGCATAGCTCAGTACTGGGCATACTAGTGAGTCAAACAACTGGCACATTACTTCCGAATCTGTTATGCTCAGGTCATTACATCTGCAACCTAATGCAAACAGTGCCTTCTTCCCAGCAGCAGTTAGTTTGTCTATGGCTACTGCCATGCCTCTTGTACTATGCAACTCTAAGCCCAGATATCTGAATGATTGAACCCGCTCGATGGTTGTCCCTCTGTATGTGAATTCTGGCGCTGCACTGTGGCATTTCTCAAACACTACCACCTTGGTCTTGCTCACATTGATGACCAATTGTCGTTCCGCACAAAACTCAGACAGAGCATCTATTTGTTTCTGCAACCCTTGTGGGGTCTCTGACATCAATGCCAAATCATTTGCATACAGCAGTAATTTAACTATTATGTCTGCCAGATGTGGTGGGCTGTCGCCATCAAGTGCATCTAGATGCTTCTCAAGTCCATCCAAATATAGTCCAAAAAGCAGTGGGCTTAGTGGACAACCTTGTTTGACCCCAATGCCACATGAGAACCGGGCTAAAAGCCTTTCTGTTGGATGCATAACTCTGATGTTGTCCTGGTTGTACATGCTTTGTAGACACTGCATGAAGCGACCCACAATTCCCATCTTAGCCAACACCTGCCATAGCAGATCCCGAGGCACTGTATCAAAAGTTTTACAAAAGTCCACAAAACAGCAATACACATTTTTGCGTTTATGAACGCTATGTTCAATGAGCGTTTGCAAAATGTACAGGTTATCTGTGGTGCGGAAGTCTTTCCTAAAGCCAGCCTATCCCCTGGGCCCGTAGGCCCCTCTCTTCTGCCCAGCTGCTCAACCGTGCCTCTAGAATCATGGCAAACACCTTAGTTAGTACAGGACCCATTGTGATTCCCCTGTAGTTCTCAAATTGCAAGGCATCACCACCTTTGTGCAATGCATGAATGATTTCAGTAGACAAGCTTGCTGAATAACCTTGTTGCAATAACTTGTTGAACACAATCTGTAGTGGTACATGCTACATATCGCTAACATCTAGCAGAAACTCTGCTTTGATGCCATCTACGCCTGCAGCCTTGTTACGTCTGAGTCTCCTCATCGCTTGCGCAATCTCATCTAAGGTTATGTCACAGTTTAGTGTGCTGCAATCATCACTTGCAAAAGGGTGTAATAGGCTCAGGACCACCTAATTTGTAGAGTTGCCATGTCCCCCAGCTGTATTACTGGGGCATTGTCCTTCCAGTAGCTTCTGGAAGCCAACAACCAAGTCTGCTTTGCTGATAGCCACAGATCGTTCCTTGCTCTTAGAGTACTGCCTCCAAAAGCTAGTTGGATCTATCTTTGCTAGTGCACATAGTTGTCGGCCTTGCAGCCTCTTGTACGTGCATTTCTTACGACACAATAGCTCCTTAAGTTGCTTCTTCCGTTCGCGTGCTAGATGGTTGTCGAGATGAAGCTTTACATATGCAGATAATTCCTTGTGCTTGTTGCGACATTCAGTATCAAACCATGGTTGATGACGATGTTGTGTTGTACTGGTGCGTGCCGCACGGCAACCATGCACAGCTGCAACGGCGTTACAAATGCAGTCATGCAACAACTCCACGGCCATGTCAGCATTGTTCGTGTCACTCATCTGTGCTGTGCATTGGGCGATCTGTTGTTGCAAGTGCTGACAATACTATGTGCACTTGTTGGCGTCATGTTTGAAACAACGGATGTCTGCATGTGATTCTAAGGTTGTTGATGCCACATGTTGCCAAGGTAACTGTAAGTTGAGTGAAAGTGGCCTGTGGTCGAAATCACCCCCTTTTCCGTAAAAATAGAGGGCATTTATGTACAACAAGCGATGTGGCACAATCAAACAGAGCAAGTGATGCAACCATATAGTCCACAAGGCTAGAGCCGCCGTTGGCAAAGCAAGTGCACTCCCCTAATTCCTCGCCTGCAATCCTGCCATTGAGAATGAACAGTCCCGAGGAGCGACAAAGGTCTAAGAACTCATTGTGCCAGCCTTTCAACCCCCCCTTGTCCGAGTTATGTTGTTCAGGCAAAACCTCCGGGAAGTCATTCCCCACTGGCAGCATGTCAGGCATGTGGTCGGCAAAGTAACGACAATCAACATAGTCATTAGCTGCACTGGTCCTTGCATTGAAATCACTAGTCAGTAAAATACTGCCCCCGAGATCCTGAATCATGCCGACCTCTACGGCAATGTTATCAAACAAGCTTTCATCAGCATATGGGGACCCTTTGGGTGGAGCATACACTACAGCCAAAAACAACGGTGCAGCCCCCGAGCGCTGGAACTACAGCCACAGCCTGGTGCCATTTGTACTTTGTTTCCATAGGGATACACAGTCTGACCATGCGTCATTCACAAATATTGCAACACCACCACTATGCTTCACTACTACTCTGATTGAGCTCATGTCACATACAGGGCGTGGATTGTGTAAACACTGAAAACCAGGCATATGCAGTGGTGTTTCATCAGGGAACAAGTGTGTTTCAGTCAATGCAACAACATCTGAGTTATCAAACAGTCTCTGTATATGTGAACTGATACTTAGCTTCGTGTTTGTCCCCCCATGGATGTTTCACAAGGCGACGCGTAACGCTCTCAGGTCAATGCATATAACACAAACTTGAGGAGGTGCTTTCCAAATTCCAAACCCATGTACAGATTAAACACATGCTCTGAATATTTTATTGGGATTCAACGGTATGTTACCAGCTGATTCTTTCCTTCACTGTTTGGGAGGTGTTTGAAAATTTTGAAATACCCCACTGCTGCTCCTCCATATTTTTCTCTGTTTTTGCCCCTAATACTTGGAGGGTATCACGGGATAAAAAGATAGAAAGCTTAAACCGCGTTTTCCTTCACCCCACGCTTTCCTGGTATCAGCCCCACAGTCACTCAGCCCTGCCTCATGTGGACCCTGATTCGAATAAATCCCATGTCCTTGAGCTTTAATTTACATTTGATGCCGTATAAGATGTCTCAATACTCCTTCTGCCTGATGCCCCAGCTTGAAGTATTATTGGTGGGCTGTTGAGAGCTGGGTGAGAATGTCAAGTGTGCAATGTGGGTGGTGGTAAAGCACTTTGAGAAATTTCCTAGGCTTTTTGGAGGGCAGCTCATATGTGTGAATGTCCTTCCTCATATGAGCCCAGAATGGTGCATCTACTCCTCAAAGGGCTGCTTTTTATTTGTGGGAGGGACATTATGCTTACTATGTATAGGTGTATATATAAAGAAAAAGAAAAAGAACATTTGCATTAAAAATTTGAAAATGCCTCATCAAAAAATAAAATAAAATTGACAAGGCTCTTTTCAAGGAAAAGTTCAAAGATACTTCCATAAAACATGGGCACTTTCTGCCTTTGTAGCTAGGTGAATGAAGAAAAGAGAAATTTTGAAGTGACCTCCAGAAGAGCAGCTTGGTAGCCAAAGTGCTTTCATGGTAAGGCCTCCTCATCTTTCTGCACATTTTCCAAGTTTTTCCACACTTCACCAAAAGCAACCAATAGTTATTTTCCACTTACAGAAAGTGAGAAAATAAATTACCAAAATCTATCGAAGTTGAGGGATACAGTGACTTGGTGCGACATTAAAAGCAACTTCACGAGCACCAATACACAAGCCTGCAACCTGTACTTGGGATGAAGAACACTCTTTTGGTCAGGTAAAATTAGTTTTTGGTTTAGTAAATTTGCACACAATAGAGCTTTTTCAAATGCCCTACATACAAAAATGACCACTCTTGATTGGAGGCCTATAGTGATTGCCAATCAAGTGGTTGCATTTAAAATAATCTCTCACCTGAAGCTGTTCAATTTCTCATGTGTATGGGTTGGGACTGGGAAAACAATTAACACTCTATGTTGGATGTGATAGACCTTGCAAGAGGCCCACATAAGAGGTACGGGTAGAGATGCTTTAATGTATTGAAAGATTTGGTGGTTCTTCCTGCCATGGCCACACATATACCATCCAAAGTTGGCCTCCTTATAACACTTTTGCAACAAGCATGTGACATTTTCAACTTCAAGAACTTGTTTGAAGAATCCTCTCTAACAAATTGTTATATCCTTGTTTTTTTTGAGGCACAAGTCATGTTTGGCTAATTGAAATGGCATTTACGAATTGAGTTCAAAACTTAGTCGATAATGAAGATATCCACAACAGAAAGAGGACTCCCGGTGAAGAGTAGCAGTTTTCCCATTAGGTCGGGGAACTTAGGTTGAGATCAACACCTAACAACAACAAAAAAACTTTGGTAATAAGCTCCCTTTTCGCAATAGGTTGGAGGTAAAAATGAGTTTCAACTTGAGTTTTGATTTTGATTTCATTTTATTTTGGTTTACAGTGCTATGATGGTAGTGTAATAAATGGCCCTTCATGAAAAAACTATGGCTCTTCACCTTCCTTGGTAAACAAATATTCATCTTTGTTTGACTCTGGTTTTTTTGTTTTTGGATGACTAATATTTAAGGATGAAAAAAAGACTCAAAGTGAAACAGTGACTCAAAGACAAGGTTATTTTAAGGATAATTTTAATAAACCTCAAATTTTATCCAAGGGTCGAGTTTCCATGGCTACACCTACTGGAAGAACATTACCATTGCTACATAAGTAACTTAAGGAGGAAAAAGAATCCTTAGAACCATTCTTAGAGGAAAGAGACTAGTCTAGAGAAGGGAAATAAAAATGGAGGAACTAACACAAGTTTTACCAAACTGTAACTTCGATCATGTGAATCAAGTAAAGGAGTACTTTGAGGAGTACAATATAGTATTCACTATAGAATGAATAATAAATGTCATAATTTGGACTTCGCACATCTGAAAACATAGATCATTCAAATACAAACTACGTAGAAAATAATAATATAGATTGTGCAATATCGTCAAGAAATGTTTTTCTTTTCCTTTGGGAAATTGCACTTCAAATTGAAAAGAATTGATTGAATAGGCCACAACCGTAAAGCTTAAAGTTTTATGAAGCATTCATTTTCCATTTTGGATTAATTTCTCATGCACAAAATGTGTGGAACTGTGTTGGTGATGTTACCATATCCCTTCAACTTTGAACTTACATCGAGGTTTGGAGTTTTGACTGAAGTTTAACATTATAATCCAGTAACCAAATCCTCCTATAATATACACTTACAGTCTTAGAGTTTTATCTTAGGGAGCCAACCTTAAATCCACATTAAATTTCAGTATTCTTCATTAACACCAAATCAAAATAATTATCCAAAATAAATTGAGGTCAAATGGAACAAATTACCAACTTTTAGGTAGTTTTTTTGCACATGGTTTCATTCGGACCTACAAAGAAAGATCTCCTCTATGGGTGCTGGGTCACACCAGCCAGCAAGAAGTCATTTTCTCCATGAAACAAGAATCCATGAAAGCATTACAAATAGCTCAGCATTGTCCAACAATGCACAAGGAAAGCGCAATGCAGTGTCAAAGATTTATGTAGATTGTAAATGAGACTCCAAACCTTGATTGAACTTTGGGCAGAAGAAGACAATTATGAGAGAGCAGGGTGTTGGGAAAGTAGAGACTTTTTCAGTTGAAATGCACATATATAATCATGCTTGTTTAAGTGCCTTCCATATTTTTTCTTCCAAGCTCACTGAAACACCAAGTTCTTTCACTAGAATGGCTGAAGAGTGAGGACTCAGGAGGAGATAAATTTATGACTGTATCTTGGATGTGGAGATGTTGGAGCAAGAATAAATAGAGAAGCTGCTGGGGATGCTCTAAGAGAAAGGAAAAGAGTTCCACATTTGCTTAAACTGTAATTGCTGGATTTCTGAGATCAATTCCCTTGTATAGGACAGAACATTGCTTGATTGCACATTTGCACCTATTTGCAATAGGTTGCTGTACAGAGGAGGCATTTACAGTGGGTGCTTTGGATTACACAGTTTTGTGATATCTCTAGGCAGTTGTTAGGAGGGGGCAGAAGGTTGGGGCCAATTTTGTGAGTTACTGATTTGTAGTGGATCTTAGATCTCCTTTCCCTGCCAGGGTTCCAAAGGCAAATTGTAATTGCATAAATCACCATTGGGCCTGCGATATTTTCCAGCATCTGTATTCCAGGACACTCGCACTCAATTATTTCTCAGTGTTTACGGGTTCTTAGAAATACAGATGAAAGCTTTAGCTAGCAGGATTGCAGAAATCAAAATGGCACCACCACAAGAGACACACGCCCATACAAGCATCCAATGCAGAGAACTACAATGAAGCAGGGACAAGGAGTGAGGACTGGGGAGGGGACAAAGGAAACATGTGGAACTGTTGGAGACATAATTTCCAATAGTAGACAACAGCTTTAGGGGGTGGAAAAGTTGCACAAGCTTTAAGGTTGCCAGCAATAGAGAAACTGGAGCGTTGCATTGCCCTCAAGAGAGTGATATTTTCACAGTTTTGGTCCACTGAATTGCACCAACAGTAATGAGATTCCAGGAATACATGGAGAGAGCCTGAGTCTAGCACAAAACAATGTGATGAAAGGAAGGTTCATGTGTATTTAGAAGTGAGAGCATTCTGAAGTTCACGCCAACTTTCAAACCCAAGTGAGATTGCAACTGAAGTGCAGTAGCATTACAGGTAGCTTCATTGTTCTTGTTAAGTTGGGTCTGCAGGTGCGAGGGTATCATCACATGAGAAACCCAATGGCAGTCTCATGCTATATCTGAAGGGCAAGAGACATATCATACAAAGGGAAAACTCCCTTGTCTGGATGTACACTATGGCTAGTTCAAGATGTCCACTTATGATCTACTTTATAAAGGAGGCAAATGGTGCCATTGTTCCCAGAGGTACCGTTGCATTATTTTCACTAAGATTAAATCCATTTCCTTTTGCAATTGGAGCTCTCTTAACCCACCTGGATCTTTTGTGTTACAGTCTGAAGACGACTACGTACTGAATTCACCACAGGTGGAGGTCACCAAAATTCAAGTATGACTAGCAAATTGACAGGTTTAGGAAACATCAGGCTATGCATATACTAGGGTGCTAACTATTTCAGTATTGGTAAAATGGTCTTTCATGATAGCAGGTCATACTTTGTACAAAAAAATCGGGCATCATATTACATAAAAACTGCACATCTGGGTAATCATTCCCAGTTACAGACATAAGATAAAACTCCAGACATATTTTGTCTGTATGAGACCTGTGCCTCAATCTTAAGAGCTTGAGTCCTCATAGTAACACTTGAGAAAAGTTCCATGCACTCATAGTCATGTCCAAGTTTCTCCCCTTCTTTCTCCAACATCTTTTTCGACCCTTGTATACTGTTAATCCTCCATACAAGTACAGAGCATCTAGAATGCAACATTGCAAGATCCTTGATGAAAGAACCCACAGAACACCCATCACTGTATAGTGGATGCACTAACATTCAGGTGTCATTTCTTTCCACCAGAGGTAAAGCACAAAACTGTGGGTACAACAGGATCTAAGCAGAGCAGGTGGGCAGCAACTTGTAGTTTGTCAACACCAGAGCAATCAACAAAAAACAAGTTACTAGGTGTTTGTGACCACATATACCTCAATACATTTGGTTGCAGAGGCAACAGGATTGATCCAGCCTGGTATTCCTCTCTCCATTGGAAAGAAGGTCGTAGGCAAAAAAGACTATGGCCTAATGTATGACTTGATGGCTCTGCTATATCTTTGAATTGTTGCCAAAATGGATCCAAGAAGAATTGGGCGCAAGAACGTATCCACAAAGCCTTTCGGGTACTTCTGACATCCACCTAAGAAGGTCCAATGCCATTCAGTGCTGAGAGTGCACGCAAATCGAACAACACTAGATGTTGGCAAATGTTGCAAAACCCTCTCTTTTAGCTCTAATGGTAATGTGCTCCACAAGTCTTGGAATTCATCATCCTGCTGCACATCCCCAGCATTGCCAACCACCCCTGCCAGCTCATCATCTTCAGAATCGTCCACTGTGCCTTTTCGCCGTTTGGGATCTCTTTCTGAGTACCTAACCCTAGGTCTCCTCTTCAGCCTCACCATCCTGAAAACAAGAACATGAAAGAGATGGAAGAGAAAATATTTCAGTAACAGTACAGTGGTCTTTTGAAATTAGGAATCATAAGCCTAAGATAACAGAAAAAGTCAAACCACCATGGACAGGTGTGGAAGACAAGGAAACCATGGGATGGTGACAAAGTACAGATCCTCACTGTCAGGATGATGAATTGCAATCCCTGAAAGAAAAGTATGAAATTGAAGCACCTGAATAATGCACACAGAATATCATTGAAGATATCTGAAAGAGGACCTCAAAAGCCTCTTCACAAACCAGATGGAAGCTCCAGAAAACCAACATATATGTACCTTTCCAAAAGAGTGTCACAAGCTGGTTTAGTGGGCTAAAAACTAAAAGCTTCAGATCTAACCCTGCTTGAATTAGACTTCATGAAGGAATGAAATCAGGTCTCTTAGTCCTGTCATGTCTCCTTGCATCAAAGAATTGAAACAGAGAATGACAGGAGTGCAGGAGGAAAATAAAGGTAAAAAGGGAAGGGAAGAGCAATAGAGAAGATGCTCATAAAGTTGAAGCATATTGAAAGAAATTGTCCACCGAAACATTCCCCTAAAATGAACCCCAAAGTGAAGCAGGTAAGGAAACCCTAAACTTGACCAGTGGACTAACAGAAGAAAAGAAGCGTGTGCAACATGCAAGGTAAGATGGATGAACCCTAATCTGAACTAGATCACCTGGAAACTGCCATAGAAAAGGCGTGGACCTGAGGAATCATGCCGCTCACATACAAGAAAAAAGGAATGCAAGGTTGGAAAATTTCAATCGAGATATTGCCATAACGTAGGAAGCAAGAATAAACTGAAGTATACGAAAGCCGGAACAAAAGACTGAGGCCCGACAGAATGAGATTGAAGATGAAGTAGAGAAATCTCGATCCGGAGAAGAGGCAGAAGCAGAAGCAGACGAAGACGAAGGAGAAACCAAGCACGCATGCGGAAACGGAAGGGAACTCGAAACAGAAAATCAAGAGAAACGCCGTAACAAAAACAAGAGAAGGACGGCGAAAGGAGACAGAAAAGAAACTGGAAGTGTGGAGGCAGGGGAGCGAAAGACCATTACCAATGCAGCGAACATGGCGTCGGCGGACCACGTAGTAGAACCGACGACTATAAAGCATCATAACTGACGAAATACACCACAGAAACACATGAGATTTGGAGTAGAGCAGAGGGATGAGACGGCGAGTACGATTCACCTGTACTTTGGGAGATGATGGAGCTGAATCGGCCGCAAGCAGAAGCGCAATCGCGGCACAGGACACAGCAACGACAACAACTCGCAGCGAACGCAGCAGCAACAACGAGCGTCTTTCTCCCTTCCCCCCCCCCCCCTCTCTCCCGCCCCCGACACCAGCTCCAACTCCACGTGCTGAATCTGTGAGCGTCCGATTCTGGACGGCCAGGATGTAGCGAAACTTCGCCTTAAAATGTCACAAGATATTTTTGCCTCCTGGGACATGGGAACGGACATCCCTTTCATGTTCCCAGCCCCTTTCTCATGTACGGAGACCCTTGGCGCATGTCCATCTTGGTTTCATTTGCCTACTTAATCTCCTCTTTCCTCTATTTCATGCTTGTTTCTTCTACTAATAGGTGATTTCATACATAGTTATGCAGTAGTTAAAGCCTTGGGCTTTGTTGGAAATTGGCATTGGCTCGTTGAAGAATAGAGATAATAAAAACACTCATTTACCATGAGCTCTCCACCCAACCTTAGGATGACACAAATGTTGCTACAAACCTATGATCCATTCCTATGCTTTGGCCTTATCTTCATAGGAGGTGAATGCCCCATGCAGATGTTATCTACCTGAAAAATGTTTGCACAAGCACATCCACAAGGCTATCATTTCAAGTATTGAGATATTTCACATTAAACTTATCTAGAGATTTTTAAGTAAATTTACTTAACATATCTCATAGTTCCAAAAATATGTGTACATAAAACAAATATCTCAAGTAACTATAACTTGGTAAAAGTAACATAAGTAACTTGGTAGCAAGTTGATATCCAACACCCGCATTCAACGAATTATGAAATTACACATTTAATCACACCCATTAAGTGTCAAAAATATTCATGCCTGTCAATAGAAAGGCATTTGGTCAAATTATCTACAACCATATTCATCATGTTGCAATACACCAATTTAACAAACCTTAAAATCTTTTCTCACACCAAATGATGATGAATCTGGATATGCTTCGTGTGAGCATGAAAGACTAGGTCCTTTGATAAAGATATATAACTTTGATTATTGTCATATATGATAATGGGATTCATCTGTGGAATACCAATGCTCCCAAAAAGTGATGGAAGCCACATTACTTGCTTTGTTGCTTGTTAAACTACCATATATTCAATTTCTATTGATGACATAACAATAAAGATTTCTTTCTTATTATTCCAACTAATAGTACCATTTCCCAATAAGAAAATATAACATGATGTGGATTTATAGTCACACCCATATTGCCAACTTTATACGCATCACAATAGGCAAACATTTGTGTGCTTCCAAAAATATTATCATAATCCCCAATATTGGGACATTGGCTGTGGTAAACATTCCTATTGGAATGCACCTAGCTGATATTTTTTTTATCAATTCCTTGGCTATAATAAACTTCCCTTTTGGAATGCATTTGGCCCTTCATGTTCCTATTGGAACTTTGGTTATGGTTTATGTTTCTTTCCAAACATGCCTAGCCGTAACTATTGCTTACATTTTCATCAAAATGTGCCTAGCCCCTCATGTTCCTTTTGAAACCCTAGTTACAATTTAGGTTTCCATTGAAACATATTTGGGCCTAGCTATGGTTTACATTTTCATTAGACTAAACATGGCCTTTCATGTTCTTTTCGAAACCCTTGCTATGGCTTACATTCCTTTTGAAACACACTCAGCCCCAGCTATAGTTAACATCTTCATCAAAATGCACTTTGCTCATAATAGCATCCTTAATATTTCTTTTGAAACACAAACCAAAATCCATTGTGCTTTTGATCATGAAAAATTCATTTTAATGCAATTTAATGTGATTGTGCAAAATTAGCCATAAAATGGGCCACAACCCCCACTACCCATGTAATATTAAGTTTTATGCATACCAATGCATACATGAAACTTCTAATATTATTTTGAAATAGGATAACCCACATTACTTCCAAGGCTCCATCACCTTGAGAACCCATATCCTTCAAAAGCTTACAATTGGTCATAAAAAAGGTTCATATTTGCTTGTTTTTAACCATTCCAAATTGCCTCAACATGCCTCTAATGCACTTGCTTTGGTTTGAATGAAATGTTTGATCTTGTCTAACATTATTTATTTGTATCCCCAAGCAATATTAAATCTTCCTACATCCACCATTTTGAATTTTGTTGAGAGATTATCTTCACTAAAAAAGATTTGAAAATAAACGACTACAATTTTAATTGCAAAAGATAATGTTTTTGTCATAACGAACACGTGCAACTACAAACCCTATAATCACCTTAGACGAGTGGCAAAAAACAACAAGTTGTGGTTGATGGATACCCAAGTATCTTGTTGGTGTTTGGTTACACTCAAATATGATAAAGTGTAAAGGAAAATAATTCATCATATTATAATCATATTGTTATATTTTCATAATAATTATGCATTTTTCATAATAATGATGCATAAAAAATGATAGGATATTTACTTTTTGTTTAGATTTTGGAATAGGACGCATCCTATTGCCACAAGACAATAATTGCCAATATATGGCAATAAGTTTTATAACATAAAGGAAGTTGCTGCAAACAATAGGTAGCAACCACTCAAGGGTTTACATGTGTTGCAAATGGTAAGAGATATTTGTAAAAAGGTTGCAAGTGATGAAAATGGTAGAAGAAAATCACAAAGGGTGTACAAATGTTATAAACGAAAGACAATAAATGTTCGAGGCTTGTAGACCCACTAAATTGGAACATCTTTGAAGGTACTCTAGATGGTTGGAAGGTAAGTACCTTCCAACCCCTTTTCTATTATTCTTATATTAAACTCCTATGCTATGGGTTTCACCCCAGCTGGTATAGTGATATGTTTAAACAATAAAATTATTTTCAAAAAACATGTCCTTTCCTTTACTTCATTACCTTCTACATGAAATGTTACATGACTACTATTTGAGTAATTACAGTACAATTAACAATAGATAGTATTTTTTTTAGAAATAACTTGCGTTTATTTTCCCAACATTTCATTCATAAAGATGGTAATGTTTAGGGAACACATTTTTGTTGTTTTATAATAATAATGTTTGATTAAAGATTTGTTGAAAAAGATTAAAATGTGAAAGTTAGTTTTTCCAACATGACATAGGTTTTTATACCATGCATTAAATCTTTCCTTTCATTTAGTTTTTTTCCAAATGGAAAAATGATATGATTTGTGCAATCTATTATGTTGAAACAAGGATGCTTGTGTTAAATTCATAGGCTTGTTTAGTAAGTGGAAAAAAATAGTAGCAATAACTTGAAAAAAAAATTAAATTTGAAAGTTGTAGGACAACACTTATCATGAATAATAAACATTTTTTAATATCAAAATTAAATTATTGACTCATTGTCATATCACTTAAAATCAATATCATCCACATTTTATTTTATTTTTTTCATTTGAGATAATAACATTAAATCCTAACTACATCTAAAATTAACTATTAATAAAAATATATTAAACCATTATACCTAGAAGCTGCAATGTTTGGGCAAAATAATGGATTGTATTCAAAAGTTTTGGCATAATTCCATTTTTTTAGAACCTTATCCAATGGTTTTAATAAATTTTAAATAAAATATAACCTAAAAGCATGGGATTTTTTCAAAATTAAAAATTGCATAACACTACTTTGGATTTTTTTCACATATTCATGAAATTTTCTTAGCCCCTTCAAAATATGTGTTAGATAAGATTTGCTAGTTTCAATTTTGGTGTAGTCAATTTCAATGGTGATGTCAATTATGGGAGGAGAACAAGCTTGACATGTGAATTGATGATGGGCAAACTTAATTGAAAGTTAATTCATTTTATCAGGATTGATTTGTTTTAAAGTGCAAGGCTTGTTCCATAATACATAACCATCCTTAATGAAAATATTTGTGTTTTAATTGGTTACTAGAATTATTAAGAAAACAAGTTTTTTCTTGATTTTTTAATTAAAAATTACACAAAATGACAAGTATTAAAAATACAACCCTATCA
Source organism: Sphagnum contortum (assembly GCA_963920785.1). NCBI lineage: Eukaryota > Viridiplantae > Streptophyta > Sphagnopsida > Sphagnales > Sphagnaceae > Sphagnum > Sphagnum contortum. The sequence goes on along the minus strand of OY987279.1, from coordinate 21,615,917 downwards.
ATATGGACAAATGGATTTGGACCCACTAGTGTGATTGGGGTGGTTCTTTTTAATTTTGAAAGAGATTATTTTATTCATCATTTTGATTGGTAAATAGTGGACCATTTGGCTAATTGATTTTTTACTTAAATTTAAATCATTTTTGGATTATTATATTTTTAAAATTAGGTATGTAGATAATAAATAAGTTTAAGTATGTCATAAAAAGGTCAACAAGTAGGTGGGAAGCCTAGGCTAACCTAGCTAACTTACCCTACTTAGCTACCCTAGTTTAGCATGCCTACTTTAGTTCCTTAAGCATGCCCATAGGTTACAAGGGATTGAACCCTTTAATAAACCAAGCCTTTAAAAATGGACTACACTTCCAAAAAGCAACAATGTTTGTCAAGTTTTTTTATTTCACATCACTATTTATGTAGGTAAATAAAAAAACTAAATAACTAACAAATCGAAGGTAAGTAGGTAGGTCAACCTAGGTGGACTTATGTAGGTATATACGTTTAAGTAAGTTGATAGGTTACGTTATCTATTTATTTAGGTCTACCTTTCTAACCTAGGTGGGTGTAGTCATACTAACATGTACCATTAACAATTGTAACCACTCTTTAATTTTTTGAATTTTGAGTTACAAAATATTATATATTTTAAATAATTTTCTGTTGAAAATACATTATGTACATATCATAAAAATTCAGAATCAATCTAATGAGTAAAATAACATAATTTCCACTTTTAAGGACTTGTAACTATTGTTGACAAGTAGTTTTGACACTAAAAACACAATTTGAAAAAACAAAACTAACTAAATAAATAAAATGTAAAATATGAAGAAAATAAAACACATTGAAAAAAAAATTAATTATATATATAATATAGAAAAACATGAAAAGTGAAAAAAAAAATCTAAAAAACATAAAAAGGAAACAAAACTCATTTTTAAGAAACCAAAAAAACAAAATTTAAAAAAAATACCTTGTTGCCAAAAACTTTACCTCACAACTCTTCCCCACTTGTTGATTCCCCACCTAGATATTCAAATATGGAATAATGTGAAGAATAAGCACAATAAGATTTCTTCTAAGAAACTTGGGGAAAAAAAAAGAAAAAGAAAATGGAAAAGAAAGAAGAGCAAGAAACAAAGAAAACCAAAAAATGCACAAAACAAAATGGGGTGAAATTTGGAGTTTTTGCCTTTCTATAAGTCCTTGATTTTAAGGTTGGAGCCAATGTCTACCTCCAAAACATTGCCTACCATTTTTTTCCCTCAAATTGAAACCTTAGATTTCCAAAACCTTGTTTTCAATTATTTTTCTCAAACTAAAGTCCTAGCTCCTACTCTTTTGGGAGTTGTGATATCCAAATCTAGGTAAATTTTTGATATTTTGCTTGGATTTTCCGAAAAAAAAAATCCATTCCAAATATTATATCTCATATTTTTGAAATTGAAGGGTCAAGATATTTTTCCAAATATCATTTTTTCAATATTTGGAAGGTTGTAAAGGTGATATGTAAATAATATCCACTTTGAATATCCAATTTTTTTGGATATTCACCCAACAATGGTATTAAGTAGGTAGGTACATAGGCAAGTAAGTAGGCCTAGGTATGTAAGTAGGCCTTATGTACCTACCTATTTTAGTTTACCTACCTAGCCTAGGTAATATTTAGCTTGTTTACCAATCAACCAAGACAAGATGTCCAATTTGATTAAAAAACCATTGGTCATTTTGACCAAACATTTCATTCTGTTTTATTCAACATGACTAAATGTCTCACTTGACTAAAAACCGTTGACCAACCTTCATTTCATTAGCAACCTACTAGAATTAATATTGGGTACCACCTTTGGTTCTTAGGGTGGGGTGAAAATATAATGAAAGGAACCTTAACCTAAACAAGTCATTCATTAAATTTGTATTTTTGTATTTTTGAAAATTCACGAGGGGGACATAATAGCTTGATTGTCAATAGTTTTTAGAATAAGCTCCATTATTTGTAAAGTTTCAATGTTCAAAATTTGACGCAAATCAAAAGTCCTTTTGCATATTTAAAACTCTCAAACCTTTTGAATATATAATCATTCTTTTCCAAACATCATTTTCCTTATCAATAGTTCGCAATTCCTTTTCAAAATTGAAGAGGATCTTAACATTGATGACTCAAAAAATACAAAGGAATTGAAATTGGTGAATAACATTTTTATAACACATTTGAGTAGATTTGGTTCAAAATTAAAGGTTTTTTACTCCTAAAAATTATGAATTTTGAAAATGTGGATTTAGCAAAAGTTATTCATTTTTATGTGGTAAAAGGCATGAATTCATATTATACATGATGTTGGATAAAATGTAATCAAAAGAATGCTATTTAATACATATTGATAATCTAAAGATGAAAAATACAAAATCTATGATTATAAACCAATACAATGTTAATACATAGGTGGGGTGTAGTTTACTAACCTAAATCACTATGGGGCATTAAAATGAAATGAGGTCACCCCACTTTAGTCACCCCACCTTAATCATTTCACCTTGTCTAAAATCATGTCACTATAAGGTCACTATGTAACCATCATGTATCAAAAATAGTTGACATATTACATAACTAATTAAAGTAATTCATTATTATATCCTAAATTATTGAAATTACACCCTATAATAACTTAAGGCTATATTTAGAACAACCAAGGTTATATAGCTTAAAATAAAAATTTAAAAATTAAATATAATAATTCAAAATAATTAAGGAAGAATAACCTATAATCACTAAAAAAAACCAAGTAGCCAAAAATGACCTATGGTAGAATAACTTAAATATTATTAGGTAGAACGTTTAAAATAGTTGAAAATTATTTAGGGTAGAATGACCTAAAATAACATAAGATTAACTTAAATTCTTAGTTTATGGTAGCGCAAAAACAACTTAAAATAACATTAAATAACTTAAGTCGAAATAACTTAGAATAAAATCGACTGAAATAACTTAGAATAGCCCAAATAACCCAAGGTGAAATGATTTTAAATAACTTATAATATCTAAAGTACAATACTTCAAAATAAATCAAAATAACCTAGGTTGTAGTATACTATTATAACCTATAATATTATAAGGTACAATTGCTTAAAATAATCAAGGATGGATTGAAAATAACCTAAAGTATAATAACCTAAACTAGATTATGGTAAAATAACTTAGAAAAACAAAAAATAACTAAAATTTTTAATTGAATATAATTTTAAAATAACCTAAGACTGATGTAAAACCTTGACCTATGGTAACTTACGCATGTTAGGAAAGGAATGTGCATAATAATATGTGGTGATAAATGAATTTATTTATTTAAATAATGGTCCAATGGTTGAAGACTTGTTCCTTAAGCATGGAAATGAAGAGAAATGAAAGGTTCAAACCTTCACATTTATACAAGTTGGTGGGTTAGGTGGGCTAGGTTAGTTTAGATTTCTAAGTGCCTAGTTGAACCTAGGTTCCTAACCACCTAGGTGTTTAACCAAATTTTATTAATTTAGTTATGAACTAAACATGCCCACCCTAACAAATTAACTATTAATGAATTTGATTAGTTATTAGTTATTAGAGAATTCACTTGTCCATAATAACATCCTTATTCACTATGGGGTTGACCACTTTTGCCATGGTAAATTTATTCAATTTCATTCAAAGTTTAATGAATACAAAATGAGCTAAGATACATATTGGTGTAATGCAAGAATGCATAGGTCACATGCATTCTTGGAAACAAACTTGTACCTTGGCAAATTTGGCTACTTTGATTGTGTTTTCACCCATTTACTCATTAATTATGTAACCTCTCATTGCCTAGAGGCAAATTTCACAATTGTTCTGAGTGTGCATGAAAAGTGGGATCTCAATCTTCATTATGGATGGTTATGTTTAGTAAGTAGCACAAGGGCGTTGGTTACCACAAGCTCAACTACTCTTCATGTATTTTCACTTCAACTATTCCTTGTAACCATCATCTTTTCATTAGTTAATCTGACCCATAAATCATTTGTCTTTAGGTCCCATGTGCCAAGATGGAATCTTTGAAATATAAAACCTTTTTGTGTGGAATATTCATTCTTTTGAAAACCAACATGCATAAGCTTAAGGAAGGACAATTCCTTTAACCCTCATGAAGTCCTTGGATATTAATTATTACCTTTTTTCATGGGGCCTTATGCTTTCAAACCATAGGAATTGACACCTTTCTTTACACATTTTTTTATTTTCTTAGATTAGTTTTCATGAGATGAAAGTAGGAAAGATCATAACCTATGTGGCCATGAAATATCAAAAGATGATTAAGATTTTAAAAAGGGTGAAAACACATTAAAGGTGAATCATTTTTTGCCCAAAAAACTAATGTATAACTAATAACATAATATACATTAAACTTAAATCTTGATGGCATCTTTTTACAATCTTAAACAAATGCAAAAAATCTTAACATGTGCATAACAACATTTTAAAACTCAAAATGAACTTTAAATCAAAATTAGTTTTGGTCCAATAGTTAGAAGAAGAGAATTGGATAAATTCAATGCACACAAAATATGTAACATACATTTTTTTTATGAAATAATATTAGTTTTCACATTTGTGGTTCATGAAACATTACCAAACAAAAATAAAATGAAATGATGTAATGCCCGATGATGAAATCTTGTCCTCTTTCACATTGTAGTGGGATTTTCTTAAAAAGAAAAGATTGGTTTGCCCTTATTGCTTAAAAGGTGAAAAAAGGATTTTTTTGAATGAATTTTCAACCAAAAACTTTTAAATGGTCCTAGATTTAGTTGAGGTATATCAATATCATTGAACACAAAAAAAGGTTCACCCATAAATTCCACCCGTAGCCCTAGTTTTGAAATATGTATGCAAATTTTCATTCTTTATGATAGGTATTGTTTTGTCACAATATATCATATACATTGAAGTTCTTCAATGTTTGTTGGATTTTTTAAAAACAAATATTACCGTAAGTTTCAATTTAATCAAACATATATAAAACAAGAAAAAATGATCCAAGATGCGCTATTTATATGTTAGTAAAAAAAATTGAAAAAAGAATTACACTTGTGATTATAATTTTTTGAAGGCTTAATGTGTTTTCACTCACACATGGAATGTTTTTGTTGTAGTTCATTTGATAAACATAATACAAACACATCAACACTTAAACTAAGGAACTTTCGATGGGAACAAAACAAATTAAAATTAAAATTAAGGCAAAGTTCAAGTAATTCTACACATAACATGACTTTGCTCTTTAAGGAAATTTATGATTATATTGGTTTTTAGTGGAGCCACATATTTTGATTTAGGGATATTTTTTAGTACAAGTGAAAACCTTTAGTTTTGGTTAAATTGTAATGTTTTTCAAAACATGAAGTCATCGGGTTTTTGACTTAGGACTTTTTTAATGGGTGTTGATCAAGTGGCTATTTCTCACCATCATGCACATAAAGGGCATAGGCAATGGCACACTCCAAAATTTTAGAATTGCAATTAAAAATTACATGCTTGACTCTTACCACTAAAATAAAATTAGAAAGATAGATAACAACACAACACATGGCACTACTAAAGAAATATGCCATGACCATCAAGTTTGTTAAAGGATTTTTGTGAATTGCTTGAACAGTTGTGGAACCATAATCAATTGATTTAGCACCCAACATTGGCTCTATATCCTCACATTGATATTCACCTTGAAAGTTTCCACATGTACCAATTTTGTTGCTACTTTGATTGTTAGTGGGTTTTTCTATATTCTTATTAACGTTCTTGAATTTTTTCTATTATCAATAACAAGTTTAGAAAATTAGCAATAGGTACATTCAAAGAAGATTTTCTGTAGATCTTATGTATAATTCAAAACTCTAAATGAAAATAATTGTGCACAATTTACTAAACTATAAGAAACAAAATTAAAAATAGAAGTGTTCCATTCTCCATTACAAGTTTGAAATGAAAAATAAAATATGAAACCAAGTCCCCCATGTCATGTTTTCCTTCTTCCTATTTATATACATGATAATTCAAAATTAAATAGTTTAATGAGACCTTTTTAAAAATCACTAGCCAATATATACACTAGTAGTCCAAAAATTCAAAAAAACTGCTTGTTACAAATTATCTATTCTATAGACTATTGGTTTTGTCAACTACTTGTTCTATTTTCCCTCGGTTGATTAACTACCTATTATCTAACATGTTAACCTATCACAAGTGTTAGATCCTATACCCTATTAGGTTTTGTGATTTATTATCTTGAGTCACTTGTTACATAAATTTGGGTAACATTGACATATGTTCAAGCTTCTAATCTAAGTAGCCCCAAAATTCAAAGCAACAAACTACTAAATTTCTAATCCCAAGTATTGTTAGCTTCATGTGCATTCCAAATATTAACATTTATCAACAAAAACCCATAGAATACATCTTTAGATAACTTTCTATGGAATTGTGCTCACATGAAAAACAAGAAAAAAATTGTACTTGGTCAAATGAAAAAAATTGAAAGCAAATTGCAATTTTTTTAGAAATGCTAAAGGCAACTATGTGCATCGAAGCTATAGACATTTGTAAATTTAACAATATTTATAGATGTGAACAACAAGAAAGAAGACAAATTAGAAATGAATACTAATTTGAAACAAAGAGAAAAAGTATCAAGTCCATGATTTACTTAGATGCAAGGTACTCCTTTAAGAACAATTGAACAAAAGGTTCATCTAAAACAAGTGACAAAATTTGATGTGGGAATATTCAACTCTAAGAAATGGGATTGTGATTAGATAAGTCTTTTTCCAAACAATGTTAAAATAAAATAGCACATGTTGAAGGCAACTTTGATAAAGGAAAACATAAAGAAAACAAAAGAAAAAAAAGGACATTCACCACATAATGATCACTAGGCTTTCATTGCGAGGATCCTAACAATTTATGATGAAGTTCCAAGCCTCCCAACTCGAAATCCCAATTGTTTGTGATGAAACTCCCAAGCCCACTTGTTTGCATATTGCAATGAAGTTCAAAGGCTTTTAAATCAATTGTATACTATAGGGACAAAATTCTAAAACTCCCCACTAGATTTTAAAGTACAAGGAAACTCCAAGGCTTCCCCAATGCCAAGGCTCCCAATTCCAAGCAATGAAGCGACAACATTATCAATATTTTGTAGATTGTGATGAAACTTTTACAACATTCAAATCCAAATCTTCCAATTGTGATGAAGCTCCAAAGCTTCCAGTATTTTGTGAAAAGTGATGAAACTCAAAGACCCTTATCATAGTTCATATCCTTCCGAAAGAAAGCTGAAAAATGCAGGCTAATAAGCAACATATGTAGTTACCACTTTCCTCCAAAATTTTCCTCATGTCATTGTTTAAAAAAAAACAAAACAAAAAACAAAGAGTTGGTTCCTTGAAAACACAAATGTTGATGGGGAGTAATTTATACAATTATGGCAAAGTAATAAAAAAGACAACAAGATTTGAATAAGGTGATTAGGGAGTTCATGAAGATAACCCTACAACCACAAAACACTTCTCATAGAATTCTACACAACCCTAATTGGAACCAAAGAAAACAGAAATTGAACCTATTAGAGTGGTTCTCCAAAATCCAAACCATTGGTGTTGTTGCTACCTTGTTATACACTATGCTCCACTGATCCAGTTCCAACTTAGGTTGGCTCATTTTGTGAAAGTTACCTTGGAAACTAGACCGAAGCTGGAACCAGCAAAATTAAAATAAAAAATGAAAGTTGCCCTTGACACCATTTCAAACCAAAAGCTTCCATTACTGGACTTAGAGTTTCTCATCTAGATACATGCATTTCTATATTAAAAAATGCTCATTCATTGTATGCATACATAATGCATGCATTTCTATATTAAAAAAAATGCTCATATGCATACATAATGCATGGATTTTTATATTAAAAAAATGCTCATCCATTGTATGCATACATAATACTAGATATCACTCACACATTGGGTTAAGTCATGCCAAAATCATATGCCCAAAATCGTAAACCAATGCATAGTCTCTTGCCTATGGGCAGAGCCAAAAAATTGAAGTTGAGTGAAGCAAATCAGCATTAGAACAAAGCAAAACTGAAAATAAGGCGACACAGAACATGGCTTTGTACCTATTTCACTCCTCTTTTAAAGTTATACAGCACTTGTTCACTTTGATTGAAGCAATTTGGTAAAAGGCGACCAAAAGTTGTGAAGAAGGGGAACTAATTTGTTGCCACTTTTCTATCTAACATGTGCTAAACACTAGTTTAGTTTGCATCCTGTGTAGTTGCATCCGGTCCGTGTGTTTTGTTTGTGTGTCATTCTATAACAATACCTTGAGTGTTTTGACCAGTAGTTACATAATGCCGATGTTGTGAAAATCATGCATGCCATGCAGAATTATAAATGTGAAATGCACAATTATTTATGTGAAATTTGAACTGCAAAAAAATTAAAGAAATTGGTCACACATTCCCTACATTTTGGGGAATAAAATTGCCAAATTTAACACAAGCAAAGATTCAAAAGTATTTTGCCCATATTTAGACTTCAGTGGGGTTTTAGTTGGAGGATATTCTTTGAGCAAGTCTTTCACTTTTTTGGACAAGTTCTAGAAACCTGTCACCATTTCATAATGCTTAATCCATCTTGGGGTGCTCACAATTGATGCAAAAATACAAAATACCATAGTACCTTGGCCATTTCAACACATGTCCGCCCAATAATTAATTAATTTTGAAACTTTCATTTCAACAAATGAAATATTCCTAGATATTCACTATTATCGTTCACATATCTATTTTTTGATTTGGAAGAAATAATTTTTGAAAATTTCAACATTTCTGAAAATAATATAATCAGTGTTGAATTGGCAAAGGTACTAGGGTACCAGTACCAGGTGGTATGATAAAAACATGAACATAGACTTAATGGTTACCAGGGTGGCTCTTGGGGTTCATACCCACAGTTCCAGAAATATGGAAGATTGGGTTTCTTAGATACAACCACAATTCTGGAAATTTTTGAAAACAAAAAATCATCACCTATAGAACCGGCAGCTCCTTCACGAAGACTGGCAGTTCATTGAGGTTCATGAAATAGTTAGAGCCCTAGTTCTTTGATTCTAATTTCTTTTCAAAAAACCGAAACTGGCATCCTTCATTTTCCATGTTGGTTTTTTTACACTGGAATGGAAAGTTGATAAAATCAAATACCCACCCAACACTGGAAAAAAAAACTTTTGTGCACTTAACGTTTTATCTTCATGGTAGGCCATTCACTCCTTACACTACTACCCATATTCCCCAAATAACCACCTTAGAGCATCTCCACCGGTGCTCAGTATGTCACTCTGGATAATAAAATCAAATGTCTAAGTTGAACTGTTGCTTTTTTTGGCAACCCCACCAATAAAACTGTAACTAGATGTGTATATACATGGGAACTACTAATAGCAAACCACCTGGACCAATCATTATGATCGACCAATCAGAAACACTGAGCTGCAGTCAGGTCTAACTTATTACACTTTTTTTTGGAGGTGCACAAATGTGTTGCGCCTTCCACCAGCCACAGCAAGCTGCACGAATTTGCTGCAGGAAAACCAATTTTCCTAGCGAAACTGGCACATTTTGAATTTTTCGCAATAAATTTTACTGTCTGGAATCACATACTGAGCACTGTTGGAGATGCTCTTAGCCATTGTCCTTCTCAAGCAAATTGTTCAGTTGTAAGTGTATTTCAGTTGGGGTCTAAGTTGCTCCACAATATTAGTGATAATCAATTAACAAAAGGTCAAACTATTAATATGTATAATACTCCAAGTAAATACATTAGTATTTCTTGACTATTGTAACATCAAAATAAAAAATTTCAATCATATAGACGTCTTATGAAATCATTTTCACTTTCATTAATTCTAAAACATGAAAATCAATCCTCATGTTTTGAAAAGATTAAATAAATTTGTGTATTGATTACATTAAAAAAATTGCATGAAATCCTATCTATTTGAAGAATATTAGCCTTTTATTTAATGTGGTGTGACCTTTTGAGTTCAAATTATGTGTGTTGGTGTAGATTGGGAGGATAAAAACAGTCAGTTTCACATGTGACATTTGAAAGATGATGATATGAAAAGACAAATTAAAAAATATTTTGTGCAAAATTCCAGTCACAAGTTATCGGAATGAGTATATGAGGGATTAAAAAAAAAAAAACCCTTTGCATGGTCATCCATGAACCATTCTGAAGATAAATTCCAAAATAACTGTGTCATTTTCAAGCCAAATTACATCATTTTAAAAATTAATAATTACTTCCTTTTCTTATCACCTTTCTTAATAACTACCTTCATTTTGATAACTATCTCCATCTTTTTCCCTATTTACCAACATGGATATGAAAAATAAATTCCATGTCCATGAAATGTATATATTAATTAAATGAAAATTTATCATTGACATAAATAGTGATGATTTATTGAAAATCACATGAAAACATAAGGAAAAAACAAAATTGTTGATTGTAGTTCGTAGTGCGCAGCAATGCAAAGCTCAAATTGTTAAGTTGAAGACCACACCATAAATTATGCAAAAAAAACTTTTCTTATACTAGCTCCATATCTAAAACTAAAATTTTAAACCCAAATTTGAAAGCACATTTTATTCGGTCCTTGTTTATTGTGAAAGAATTAAAAAGAAGTATTCTGTTGAAAGTATTTTCATTTTTCTGAATTTTTTTTTCCAAATTCTCAAAAAGGAACAAAAATTTGAAAACTTTTCATCACATTCGGACTCGGTAGCTACTTAGTTTGATAACATTTTAAAATTATTAAAAAAACTATTTTGACATATTCTAAAAATCCGTTCTCATTTAGTGCGAGTCCTTCTTTGGATGTTAGTAGTGAATGATATAACATCAGAAAATTGAAAAATAAAATATTAGTAGTGGGGTACCCACTTTGATGGTTATGAACTAATAATAAGAAGAACCACTCTGATTTTTGGAATGGGAACAAGAATCAGAAATTTATTTTATTTTCTTGAAAAAAACCAGAGTTGGAATCAGGTTCCCAATTCTATTTTGGTGTGAAACCAGAATTCATATTTTTGAAAAAAAAGAAAAAGGACTAAAATCAGGAGTTGACCAGAGGTTATCTAACTGTCAACTACCAATTAAACTAGAATTTATTTTTAGAAATCCGGGGATCAAAACCAAATTCCGGGTTCCATTTTGGTGAGGAATACAATCTTCAAAAAATCCTCTAAAAGAAACCCCAAATCCTTCAAGATATTATTACAACTCTATAACTAATCTCAAGTTTGAACACAAGCCAAATAATCGTCTTTAAAAAATAATCATATAAAAAATAGAACTATTATTATTACCTGGGGGCCAACTAATCTCTTAAGCTATTATACTCTATAATGAATCTAAACACAATATCCCTTGCCTTGGTACGCAAGGCCAAAATTTCATGATAATTCATTTTGATGGTATTGTTGTCACCCTCTCTTGATATTCTCCTCATATCACATGACAACAAGAATACGTTTCATTCACCAAACACAACACGAATTAATGAAAACTTCAAGAGAAGGTGATCAAGAAAGGATAGGCCAGGTGTTAAAACCTCCGCAAGCAAAAAGGCATTTACTTATTGAGAGTAGAATGTACGGCTAAACTATTCATTCATTGACGAGGTGCTTCTTTCTTTTACATGATTTCCTAACTTCTCCCCCTCTTATGTTCCTAACAACTCTCATACTTACCATACTTTACTACTACGCCTCTTGAGCACATCAAGGTGTAGTGATCCCGGTGGTGACATGTGGAGTGGTGGTCCCCATGGTCTAAACGAGGCTCTACCCAAGTCGGAGAACCATTAGGGTTGTCACCTGATCTTTTGTCCCAAGAAATAATGGTGAAAATAATACTCTTTTGGGATCTTTAAATTTTTAACATGTAAGGTAATGCCTCACTCCAAGGTCATTACCGTACATAAAGTATTATTATTTTTTTGGGTAACTATTGGGTATCCATTAAGTATTGAAGGGGCAAAACTAAACAAGGGGTGTGTCACATTGTGGCCTTGCCATTTACATTAAAAAGTATCTTAAAGCAAAAGAAGAATTATGGAAACTCAAATATTTGATGATGCAAAAATATAATCTTCAAAAGAATCCTCCAAGAGAAACCAAAATCCTTCAAGATATTAAAACTCTATAACGAATCTCAAGTTTGAACACAAGCCAAACTATCATCTTTCAAAATTCCTCATATAAAAATAGACCTATTATTATTTATTACCTAGGGGCCAAAATCCGTTAACCTACTATACTCTATACTGAATCTAAACACAATATCCTTGCCTTGGTAGGCAAGGCCAAAAAAATAGAGGTGGGGGTGTTCTCAAAAAAACAAATGCTCATGTCAACAAGCATTTTGTTCTTCAAAACACACCTCACCTTTCCGTAGAGGATAGGTTCTGTTAGGCAACATGGGCTCTAGATACATTAAAAGAATTTGTTGATGCACTATTTATTATTTAGGTGAAGCTTGACTAAGTCTTATTTAGTGTTGCATTTCATGGCATTCCAAAATCACCCTAGTTAGCAACCTATTGCACACCTCTCAAATGGAATCATTCCTTTAGAACTCATTCAGTGGGTAGTTTGATTTCCATCAAAACTCAATGTCTCAGACCCCAAGGATGATGGCTCAGTGGTATGGCCCTTGTTTGGTATCATATAGATCTCGAGTTCAAATTCATTAGTGAACAATTGGGTTTAGGGTTTAGGGTTTGCCAACAGCTTGTTCAATTGTGTTGTTATATCCCAAAAGTAAACAAAGTCTCCCCAAAAATAATATAATGTTCAACTCTATGGTTTTGTAAATTGATTGAAACTAATATTTTCTCCAAGCTAGAGTGCCATTCTATGGTCCATGTTGATCATGATGTCATCAGTGGGCCAGACTGAAATTTGCAGCACAGCTCTTATATATACTTTTGTTGAGTGCCCCAAAATGTGCTGAAGAAAAAGTAGGTTGTTTGTCTTGCATCTTTTGGAAAGTCACCAAAACTCAGTACTTTGAAGAAAGTGATCATGAATGAAAGAGAAGGTGGTTCTAGGTCTGTGGAATCTCATTCTTTGTTGGAGCATTACCATGCTAAAAATCATGTAACCAACTCAAGATTATCACCCTTAAGTGAGGTAACTTACCTGTTACATGATGATTGCAATAGCTTCAATCATGTACATTGGTGTAGCTTGTGATGTTGGCCCAAGTGTCAACTAGTTACCGAACTAATTTTTCCTTTCAAAATCATTTTTTGTTATCTGATTGAATTTTTAATGAGAACATTTGCTCAAAATTCAATACTTCCTATACATTAGGTCTAAAAGTTTCCAAATCGCCTTCATTAAATCCTACTCATTTTGAGGGCTTTTCAACAACATCAGGAGTGTGCCCAAATTCCACTATAGTTTTTATTTTGTTTATTTAAATGAAGTTTAGTTAAATCATTAATCAATATTCAATAACTTCTCCATTGTAGGTCAAAACATTATGAAACCAACTCACTGCATCTTGCCTTGTGTAGAGCTTTCCAACAATGCGATGAAGATGGCAAGAGGCATTGTTGTTTGGGAGATCTCAATGTGACAATCAAAGCAAACAAACAATCTTCCTTCATAGATAAACTAATGTAACTTGTGTCATTAGCCTTAGTGTGAATTGGTTACCCATCTAATTTTTCCTTCTAGAACCATTTTTTGAAATTTAACTAAATTTTCAATGAAAAAATAAAATCAAAATTCAATTTCTTTCGTGTCATTGATCTAAAAAATTCCAAATTGCTTTCATTAAATCCTATTCATCTATTCATCGAGGGCTTTCCAATAATATCAAGAGTGCACCAAAAATTTCTTCTAATTTCTAAATTTGATTCTCCCCTCTAGGTTGAAACATTATGAAACCAACTTGATGCACCCCTGCTCATCAAGGGCTTTACAACAATACCAAGATTGTATATTCTTTATGTAAAAGTTGTGTAAATAATTTAGGTTTTTGTAGTTTACAAACTTCAGCTCCACGTTCTACGCACTACCAATGATGATGAAATGACAAAAAAGAAATAAGGGTTTACATTTGAAAACTTTATTATTTTGAGATATATATACAATTCAAATTGTACAAAAGATCACCCAGTTATCATCCAAAGGGAGATTTAATCGGTCACCCTTGTTTTTTATTCATTGAAATTTTGAAAGCAATTAACGTGGATAAACATTAAATCAGCTAAGCAAGTGGAGATCAAATCCTTGAATTAGGTGTTTAAGGGGAAGTTTTTATTGGAAACTAATTTAATCCCCCCCAAAAAAACATGTTAATATTCTTGAAATAATTTCAACACAAATGAAATATCACATATTTACATTTGTATGAAATTGAAAAAACACAAAGATTTAATTTTTTGAATTTTAAACCTTGAATTCAACCCTAAATTGTATTTTGAAAATTTTAATAACATTTCAATAGTAGCTCACATTTATAAATTTATTTGTGAATTTCCTTTGCATGCTGTTATAGTACATGGCCTAGTTTAACAATCCATCGTTGAATATTAAATTAATTAAAAAAAATTAATTCAACACACATTATAAAGTATCTTAAGGCAAAACAAGAATTTTGAAAATTCAAAAAAATTCACCATGCAGAAATATAAAGTTCAAAAGATCCTCTAAAAAAAAGCCAAAATCCCTTAAGCTACTATACTTTATAATGAATCTAAACACAATATCCTTGCCTTGGTAGGCAAGGCCAACAAACGAACTGCAATTCCAATAAAAATACATAACAAAAGAATGTGGCCCCAAATAGTAATTTCTATGTTGTGCATGTTTAACGGCTTGCATAATAAAGCCTAACTAAAAAGAAATGTTCAAAAGCCTTGGGTGGTGGGTGTTATCGGAATAAGGGCTTGTGCGAGGCTTTATTGACCATAAAGACCTAGTCTGAAACTATTTTCTCTAAAAATGGTTATGGCACCTATCATACACAAAAATTTGTAATTTTTTTTTGAAATGTGACAATGTGATTTAAAACATTCAAATACACATGTCATTACAAGCTTTTTTTTTTTTTTTTTTTTTTTTTTTTTTTTTTTTTTTGGTTTGAAAATTTTAACAATTGTGAGAAATATATATGAACAGAGATTATTTGATCACTTTTTATTTACGAAAAAATCATTAGATTTGAAAAATTTGAAAATCATGTTGCAACATGTCCCTATTGGTTTTGGTCTAGCATCAATTTTTTTAATGTTTAGATAGGTTTGTAGAACATGTCATCATTTAATGTCGGATCCTTTTGGATTCGTCATAACTAATGTGATATTAAAAAATGAAAAACAAATAACGACAAATTTTCTTTTGCAACAACATGATGATGTACACTAAAATAGATTTATTTTATAATTTCCCCTAGCTATGACCAATTTATTATACAATATCAATTGTTCATATTAAGTTAATGGCAAGGCCATTGTGTATTACGCACCTTGTTTGTTTTGTTCTGATATTTGGGATCTCACAAACATTGTCTCTTACTATGCTCTTCGTATTGTTGGAAAGCCCTTGATGAGCAAGTGCACCATAACGTTTCTTACTAAAGTTCCACATCAAATGCTTGAATTGCATAATTATTCTGGTTGTTTAGTGATAGAGCCCATGAGAATACATTTGGAGAATTTGAGTAACATCAAAAGGAAGAGTTCATATTATGGAAATAATTGAATATTAGATCAGATTTGTTTCAAATCACATTTCGATAAAAGTTTTTGATGAATATTTTTATTTGCTTAGTAAATACATTCTTAATGACTTTACACGTACTTGATTCCAATTGATTTATTTTCACCAAGTCCATATATATAAATAATTTAATTTAATTTAATTTTCTGTATGCTTAAATAATGTTTTAACATATTTTTTAAATGATAGTTTTTGTGTGGAAAACGTAAAATTTGTCTTTACATTAATCTTGTGATCCCTTGTAAAAATATTTGTGAAATGTTTTAAGTTGTTTAAATGAAGGTTTCATCTTAACAACTTTTGTGATGTCTATTGGCAAAGTTAGAGACAACTTCTAGAATAACCTTTGCAATTTGCCCTATTTTTTTGATATCTTGCTTGACTAATTAGATCATGACCAATGTTGCACGATTCATTTATATAAAAAAACCTTTTTTATGCACAATAAACTGAATTTGATTTTGATCACAAAAATGTAATTGAAAAAGTTCTAATCATACTCATAATGAATTTGTTGGAAAATAATTGCAAATTGATATTTTAAAACTTTTATTGACTTTCAGTTAATTGATTTTTATTTTTTTTGTTGAATCCTATTTGTCATCTTGTAACCTACCCCAAAGTAGGTCATTTAATGTATATTATGGATTAAGAACTTATTATAGTTCTAATAAGTTATATACATTGCACATAATTTGCTCATTCATCACCATCCACTTTTCATGCACAAGGATGAAAATCATTCATGGAAAATCCATTGTCTATTTTTCATCCATAGTAAATAGTTAAAAAAAATTGATTAAAAGTGCAATGGTCACAAAAAAAATAAAAATAAAAATAATACTAACCATTATCTTCAATATGTTCAACACTAGTTTGAAGTTCGATTTTTTGTTTCAATGTTGAGCTTTGGGAGAAATGATTCCCAACACAATTGAAACCTCCTAACATGCCTTTCCCCTAACATTGCCTTGATAGTGGCCTAGTGCTATTGCATCCTTTGGTGTTAAGCACTACTACCTTGACACCATGGTAAGCACGGTGTTTTTTTTTTCAATTTTGTGAGGTAATGATTTGGCAATCATCCACAAGAGGACTTAGCCAAATTTGGCTACAGGTCTAAGAGGACATTAGAAAAATTTAGGATTCACACTACGTTTTGGCCACATGCTCAAGTTTATTGTCCAAATATGGTGATTTCAGTTTGTTTTTCCTTGAAATTCGGGGAGTTTGGGCCATTGTGTTTCCAAAAAATCCTTTGTAGGATTCACATTGCCTTTTTTTTGGTGACCAATAGGCAAAAATTCACCCAAAAATAATAATGCTAGCTTTGATATTTAAATTGTAATTGCCAAGTAAAAATTAACAACATTAATCTGATGAGGATGGTGATCCTACATTCAAATGCATCCATCAACACCCCCAAGCATTAGTTCTTTGTCAATGGATATGTCCAAAAGGTAACCCCGGTAGGGTTAATTGGTGAACATCCATAATGGATGTCCTTGTATTGTCATGCTTTTAAACTTCATGGTGACACACACATGATGATTGTTTTTCCAATGATGAGGTGCATACTTTAGTGGCTATAACCATTCCGACCTTTACAAGAACCAATAATCTCTCCCATATCCAACTTCCAAAATTGACCATGGTGAAGATTGAGTAGTTCATGTCAAGGGGAGTGTATTGAATTGGGATCCCCATTTGGTGAATACATTTCTTTCTAATTTTTTGGAAAAACCTTTCACTATTTGCCTAAAATAATAGTAAGATGATCTTTTGCATGTTTGTGTCCTCCAAGTCTTTGACCCTAAAAGGTTCAAGAGCATGTTGGATCAAATGCGATAGTCCCTATACCTGTGGGGGTAGGGCCCAATAAAGTCCTTAACACCAAGTGTGAATCCACCCTTGAAGCAAGCCTCTTTTGCCGCATCTCGTTCATTCTTGAAAAGACATTTCTTATGTAGTCATGGAACATGATCCCAATTTGGACCAACAACGATTGCATACCGTTGTAGTACCTTGGCCATTTCAACACATGTCCATTGAATAATTAATTAATTTTGAAAAATTCATTTCAACACATGGAATATTCTTAAATATTCACTCTTTTTTTAACAATACTTTTTTATTTTGAAGAAATAATTTTTGAAAATTTGAAAATTTCTGAAAATAATATAATTAGTGTTGAATTGGCCAATGTACTAAGGTATATACTCCAATTTGAAACTTGGGCGAGTGAAAATACTCAAGCTTAATTGAGCTTGTGGAGAGATTGTGGCTTCCAAATGTGAACACAAATCTTTGACTCTTGTAGCCTTTCAATTTTGCACGTAGAAAGGTGTATGGCTTTTGAATGAATGGCTCATGACATTTTTGAATATGAATACTTTGTAAGGTCAACAAGTATAAAGGAGGATTAGAAACAACAACAAATGCCATGTAAAAGTCACCTCTAATCTCATGTGAAGTCGAATACTCTAGAGTCTAGATATGCTTTGATGCAGGTCTTGTTATGTGGAGTAAAAGTGAATGGTTTTGTTTAGAGGGGTAGTTTTTGGCTTTGCCTACCAAGGCAAGGATATTGTGTGATTGAAAAGTTGGTGAATGTTTCGAAAAAAGAATTAGCAAAATTAGTTGAATTCAAGCTAAGAAAAACTAAAAATTTAAAAACTTCTCCCAATCCTTTTGGTCCAACAACAAAGAAGGTTACTTCTACCCTTTCCTTTTTTCTTTTTTTTTACTTTCATATCTCCATAATTTGCCAAAGTTGGCTAAATCTGCCTATGGATATGATCATCACTTTGGCTAAATCTTCTTATTGATGATTGTCACTTTGGCAAAAAACACAAGTTGCAAACCAAAAAAAAGAAGCAAAAAAAAAAGCATGGATTAGTTCGTGATACAATAGCAAGTGAGATGTTATGACTTGTGACATAGGTTGCGGTGGGTGCATTTAGGCCATTCAGTTTTGACCTTTTTTGTTTGTGATGGGTACTTTTTTCTTTTCGGGATTGACCTCTTCCTAACATAGCCTAGTAGTTGTGTTTGTTGGGCTTGCCTACCAAGGCCATTAAGGATATTGTGTTTAGATTCATTCTAGAGTATAGTAGCTTCATGGATTTTGGCCCCTAGGTAATAATAATAATAGGTTTATTTTTATATGAGAATTTTTGAAAGATAATAATATTTTTGGCTTGTGTTGAAACTTGAGATTAGTTATTATAGAGTTATGATATCTTGAAGGATTTTGGTTTCTTTTAGAGGATTTTTTGAAGATTATATTTTTGCATGGTGAAATGTTTGAGTTCTCATAATTCTTCTTTTTTGCCTTAAGATATTTTTAATGTAAATGGCAAGGCCACAGTTTGACGCACCCTTTGTTGTTTGGTGGGTGAG
This sequence comes from Sphagnum contortum, assembly GCA_963920785.1. Taxonomy (NCBI): domain Eukaryota; kingdom Viridiplantae; phylum Streptophyta; class Sphagnopsida; order Sphagnales; family Sphagnaceae; genus Sphagnum; species Sphagnum contortum. The sequence goes on along the minus strand of OY987279.1, from coordinate 21,596,644 downwards.
TTTGGTGGCTCCTCTTCTCACACCAAGTGTCAAATTTATTGTTTGACAAATTCTCTCACCAGATCAAACTTTAAGAAGCTTTTTAAGAAGAGTTTTTTTCACTTACCACAAGTGAAACAACTTTCAAACTCCCTACATTTGGTCCATCCAGTGTCAACAATTGTATAGTTCCTCCAAAGCTTTTTACAACCAACCAACCAACCAACCAGTGCACAATTATGTCAAAATTAGTCAGTTTAGAGTTTTACACTTTTTGCATTCAAACAAGATGCAATGCCAAATGTAAAACAAGGGGTGTGTCACACTTTGGCCTTTGCCATTTACATTAAAAAGTATCTTCAAAGGCAAAAGAAAGAATTATGAAAACTCAAATATTTCACCATGCAAAAATATTATCTTCAAAAAAAGAAAAATCCTCTAAAAGAAACCAAAATCCTTCAACAACACAAGCCAAAATATCACCTTTCAAAAATCCTCATATAAAAATAGACCTATTATTATTACCTAGGGGCCAAAATCCCTTAAGCTACTATACTCTATAATGAATCTAAACAAAAGTGAAAGACCAGAAAAAAAAGAAAAAAAGAAAAAAAAAAAAAGAGAATTGCTTTGGACTAGAGGAAAAGAACACATTACACAACACAAAACTGTGCAAAAGTTTGACGATCCTTAGGCCTGACAGCATAAGGGCTACCACATAAGGGCCGCCACGTAAGGTAAGGTGCAGGTGAGGTCCCCAGTGTCAGGGGAACGTGCGACAGTAAATAAGGAGAACGGGGAGCGTCAAGAGGTACTGTAGTTAGTTGGTAGGAAGGCGGAGCACGGACCCGTGGAGTCCAGCCGGCCCGGGTGGGCAGGCAGGCCAGTCCAGAAGGACGGAGTGTCTTGAGAGAGAAAGAAAGAGGACGGGGGCACGGGGGGGGCGGAAAGAAGACGAAAGGGTAGGAGAGAGAGGTGGCGGCCATCGCTCGCGCCACCTCAGGGGAAGGAGCGCACAACACCATCACCACCACCGCCTCGAGCTTGCGCTGCGTCCTGGTCGTGGTGGTTACGGTAAGTCTGCACCTCGTTTCCGTGGTCGATTGCTTCACTACTTCTTCGTTGTTTTTGTTAACATGCTTTCGTACTTCAAAGCACAGAGTGAAATCGTTCTTACATGTGCCGTATGTGTTGCAAACAAACCCCAGTCTTGTCTGTGTTTGGTGTGGTGACATACTTCCCCTTACGAGATGATCCTCAATCCTGCTAGATCTATTTTGCAGTCTGCTTTTCCCCTTCTTAGCTCCTGACAGTCTTTTGATTCTGTCTTCCTGTCTCTCCGTCTCTCTGTCTGTGATTTTCTACTGCTCCTCTGCTGCGTGTGCTTGTTGGAAGTTTTGAAACCCTCGACCACCTCTTCTTAGTCTTTCCGTAATAGTGGTTTTGTCTTTTTCTCCCGTTCTTTTGCCGTGGGTTAGCCGTCGTCTTCTGTAGCGTTAGAGGGAGACGGCGTCGTCGCATTCCTGTGGTGCTGGTGGTGGCGTTATCTCATGGCGTTTCCTGTGGAAGAGAGTTCAAGCTACTGCCGTAACGGTTCACATAGCTTTCACCTACCCTGGTTACCTTTGCTGTGTCTGAAGCCTTTGTGGAAATTGCTGTGGTTTTGATGTTGATGCTCATGTTTTTCATGTTGGAGGTGCTTGCTTGCTTCCTGGGGTAGGAGGGGTGGGGGGAGGGTTTCTTCTGTTTTAGTGTCCCTGGTTTGCAATTTTTTTCCCCCACGCCCCCAACCGTGTCTTTTTGATTGATTAATTTTTGCCCCCCTTACTCACGCAGACACGAACTCCTGAAACTCCTTTTTCTTTTCTCTGCTTTGGTCTTTTGTCTAGGCTCGAGCAATGTTTGCGGAGCTGAAGCTGAAGTAGTTATGATCAGACTTCGTTCACGGACGTCCTACGGTGGTGCTGTTTATGTGATGATGTCTACTGTATTTGGCCGGGATGGAACCCTATGTTGCGAGAAGCACAAGCTTCTTCTGCCCAACGAATGTTTTACAAAGATGTACATACTCACCTGTCAATTGTGTTGCCAGCAGCAAGTATCTTTGCAGGTTACTCCTCAGTTCTGGTGGTGTCCTGATTTTGAGGATGCCATTGGCAGGCATCTGAGCTGAGACAAGCCATTGCCTACAGGATTTGCAACTTCTGTCGAAATATCTTCTTCATTTGTGTAAGAACAGTCTGCAGCCCTGGCGGGACCAGACGCCCGTAGCAGGGCACGTGATCGGGCTGCACGGAGAGTGTTGGCCTCAGAGAAGCAGCTGTCCCCTCCCATCCAGGAGGAAATGGGGTCACATCCCTTGAGCCCCCAACAAGGGCAAGCCCGGCTGGCTGCTGGTGCTGAAACTCCTCCATCAAATCCTGGAAATGGCACCACAGGAGTGGATTCTCTTCCTTTGACTCTCCCAAGTGGAGGTAGCCGGTTTGGTTCATTGGCAAGGCAAGCTTCCATATACTCCCTCACTCTTGATGAGTTTCAAAATGCCATCACAGAGCCCGGAAAGAATTTTGGGTCCATGAACATGGATGAGTTTCTGAAAAACATTTGGACGGCAGAAGAAAGCCAAGCTATGGCAGCAGCCATGGGTTCCATTGGTGAAGGCAGTAGCAGCGGCGGACCAACTCATGGGAATTCTTTGGGTATGCTTTCACGGCAGCCTAGCCTGCAACGGCAAGGGTCAATTACTCTCCCTCGCACTCTTAGTCGGAAAACAGTTGATGAAGTCTGGAAAGACATTCACCGGAACATAACTGGCACTTCAGACAGTGGCCCTCCTGCAGGCAGTGGGCCACAGGAACGGCAGCAAACATTTGGAGAAATGACACTGGAAGACTTTCTGATGAAGGCAGGAGTGGTGAGAGAAGATATGGAAATTGGGAGCCAGGGATTTGGTCCATTTGTTGGTGGTTCAAGTGAAAGAGATAGGTTGGGTCAAGGTCCCAGTGATCGTGCAGGTGGTGAGAGTGTACCCACTCTCTCACTCTCTCCTGCAAATGCTGTACCTAATCAGGCAACTATAGATGCAATGCAAATTGACAGCTTCAACAAAAACCAAGCTGCCTCACAGCAACGGCAGGTACGTGCTTTTGAGAGCTGATGTTCACCTGTGTGGATGGCTGAATGCTGCACTCTCTCAGAGCAGCTGTAGTTTTTTCATTTCAAACTGTGGAGTCAACTTTGAGGCACATTGGATGTATTGAAAATTCTGCAGTAAGGCAAGTGAACACTCAATTGACATATACCTGTAGTGTTCTTGATAGGGCCCAAACTGAGCTGTGGGGGTCTAACCTGCTTATCAAGTAAATGGGCTCACAAGAATTTGGCCTATTCTTTTGCATGATGCACTGTTGTGACTGAGATTCTGTTATGTTCTGATGCTCACTTTTATGGAATTTACAGGAAGAATGGCTCCGGGGTATGGCACAACAGCAGCACCAGCAACAACAACAGCAGCAGCATCAAATCATGCAGCACCATGCAGCAGAGGTAGCTGCAGCAGCAGCATATGCCAATGCTGCAGGAAAGAGGATGGGAAATGGTGCAGGGCCAATGGTTGGCATACCTGGTATGGGTATGCCAGGGCCAATGGGTGCGGTCATGGGGCCAGGGATGGCAGGTGCAAACTTGGCAATAGGGATGGGTGTTGGAATGGGACCAGGCATGGGAGTTGTGGGAGGAGGTATGGGTGGTGTTAACATGGGACTTGCAACTGGATCTCCCCTGAGCGCTGATTCAGATGGTGGCCAGAATGGATTGTCTCTTTCACCCATGCAATATGGGATGGAAGGTCCTCTTCGAGGCAGGAAGAGAGGTGCAGATGGCCCAGTCGAGAAAGTGGTTGAGAGGCGACAGAAACGTATGATAAAGAATAGGGAATCAGCTGCACGCTCACGTGCCCGTAAGCAGGTCAGTGAAAGGTGTAGTTGCCTCTCTATAGCAGAGTTTTGCAGCATCATGTCTTCCAGCATGTTTTCCAAGAAGTTCTCCCTGCTCATTGCAGTATTTTTCTTAGCAGGGGAGGGAGCATTTGTCAGGTGATCTTCATGAAGGTTCTTATCTGTTTCATGCAGGCTTATACTGTGGAGTTGGAAGCAGAGGTCTCTCAGCTGAAGGAAGAGAATATGAAGCTGAGAAAGCAACAGGCAGTGCTCAAGAAAACTGTATGTCCTTGGTTAATACTCAGGAAATCTATTGTGACTTGGAGGTTTCACAGAAGTCTGGATGTGTTGTAGAATTGTGAATCTTACATTCCAATGGATTCTTTTGTCAGCTTGCACTCATGTCCTTGCAAACATAGCAGTTGACAAATAAAAAGAATTTGTTGCCATGAACTAGTGCACATTCTGTGGTGAAATGCTATTGTTCATGCTTGTTGATCTGAAGTGTGATGACTGAGTTTGCACAAGATCATCTGAAGCTCTTTTGTTAGGTGTTTTCTTGTGGAGTTGACTCTAGTAGTCTGACACTTGTGCTGTCAACGACTGATTTTTTCATTCTGCTTCTGTTTAACTTGGTGTTGTTGAAGTGCTCAACTATATGTGGAATCAGTTTCATGGTTTTATTGTGTATTCTTTGGTGGGTTTGGACTTGGACTTCAGTTCAGTCCTTCTTTAACATTGTCTTTGTTTTTTGTTGGTTGGGATAAACAGGAGGAAGAGGCTGAACGGAGAAGAAAACAGGTATGTAATTTGACCCATAAGCATCAATCTCCAAGATCAATATGTCATGATATGTTGCTTAGGGTTTTGACTTCCTTCGTTTTGGTTTTTGTAAAATATTTTGGAATTGCCTGGATGTCGTCATTGCTCCGTACATGGCCAGCAAGATGGCTGAATCCAGATCATGAAATGACAAAAGATTTCTCATCCTCATCTCAACTTGGTCTGTCTTGTTGGGCCTATACTAATTCAACTTCCTTTAGTTGTGAAGGTCTTCTTAGTATGATTCATGCAGGCGAGTGTTGGCAGAAATTGCAGGCCTTCTGGTGGTTGCCATATGTACTGTGGATGCTCATGTATTTATGCTTGAGCGTACGATTTTTTGCAGATGATAGAGGTTCTAAAGACCATGAGTAAGAATCCTGTGGTATCAGAGGGGAAGATGTTGCGGAGGACACGGACAGCAACTTGGTAAATGTATGGGTTCACTCCTCTGTTCTCCATTGTGTTCATGCTTAGTGGGTTATCACTAGTAGATTGAACTGACGCTCCAAAATTTGCACATGGCTGGCTCATACTTCACCTTTTTTTGCTAGGGGGTCTGTATTGTTTAGGACTCCCTTGAGAATATGCCTTCAATGATCCATGTGTGTCTCTAGGTTTTGAGATGTATTGAACCTTGTGATGTCTCTAAGTTGTTTGGATTCCATCAAGGAATTTGTTTCAGTTCTTTGGAGCCTTAGGTGAGTGCCAGAGATGTCATGAGTTAGTGGTGAACTGCTGTATAAACAGTCTGAGACAAACCACTCAGTGGGTTTCTTAGGAATTTGTTGATATTTCGCTTTGGTTACTTGCAGTGAATCAACCCTGGGGAGATAGCTCTAGCACCAGACTGCTGCAGTGAATCAACCCTGGGGAGATAGCTTTAGCACCGGACTGCTGCAGTGAATCTTGGGTGTGGAATGTAAAGCAAATCACTCTGTTACAAATGACTTGTGTGTCCTGGTCCTGTATATTTATGACAGTTGTCTTCACCTTAATTGATTTATGCAGCTGCTAATTGGGCACATGGAGGGTACTATTTACACTGAGGGTGCTCCTAAAGGATAGTGTTTAACCTTGTCTTGCTACTGTAACAAGATGTTAGGCAAGCTTATAGCTCAGCTTTTAGGTTAGGAATCCTGGCTGACTACATACAGAAATGATCTCTCTTGTTTTGGCTTGTATGTAGAGTGGTCATTTCTCGGATAAGTTGGAGCTCATGGGCTCTACCATAGATCTGAGATCTCAATGGACTCAAAGATACCATGGAAAGCTTGTGTGGGTGTAAGTGAATTGTCTGCCTGGCTCCTTCTCTGTTCACTTTGAAGCTCTGGGTTACTGTGTGAAAATGCTTGTTAGATTTGAAGGTTACTTTTTGCTAAGAAAAACATTTTCATTTGTTTTTGAATTCAATATATTTCTAATAGATATCTATATTTGAATTCAGTAACTTTTCTGGGATGTGCATCTTTTTGAAGAAGAATTGTGTTGCACTCCTTTGTTGCTTAAATTGAACATGTGTTGAAGGAATAATAGTAAGTTGTGAATATAATTAAGTTTTTAAAAGTTAATGATTTAATTTGTTTGGAGATTCTGTTTAGCTTAATAAATAAAGATTCGAAATATATTGTAAAAATGTGTACACTTGTTTTGTTTCAGCAAAATATAAGAGAGAAAAATATGAACTGCATTGTTAAATGAGTCTTGAATCATGATACGTCCAAGCATGTGAGTCAATTTGTTGGAACTTTTGTGTGCAATGGATGGAAATTGTATGAACTATTATAAGTCCACAATGGAGGATTATGGTGATGTGGACAATCTTTGCAATGAGATCACTTGATCTCTCCTATTTAACAAACAAAGCCTCGCATGGTTCCATCAGATTCTAATAGTCCATTAAAAGGCTTTCATTCTTGTACCAGTCTGAAAAAACTGAACCCTAAGGTTTATAGTTTACGCCTAAGGAAACCACTTTGTTCTCAGTTGAATTTCCATAAACCAGCATTCAGAGGAGAGTGCACAACAGACATGTGACAGAAGATGTTGAAAACTGGAAGCACCTGAAAGAGAAGTATCCAGATGATGCATTCAGGGTTTTTCTTCGGTTTATCAGTGAGGCACTAGAAACAACGCTAGTTCTACAGTGCTGTAAGAGGCTGATTTCACAGAACCAGAAACTCTTGTGCTTGTTACCAAACTCCATCAGCCTAACCCATTTCCGGTCATTACTTCTTTTGTGAATGTTCAAGGGCTCATTCGTTCACCTTCAAACTTCAGCTTGGTATATTACAGTGTTGGTTTATTATCCACTTTCAAAACCTGCCAATTCTCCACTGAAAAAACCCAGCTTAGCAAGAAATGCACCTTCATGTGCTTTTTAAGACTGGTAGAGTTCCAAAATCAGAACTACACCTAACAAGAAAAACCCAGCTTAGCAAGAAATGCATCTCCATATGCTTTTTAAAGATTGGTAGAGTTCCAGAACCGAAACAATACCTCACATGGATAATTCCAGTGATTCCTCTTGTGTCACTTCTGGGTGTGCCTGTGGTTACAAACTAAAAGTGATGAAACACAAAGGCAGAAAACTACCAGCGGTGCAAGAAGAAAATAGGTAATAGTTGTTCTAAAATGCACTGGTGGTATTAATATAATTCTTAATATCTTTGCATCTTCAATAGGTACTTGACAATTTGAGTCAACCTGAAAAGAAAATTGTGAAATGGTCTGATACCAAGGTTGATGAAATTTCAGACAAAACAGAAAGAGAGCACAACAGCAAACTCCAGGAGGAGAAGAGAAAAAAAACACCAACTATAAAGGGCCGAGAAAAAGAGAATGCTGTGTGAAATTCATAATTGGAACAATCTGTTGAGGAGATGCCAATATGGAGGCAGAAGAGATCCAGATGTAACCTCACTTTCTCTAGTGAAGAACCTCAATGTACACAACTGACTTTTGTTTCCAGAAAGCACTGGCATCATGCTCCTGCTTGAACCTGATATACAAAAATCCTAGAAGCACCATGTCCATCTGAGTGATCTCACCTTTTCAATTGGAATGTGCAGAAACAAGTGAACCTTGAGCTTGTGGGTCTTGAAGTTTGAACTTGGGTCTTTCCTGCTGTTGCAGTGTTGATTGAACAATTCTCGTGGAATTGTGTCCGTTGCATCTGGGGTTAGCTTCATGGATGCATCCACCCCTCCTCTACCAAAAGCAAACCTCAGAAACTCTGGCCCTTCAAGGCTGGCAATTGCACCAGTTTTCCACCTCAGCTCGTTGCGTTCCACCATCCTGTACTCTCTTGCTGCTCTCCAAGAGTGCTCTTCTCCCTTCTACTAGCAGGCAACCTGGAAACTGTGTTCTGTAGATAATGTTCGAACTCCAACAAGCTCGAGACATTGTGCCTCTGAATGGGGGGGATGGGTTCATAGCTCTGATCCTTGGTTCCAGGAGTCAAGAAGACAAAGGGCCGCGGCCCTACTGTAGCCAAGAAAGCAGAGAGAGGAGGGGGAAGAGGCAAGGTCAAAACACTGGAAGACGAAGTAGCAAGAAAAATTTCAGGAAAAAAGTAAATTTGGAAGCTCCTGTTGTCCATGCGCCAAAAAGGCAAGAAGTTTGAGATACTTGTCTTGTGACATTATCGATTCTTGAGATGGACTACTGATTTGGGTTCAGGGAATTTAAGCTGGATGTGGGATGGTGAAGAATGGGTGGAAACCAGACCCTAAGAGCAAAACAGGGGAGTGATTTGATCGTTTGAGGATTGCAGAATCCGAGGTTGAAGAAGCAAGAACCCAGTTGGGGTTTGCACAGAGATGGAGGCGATGTCGTTCTCTTTGATTCAAGCTTCATCCTTTTGCAGTGCTTCAATCTTGTTCACAAAAGTCTCGCGTTCACCATCGTTAGCTTTCGCAACTCCTTGTCGCTCTAGGCAGCTTGAGGCTCCAATTCGGGTCTGCTCAGCTGTGCGCACTTCCGAGTATTCTCAAACTGGTGCCACCACTTCTTCTTCAGGTACCGTCTTCTTCTTCCGGGAGTGTTTTGGAATGTTTGAAGAGTTCAAGCGGCTATGCTTCTGCAAGAGTTTGTGATGTGTTCTTCTTCACTTGTTGCTGAGTTTTTCTTCTGCGCGTATCTTCGTGTACGTTTTGTAGGGAGCTTGGATCTGGTGAGCACGAAGGATGTGGCGGAGACAGAGGTCGCAGATAGGCAGCGCTTGTTCAATCGAATTGCTCCCATGTATGACTCTGTAAGTCTCTTCTATCTCATCTGTTCTCTGTCTGTCTGTCTGTCTATGTCACACACACACAGAGACAAACCCCGCGAGGTAACAGAAACACCTAACATTGTTGTGGATCGAGGAAAGAGATCCACCGAAGAAGGATTCGAGTTTTGTGAATTCAAGGAGATAACATCAACTTGGAGCTCAATCTACGGACCTTTGCTTGATGTTTATGATGTTGAGGGAATCTTGGTGCTGTTCTGACAGCTGAATGACTGGCTCAGCCTTGGTCAGCACAGAGTGTGGAAACGAATGGCAGTCTCCTGGAGTGGGTATGTGTCTCTCCCTCCCCCTTCCTCCCTCTCCCTTCTTCATCACCTTGAGGAACACTCTTGTTTCTCACTCTTCCTCTCCTTTCCTTCATCGCTTTCAGGAACACCTTGTTTCTCTCCCTACCTGTTTCCTTTTCTTCATCACCTTAAGGAACACCTTTGTTTCCACTTGGTCTCCTTTTCTTTGATTATCTTGAAAATAGCTTGGAACAGAATCAAGCTGCTGGAAAATTAGGTCAGATGGTTTTTTTTGGTGGCATTGGTTCTTTACTCAGTTATCCAAAACAGCAGGAATGGGACTGTCTTCTGCATCATGCTCATGAGCCTGGATGGCAGAAGCACAATCTGATTTGTTTTGAGTTACAGGAATAGTCAATAGAGTAATGGGGTGCCGTGTCCAGTACAGTGCAAAATTGGGAGATAGTGTGCTCGATATTTGCTGCGGTAGCGGTGATGTTGCTTTTCTCCTTGCAGAGAAAGTTGGACCACAAGGCAAGGTCTGCATCTCTCTCTCTCTCTCTCTCTCCTTGTCCCTTCCCTCTCTCTGTTTTATTCTCCCATCAAAGCCCTCACATGTTTCCATCTCCGCAGCACAATTATTTGTTTGCTTGTTCCATTGTCCACATTGAGTTTCATGGGCTAGTTTGAAGCCATGCCCATTCCTCCTACAATAATTCTAGTGTATCTTCTGCAAGCTGCATGTGGTTTGCTTGAAGGATATGGTCAGGATGCCCCAACCACTACCTTTTATGAACCCAAACACTACCTTTTACAAATGTGTTGCAGGTGACAGGTCTAGATTTTGCAAGGGAGCAGCTGGATATTGCAACTCAGCGTCAACTGGAGTCTGTGACTGCTTCATCAATAGACATGCAGTAAGCTGTTCCTCAATACTGTGTGTTAGTCCCCCTCACCCTGTGCTTATTGTGCACCTCAGCATTCCTTGTTATAGAAGGGATGCAGCAAAACTGGCACCCTTGCATTGACATCTGCTAATCCAGGGGAAAATTTTTGCTGCAAAATGTCACTTGTGTTTTTGGGTTCATGTGTGTAGGTGGGTTCAAGGTGATGCACTAAATCTGCCTTTTAGAGATTGTAGCTTTGATGCAATCACTATGGGTTATGGGCTTCGCAATGTAGCCAGCATTCCCCTGGCTCTTCGGGAGATTCACCGTGTACTCAAACCTGGTATGTTGCATCCTATTCTTTGGTATTGAGCAGATAGTTGGAGATGTTAGGAAGGAGGGCATTTCTTGCAATGTAGATGGGACGTTGTGGACAAGCATAGCTAATCTTCTTAGAGGATAGATATGTGCTGAGATCAAGTTTTTAGGTGTTGGACCAAGAGAGTGGAGAATTGTCATGTGATTTTTCCTCTGGTGCACTATACACCTGCTGTGTTGTAAGGCTTTGTTCCCCTTTTAAAGTGGGGCCTTGAAATGCCAGCCACTTATTTTGATCCTGGAAGGTGTAGGTTCAAAGGCTTCCATTTTGGATTTCAATCGCAGTCAACAGCAGCTTACCCAAGGCTTGCAGGTATGTTGGCACTGAATTATTTTGGTTTCAGAACCATTAAATAGTTGAGCATTTATCATATTCATTCCCAGTTTGATTTGGTCTCTTTTAGGAATGAAATCCAAAAGCGTGCAAGTGAAGGCACTTCCTGTTGACCTTTATTTGTCTGCTTCAGGATTGGATGCTTGACAATGTTGTGGTGCCCATTGCTACCCAATTTGGTGTTCAAGAGGAATATGCTTATCTGAAGACGTCCATAGCCCAGTTTCCAACAGGTAAACTGAATAGTTTAGTGCACTTGTTACCTTAATCTGGAACATAGTTGGAAGTCGCAGTGAAGGTGGGAAGTCATCTTTCTGCCAGTGTTGTTGTCACATCTCTATATTTGTGTCATAAGTCCCTGGATTGCAGATGAGTACAATGCAATTCAGTTCAGAAGATATATGCATTTTTTCTCTGTTTATTCATATGTAGCTAAAAACATTCCTTACTTCCATCCATAGAAATGCACAGTGAGCTGAATCAAGAATGGCATTTCAGGTATTCAACAGGAGAGACTTGCCTTGGATGAGGGATTTCCAAACACAGTGCACTATGAGATAGCTGGAGGTCTCATGGGGGTGCTGGTGATCACCAGGTAGCTTGGAAGACAAACCCAAGAAATTGTTCAAGTCTTAAAAGGATATGACTATGATTCTTTTGAAGTTGACTAGTGCAAAATATTACATTTCTAGATGCACACATAAATTTTCTTTACAACTTCTTCCCTTGTTCCCATGCAATTTTGAAAACTTATCTCTTGCAGTTGTGATGATTTTGTTGCTCCAGTTAGCATCCTTGTTGTTTGTCCTTAATTTGCTCATAGAGTTTTTTCATTGGCCACACACTGCATCTAACCATGATGGATGTGAGGAATAACCATGAGGCTTGGGCCACACATCTTCTGGAATGAAGGATCTCTGAGCTGACATAAGAGAGCATAGCAGCTGAAGAAGCATCAAACTCACTGGACAGGGAAACATCAGCACAAAAGAAACTCATGACTTTGATGCAAGAGAATTGCCCTGTCCAAAACTCCATATGGTGACACCTAGATCTCACCATCACTTTGCTGCCAGAACGAGTGTGTGATCAAAGCCACAAGTGGCATCTAAAACATTGACACCCTCGAGGCTTTCCACAGGAATAGGGAGTGGCTCATCTGCAGAGCTACCCATTCCCAATTTTCCATTCTTCCCACTTCCCCAGACCCATAATTCTGCTTTTGATGTCAAAGCAAGAGAGTGCACCCGACCCCCAGCTATTAACACAACACCTTCTCCTTGCAGCTCCTTAATCTCCCCTGGTACAGCCACATCTGGCTGTCCTTCTCTGCCAAGCTGGCAGCCTGCATTCCAACCCCATGAAAAGACAGATCCTTCTGAATCCAAAGCTAGTGAGTGACCAAGCCCTGCACCAATATGCACAATCTTCTTGTCTCTGAGGAGGCCATGAACAGGCTGCAGTGTCTCATCTGCTGTCAACATGTTCAGTTGAGTTGATAGATTTGTTGTTTCTCTCCCAAGTTGCCCCAAACTATTGTCCCCAAAGCTGAACAAATGCCCTTCATCTGCACAGCAAATCAAACCAATTGTGACATTTGTTGTGGCTGCCACCCTGGACCACCATTTCATGCAGACTGGGACACTTCTTAAGGAAAGTTCACTATGGTCTATGGATCATCTGTAATCAGAATGCTGGTGATGAATCTAGCATGTTTCCACCACCACAATCTCTTTCTTTGGTACAAAACAATGGGCCATAACTGCCAGATTTATGATAAAGGATAGAAATTCTCTTTGGTGGTTCCCAAATGCAATCCTCTCTCAGCAACTACATGGAAAAGGAAAAATGGGTATTCATTCAGAGGTGGCGTTAGATAGTTCAAGCACACTTTGACCAACAACTTTGAACAGTGGGATACACTGCCTGGAGTCTCTCATCAGGTACTAAGAAAGAAGCTCTATTGACCACAACCTTAATGAGGGGAAAGATCGGTAACAGACAAGCTCTATTGCTACTGCATGATCACCTGTGAGTGCGAGGGAGTGATCAAATCCACAGACAATATCAGAAATGTAATGAGAAGCAAAGGCAGTTACAAAGCATGGCTTCCATGCCAACACAGGTCTGCTCTCACTCTCCATCTGTTCTTGCACTTGGTTGTCTGCCAGGTCCTGTATAATTGTTGTATCTCTCTCCTGTTCAATTGTATGTGGTACAGCATCCCCTCCTGTTGATAAGTAATCCTCTGGCCAGAATCCAAGCCGCCCATTTGCAGCATAACCCCAGCTGTACAAAAGCCCATCTGTTGTTCGTGCTAATGCATGACCCCACCCCAAAGATACCTGCAAATTTCCACTCATATGCATTACGTGCATCTCTGCATGAGATAACTGTTGGGTTCACATCATCATCAGAATCATCACTCATCCTGGCAACCTAAAAAGTGAAATGAAGTCTCCTGAGCTTTTATATGTATACAACACTGAACATTCCACATATGTCAAAGACAGGGTTTGGAACAATTTTCTTTATTCAAGGAGAAACAGATTCTGTCATGTTGGCCAGATCAACATGTCTAGCAGAATCTCTGGTAATAGCTTGATCCTTCTTTCCAAATACCAAAGTCAGTTGGAATGAGGATACTTATGGGTAGTAGTACCTAAGCACCTGTGCCACTTGGTGACCAGCTAGTGCTTCTACCCTTTGTGGTACCAGAGCTTGTGTGATGCCTGGGCCCAACCCGAGTTGACCACGTTTGGACTTCCCCCATGCCCATAGTGAACCGTCAGTTGCTATTGCCATAGACACCACCCCTGACCCTGCTGCTGCCTTCACTTTTATGTGCTCCAAGCCCTTCACTCTTTCCGGTTGGTGCCAAGTTTCTCTGTAACAGCATTCCCAAATGTTCAACAGCAGATCGACAAGATCTTACAGACTACAGAATAGGTGTCAAAATGAATGTTGGTTGGTTGATTACACAATCAAGAATTCAAAAGTGTTAACAGTGGAATTCCAGGGTTCAGGGTTTATGACACCACAGAACAGTAGTCAGTGATGGAGTGTACTTGAAGTTGGAAAACTGCAGAACCTTCATCAATCCTGAAGAACACATGGATAGAGGGCACAGCTAAGTTTCCAGAGCTGCAATTAGCACAAGGAAGTGTGCGCAAAACACAAAAGGCATGTTTTTAGGAGAAGTTTCTACCTGGAGTCAGAATCCCTCACACCAAGCTGCCCCTCTGAGTTGCGACCCCATGCCCAAAGCTCTCCGGCCTCTGTGACAGCCATGGAATGATAGTGCCCTGCTCCTAACCCCACAATATCAGACCCTAAGCTTGGCACCTCCATTGCTTCATACGCATCCCCTGCAAAGCTCTCTGTATGCCCCAAAGCCCCACTACTCCCATCACCCCAACTCATCACCACCCCCTTCCTCAAACTCTCCTTCCTTGCTTCATTTCTCGTGTTTGCTTCTCTGCTCTGAAGTTGCCCATTCTCTTCCTTGGCACTGATGCCGATCTCCTTGTTGCAACCACCTGAAAAAACGCACACAAAGAAATACACTAAGTAACAAAATTCCTCATTCCTCTCTCTCTCTCACTTTCCGCTCTTTCTCTCCGCTTCATGCATGTTGCAACAACACCCATCTCTCAGTCCTCTCTCTCTCTTTCTACTTCCTTCACGTTGCGACAACTCCCAACTCTCAGTGCACATCAATTTCTCGCCATTTCTCCATTCCCTGGATTCTTCAACAAAATTCATTCCTTCAGTGCGTCTATCCCCTCGATACTTCAACAAAATCCATTCCCTCACTGCACCCGTTCTAAAACCCTTTCTTTCTACTAGCCGGTGAAGGTACATATTTTCAACAACCCATCTCTCTCTCTCTCTCTCTCTCTCTCTCTGTGTCTCCGTCCTCAATCTTGACGACCCAACATCACAACACACTTACAAAACACATAAGCAAATTGTGTTGAGCATTCACCTTGCAAAATGTGGGCACAAACTGGCCTCCACTGTGAGAAATAATGTGGCAGGAGGGTCTTCACCAAATTGGCTCTCATACCTACAAAACTCCACAAAGTTTCTGACAAATGCAAAGACAAGGCTATTATATATTACCTACACACAACAGCCAGCCAACAACAGCCAACAACAATCTCAATATTTCTAACAGCAACAATCTCACCAATCTCAAGGTGTAACCACAACAATCTCAAGATATGTAGCAGCAGGAATTTCAAGTCTTGGAAGAATTGGGGAAAGCGAACAAGGGTTAATTTGCGATTCGATCACCTACGTTTGCACACAGAACAAGGGTTTTAAGAAAATATATTGACCACTAGGTTAAGCAACGTAGTCTGGACACGTCTGGTTAGGTCCATCGTATTATTGTTCTTTGCAAACAAAGAAATGCAAGATAAAAAAAAGAAGTGGAAGATACAACATTTTTTCTGTGGAACTTTAGTGTTTTTAAAAAGTGTTGTCTTCACCAGTTTTGGTGGGCATTTTGATATATTTTGAGAGCTCTCCTTTGGTATGAACTTATGGATATTTTCCCCGGGTATAATTACCTTGTTCTTCCCATACCTAGCTATCATTGTTGGGTATATTGTTTTTGTGCCTGCATCTGGAGGAGTCTAATTTGTATAATAATATGATGAAGTGCTTGACTGCTCAAGGTGGTTGTAGTAGGAAATGCAAAAGGATTGCATTGAGAGCTTGATTGGGAGTGAAAAATCTCAAAGTAAGGTGTGCAAGCATTGTTGTTACAGGGGAGCAAGCACTGCCAGTGCTGGACAAGCTTCTACAAACCTTCAAGTGCTTCTAAATCCAGTCTTTTGTCAGCTGTAGGTATTCACTTATCTTCTCTACTGCATTTTCTCTTTGCTCAAAGTAGTCATCAATCCCACAGCTTGATGATTATTTGCAACAAAGTTGTCATCATGACCTATGAATCACCAGAGCAATTGAGCTGCAAATGATGAGCATCACCAGTTTCTTAGTTGTGAACCATGCTGGGATGTATGGATATGGCATCAGGTGTCTCCAAAGCTTCAATTTACAGACCACTTTGGCACACATGTCACATACAAGGCCACTTTAGAGAAACCCAAACAGCAGATGGTGAGCATGTGACCTGCAAGCAAGTTGGAGCTGCATTTTCTCTCTTGAGAAAGTGGCTAACTTAAAGAGGCTCTTTGGTATATATTGGTTGCAAAAGATGCTGGTGGAGATCTCTGCCATTGCTTTGTTCTAGAATGGTGAACATTTTTCTCATCCAGATCAGAATTTTGTTTGTACATT
This sequence comes from Sphagnum contortum, assembly GCA_963920785.1. Lineage (NCBI taxonomy): Eukaryota > Viridiplantae > Streptophyta > Sphagnopsida > Sphagnales > Sphagnaceae > Sphagnum > Sphagnum contortum. The sequence continues at coordinate 21,580,478 of OY987279.1, read as the reverse complement.
GAAGCTGAGTTCGTCCATTGATGAGGTTACAGTCAAAACCAAATCTACTTTCACTGACCCATTCTCTTCATGTGCAGGGACTGCAAATCCTCCTGCAAGTTTTTGAGCACACAAATCATGAGTTGTGTATCTGCTTGTTGTCAATCCTAGCCACAGCATAGGAACTTCATCTGTTGTTGCTGCAATTGGCAGGACACTATCTTCCAGGAGGATATGATCAGACAGGTGCAAAGCTTTTTCACTGCGTGGTGGTGATTCTTGAAGCTCCAGACTCATGTAGAAAAGCCATAAACAAGAAGAGATCTTCTTGCATCATGGCATTGCTCTTTTTTCATCAAGGCATCATACATGTTCATGACAAGGAGCTTGAAATTCAAGATAAGTACTGAGTACGGATGAATCCTCGACCTTGGAATCTCAAGTCCTCACAGCAAAGTGCCGTGCCAAAGAATCCACAACTCCTCCAAAGCTCTGAAACTTGTCACCGACAATGTCAACCTCAATACCCAGGCGTGCTCCACCTTCGGCTGTCACCGGTCCATGTGCCGCCACCACGAACTCCCTCCTACTTCGCTTCAAATACTCAATTCCAGACCCCATTAGAGCATCAAGGCTCTTGATCAAACCCTCAACTTCAGCTGTACTTGTAAACACCAGAGCATCAACTCCATCCCTAGCACCATCACTCCGCTCTTGCAACTTTGTGGAGTTTTTCTCCCATGTGCTCTGTCTCTGAGCTCTTTGTAGCAAAGGTTGTGCACACTCTTTGCCGGCCCATCGAGTGATATAGGCATTCAGTCGGACAGGAACCCATCCTGCCTTTTCCAAACCTCGCAAGAAGTTAGGCACCACAGGAGGCTCCTCGAGTTCAATGACAAGAGGCACGGGACAAAGAAGCCGCTGTCCCTTCCCTTCTCCAAGCTCATCAACCAAAGCTTGCGGAGAAGCTACGGAAGGCACAAAATAACGCACCCTGGAGTTGGCCCGCAGCAAATCCAGTTCTTCCAACAGCTCCGCATCCCGTCCTAGAGCAGCGACGAGAAACGGCTCCCCGTCTTCTCGCAGAATCGAAGATTGCCCTGCAATAGCCTCTGCAAAAGCGTAGATCCCAGCACGGGAAGTGAAAGCAATACCTCCATATGAATCCAGACCTTGAGAACAACAAACATCCTCAGACCGATCTCCCTTGCCGAAGAGCTTGGATTCAAGCTCCCAGCGAGTATCAGCTCCAGTTTCTGTGATTATGGTGGGACACCAAAGAGGACTACCTCCTGCCTTCTGCAACGCAGCCGCGAAGCGGCCCGCATACTGTTGGGGTGTGGTGAAGGCCACAACACGTCCTTCCAGTGAACTTCCCGGCCTATCCGGTTCATGACAAGCACGAAATCTCAGCAACCTCCTTCGATACTTGTATTGTGCAACACCACAAAAAGACTGCAGACGCAAGTGGAGCTGCTCTCGAGGCGTGAAGTGGAACAGAAAGCATGCCTGCAACATGCTTCTTCTGCCCTAAAAAAAACAACAACAATGATGCAAAATCCCAACTGCAAATAGTTCAAACCCACCAATTTCGAGCTCCAAGAGTTCCAGACCTGGATTTTGGATTCTTGCTCAGTTTCTAGTTCTAGCTCGAGAGATCACGAGGAGATCACAGAGAGATGCACAAGGAGATGGGAGTGAGAATTGCACAAGGGGATCAAAATGGAGTTTTGAATTCTGTTTTTCTTTTTGGGTTTGTTCATTTGTTTCGTAGCGTTTTGGGGTGGAACTTGCTTCAGGAAATGAAATTTGTGTGCTCGTCACCCAATTTTTACAAACTAATTACTGATCCAAACAAATACTCCTTTTCTTATTTACCAAATCTTTTGTAACAACTTTGTATGTTTGATTTGGTAAGTATTCCTCTTTACCTACCCAACAATTGAACTGAATTGATTGTTGCACATGATTTTTAAAAAAACCTCACATTGTGTGATCACAAACTCGTCTTCTTTTCCTACTTGGATCTTTTTATGAATAGTGTTTACTGATCAAGGTGTATATAGACATGCAACAATTTTCTTTTGGTGTATGGTAGTTTCCCAAGTTTTTCGACCATGATCTCTGTAATTTCAACATGTATTTGCACACATGAAGTAAGTAGCATCATGCAATTAGAATATTGAGCATTTGCTTCTTTGTGTTCAAATTTGATGTTTTGGCACCTGTTTTCTTTGAATGACATGGATTTTGATACTTATGCAACAAATAACATAATTAATAACCCAACAACATAATATTGTGTCAAGTGTGATTATTTTTCAAATTTAATGTCTATTACAAACAAAACCATCATGTCGCTTTCCAAGGAACTTCACATTGTCTTGTCTTGAACTTCACATCATGTCACTTCTTTGGTATGGTAATAAATTATTATAAGAAAATTACATTTTTTTGTGATGAAGTTGAATATAAGTTCAACATGTCAGTTGTTTTGGACACAAGAAATATGTTAGGTGATAGTGTAGTCTTTTTGAACATGACTTCTCCTTATGTTTGTTCATCACATCAAATTGCCAAAAAAGGTGGAAAGATAATTCAAGGCATGAAATGTTCATTTTGAAGCATATGTTGTTTCAAGTTAGGCTCTAAATAGGTTCTAAATAAGTTAGGATTAGGAGTGAAAGGCATGCCCCCAATATGACACACCTAAAAGCCTAAAGAGGTAAAAGAACACGAACTTGCTCCTTATCTTTTACTTTTGAAAAAAACTCAACCAAATGGGCTTTTTTTTTGGGTAGCCTTCTATGGAGGAAAGATGAGAATGTGGAGGCCACCCAACTACCTTTTTTCAACCTGGTACCAATATGGGTAGTGGTAATTTACTGGAAAAGATCAACCATTGATTAAAAAAAAACCCACCAACCCAAAAGGGAAAGGGAGAAACACAAAGAGAGGAAGTCCAAAGCCAACACGCTGCCCAAAAATGAAAGGGACGAGAAAACATCTGCCCAGATACAAATCCCAAACCTAGTCCTTAAACCTCTCACAGGTTGGATGAAGCAAATTAGACAAAGAGAGTGGAAGGAAACTTGAAAGAACACCAAGCTTGAAATAGGCCTTGTAAGTGAGGATGGCCTGCCTCAAGATGATGAAGCTTGGTCTTTTTGCAAGGCTACAACCACCTTCTACTTATAAAATGCCTATAAAACTAACAATGGAAGGCCTTTGGTGCCCTTAGTTGACCACACCATATTAGCACATTGGCGCAATTTTTTTTAAAATGGTAGTTGTTGAAACAAAACTTGTTTGAGCGAGATCGACAATGACATCACCTAAAGTGTGGACCCAATCTGTGAATTTCATTGTCATTGTGAAGATTAAAGCAAATGCAAAGGTGTCAAAAGAACATTTGTTTACTCACAAGAAGCATGAAATTTGGCATCTTCAAAAATGGTAACAAAGGCATTTTGTATGACATCATGAAAAACTATCCCCTCATGAAAACACCATAAGAAGTGTATCCCATTCAGTCTATGCATTAATCGTAGATGCGATGGGCTAAACCTAAAACCATTGGGTAAGGGAAACCCAACTTGGTGCACAATGTTGTGGAAAATATGTCAGAGATCATATGAAATGATGGGATCAATGGGCATGTAAAGAGCCATGCCCTTGAATCCAAGGCTACACACGATTTCAAACAAATGCAATGAAAATCAATAGTCATGTATAAAATGATGTTGAAAATTTATGCTCTCACAATTTTTTTAATATGTTCTTTGGCAACTTATTTTTTATCCAAAGATTGTTCAAAAGGGGATGCAAACTTGGACTTATAGGGGAAAGATAATTTCATGTCATCTTTAAATTTGTTTAAAACAAAAGCATCCTTAAACGACATGCTCCTATAGCTTCCAATATGAAAAGGTGACAATTTTATAGGAATAAGGAGGCAATGACTAGGGCAGTAAGAGCCCAATTCCCTAAATAGGTCGCCTAGGGTAATGGCTTGAACTAAAAGGAACCCTACACCCCCACTAAAAATGGGGAGTGAAGCTTCTTAACAAACCAAAAAACTTTCAAGACATTTTAATGAACATGTACCTAAAAGTTTTCCAAATATTTGGATGAGAGTTTAATCAAAGGATGAAAGTTGGTGTTGGAAGCTTGGAGGGGGGCGGGGACCACACAACAAATATGAAAACCTTTGGGCAAAACATCACAAAAGGATCCCAAAGGCCACCTAAATGTCCCTTAACTTCAATGTTTTCTTACATGTTGCACATTTTCATTCAAAACCTCTTGAAAAAAGGAAGAGGCAAAGGCAAGTGTGTCGCAAATGACATTTGCCATCATCATTGCCAACATCACATTCTTAGTTCAAAGTCAAAGCAAAATAAAATAGATAAAAAAATAGACATCTCCATTTCAACCTTGCATCATTCATATAATTACTATAAAATAACATCAAATTAGGTGAAAGTATGTGTCAAGTAGCATCGATTTATTATGTGAGGTTTATTAAAATATAATTTAAAAAAAATTATAAGTAAATTAAAACGTAGAAAAAAAAATACATTTGAAACCAATTGAAAAATATGTGTTCAAACCTATTGTTTGGGTAGAAAATTAATGAAATTGATATGCAATAAATTAGGAAATGAAGATCAATATATGTTTTAGCAAGTCATAAAAAAAATCTTTTTTTTTGTGATAAGAATTTACTTGACACCTATTTGAAACCAAAAGAACAAGTTGAAAAGGAGAAGTCAAAAACTACTTATATTGTGAAAAACTTACTTAAACCTATTTAAACAATTTGAAATATGAATATTAATGCACATTAGTGTAAACAAATTTTATTTTTAATCATTGAAATGAAAAGTTTCAATGTTCCACAATTTTATAATGGATTTTTTTATTATTTTAAATTTATTTATTCCAATTTCGACAAGGTAATCAATAAGTTCATTTTATTTTGCTTACACCCTCCATTGTTAGTTCACTTGTAATTATTAATTATCAGTTTAATTCATTCTTAGTTTGTCACGGGCCACATCAATAGACATGGGCCACACACAAAACTTCCATGGAGGCTTTCTTGAGTTAAATCCACAAGGGGTATAAATAGAGGTAGGACCTTTAATTACTTTTAGTTCATTCAACACTAGTTTTGGGTACATTTCTTTGTCACAACTTTGTTTTGTTCTTGTTTCATTCGTGTAATCAATTTTTATTAGATTCTTGTCTTGCACATGTCGTGTTCTTGTTTTGCAATTTGGATTTGGAATTAGGCTTGTTTGTGTTTTCATCTTGGTTAGGAAATTTTATAGACTTGGTTGTTTTTGTGCCCTATTATAGTTTGAACAAACTCCCATCACACCTATTTTCCTTGATTTTGTTATAGTTATCCTTTTTTTATGATATCATGTCTAAATCTAGGAAAGATGCTTTTGTGTCCATAAAAATATCCTTGTTGTCTTTCAGAACCTACAATAAAAAAATCATGCTTTCAAAGTTTTGAAATTTTGTCAACCAAATGTGCCTGATCATCCAACTTCATCTTTATTAATATTCGATCAATTCAACCTAAATTGGACTTTTCAACATTTTGTTGTTAGGCATGGCCCTTGTTTGTTTGCACTTTTGTTGGAATGCTAATCACCCCTATTTAATGATTTTGAAGCATTTTGTGAAGATTTTATCACCTAGTTTGGAGACTTGAAAAAAAACACATGTCCACCACCAAGCTATGATCTCTTTGCCAAGGATCATGTTCAACAATAATGGATGCATTAGATTTTAAATAGTTGGCCCATGACATTTCATGGGATAAAATGGCATTCATAAGTCAGTTTTAATTTGGATTACATAATGACATGAAGGATTTGTTGTTCACCATGTCAAACCTTTTAACCTTAAATCATGCCATTGCACATGCTATTTGATATGATAACAAAAATTTTGAATGTCGACAAGAAAGGTGTTGGGAACTAGTACTTGCAACATAATGAAGTTTTGCACTTGTTATGCCACCTCACCTTTTGGCAATTTTGCCATAGGACAACCCCATGCAAATTGATAAAACACAATTCAAGCCCGTCATGGAAGAGGATAAATAACATCAATGTACAAACAATATTTGTCTATGTTACGGAGAATTATATCATGTTGCTCGTGAATGTCTGAAGAAGCATGGTCAACATGCAGCACGTGCCACCTCTATTACCAACCCCCAATTAGAAGAGTTAAAAAATGAACACGTCCAATCTCAATAGGGACCACAAGGTTGGATATCGATGCGTCATGTAGTGCAAATGGTCCCATGCTATTTTTGAATCTAGCACATGTTTTTTGGTACCAATCATTATCAAATGTAATAAGTCCATGATAATGGAAGCCTAAACACTTTTTGATTCTAATGCATTATCATGTTTCATTAACAAAAAATTGATATAGTAATACAAGTTGGCCTTGGTAAAGACGAATACACTAGTCCTAATTGAAGTCGTTAACGGTCAAAATCTTTCATCAGAACTAGTCACACATGAAATTAAAGCATTAAATGTTGCCATTGGTTTTCACATTAGTAAGGTCACTTTCAATGTCATTTCTTCTTTGAAAAATCTTGTCATCATTAGGTTGTCTTGGCTTGCTTTACATAATCCACAAGTGGATTGGTGTACAAGGAATTTCATTTTGAATTATTAAAGCATGAGGTTCCCTGAATGTGAAGTCTTCATTATAAGCATGTTTGGTGGAGTTCATGATCATGCATGTCATACACTTGAAAATAAGCATGAGGACGAATGCATGCAAGACCAACAAAAGAAGGACATTGGTGGTATGCAAAAACCCAAGTGTTAGAAAACATTGTTTTTAAGGGCAAAAGCTTTCATGCATGTTACTAAAAAAGGAGGTGCATTCCTAATCTATGTTCTTCCCATGCCAGATGCTAAATCACCTCATCATGAGATTCTTTCCCAGTATAAGGAATTCAAGGATGTGTTTGAAAAATATTTGTTGATACCCTACTGGAGCATTATCCATATGATTGCACCATTGATCTTGAAGAGGGATCAAAACCTCCATTCAAATACATTCACAACTTGTCACAAGACGAACTTGTAGCTTTTCACGAATACATTGACGAAAATTTTGAGAAGGGGTTCATTTAGCATTTCAAATATCTAATTGGTACCCCTATGTTCTTTGTCAAGAAGAAAGATGGTTCCTTGTGATTGTGTGTTGATTATTGTGGATTGAATCAACTTTCCATCAAGAATTGATACCCTTTACCCTTAATTTCAAGATTGTTGGATTAATTAAATCATGCCAAAATGTACACCAAGATTGATTTATATGGAGCATACAATTTAGTGCATATTCAAGAAGGTAACGAATGGAAGACAATGTTCCAAACGCATTATGACCATTTTGAATACATTGTGATGCCTTTTGGCCTTACCAATGCACATGCTATATTTTAACATTTAATGAATGATGTCTTTCGTGAGTACTTGGATGATTTCATGGTCTATTACATCAATTACATCATTATTTTCTTAAAGAACATGGAGGACCATGAACACCATGTATGTCTTGTCTTGAAAAAGATCTAGGAAGTCAGGCTTTATGCCAAATTGGAAAAATTGTGAATTCCATTAATTTGAAATGGAATTTGTTGATGATGGATTTAACAAATGAAAAGCTTATAATTCATGAACAATGCAACTAATGCAAGGGTTAAGGCCATGGGAACAAGGGCTTTAGTAGTTCAAACATACTTTTTGACATGCCCCAAAGTTAAATTTTGTCCCAAGATAATGAGATTGGGATGGGGGGACCCAAAGGGGATGTGCTTTTTAAAGGAGGTTTATTTCAAGATAATGATGCCATAAGGGTTTAGGCATGATAAATGTTTCACTTGAAGTTCTTTTTGAATAATGTTTAAAACAAAACATCACAAACATGCCCTATTTTTCTATACTCAACAATTCCCCTTTGAAAAGGGAAAAAAAAAAGTGATTGTGGGAAAAGAAGGAACAAGTTGTAAATAACATATGGACGGTTTTGATTCAGGAAATATAAGGGAAATTAAAAATTAAAATGCACCTCACACTTAATTTTTTTTAATTATTAAAATATGTGAATATAAATCTGACAAAAGGAACTTTAGATGGAATATCCCAAGGGGGTTTAGACTAGATACCAAGCCCAAGCCAACTAGGAAAGGGAGGGACCTAAAAGAGTACTAATGACAATTCTTCATCACTTGAAACTAAAGTTCAAAAAGTTTGATAATATTTTTGGTGATGAGATAGGCCTTAAATCATAAAAAAGGCCTCACATGTGAAACATAAGACATCACATTGATGAAAGGCCAAATTCGAACTCTCAAAAATAGTCAAAAGATTACTTGGGACATGAGTTTGACAAATCATCATGTGAAGAAACAAAAGGGGAAAACCAAAAATGGATGCCAACACTATAAAATGATTTATTTTTTTAAAAGGGAAAAAGAAAGGAAAGAGGAAGCCCTAGTGGGGAAAAACAAACATGAAAACTAAACCTCAAAAAAACCAAAGGACAATAAAAATTATGATCGGAAAAAGAAACTATGGGGGAAAGGAAAAACCAAAGACAAAAAACACTAAAAGGGACAAAATAAGGACCATGTAAGACATTGAAATAGGAGAGGAAAGATGCACTACTAGAAATCTTGTCATTTGCAACTAGTCACTATGCAACTGGCATTCAACTAGTTGTCATTTGTAACTATCTTGGTCATGTTTGCAACTACAAATTTGGTATTGTATAATTTTTGGGCCATATGGTTGTGTGTGCAACTAACATGCAACTAAATGTGTATAACATGGACACGTGTCATAAAAATAATGGCCTAAACTTATACATACTTAGATATTATACTTAATATATCTACATAGGCTATATATAATAATATTATGTACTTCTAGTACTAAGGTTAACCCCATGCTAACTTAGGCTAGTCTAAACTAGCCTAGGAAAATAAACAAAAAAGTTAAACTAACCATGGCTAAATTTATTAAATTAAATTGATTATGGTTAAATTAAACTAGCTAGGCTAAAATAAACATGGCTAAATTAAGTTAAATTAATTATGGCTAAATTAAATTAGGCTATAATAGTTATGGTTAAACTAAATTAAACTATATTTATTGTGGCAAAATTAAACTAAACTAAATTAAATTAGGATAAAATAAATGTGGTTAAATTAAATTATGCTAAAATATTTATGGCTAAATTAAATTATGCTAAAATTGGCAATGGTTAAATTAAGTTAGGTTAAACTAATTATTGTTGAATTAAATTATGTTAAAGTAAGTTAAATTAAACCATGATTTAAATATGTTTGACATTATTTTATTTTGGAATTTTTTTTCAAAAAGTTTACATTTGATTAAACAAAAAATTATTCAAATCAATTTATACTAGTGGGTGCCCGTGGCCAAAGGCCACTGTGAAGTCCCCTGTGACGTGACTTCGGAGATTCTTGAGAGGGCAGGGTTTCAGGCAGGTGGTAGTGAGAGTGTGGCTGAAAGGAACGGAAGAAAGAAAGGGAAGGTAATTGAGCGAATGGGGAAAGAAGGAGGGAGCCAAAACCAAAGTAGGTAGGTTTTTGGGCGTGTTACACAAAGTGATCGGCTGTGTGTAACAAAATGCCATTCAAAAGTACCATAATAAGGATTGAGTGGAATTATAATATAGATGATAATATTAAAAGAATTATTATAAATAATCATAATTATTAATTAAATGTTTATTATAATTATAGTGATAATCAATTACATATATTTAATCAATAGGTATTATATATTTAAATTTTATTATTTATGTTAAAATATTAATGTAAATAGGCTACACTAATTAACCTACAAGTATATAAACATCCTAAGCAATTATTAATTTAAACTAGATAATAATATTAAAATCATATTTTCATGAAGTATTCATAATTATTAAATATCCTATAATCACCTTTGAAGTGTAAAAGAAAAGGAGTAATGAAAAACTAACAAGAAAAAAATAAAAATAAAAAAACTTTCCAAGTTATAAAACGTTTTTTTTTGGTTTTTTTTCTTAGGGCCCCTCCTACTTTCAAAGCTCATAACTTTCTTATTTCTTATTCATTGTAAACGATTTAAAGTGCTGTAGGAGCGCCATCTAAAGTCCTACAAATCACATTCAAACTCTAATAGCAAAAAAACAACATAAAATGAACTTTCTAGGTGTTTAAGAACCGGCCTCAATATTTTTTGAGTTTTTTGACCCCTTTTACTTTGAGGGGCCATAACTTTCTCATTTCTAATTTGTTTTCAACGATTTTTAGTGTGTTAGATGCGCCAAGAGGACGGCTTCAAATTTTGTTTGGAGACCAAAGCAACAGAGCCTTTCCCTGACTATTATACTTTAATACAGTAGTTGCATCTAATGTGCAACTAGGCTAGTCCATGAGGTTTGCAATGGAATGTTTTAACCCATATCTTTTGGTTTCCAATTCTATTTGGTTTAGTATATAACTAGGAGCAATAGATATGTTGAAACCAAATATCAAGTGCCATTGGGGATGAGTAAATGAAAAAAGCTGGACCTTCATGAAATGGTCAAATTTAAAAATAAAATCGGATTATTTTAAACCTATTTATATAATCTAAACCTAGCTATTTTTCAACCTACTTACATACCTAAACAAACTTACTTACTTAATAGGTTTTAATTATTATCTACCTACCTAGACACCACGTGTCAACATCATATTAACCATAGATTTCATTAATTAATATTTTAACAATTAAAAATAGGTGGGCTTTGATTGCCATGTGTCACCATATAATTGGTGTTAAAAATTAAACACATGTCAAATAGTCAATGAACGTTCCATGGTGTGCCACGTGTCATAATCATAATGGCAAAAACTTTAATGATTGAGATTAATCCAATGAATTTTTAATTTTGAAAATTAAAAATTAAATAAATAATGACACGTGTCCACAAACTAGTTGTCTAATTTTTAAACATGTGTCATGTTTTGATTAGTTGCATGTAGTTGCAAATAAAGTTGCACATAAGGTGCAACTATACTGGATTGGTATGTATGTATGAACATGTATACTAACACTGTATATATGTTGCATACGTAATGTCGCATGCAACTGCATGTCATGTGCAACTTGTCTTAGGCAACTGCACAAATTTGCAATTGCATTTGTTGCATGCAACTGAATTTCAGTTACAAACGACAGTTGTAAAACCCAAAATTTCTAGTAGTGACGGCCATAGTGAACCAACAGCCACCAATGCACTAGTTAGTTGTTCTATCCATTCGATGTGCTATGTTTTTTCATTTGGCAATAGATGGGGTTTATTACAATCCATTTTTTTTTGTTATTGACCACTATACTTAGTTTTTTTTTTGGGGGGTTCTTGGCCATTTCCCCCTTAAACCTAACCTCACACATAGCTACCCTATTCACCTTCCTACTTTCATAAATATTGCACCAACCTTGGTACCTTATTTATTATCCCCTACTAACATAGCTACCCTAATAAGTGGTTATCTTATTGACCTAGCTACTATACTAACTACCTACCCTAATAACCTAGCTACCTTATTGACTACATATCTTATTAACTTAACCATTGTACTAACTACCTACCCTACTGACCTAGCTACCTTATACATAACTACCCTATTGACATAGGTACTTTACAAATCTAATCACCTTGATAAGGTAACTTTATATATATATATACTAACTTGCCTATCTACTTAACTACCTTGTTAGTGTAACTTTCTTCCTACCTACTAATTTGCTTACCTACATGCCTACGTACCCTAGTAAGTTTCTACCTTGCTCCTTGAATTTCCTTTCTACTTATTAACCTACCTACTAACCCAACTACCTATCTATATGCCTACTTATTTACCTATGCACCCACCTTCCTACCTTTCCATTATGCCTACTTATTTTATATCTTCTTAAAAGAAAGTGGAAAAAATTAGGTTGAAGAGATCACACAAATGTAAAAAAATATCTTTTCTTTTGATTTTGTATGAAATTTATTTGATTTTTTTTGAAGATTAAGGTATTTTCTTTTAGTCAATAAATATTTATAGTTTAAAAGCTTAAAATTTTGGTTATTAAATTGTTTCTTATGTTATTTTACATTTGTTTGTTTTGCATTATATAATTTGTATATTTATATAGTTTTTTTGGGTTTAGGGCATATATCATTAGGAGGTTTTTTTTGTTAGGGTTTGTATAGTTAAGGTTGGAATAAGGCTTATGGTAAAATATCATTTGGATTTTTAGGGTTATGCCTTATGATTTATTGTATAGGAATTTGATTCATATATTTCATGACTTAAGGTTCTTACTCTAAACTTTGCTCATTGTATTGGGGTTTGATCTTATCATTTGTTTAGATCTATACCATAATTATGAATATCTTTTGTTTCCATATGTTCCATAGTTGTTAGAGTTCAATACTTTCAAACCCACTTTTGTACGAGTCATGATCTTTTAGGGTTGCATTTTCAACTAGGACTACAAACTTTGGTGGAATGTTGTCATCCTTTATTTCTAAAGGTATGCATTTGTCTCTTGTCAATTCTTTTGTTTTGTGTTTAAATTTTTGCAATTCAACCTCTTTTCATTTCCTAGTTATTGGATATAGAATGGGTGTCAAGTTGCATTATGTATACAACCATACATAAAGGTTTTATACCTTTACTTAGGTATTTCATATCCAATTCCTCTTTCTAGTTTTATTTTTTCATACCCAAATGCGAAGAATGCATTTACTCCCCATAACCAATGTGGGTTTTATGGCCTAAGGCAAGTATTGCATTTTGCACCTCTCAAACAATATGCATTAATGATCATTATGAGGGTGTTGTTACATGGGGTTTGTAGACATTGTTGGTTTAAGGTACAATCTGGGTATTACATATGTGAACATTTTCAATGATGGAAGGTTTAATAGCTCAATGTGGGTATTGCCAAAATTTGTTTTAGTATATGGGTTCATAATGCAATTATTGTACGTGATGTACATTGGAATGATAAGTATTTTATATCATGATGTGGATATTGTAATGTGAATTCCAAGTCACAACATCGATTTTAAGGGAGCCATGGAGATATTGCATTTTGGGTTTTTGTTGAATGATGAATGTTTAATGGTGCAAAAATTTGTCATGCTTCCTTTAATCATGGGAAGGGTTCCAAAGTCCCATTCCATTCATGTCTAGAACCCCACCAAGTTCATTTTCTCAAATAAGGATTTCGTGTGGAGGTTCGGGATACGTCATGGAGGGCAAAATAAATGACCATTCAATTTGCTTATGTTCCATATGCTCGCATCCCAGAATTTTTGGAAGGTGAATGAAGGGATATGAACATCCCTATGGAATTGAATGTTTACAAAAACTTTCCAAGCCAAACAGATGTCAAGCAACCAACACTTCAAGCATATGTGGTAAACATTTATGGCATTAACCTTTCTAATTTCCTTAATTCATATACTAAAAATGTAATCATTTATGTCTTGAAAGTTTTTTGATTTAAGTATTAGTGCAGATATGGACGAAAGGACTATCAGGAAAATTCAACCCACATTCAATCTATTAAATGAAGATGTTTAATGTCATTCTTAATCAAACATCTATACACATGGCCCAATGTGGCTAAGATCAGGATTTATCATAAGGCCCATACACGAACTGATTGGTCATTTGCACATGGTGAGCATTTCGGAATCCATTTCTCATATGTTTCATTATGTTCCACACATGTCACAAGCATTGAAGGACCACATATGGGCCCAACTAAGTTTAGGTTACATGGCCAAACAAATATAAAACAATTTGGTGGGAACATGTGAATGAGGGTCAAAACATAACACGAGATGATTTCATTCAACTTCAAGACATTGCATATTTGGATCTAAAACATAAGAAGGGTGTTGGCATTTACACATCAACCTTGTAATTTCAATTCAGTTTTGGGCTCTTCAACATCTGAAAGATGTGTTCTTTTTCCAAGATGTTGGTGAAATCGATGGGATTCAAGTCCCATTCACCATAGGTATGTAAGCACCAACTCAATGTGAGTCCATGCTATCATATCGTCATAATGGTGCCATTCCTATGGATGTCACATTTGGCACAGATGACATGAAATTCCATCTATTCGCCTCAATGGGGTTTGATGATCATCGCATGGGCGTCTTTTTAGTGTGGATCATTACAAATAGGCAAACAATTGAAAGATTTGATCGAATGGTTGAAACCATTAAAAGATAAGATGTTATTGCACATGTCACATTGGAAACCATCATGTTTTCTTGTTGATGATGCACCTCAAGAATTGAAGGCATTATAGTTAGTTCTATACCTAGTACCTACTTTGTGTTTATTTCCTTTGATATTTTTAAATATCTTCCATAAAATTCTTGATTACTTCAAATGCATTTAATGTTGTATTGACCCTATCCATTCATAGTGATTTTATTGCATATGTGTCCTTATTAAGGTCATATGGGGTATGGACAAGGTTCCCGTTTACCTTTTGTCATAACCCTAACTTTGGGCTCGTGACCAAGGCAAGGGCTTGCAAAGGTGTGGGCCAAGAGTGAGCCCGGGGGTCATTTCATGCTCTCAAGAGTGCAAGAGAGTGTGAGGGAATGAAATTCACACTCCCAAGTGAGCTCCCACTTTTGGTGTTGGAGTTTCAATGGACTCTGGAATTTTTAGAGGGTGATCGCAAGAATCAAAACGCATTGGATTGAGAAGTTACATATATCATTAAAATTTTTGTGAAACATAGATGTCTAAAATGGGTCCGCATGACCCATTTGGGTTCTTAAAACAAGAGTTATGGCTAAAAGAAGGGTTGGGAGTCAAATTGGCAATTTGATTCTTGACCACTAAAAGTCGGGAATCGCCTTAATTTCCTTGTGTGCAAGTGGCATGTCACATATTGTTGAAAATTTCTTGACAAGGAATATAACTTTTCTTTAGACCTCATCTTGATTGGAGGTTTGCAACAGAAGTTATGGGTTTCCAAAGTCACGAGAATCCCAATTTTGGGAATTTCGAGATTCTCATTTGGGAGTCCTAGGACCAAATGACATTTGGGTGTTGGCCCCGTGGCCAAACATAGAAAATACTATAAGGGGAAGGTGGTGGCTTCCCCCAAGTCCGGGCCATGGTGAGTCTTGTGAGTCTTTGTTTGGCCGTGGTTCATCCATGCACCAAAAATGCTCCAACCATGCACTAACCAACTTCTTATTTGGTTTGTGCAAGTCCATGTGAGTTTGATTTGCTTGTCATTCTTTCTAGTCCTCATCTTGGAGCTTCAACACATCCCTCTACCCCCAAAATATTGTGAGCTAGGGAGCGCACCCCACTCTTTATCTTTATGTTGTTTTCACATTTAAACTTGAAGTTGAGTCTACCAAGGAGTTTGGGGGTGTGTCACCTTTGTTGTTCGCATGTTTTCAAAACATGGTGCTTATGTGGTATTGAAAAAATCAAAGATGTGGATGTGTGGGGTGGAATCTTCCAAGACTTCCATGATGCAATGTACATGTCCATCAATCATGGAGAAACAATTGATGATTTCAAAGAGTGTGGGAGGGTTGTTGTGAAAGAAAACCTTCACAAACATAGGCTTGGTGATGCGTGAACAAGTTACTTCTAGACTATTACCATCAATTTGGTAAGTGATAATGTTTATCATGGTTTAGTATTCAAAATTCTTTTGTAATAATATTATTCATCCTGTTGCATTGTGTTTATGTTTGTAGACTTATGGATGGTGGGTGTTCGAAGAGTGCCCCATTCTAACCAAAACACCCAAGTGAACATTGAATAATATCATGGTGTGTTGAAATGTTGGTTTGTTCTTGACACAAAAAGCCTTAGAAGGCGTAGGATTGATTGGTTGGTGTGGTGATTAACATCAACTATTGCACGCCACTACATGCACACATTGGAAATGAAAAAAAGGGTTTCATAAAAAACAAGGTTATGGAGGCCATTATTACACGAAGTGTGGAAAAGGTGACCCTTATTCCATTCACCCATGTGTACTAACCAATGCTTGAGAGTGATGGAGCTTAGGGCCTATGAAGCCAACGCCTTCCCAATGTCATTTACATGGTGAAATTCCCATTCATTGAAATATTTTGTTGCACATGTGAATGGGTAATGTGAGGAAACATGTGCAAACACCAAATTGTGGTCATTTTCACATGTGTAGATATTTATCAGGAGGATATCCTTCATTACTGTGGAACATGGTATGGATCACATCGTGGAAGGTTGGGTCACATGTTTGCGGACCCACGACATATTCCAAATGATATGGAATCCAATGATGATGACGAAGATGAACATCTTGAAGGTGATGATGGGATCATGGAATTTGATGGGCTCAAGAGCACGGAGCAAAGTGATCTCCCTATGGGTGCCATTGCAAGGTCTAATGACATAATAAATTCATCAACCCCAATGGAAAGGGCATTTACACAATTGGTCATTACAATGCAAGAGATCACAAATGAATGTAAAAAAGGTGATGTGACATTTTATGAACATGCCACCTCACACATGACAATATTAGCATGTAATATTCATAACATATGCTTCACAAAGGCAAATGTAATTTTACAGCCAGGATTGGTGTTACACTGCATAGAAGATGGATTGGGAAATAATGCAAATGGCTCAAAGATTGGCATGAAATAATGCTCAATCACACAAAATGTACATTCTAAACAATGTCATGAATAAATGTCTCAATTATTAATCAAGATTGTTACCATTGGCACAAAAAAAATTGTTTTAGAATTGATTTTGTATGGAAGAAACCATAGCCAAATTTTTTTGAACATCATATATTCAACACACACATGGAGTATAATATGCCACACATGTTATTTATGTTTCCAAGTAATAAGCACAAAAAAATTGAAATGCAAAAACACGAGGATAACAATAATATTAGTGTTAAATGTAGGTATTATAATTGGGCCCAAAATCCCAGTTGGTAGAGATAAGTGTATGTGCAAGTATTGCAATTAGGCCCCAAAATCCAAGTTGGTAGAGGTAAGTACAATTAGGCCCTAAAATTCTAGTTGGTAAAGGTAAGTATGGGTGCAAGTATTACAACGAAGCCCCAAAATTCTAGTTGGTAGAGGTAAATATAAGTACGGGTATTGCAAGTTTAAATGAAAAATCAACCTTAAATGCAATACCCGAATGTTGGTCATTTCAAAATAACCCATCTAGATGGTTTAGATACCCTTAAGTGATAAACGTAATACCCACATGCAAGTCACTTTGAAATAACCCAAACTTATATGCAATACCCAAATTCAAGGTCATTTCGGAATAATGCATGTGAGGTTTAGGCTTCTTTAACCAAACATCCTACCTTAAATGCAATACTCATATGCTTGGTCATTCCAAAATAATTAGCTAATTTCAAAATAATATGTTAATAAAGATGTGTATAAAGGTTGGGGTTGTTGATTAAGAGTTTCATGATTTTACTTTGGTTCATTGAAATTGAAAAGAGGTTGTATTATTTGTGGAACAAATAGTATAATGATAATTTTGATCAAACTTATTTTGGTGCAAAAAATTTTCATGGAAAAGTTGAACCTGCAATCTATAACATGGAATAATTATCTTAAATAGTGATTTCAATAACTTATATATATATAATTAAGTTAATTAATCTGGTTTTTAAATCTAATTTGTTATTACCTAAGTAAATAAAGTTAAACTAAATGAGTAGTTAATTATTTTAAATAAATAAATGATTATGTCATTATTGATAATTAATCATTTAAATTATCTACAATATTTATCTGTTAATTATTTAATTATATGAAAAAATTTGTTTATAGTTCATTAATTATCTAAAATAATTTTTTAATCATTCATTAAATTGGGGGGAAATTTCTAGGGTTTAAACATATGTGCAACAATACAATTTCATTTTATATCTTTTTCAAAACTATTGGAAAAATTAGGTTAGAAAGATCACATAAAGGTATAATGTAAACCTTATGTGAAAACCCAACCTTATATGCAATACAAAGTTTGTAGAGATCAAAAAATAAAAAGTTCATGTTTAATATTTCTTCAAATATGTTTTTTTTCAAATACTTACATTTTTTCCCTTTTAAAGTTGGAAATTCATTTCAAAAATAATAATAGAAATTCTGTAATTTAATAAAATCGTAAACCATGTTTAAAAAAAAATCAATGCACATGATTTTTTTGTTTCATATAATAATACAAATTATCTTTCCCATATATTAATCTTATATCTAATTGAAAATTTATGTAAAGTTTTTTCTATATATAATAAATAATTTCTTGGCTAAAATAATCATATAATGGGTCAAAAACATTTTATATTTTATACATATATAAGTCAAGTCCTTATGTAAATTTTATTTTTTTAATGTATAATATTGGTTTAAATATTGGTCCAAATCTATTTTTATTTATAACATATCAAATAACACATTATATATAAGTAATGACATTATGGAATTATATTGTTGGTTCATTTCAATACATATAATATCGTCATATTTGTTTAAACCCATGGTTAAATATATTGCGATTATTTTTAATGAACTTTATTTTTAATGCGAATTAAAAAATCCAAAATATTAATAGTTAGGTATGAAAATGTTCATAAGTTCTTTGAAGCCATGCTAGAGTTTGTGTGGATTTGGAAGTTTTGTGAGGGCAAGTTCTTATGTAATGTTTTTGACACCTTCAAAAGTTGAAACATGACTTGGCTATTCAAGAAACACAACAATGTTTTAAAAAAAGCAACCAAAATCTATAGCCTTGACAAATTACTAACTTCAACAAAAGCTCATCACCAAGGTTGTCAAATTGATTAAGGTGTTGACATTAACCAAGCTAGACAACTTAGCGTAACATAAGTAATAGGTTAGTAAGTTACTTGTTAAGTAACCTAACTAATAACCTAATAACATAACTTCGGTCTATTTAGTAAGTTACCTATGTAATATAGGTTTAATATGTAGTTTACTCACTAATGTAAGCCTTCTAGGTTAATATCTTAAATGGCTTAGGTAGGTATCCAAGGTGGTTGAGCTTATTAGGTAAACCTATTAGTTACGTAGGTAGTTTATTAGCCTAGGCCACGTAAGCCTAACAAGCAATTTTATGTCTATTTTTTAATATATTATGACATATTAAGTTTAAAAAACTTTTATATATATATATATATATATATATATGTAATTGTTACAAGTATACTATTGGATTATGATTCAAGTATACAGTTTGGGACATATAAATTAATTAACATTTTTTTTACAAGTCTATAGTGATTAAAGTAAATATAGGGTGCATTTTGGGGGGAATTTTATATGTAAAACAACGCAATATTTACTTTAATATATATTTAAAAGAAAGTGAAAAAATCAGTTTGGAGATATTAGCAAATGGTAAGAGACACATTTTCCTTTATGTTTTGTTACAAATCTTATTTAATTATTAAAAAATAAGGCCAATTTTTTTAATTGGTGAAAGTAAGCACGTGGGTGTATATTGCAAAATTATCTGAAACCTTAACCCTAAATACAATAGCCATATTCAAATTCATTTCAAAATAACTGATAGATGATTTAGGTAAAACTTTAAGTGAAAGCCCAACCTTAAATACAATAGCCACATGTGGAGTTGCTTCAAAATACCCAATATGTAGTTTGGGCGGGTTTTTCGAATGAAGACCAAGGCCTAGGTGCAATACTTACACGTAAGTTCATTCTGAAATATTTTTAGGTGATTGAGGCAAACTTTATATGAAGACCCAACCCTAAATGCAGTACTCTCATGTAAAGTCATTTCAAAATAACTAATAAGTGGTTTGGGTATCCAAAATATGTTTTTTTATATACCTAAATTAATTATTATTTAAAATTAATTTTATGACAATTACTTCTCATGAATAATTATCTAAAAGAAATGATTTGAATAACTTATCAGCCTTAAAGAATTTAATTAAGATAATAAATTAAATATCAAATTATTAATTTGATTTTTAAATTTAAATTTTAATATTTAAATAATTAAGGTTCAAACAAATAACTAAATAATAATATTTTTAAAAAATATATTTAAAAATATGATAATTAATCATTTATATTATCTGAAGGAATGTTTTAATAATTCTTTAATTATGATTTTTTTTGTTGATACTTAGACTAGATTATTATGTCATATGAATCCCTTAAATATTGCATTGGAGACCTATAAGCAGGTATTGCTAAATATGCTTTAAATCATCAAATATTTATGGGCCTATATGCGGGTATTACAATGAATGTAAAACCATCAACGACTACTATGGGACCCATATGTGTGTATTGTATATTTGAAAATGGACTTATGGAATTTAGAATAGAAAATCATGTAGGTATTGCACAATGGTCATCTTGAGTTTTATAAACCTTAGACAAATTAATGTTAAATATTCTTATGGGCCTATTTAAGTTTTGATTTTTACATTTGAAATATTAAAAAGATTATGAAAAAGAAGACATATATGATTAACCATATACTCATCAAACAAGTGTGATTAGAAGAGAATGTTGTATTGATAAAAGATGTACAAAAATGTGTGGATCAAAAAATGTTAAATAGCTCAATGAAAAAAAAGGTTTAAAAAAAGTATCAAAGGACCAAAGTTCAAAAATTGGGTAGTCCAAAAAATGAAAGGGCTAAAAAAACCTTATTAACTATATAAAATGGAAATATTAAACCATATCATTATCTACTATCTTGTGTTTAGTTCGGTAAGTAGTTGCTGCATTTATAGCCTTGGTTGCATGATGAACAATGTATAAATGGCGGTGTTGCATTTCAACCTAAAGTGCATTTGTAGCAAATTCTTCCTTTATTGTGCCCTAAACTTTATAAACACCCAAAAATCACCAAATTAAACCCTAATACAACTTGGACGAAACAAAATTGGAAAAAAAAATTTGATTATTATTATTTTTTACATTCCATGAATCATTTTAGATTCATGGAAATCCAATACGTTTGTCAACTTTTGTGTTCAATTTACTTTAGTGGATTTTCAATCTTAATTTTTGACATCCCATTCCATCTTTAATTGTCGTGCATATGTAGATTGGGTGGATTGAATCATCCTTTATAAGTTTTCATCTTTCTCCATTTGTGATGTTGCATCTCGAAGCATGCTTCCCACGCCCCAGGCATTAAGATTCAACACTTACAACAGTTGCTATGAAATTAATTTGACCAAAGTTGGTTTCGATAATGGTGGACATTGTTCTACAACAATTACTAACTTATCCCACTTATGTTGGGCTTTGGCATTAATGCGACTAGCAACCTTTTGATCATTCTACCTTTACATAACCATGGCATTTCCTAAGATGTGAGCATCCATTTTAGCATGGTTTTGATGTCAAAGATTTCTTTAAAAATTGAAGGCTTCCCAGGTTTAGCCTTTTCTACCATTAAACCATGCACCTCCTTCAAATGTTTAATCGACAACCATTTGGCACAATATGCAATAATGTAAGTGCCAACTTTACTTCCATTTTGATCCAACCTTCATCCATTTTTTGCCCTTTCAAGCCATATTAAGTGAATAAGGGGGTGTTGGTGGCTGAAAGGCCCGGTTGATTTCAAGTTCTAGACCTAATGAAAATATACAAAAAAAATTCATTACTTTGTAATAAAAAAATCCTAACCCTAAAACCTTAGACATAAAAAGTTCAAAAAAAGAATGTAAGTATTGCAAAAACATAAAATCACATAACTAGATGCAACTCTTGCAATTTTAATTATTTTTAGGTATTGCAATAAAATAATCTCGACAAAAATAATCCTGTAGTTTTCATTGAATGATGGAAGCTACAGATACAATTAAATTAAAAAAAAATGTATAATTTTTTAATTTATATTAATCTAATGTATGTAAATTCTAAAACAATCTAACCCACCATTTTTCGTTCGATATTCCTAATCTGTATTGAGAGCGATTTCATCATTTGAATTGCATACTGTCATCATTGTCAACTTTAAGCCACATAGATTGTTTGATTCATCAATTTTTAATTATGATGAAGCAACATTTTGCTCCTTAGGTTTCAACTTTGATGGAACAACATTTTGCTCCCCAAATCCCAGTTGTCAGTTCTAATAAAGTAACATTTTGTTTCTAAGCTTTTAAATCACCATCACCTCTCTTGAGTCATTTTGCTCTAACCATTACAACTTTCAATATTAAAAATAAACCATCATTTCATTGTTAATTGTCAATTCTAATGAACTAGACCAAGAGGAACAAAGAAAAAGAAAAAAAAAGAATGAATGAAAATGACAATAATTGTCATTGCCTTTTTTTGTGGCGACACCATCAAAAAAAATTGACAAAAGTTGCCATCGTCATCTTCTTCTTTTCAAACACATGGAGTGAGCGCAAAATAAGGTGAGGTAGGTAGGATGGGGGAGGTAGGTAGGAGGGAAAAACTTTGGGGCAGAGAAGAGGCTGGAAAAACCAAAAACCTTGGGCAGGGGATCGGAGGATGTGTTTTTGGTTCATCCCCAAAATGGATTGAATGGCCTCATCCTCAACTGGTGCACTGGAGGCTGCTGATTCACTCCAGGCAGGAAAGATAGAGTTGGGACGAAAACTAAAATTGAAGATACAAACCGGAATGGGGGGGGAAAAATGTCACTTGTTCGCTATGCGTGCAACCTCTGTCACCGTCGCTGCGCAACCTGCATCGCCATCGCCTCATTACACCAATTATATTTATTCAGAAGATCAACTCCTCGTGTGGTGGTCTTCCCATTCCCTCCCTGCACAAGGCCATATCCGTCCATTTCGCCAACTCTCAAAGAGCTTGGCTGCCGAGTACGACGTGGATGCCACCTTCTCACTACAGCTCCCACTTGGACAGAAGCTGATGTGCGTTGTCGCAGCTAGAAGATCGAATTTGAATTCATATACTTTTCCAGAAACTTCTTGGGCTGCCCAAATCCAACTAATGAATTTTCAGGCAACTAAATTTCTCTTTGTTCAGGTCTTCTGGAAGAATCCTTGAAAGACTCCAGAAATCAAAAGCCAAAAAATCACCAGAGTACTAATAGTTAGAGCATCAGAAGTCAAAAACTTACCAGATTTCTAATAATGGGTTTCTAAAATCAAGAAATGTCGGGAAATTCACACTTGACATGCTGTTAATTGATTGTTCGAAGTTGGGAGTGATAAAAAAGTATCAGGTTTCCATAGGCAGTAGGCAAGGCAGAAGTTCTTCAAGTAACTAACTTGCTAGTACGCTACCGAGTCTTCTGCATCCTCTGAGCACCTCTGTATCCTTTGTCCTTTCCTGTTTGCCAAGTCTTCTCAAAATGTGGACAGTAACTCTCTCGGGCAAACCGTGCTTCAGAGCTTCTCTGGTACCAGCAGCAGGTCCTCCTGGTCACACGGTCCTGCAGAGGAGCTCTACGTAGAGCGACGACAACGTACTCAAACTGTGTCCCATGCCACTCAGGATGGGACATCCTCTGTTCGTGATTCAAGTGTCAGGTTTAATGTATCCTGAAAAGTGACAATACAAAAGTCACCCTCATCAAAAGAAGTCTCAATGTTAAGCTTGGCCTTCCCTCAAAGCCAGTATATCTTGACCAGGGTTGCGAGGCTAACATCCCACAAGACGTCTGAAATCCAGACATTCCAATAAAATCCTGGTTTGGATCCAAGGCTACTGGGCTTGCGGGACGTACTATTCTTGTTCAGGTGATGCCAGGAGGATATCAGGGACACTGGAGTATATCAGTGAACCTCAGGCAAGATGGGAGGGCAGATGGAGGATGTTCAACGGCACTAGGGGTTCCGAGAACGGTGACAGGGGAACTATATAGTTGGAGTTTGGCTACTAGACGACCGAGCTGATAACTTATGGCTATATAGAGCAAACCTGGGCACAGTTCACACTATTCTCTCGATGATAATGCACAAGAATGATGAAATTATGTATGGAAGTTGATATTGTGCAAATCTAGTGAGTAAAATGGTCATTAGAATTCCTGACAATCAGCTAAAAAGGAGAGCATTTGAGTATTGGGAACTGATATTGGGAGGCAAAATTGCAGGGAAATCAACAATATGACCTCTGAGAGGGAAAGCACAAAGCACCTAACAAATCAGTTTTCACATTCATCTACTTCTCCGGTGAACAACCACAGTGATAAAATTCCCATCAGGTGTGATAGACCAAGGCACCCACAGACGTTAGCAATGTGGTCTCCAAAAACTTGAAAACCCATTGTGAAGGAGAGATGTTGGAAACCCATCCTGTTCGCATCTCAGCTGCAGTTTAAACACTAACTCTTTACCACAAATAACCATGATTGAGGGTACAACCTACACAATATGAGGCCACTTTTGGTACCACTTTTTCTTCTTTTGTGTCAGAAACAAGGCACGAGCTACAATGGTTAGTCTCCACTCCAGAGATTGTTCATGTGTCTCTCCTGTATTTGATGGCCAACCCCTGTCAACGGATGCCTTCTTGGCCAACATTGTTGTCTCAGGCACTGAAGGGAAAACAAGGATAGTTCCTCTCTGCGATGCTGAGACTCCAAGAGATGTGCCCTCTCAGCTCCGCCAATAATTCATTCCCCATCTATAGCAAAGGCTCCACCGAATCACTAACCAGCCATTGCCATCTGACTATTGTTACGTCATCTAAAATCATCACTTTAGAACTTTGAGAACCATAAGCTAAGCAGTGACGAGATGGCTGTCTTGTCTTCTTATCTGAGTTGGATAGCAGGAGCAGGTTAAATCATGGTCACTCTGACATGCAATAAACAGGGAACCAAACATTTGCCATTCCAGTTTCATCTTGTGCCTAACTGAATGCACTGATGATGGTGTGTTTTCCATTTCAATGAATCGAGCGCTTGCAGTTTGTCTCTGTGAATGGACAGAACAGAAGAGCATTTGAGAATCTGTAAATGAGCCATGGGATGAAGGGGCCAATGGGGTGTAAAGAGGCAGCTCCGAGATTAGGTGCAAAGCATGTTTGTTCTTGCAACTATATCATTATCTTTTCATATAGGTTCTTTGCAATGAGTGAACCCTAATTGTATTCAGAGAGGGAAGTTGTGTCTGCTTCGAGGGTATGTATGACATTTATGACAGGATGTTTTTCTTGCATTGGAATGGGTTTTTGGGGGCAGTTTATTCAGTTTAGGTTGAAGTTTGGTGAAGAAGGCTGATGCCACGAGCTGCTACTTCTGGTACCATAATTTCTCAAAGGTTTTCTGCTACCATGATTTCTCAGGTTTCCTTGCTCGTTTGAATCTTAAGAGAATAGATGCAATTTATAACTGTAAATTTGTGAGCTAACATTGAACAACAAACTCCTGTCTTGTGCAAATAGACAAGTTTTGAACTTTCTATTTAAGTAGATGTACAGGTCAACAGGGGAAGCTCCTTTTTCTTTAGGGGTTAAGGACCCATTCTCATGTACTGTGGTGTTCCCATGTCTCATTACGGCCATAAAGGCCATACACTTCATCTCTTTGGGTAGAGGTCTTGAACCTGTCTTGCACCAAATTAGTCCTTAGAGAAGCATTCATGTTTTGTATATATTTGAATGTTGATCAAGGAAGAGAGCTTTGGTAGTGCAATTTTAATTCAACTTGGAACACTTGTCCAGCAAACTATGCCTATGTCCATAAGATGATGGCACACAAGATCTAGTCAATTGTATCCAAGGCATCAACATGAGCAAGACCTACATTCAGCAACCAAATAATTTAAGAAGCGATGGTCCCTAATTTCAAGTGGTAAATGTGAAACCTGATATTGTATACACAGTAGTGTTGAATCCACCACAAAAATATTCTTCCCATTTCCAGACATTTCCAACCATAAAATCTATTGTCCTTGAATATTGGCAATGTGGTGCAAATGTGGAAGTGGATGGCCATGTCGTTGCAATTGTTGGGCCATGCCTTCACTGTCACGGACTACGCATTCACTTTAGTTCGCTATACCTGAACACTATAAGTAGCTTGGTCCCTGTGTGAGAGAAAAAGGTGAATTTCAAGCACACGCATAACATGTACTCGGTACAAGTTTAAACTACCTGAAAATACTAAAAATTCAAGTTCTTGTTCGAGCAGGTAAGAGGAGGCAAATGATTATGATATATTTAATTTAGAACTCAAAGATCTATTCTAGATTTAATTGGTTAGGTATTTCATTTGATTAGCTTCTTGTGAACTTTTTGGTTTAGGTACAATTTGAGCGTTGATCTGATCATGTGATATAATTAAGTTTATTAGATATATGAATTCTAGCAGCATCCTGCAGCTTCATTGACATCATGTAGAGTTTGCTAATCCTACTAGAATGGTCGTTAATCATTCTAGAACACCTGCATGCATCCAGCTTGACTAACACGCAGAGCTTGCTAATACTAGAATCGTCGTTACAAATTCTAGCAGCTCGACCAAGTCGATTAGCATGCAGAGCTCAAGTTAATACTAGAATGCCGTTGTGGTTAATTCTAGCAGAATGTAGTGTAATTAACACGCAGAGCTTGCTAATAAGAGACGAGTCGTTATTGATTTGAGCAGCACACAGCTCGATTAGCGTGAGCTTATTATAATACTAGAATAGGCGTGGTGCATGAGGACTTGCAGCATTCATCAGTCCCCTGCAGGTACTGATCAGCTACTATTTCCAGTTGTCGTCAATGGATGAGCTTGAAAGGGCGCATCATATCATTATCTTCATGATCCAAGATATGGCAATGCCACACATAGCCTGGCCCAAAAGTAGGGTCGAACGGGAAGATGCCTCCAGGTTGCGGGGTGAAACGTATGACGAAGCGCGTAACATTGTTTGGCCACACAATCGCTGTGTCTTTCCATCCTACTTGGTAATCAGCTGGACCTCTCGGGATATCTGTGAAGCAGCTACCACTGTGGCCGTATGGAGTCTCGATTGAACAAGTACCATTTAAGTACCTACACATCCATCAAAATAGAGAAAAGGAAAAGCACATGAGGTGGTCATGTTGTATGTATGTAAGCACGTTATCTGGAAGTACGTCTGCACGGGAACGAAAAAATCTAATGTATAGCAGTCGTGTTTAGAAATCAATGCAAGAGACTCGCAAAACGTCAGAATATTATGATGATCTACAGGTCTTGCAGGAGGAAGAATTCATAGGAGTCGTGAATATTACCCACCCAATTGAATCATAGGATTGCTGATTGAGAACCTGGAAGCCGACGAGATGGGTATGCATAGGATGTGCATCGGGAGTGGTGTTGATCATCTCCCAGATCTCAGTCGCTCCTACTTTGGGCGTCTCCGTCACTGGGTCCAACCAAGTACCATTTCCAAGGAGCGAATGGGTGGGGTTACCGTTGGCGTCGTCGAACTCCTGTAGCAGCAGCCTTCGAGTAACCGTGGCAATGAGAGCCGTTGGAGTCACCGGGGTGAAATTGGACAAACTGGGAGTTATGAGAGCGAGACATTGGGACAAGGGCAATGGCCAGGGTAACCTTAGCTGGTTGATTAAGGATATTGCGTTGACGTGAAACTGCATCACCACGTTGGTTTGAGGTGGGCTGAATGACGGATCGCCTTCCGGGAACGGTGCAGGGGCTGAGTTGTTGAGGTAAATGATCGTTCCGGGAGTCAAGGACGAAAAATCTACAAGCACGTCGACTCGCTCAGCGGGAGCCAGGAGGATTGAAGATAATTGCAGTGGAGGCCATAGGTAGCCTTGGTCGGTACCAATTTTCCAGAAAGATAGATTGGGGACACTGAAGAATAACTGATCAAAGAAAAGCACCAACTTACTAGTGTTAGGTCCACGGACTATCCGATTGTATGCCGCTGAGCTTACGTTTGGGAGTTCATGTCATGATGTGTGCTCGATTGAATTCTAATCCAAGAAGGCTAAAGAAGTGACCGGCTTCATATGAACGTCATGAATACGAGATGAAGGTTCAGGGTCTTCGCAGTTTTCATAACCACGTACCTGAAAGAATCGAGCGTTAGCACCGTTAAGAATGCGGAATCGGTAGACACGGGGATAAACTGTGAGGTATGGCCATGCTTTTCCATTGACAAGAATCGTATCGCCGAAATACTCTGGGCACCAACTAGGGTGAATGGTGGCACTGTCCCCAATGTTGGGGAAGTTGATGGAGCCATTCGGCCAGAATTGGATGTCCCTAATCACCAGCGGAATCTCAAACTGGCCACTGGGAAAACCCAACGCGGTCATCACAGCGTCGAACGATGATCGCACAAAGTAGAGACCTACAAGACCCGCAAGCACATTGAGGCGCGTGATGCCGTCGGTATGGTCGTGGTACCAGAGCATGGTCGACGGCTGCGTGTTGGGGTATTGGTAGTTTTGTGTAACGAACGCTGGGCCTGTTTCATTGAGCGGAGTAAACCAAGCATCCGGGTAACCATCGTACACGCTCTGCACCTCGGCGCCATGCACGTGGACAACAGTTGGCACGCCACCGTTGACGGGATGAGCCCAGTGTATAGTGGGGTCGACTGTGAGAAAGTGTTGCGCGTCCGGGATGTGATTCTCCCAACGTATCCGTGCT
The DNA here is from genome assembly GCA_963920785.1 of Sphagnum contortum. Classification (NCBI taxonomy): domain Eukaryota; kingdom Viridiplantae; phylum Streptophyta; class Sphagnopsida; order Sphagnales; family Sphagnaceae; genus Sphagnum; species Sphagnum contortum. The sequence continues at coordinate 21,551,749 of OY987279.1, read as the reverse complement.
GTTTCATATTGCCTCGCAATAAGAGTCGGACCTGGGTATTGTGCAGTGGCCTGGCTTGTCCCGTATGCGTACAATGTCGTTGCATTCAGATCATGATGTAATTGCTGCAAATCATGAAACAAAATTTCAACATCAGTTTATTTCCCGATACTACAACCCACGACATGATTTCGAAGCATCTTCCAGCAAGTCCAATAAAACTTAAGCGCATTTGCTATAACACTTTCTTTGCAAGGATTGTATATGCGCATTTACCAACAGATCAACCTATACTTTCAGCTATTCCACGGCGGGCAACCTCATTATCTGTTACATGTTGTCCAAGTTATTCTTTCACTATATAGGTTTGAAAGGAGTACACCCCAACAATATGAATCACCTGTGTTATCTTGTAAGCACCGATGACAAGTTGAGATAGATTAACCGGTATGGTCGGTGGGATCGGCAGTGAATCTAGAAATGGTTTCAAGGTTGGCGATGGTGCCAAGTCCTGACAAATCGAAACTTGCGCGATCACAAACAGCCTAGGAATATTATGATTGAGAGTAATCTGCATGGAGATCAGCACGAGCCATAATTTCAAGAGCGGGTAGTTTACGTATGAGCTTTGTGGCCGTCGACAAAGCTGCCTGTTCCGCAGTACGTTATGCATTGCTGATGATCCTGCCGCTGGTCAGTGAACCACGTTGGACTGCGGATTAACGGTGCACGAGCGTATGGATTAAAGTTACTACGTCCTTCAGATCACCTTCTGTCACATTACAGGAGCTGCGATGTCAGAACAAAGATGAATTCTATAGCTCACAAGAATTTTGGTCTAAAGCTAGGACCGAGCATCGACAATGGTTGTTTCTGACTCGAGTTATACTTGATGCACGAGTTTCAGCTCTTCAGAGGCAACTTTCCTTTGAATTAGATCATATGAGAATGTATGAAGGTGTAATTCTCTGCAAACTAAGAACGTCCACAAGACTGGTGCCCGCAATACTTCTAAAACTCACAACTTCTTCTGCATGCATGCATGTGCGATCATGACTCTGACTTTACCAGTCTTTGAGTTTATATAATAGTGTGTAGTCCTCTGATATTCGATTAGGTTATTGCAGGTGGTTGCTAGTTGGTGGGAGAGGCGGTTGTGAATCTCTTCTTCAAACACTTGGTCACTGGGATGTAGACAACTGTACTCGTAGTTTTTCTAACTCGGATTCTGAAGGGTAAATTAAAGTTTGTTCCAGCGACCGGCCAGAATTAATATGGTTATCCTCCAAGTCAGTCATCCGACATCGGATCGATCGGTGCCCTACTGATTCATACTGAAACTAGAATTAATACTATTGGAGACAATAGCAGCTTAATGGCTTGACTTAATGGTGTACGTCACAATACCGTGGTCCGTCACACAACTACTCTCGGGAGAAGTTGAATCCGGACAGTTGAAATACCCCAAGCCCGCAACTAATGCAATACAGGCTCCACTTGATGTGATAGAGACTTTGGGCTTCTAAGAATGACATTGACTTGAATCCGGTGGGCTTTTATCCTACAATTCGATCGCAATTGTCTCGGATGTGCATCGCAAAGAAATTACCTCCAGTGGACGTGCCTTCCCGTGTCGATGAAGTTGCCTCCATTACGGGCCGGGGCTTGCGATCAGGGCTAGTGACATTATTAAATTTCGATAGACATTAAATTAGCACAAAAAAAAATTGTTTGATGAATATTCATTCTTGCCGAGAACAACGTTGAAACTTGAAAGTTCAAGCCGCTCGTGGCACAATCAAGGATCGTCGTAGTACACGAGCTGCTAGACATAAAAGGTGATATAAGTCGACTGGGGAGTCACCAGTCAATTTGTTGTGGGCCCTCTGTTTGACGTTACAGCCGTAACGCTTGACCAACTGCGGGAAATTTCTCGCTTACCCGATCATGACAATTTTTTCTGTTGCGTGTAAGGGGAAAAGTGTTCAAGTTGCAGCTAGAGCCCAGCTTTCGCCATCGATCGATCGTGATCAAGTTGCCAATTATCGAGCCTCTATAAGCATATCAGCGCACCAAGATTCTCGGCCCCTTCACCTGTTGTCTTTTTCGGCTTCCTTATTTGTGTTTCCCTAGATACACGAAGCTCGCAACATCGATAACCTTTATTCTGATTAACAGTTGTTCGCTTTGATTCACCTGCGAATTGTCGCAATTGGGTTTGTTGTAGTTTTCCCGCACGAACTGATAATAGGCCTTGGTTGAACTATCCGTGACACAACACATTTCAATGTAAAATTTTCCCACGGGTAAATACACTATTGTCTTCTCGTCGAATTTATCAAGCGATTCATGTCACATTTTTCAAAGGGGTTCGAATTTGAGGATTCGTGGGCAATGGGCTCCCAAGACGAAACATTTGATTGTTTTGTGTGAAGAAACGGTAATTAGAGTCTTGAAAATGGCGCAAACATCTGGTATAGATACATGTCTTGAACACTTCCAACGCACGCTGTTGACAATCGGACGGATGATATAACTAATTTCACCTACTCTCAAGTCTAGACAACGAGATAAAAATCATACATTAGGAAAAAGCAGTAATATGTTAATGATCCTACGTTACTACTCACTAGTCAGATATATATATTATCATATAAGCAGCTAAGTCGCGATGCTGCTAGCTGATCATTGCAGATGTGATGATCTGCTTAGTCGGAATTGCTTTTGCGAGACCACGCACGTCATGAGTACTGGAAAGGACAACTATTTCATAATACAATAATATGATCAGAAAACGCCAACGTTTGGTTTAGCAGCCACACAAAAAAAGTGGTCCGGCTAGCTTACTCCATGTGCACCAAAGCAACTCAAGCGATCGCGAAAGTTCGAGGGACAGGCATGAGAGCTGATGAGCTTGTAAAATGCGTATGTTAGGATCGTGCCCGACGCACGTCTCATCCACGAATGATCTCTGGATCTAGATTTTTAAATGACTAGCGGCTAGATCAATATACCGAACATCAAATTTTATTTTATTTTAAATTTACAATTCTTGTTTTTGTCTGATCGATTGGAACTAGAGATTTGTTTTTGGCGGTTTCTTTAAGGAAAAATCTGAAAAATGTGCTCTTTTCGAGGTTTCTCATCAGTAAATTTCGAAATTGCCAGATTCTACATCAGGTTTCGCTACGTAGCCAATATTATACAAGACATAGAAGGACGCTTAAATTTTTTGACATTCATAATATTTTGTTTATAGCCAGATTTGGCTAAATCATCTTATGGATGATACCCACTTGTGCATAACCACTATTATTCTACATCAGGTTTCAGTACCTATCGCCAACAATATAGAAGGATGCGTAATTGTTTTCACTTTCATATTTCGTTTGTAACCAAATTTGGCTAAATCCTCTTACAGATGATGATAGGCACTATAGGTGGCTACGTAGTAATCATGTACACCTGCATTGCTTGCTGTAGATGCCGTATATAAAATTGAGGAAAAAAACACTGATTGGAACTGCAGGAGCCGTGAGCTACATTCAAACTAGCTTTATGGTAGTAATGTGCACCTTCTTTGCTCGCTGCAGATTCACTATCTGTACTGTTGTTCCTTGTCGTTGGTTTGCGAAAACAGTGACTTTAGTGTAGTATATACCTCAGAGGTTGGCTATAGGATACCTTGTAGCATAGCTAATTGACTGATGAATTTTTACACTTGAATTATTTGTGTGCTGGATCTTATTTGTCTAGAATTGAATTCTATTTGTGTTTCTTAGGCTTTTTGTGATCTGTCAATTTAGTAGGTAGGAGTGCACAAGATCTGGAGCTGGGTTGCAAAAATTTCCCAATTTCTTTTGTTGAAAAAATGACAAACTTTGTTTAAAAGAATCACTAACCTGGTGGTTGTAGTAGGTACAACATGCAGATCAATGGCTTAGTGGGGGGATTGGAATTTGGAGTTAATTGATAAATTCCTCTTGCTATGAAGCAATGAATACCAACAACTTTTGCTAGATCATGTTATGTTATTTTATTAATACAAAAATATGATTTTTACACCAGTACTTAGCATTGCAATTAAACATATTGTAAACTCAAGACTACTTAATTTGAAATGATTGACTTTGTTTATTTTAAGTCTATCAAAATTAATTATATTTGTTATGATTTTTAAAAATCAAACACATTGATGCTATACACATGACGAATGAGACCCAAAATGTGGATTTGTGTAGTTTGACTAATGTGATTCATGTTATTGAAATTAATCATTCTTGAACAATAGCATGTGACTATATATGCTACTTTTGATGCTAGTTTTTGAATGTGCAATATTAAAATTGAAAAAAAAATTATATTATGTTTTGAACTTAAGTTTACTTTTAAAAATATGTTAAAACGCAATTATCATTTTTTAAACTAATGTTTATAATGACTCAAATAAAAATAATATAGTGGAAACCAACTAAAAATGATTGAGAAAATGGAATTGGAATTTTGTACTTTCATTAGAGAAAATTCAACCCATATAACCTTTATGTACATCTGAAATTTAAATTTTTCATATATAGCAAAAGATTTGCCTTAAAATCTAACAAAATTCATGTAATTCCAAACCAAACTAAACAATACCCTAATGCCTAGATTGGAATATTGTAATTTAGGTAAGCTTGTTCCCACATTTTTAAAAAATTATACATTTACATATGTAAATTTTGTATTATGTACTTCACTTGTGAAATTAAATTAAATAAATAATAAGTAAATAAATTGAACTAACAACAATTTAATTAATTTTTATGACATAATTACCACACTACCTTATTGTATGAGTTTTTTAATGGGAAATTTTTGCAAGAATGTGAAAGGAATGAAAAGAAATATTTTCATAAATTGCCTTATTTGTTAAAAAAAAACCTCCAAATGTTGAAAGAACCATCTTGGATTTATGGCCCAAATCAAACTATTAAATTAATTTAGTTTTTTGACATTTGGAATTAAAGACATCATAAATTAAATTAAATGTAAAATTAAATAAATTGGATGTAACTTTAAAATTTTATTTGAATTTATAACCCAAATCAGTTTAAATTTTTTAATTACATTTAAATTGTTGAAATAAACATTGAAAATTAATGTAATGTTATTTTATTTCAAATAAAAGATATCTTCAATTTCAATGTAATTATGAAACTGAAAATTAAACTAAAGAAAGAAAGTAAACACATGTAATTAATTTGATTATGGAAATATTTAATTACATAATAAAATTATAATGAGCACAAATTCAAAGTATATGCGTGTTTATATATTTTACAAGGATTTTTTGTTGAAGGATTTGAGTCCATTCACCTACCTTGAATATTCGGGTGGGACTTGGGTTCAAACCCTATGTAACTTTGTAGTCTCATTTCATTCACTTTATTTGTTGGTACATTGTGTTCATTTTGTTCAATTGATCGCTATCTTTTGGATGGTTTCAATGAACCTTGGTTTTGTCTGATTTTAAACTTTTCTTCCATTTCTTTCCTGGGCACATTCTATCTCCATTATCATGTCCTGGCAATGGTAAATCATATCCACCTTAAGGTAGCGACCATATGATCTCGACAATTGCACAATCACCAAAACATGATTTGGAGCTGTAAATCTTTATATTTTGGCTTAAACTTGATCTTCACAAAACTATGGCAACCAAAAATCATGGCACCAACAAGGTATTATGGTAACTAAAAGGAACCTCCGTGGTTCAATTGCTGAAAACGATTTCCAATGTTTAGTTATTTATTTATTTATTTGCATAAAATTGATCTGCATTGTTTTGTCATGACACAACCAAAAGTGTTTCCGAAGCATTGTTTTCTTGAATCAAAATTTATTTTTCACTTAAAATTGATCTCCAATTACAATGGAGATTGAAATGACCATCAATTACAGTGATTCTAGGTAATGGGTTTTGAGTGCAATTGGATGGGAATTAAAGAATGGGTTTATACTCTTCAAGGTGTCTGGAGCAAATGTAATAGTCATTATTATGTTTCACATGATCAAGTTGGTTCCAAGCAGCCTTTTATTTTCTAGCTAAATTTCACAAAAACTATTTCAAAATTATATTGGAAATTAAGCCAAAAATGAAATGATTTTTAGGGTTTTAATCACTGTAATTTTAGTAATAATAATTATTATTATTATTACCAGATTTTATGTATTTGGTCCCAATGGGTAGCCAAAAATAAAGAATGATATTCAAAAAAAATTATTTTCATATATCATAGTACCTTTTCAGGTTCAGCACCTCGATGGCAAATAATTAATCTAATTTTCAATTTTAATTTGGGGGTTAGATTTTGAATTGTCACTTTATTTTAAATTTATTATAACCAATTGATTGTATAAGAGAAGTTTAATGTTTTTGTGGCCAGGTGATCAGTAAGTTATTGCTATTAGCCACTCAGAGAGGGAGGTTCCAGGGATCAAACTTGGTTGATTGCATGAATTTTTAAATTTTTCATCATAACTAACTATTAATATTCAAAAAAATCAGAAAATTAGAAAATAATTTAATTTATGCCAAACCCGAAAAATTACTACAATATTGTTCAATATAACCAGATTTGGCTAAAACTTCTTTGGGTGTACATCACAAAATTAACAAAAGCAAAATTGGTTCCAACTAACACATTTTTTGTGAAAGCCCAAGTTTTAAATCCCTGTGCTAAAAGTTTCATATATTCACCAAAAGTGAAATCTCAAAACAAATGAAAAGCAACAATTGATTTTGAAAGGTTTCAATTGTCAAAATAGAAGAAGAAGGACTATATCTAGTTACATCTTCCCATGGATATGCCAATTTGACTACATTAAAAAATTCCTTAAAAAAGTATTGATTTTCATTAAAATTGTGCCTTTATCATCATTACAATAGAATGTGGCTTTTTTCACATAGTAGGGTGTGGTTCATGACACATTACAGTACATGCATAATGCGGGCAGCCATATGAACCATTCGACCCAATTTTGGTTTTACCAAACTAAAAATTGGGTAGATTTTTTTACTTTTTTTGTCTTAATATTATTGATATTTTCGACCTTCTTGGGGGAAGTATGGGAAATCTTGCAAAAATTTATAAAAATTATTATTCTTTATCAAAAACGAATGGGTTTGACTAATGTTATTCAAACGGATACAAGAAAATTAAATGGGATACCTATAGCTCTTGAAAGTTTTCCTTAAAAGGAGATATTTTAGCACAGATTTAAACTTGAAGGGGAACATGAAGTAACAATGGGATTTGTTGATCTACTTACTTCATGATGACTATATCGAAAAAGATCAAAGCCATGGTATTTATTTCATCCAAAACTAGGTTGGCATACCTAATCAAAAGATCACATTATCCATGCGCATTTCAAGCAATTGTAACAAAACCTGACCTATTTATCCTTTTGCTCTTTTACAATTGAAACATATTTAAGTAATTATCGTTCCGTTATTACCCAATATTTTAAAGACCTTTTTCCTAAACCCATGCGTGTTTCTACAAGTCGCATAGTTATAGGTTTGTCCTAGCTCAAGAACGCTAGAGGCATTTTTAACACATGCAAGTCAAATGGGAAGCATCTTAGTGATGTGTTCAGTGGCGATGGGTGAGTAACGCATAAGAACCTGCCCTTGGGAGGGGGACAACAGTTGGAAATGGGTAATTAGCAAAACAGTGTGATGAAACATAAAAAGAGATTTAGAATTATTAACATATTTTTGAAGGAAATAAGAAGAAAGAAAAGTTTTACCATAAAAAAATAGTCCTTCTATCATATTGATCCCTATCTATTATTTTGAAGTTTCTAATCCAAACAAGTCGCACATACACCCTAGTACATATTCCTCTAGGTTGAAGACATCCTTGAAGAGCTGGATGTTCCATTTAAAAGAGAAAAATTTAAATATAGTGTTGAACAAGTAGGTGTAACTATCAAATCTCATGGTGGTGAACTCAATGGAGTAAGTTTGAATGACCAAGCTATTGTGAAAAAGTATGCCAAATGTGCTTGATTAGGTAAAATTTTCAAATTTGATACAAAATGTTTATATGTATTCAATTTGTTACTATTATATCCAATAAAAATATGAGTGATGGGTATAGACAAATGATGGATAAGGACAAGTAATAGATGAGAAAAATTCCCTATAATGATAGGAAAAAATAATTATATAAATGAAATTAGTAATACCTCCCCCCCTTGACCCCCCCCTTTTTTTTCATTTCTCCCCTCTTCTTTGGGGAGAAGGGCCGGGGGGGGGATCCCTCCAATAAAATGGAAAAATGATTTAAACTCAAATCTACGTGAATATAGTAGATAATAGTGGGGCTCAAATATTAATGTGTATTCATGTATTAAAAAGATAATAATAAAAAATATGCACATATTGGTGATGTTATTATTGCCATGGTTAAAGAAGTGACACCAAATATGCCTTTCAAAAAATTAGAAGTTGTTAGGGCAATAGTTGTATGTACTTGTAAAGAACTCAAATGTAAAAATGGAATGAATGTGCAATTCAATGACAATGTTGCTATTGTCATAAATCAAGAAGGAAATCCTTAAGGAACTCATGTTTTTGGTCTAGTTGCTCAAGAATTTCAAGAATCCAATTTTACCAAAATAATGTTTTTTAGCAACTAAACACGAAGATTGTGCTTCTTGCAGGACTTAACCCAACACCTTACGACATGAGCTAACAACAACCATGCACCACTTGTGTCCATGTTCGCTAGTGGCCACAATCAAGATTATTATAATTAATATTACTTGTAATAAATATTGAATTAAACTCCACAAACAAAATTGTGTTATTTAACATTGACTTAAGACCTCAAAACCTAGGCTTTTGGCTAAATGTGGATGCTAATTATCACAAATGTTAATTTACTAAATTGACACCACTCACCAACAAGGATGTCATGTCATTGGTAGTGTTACCTAACATCACATATGTGAATGCACCCAAAAATAAAAAATATCTAGTATCAATTTAGCATCAATTTAACATTAAATATGAATGATCATTTATTAATAATATGCATTTAATAAAGACCCAACAAGACCCCTATGTCAAGTATTACTTTGCAAAAAATAAAAAATTGACCTTAAATTTTTCATATTTTGATTTTGTAAATATTAAAACTTTTAAATATATATTTTTTAAATGTCACCTTTGCTACTTTTAGATCTAAATTTTTGTTAGACATTGAATGTCTAATTGATTATTTAGGTATGAAGAAAACAATGTTGAACTACCCAATGGCTTAATTAAATATTCAAATAACAAGAAATAAATGACTATATGCCCTAAACAACTATATCATTGACTATAATATGGGATACTACTTCAAATCTTATGTGTAAAAAGCTATATATTATCGGTGCATTGGCCTAGTAGATGATGACATGGTAATAGAAAGGATGATGTTGTTTTTGCATTGCAAGTTTTCATCCATATGGCATCCATAATTGATAATAATGTATTACATGAATGTTCAAAATATCATTTGAAAATGTGATTAAAATAAAGTCATTTCAAATATAACTAAAGAATGACTATGCAAGTGCTATGGATAAAATGATGTGTCATTACATAGACAATGTGGTCAAATTTTATTTTACAAATGACTATCATTTTTAAGAATTCATATTTATTCAATAATCACTAACAAAAAAATTGTGATGCATTGGGAAAAAATTAAATACACTAATTGGGTTTTGTAACTGTCATTTACAACTAAAATTTAATTGCATACGACACATGCAAATGCAAATGTGTGTAGTTGTTTAAGACAAGTTGCACATGACATTCAATTGCATGCAACATTACGTATGCAACATGTATATACAATGTTAATATACATGTTCATCCATACATACCAATCCAAATGTAGTTGTACCTTATGTGCAACTCTCCTTACAACTACAATGCAACTAATCAAAATATGACACATGTTTAAAAATTAGACAACTAGCTTGTGGACATGTGCCACTATTTAATTTTTTTTGAGTTTTTAAATTTAAAAATTCATTGGATTAATTTCAATCATTAAAGTTTCTGGCACCAGGATGATGACACGTGGCACACCATGGAACATTCGTTGACCATTTCACACATGTTCATTTTTAAACTCCAATTATATGGTGACATGTGGCAATCAAAGCCCACCTATTTATTATTTTTAAATAATAATTAATGAAATCTAAATCATCCAATTTATGGTTAATAAGATGTTGACACGTGGTGTTTAGGTAGGTAGGTAATAATTAAACCTTATTAAGTAAGTAGGTTTACTTAGGTATGTAAATAGGTTGAGAAGTAGTTAGGCTTAGGCTATATAGGTAGGTTTTAAATAATCTGATTTTATTTTTAAATTTAACCATTTCATGAATATCAATTTTTTTTCATTCATTCATCCCCAATGGCATTTGGTATTTGACTATTACACATCTATTGATCCTATTTATATATTGAACCAAATATAATTGGAAGCCAAAAGATATGGGTTAAAACATTCCAATGCAAACCTCATGAACCAACTGAGTTGCACATTAGATGCAACTATTGTATTAGAGTATACCAACCAGGGGAGGGCTCTATTACTTCTGGGGTCTAAACAAAACTTGAATCCCTCCTCTTGGCGCATCTAACACACTAAAAATAGTTGAAAACGGATTAGAAATGAGAAAGTTATGGCCCCCCAAAGTAAAGGGGGTCAAAAACTCAAAAAGAAAACTATTGAACACTACAACGGCCGGGTCTTAAACATAAAAAGTTCCTTTTATATTGTTTTGTTGCTATTAGAGTTCCAACGTGATTTGTACAACTTCAGGTGGCATTCCTATAACACTTTAAATTGTTTTAAATGAATAAAAAATAAGAAAATTATGAGGTTTGAAAGTAGGAGGGGTCCAAAGAAAGAAAACAAAAACAAAACGTTTTGTAACTTGGAAAGTTTTTTTTTCTTGTTATTTTTCATTACTCCTTTTCTTTTGCATTTCAAAGATGATTATAGGATTTTTTAATAATTACGATTACTTAATGAAAATATGATTTTAATATTATTATCTAGCTTAATTAATAATTAGCTTAGGATGTTTGTATATTTGTAGGTTGATTAGTGTGGCCTATTTACATTAATATTTTAACATAAATTATAAAATTTAAATACATAATACCTATTGAATATATCTATATATATAATTAATTATCATTATAATTATACTAAATTTTTAATTAATAATTATGATTATTTATATAAATTTTAATATTATCATACTAATTGATTTTGAATAAATTTTTGTATAATCAAATTTACATTTTCTGAAAACATGTTCCAAAATAAAATAAAATAAAAAATATTTAAACCATGGTTTAGTTTAATTTAATTTAATTTAGCATAATTTATTTTAGCCATAAATATATTTTTCTAATTTTATTGAACCATATTTATTTAATCCTAATTTAATTTAGTTTAATTTATTTTAGCCATAAATTTATAACCAAAATTAATTTAGCCATATTTATTTTAGCCTAATTTAATTTAGTTTAATTTATTCTAACCATAATTAATATAGTTTAGTTTAGTTTAACCTAACTTGATTTAGCAATAATTAGTTTGGCCTAACTTAATTTATCCATTGTTAATTTAACTTGATTTAATTTAGCCATAATCAATTTAGCCATGGTTAATTTTAGCCTAATTTAATTTAATCATAATTATTTTAGCCTAATTAAATTTAACTATGGTTAGTTTAGCCAAATTAAATTTAGTTTAATTTATTTAAACCATAATTAATTTAGTTTAGCTTAATTTAGCCATGGTTAATTTAAATTGATTTAATTTAGCTTAATTTAAATTAGCCATAATTAGTTTAGCCTAACTCAATTTTGCCATGGTTAGTTTAACTTTTTTCTTTATTTAGCCTAGGTTAGTTTAGCCATGGTTATTTCAACCTAGTTTAGTTTAGGCTAGCCTAAGTTAACATGGGGTTAACCTTAATAGTAAAGGTACATAATACTAGTATATATAACCTATGTGGATATATTAACTATAATAATTTAAATATGTATAAGTTTAGGCCATTATTTTTATGACACACGTCCATGTTGTGCACATTTAGTTGCATTAGTTGCACACACAATTGTAGGGCCCAAAAATTATATAATACCAAATTTGTAGTTGTGAACATGATTAAGATAGTTGCGAACAACAACCAGTTGGATGCCAATTACATAGTGATTAATTGCAAATGACAAGATTTTTAGTAGTGATATTTTTTAGAGTAAGTTACAAAAACTTCATTTAAAAATTCATTTGCATGTAAAAGTTATTTTTGGAAAAATGAACTCGCAGTCATTTAAAGTAATCCTTTTGGCTCCTTGTTACATGTTTTGATTTGAAAGCAACAATGTGTGGAAAAGGACCAAACACACAAGAAGATAGTTCTCACACAATAAGCTCTTCTTAATAATCATAAAACAGATCAAGTTCATCTTCAAAAACTTTGCCTACAATAACCATTACCTCAAAGAGATTATAATCTTCACCTTACAAAGATGCATTTCACTATTTTGACAAGACACTCCCTACTGGCAACCAAACTATGGCCTTGGAAATGCAATTGAACCTTGTCAAACTCTTAAAACTAATGCACACTTGAGCTTGGTTCTCCAAGCTTCTTTGACTATTGAACACCTCTAGCTATGTCCATGCTTCCAAAATGGAGGTTCTGGAACTATTATGCTTTCATAACCTTTTCGATCGATTCAACTTCCATCACAACTTGAAAAACGTTCTTCTTACAAAACCATAGTGATTTTTATCCTCACTCATTTCAACCTTTCTCACATAGAATTGAAAAGCTTGTTTTTCACAAAAGCACATCAACTTTTCTCCTTGCTTGCTTCGACCTTTGTCGTTCATAACTTTAAAATATTCTCTCTCCTTGTTCATTTCAACTTTTGTCACACACTATTGAAAAGCATATTTTTCATTAAACCTACACAACTTCTCTCCTCAGTCACTTTAGCCTTTGTCACACACTATTAAGAAAGGTTTTTCTCACAAAACCATAAACGCATGAAAACAAGAAACTTAGGGTGAAATTCAAATTTCATCAAAATTGATGCATTTAAAATTTTCGACCCAAGTTTTTTCCCCATCTGTCGCATTCATCTCATGTTGTTGGTGTCATGTAATCTTTTGGCCAAACACATCTATAGCCCCAATTTTACGAAATTTAAAAATATTTCTAAATATCACAATATGGTTACAACAACATTGTTATTTAACAATTCATTTATCCCATCATTAAGTGTTAATCCTAACTTCATTTGTTCATCATATTTGTTTCCTTTTTTCTTATGTCGATGTTTCTTGCAAAAAATGGTCAATGAATAAGGTAGGGAAGGGAATAATCTCATACATCACATCAAAGTTTGACAAGTCCAATGTGTATTTGAACTTAGGACAAAATTTCAATTGGCACTTTCTTTGGTTCTAACCTTGGGACATTCAAAGTGACAGTTTCAAGAGTTCAAGATTTTGGATGGGTAATACATATGCAAGCATTCATCAGGACACAATCTTTACAAATTATAACTACATTTCAATTTTTCATTTGAATTCTTGGCCCAAAACAAAGCAAGTTTATGGAATTGAAAAGTAGTCATCTTTGTTTTGTATGACAAAATGATACATCATATACTACTTGGAACACAGCCAATTGTAAGGACAAAACAATAAAAAGGATTCCCCTTAAAGTTGAAAACAAATATTGCAAAGGTAATTAAGCTACTAGTGAACAATTCCGTTTCCCACCCATACACTTTATAGTTCATTCAACAATAAAGCAATTACTAAAATCAAAGAAGAAAAGGTCGAAATGTATATTGCACCTTTCTTACAATATTATTGGGATAATTGTGGAAATGAGTTTAAGGTAAAATGACAAGTTTGAACTCATTCAACTTAATCTTGTACCACTCAAAATTTGCCATAAATCCACAGAAGCTTAGGAGAAGTACAAGAAAAACTTGGAAATGTTTTTTTGAAATGATTAAATAATGACAAGTTCTAAATTCTAATCCAACCTTATGCAAGCTTATGTCAAATGATTATGATTTTTATACATATAACTTTGGGGAATTATACTCTCAATCTACATAAATTTGGACTTGCAAAGTCCACCCCAAATAAAAGGAACAAAGTTGCCAACTCATGATTTGTCCAACAAAGGTTAATCAATAAAGGAATCAAGGTTCAAATTATTGTCAGACAATTCTTCCATTTTAAGAAAACCTTTTCTTTTAGTTGTGGCATTCTAAAATTTATTTGAAGGTTTAGGGTTTTGCTTGGTTTTTCCAATTTTTAAAAGTTTTGGTTTCAGTTCTAGCTCATTTTTCCAAATTCAAAAATTTGTGTGCCCAATTGAAAAACTAAATCCAATTTCATGTATAGGTTACACACTCCCAAATGCTGGAGATCGTATGGACACAAAATTTATAATAAATTAAGCAGGGGTCCTTGATGTATATATGAATAAAATTCAACAATTAATTAAAATTTATATTTAATTATAAAGTTCAACTTACTTATCAACTTCTTCAAAAAATCAATGTTTTATCTTAAGATCATGACTCCATGTTCAAGAATTATGCTCCTTCACAATTTTGATTTAGGGTTTGCATGTAATTAAAGACTAGTTCCATGGTTCTATTTTACTATCAATTCTAACAAGGTGTTTTCACACAATTGCCTTGCCATAGCATATGTATATTTTCATCAATGGGCATGCATGAAAAAATGACATTTTGGGTAAGAAGAAAAATTGATGTCCTTGATGTTATAATTGTAAGAGAAAAAAAATGATGTGTTCATAATTAGTCCTATTCAAAGTGTGAAACTGGAATTAGTATTTCAAAATGACAATCATTCGCTCGAATCTAAAAATTTCTGAATTTCAAGAAAATCCTACATATTACTTATGTTTTGAAATGAAACTCAAAATTCATCAATATTTGAATCTCAAGGACTAAATTCAACAACTAACATAATTATGGACTATGACAATGTTGCCCTAATATAGGAAGTCCACTTTGAATTCATAATATCATTATTTGTAATTCTATTTTTTATAATGTCTTTGACTTATACTCTTCTACTAAAAAATGAGTCCTTCCCAATATTTGATTATAATATCAAAGTTGTATAGGCCTAGAACTCAACATCCCTATGTGAAAATTGTAATGTGACACCCAAAAATGAACTATCTAATGTGCTTTCATCCTACTGATATCTAGGCCATGCAAGAGCCAACTATAGCTTTTCTCAAGGTACTTGGTGACAACCAAGGAACCACGAGCAAGGATGATTTTCACCTCTTCACCCTCCACCCAGCAATATATTAGTCATTGGTCCCAAACAGACCACTTCCAAGCTGAAAAGTCAAGTTTTGTGAAGCAAGTGTTCAAACTTTGATGCAGCATGTAATAGCATTCTGATGGCTGCCTCCACATATCTGCAATGGACCAAAAATCCTAATGCAAGTGGCCAAACATCTACCCAAGGGCCACTAGATTGAAACTGGACAAAACTCTGAAGCAATTCTTAGCTGCAATTATGTAAGAAGAGATTTGAAGTCCAGCTCCTATTCCATGTTTGGCTACAAGACCTGTTGGAAGCATCACATTCGGATTAGAGGTATTTGTACAACTAGTGATAGCAGCGATGACCACACTGCTGTGCTTAGCTCTGTTGGTTGTCCTTCATAGGTGAATTTGAAAACTTTTTCCTGTAGATCCTTGGGAAATTCCATATCCCTACAATGGAATCAAAGTTAAAAGAGAAGGGGCAATTGCTGGAAGAACATACATAGCAGTGTCAACAAACAACTTTCTCCTTATGATCCTAAAATTTCAACACTGCTTCACCTGGATGAGCTATTAGGACAAAAGAAATAACCATGACAGGCAATATAGGAGGCCTGAGTCTACTTCATACCTTGAAGGCCACCTTGTTGTCCAAACAAGCCTGCCAATCCTGCTGCATCTTTTTTAAGGAACCCTATCATGTGGTCTGCATTCCACTTATGGACCTTGAATCAACAACAGCTATTTCAACAAATGACACTCAGGAGAGTAGAACATGACAATGTTTTCTTAATCACTAGACTTGTATTTTGACAATTATTGCACTTGCCTGGACAATTGATATCTATTAAGCTAAATGATATTTCCTACGTTTAACAAGCTTTGAGAAGAGCATAAAATACATACCTCTTGGGTCCAGAAACACAAGGTTCCATTGTACAAAGACCAACTCTAGATATGATGAATAAATGATGTCTTTGTGGGGGTGTAGGAGCACACATTGCAGCTTTAACAACCCCCTCCCACTTCCATGCAACAAGTGTAATACAAGGACACATGATTCTCAATTGCCTAAATTGGTTTCTAACACCAACAGGGATATTTAGACACTGGTCTATCACCAACCAGTTTCATCAATTTCACAAACTGTTTGTCCCACTAAAACAAGTTGTTTGACCACAATGAGGAAAGCTGCTCCCTATTACGGAATGTTGTGCAAAATATGTCATGACTGCCATCACTAGTACTAAATTGCACAAATAGGTTCCTTCTGCTTCTAGAAGTTGCCATTGTGTTCCCCCATTGAAGAGTCATAAAATTATTTTCTTGAAAGGTTTACATTTTCAAGCAATTTTTCAAGGTTAAAGAATGACATCATTATTTCCTTCCAATCTACTAACCCACTGGTTATATACGCTGCTGAGGAATCGACAGCTAATTAGACCATATTCTTGATCAACTCAGGCAGCTGAATACAGAACCCACAACTGATGAAAGGCAAAGATGTTCATTAGAGTGTGCAGGACCCAATGGACAATCTAGCAAGCTATGGAGTTAAAAGAACCTAAGCTGCCACTGTGGCCACTGCCTCATCCAAAGCAACATCAGCCAACACCTTTCCTTGAAGCAGCTCCAAACTAGCACGACCTCCTGTTGAGAGATGGCTCATCTTCTTCACCACACCAACCACTGAGAATCCTGCACCAACAATTGTTGTCACCCCTTTGCCACTCAAATCTGCCAACTTTTTGGCAATTGCCTGCAACACCCAACTTTGCTTATTAGAAACAATTGAGTGCATCATGGCAGTTTGGGGCACCATGAGAAGGGATTTGAGAAACTACTAGCATTCTAGTAGAGGGAAATATCAAGGAGGACAAACCTTAGTCTCTTTCAAGTTCAAACTAGCAATAGTTAAAATTGGAAATGTTCCATGAAGCTCCCCAAAACAAGTCACGGTTCACAGTAACACCTGGTGAACAATCATTGCAATGTGGGATGACTCCTTATCCTTAGAACTTGCTACACAGTTTTCTTTTGACTTTCACAAATCCATGCTAGCACCCCAAGATGACTTGAAAATATAAACTGGAAACTTAATTAAGGATGAAAAGCACTACATTACACAATAAAATTTAGTTCATGAATGTTTTGTTTGTTGTGTGGCAAGCAGCTTCAAGACATCAATAAGGTCTAGAAGCTCAGGTCTTTTGCACCTTATTCTAAATTGCGCAACAGTAATGATGTTGCATTAACATAGGTGAATGTGAGCAAAAAGTTTTACAGTAGCCCACCCACAACTGAGTCTGTTGTGCAATGTGGTAGAAAAGTGTCAGTCAGTAGACTGCAAGTGAAAATCCTATAATAGATTTGACTTATTGTGACTATGCAACTGCAAACGACTAAGGCTACTCATAGACCTACATAAATTATAGGGTTTTTGCTACTGTAGTAAGAGTCTGGCAGATTTTATGGTAGACTAACATTTAGTTTACTTGGGCAGTGCAGATGGCAATAATATGAACAATGATACTTGAATCTTGATTTCACACAGCTCTGGTAAAAATGTGATGGTATCATAGAGGTCTTGGAATACTGTAGAACAAGGGAGATGGCAGGCAAGAAACTGTATGTTGTCACTCCTCTAGCAAAAATGTTGTACCTAATTGTTTCTATATATCAACAAGCTGCTTCACCAGGTTGACTCACTTGTGTGTGCTATTGGAAAGGACTTGATCAAACAGCTGCCCATTCCAAAAGTAGGCTCAAGCTACAGATATTCTTCCTCCAAGACCCCTTGATATGTCTGGTTTTATATGGCAGCCAGTCCAGTGTGTCTACTTGGAGGTCCAATCAACAAGACCTGTAGTTCCACATCAATGATCCATTTGGTCAGCTGCTTGCTCTTATCTTTATAGTTTGACTGTAGGCTCCTGTTGGTGAAGGATTGCTTGAAAGTCTTGCTTTCCTATTACTGATTGGCTTTGGGCTTCTTGTCTGCATTTGAGAAGGTCACATATTTGGTCATAAGATTATGCCACAATATGTGCCAGAAGACCTTATGGAAACTAAGGGGAGATCAAGATAGAGTCCTAGAATATTTCACTGACTGAAATGCTAGTGCCTGTTAAGTACCTCCTGGTGATTGCAAGCACACATGTCATCAATAAGTGAAGGGAACCAACTATACTTTGACAGTTTTGAATCCTGCCTGTCAAAACAAGCCACCCCTTTAAGGTCTTCCTGGAATCAGCCTGCATGGACCTGATCCAGCAACACAAATCTTAAGCCATAATCTTTCAACTTGTTTTAGAATAGGGTTAACTGCTAAAGTATGCTGACATGCTCTGGTAGACCAGTGAAGACACTAGAAGTTTCAAATGGTGTTGTGCTTCTTCAAACATGGCATTTTGATGGTTCCCTGTGCAAGCAGAAGCACCAATAGTGGAGTAGTCTGAAGTTCTCTAACCAATTGAACCTTTCAAGACCTTTAGTTTGTTCTGGTTAAGTAAGTTCCTTTTTACACATTAGTACCTCAATGAGTACCTGATGACTCTTGTCCATGAAAGTATTTTCTTCTGGCACAGTGAAATTGCGAACCAGTTTCAGTCTGAGTGCTAGCTGAACTTGGGAGAGATGAGCCCTCACAGTGTCCACAAATCGTCTTTTGCAAATCGAAGGGGCAGCATCTTTTGCAAAAATATTTGCATTGCTTTCATTGGGAAATTTAGCTTGAATTGCTGCAAGATTCTCACTCATAGCCTCAGCCCTTTGCTGCAAAAGGATAAGCTCTGGAGATGAAGGGTCTCATACAAATAGACTATCATTGGGTAAATATAGTTCTGTTGTCAAAGGATCTTGCTCTTTTGGATTGTTGCCTCCAGACTCTCATTTGTCAAGCCCTACTAACCATCCAACATTGTGAACAGAAATTAGCAATAGGACTCTTTTTCCTGACATTTTTCCTAACTGAGTTTCAGCATGCCTAACCTCAATCCTCAACTAAACATAGAAAGTAATTTCTTAAAATTTTCATATAGGAGTTTGTCTTGAGAAATTTCCAGAAATTGAGGTACCACTCATCACAAGGTTAGGCTGGTAGGTCAAACTAAGGGTATCAAGGCTCAAGTACAGGGTAAGCTTAGCCCTTGGATGGGAGCATTTTCAAAGTAAGGGGCCTAGGACAATATGATAGGCATAAGGTGCCTCCTGTTTTTTCTAAGAGCCTTATTAATGTTTCCAAATTGCACTAGGAAATTGCTCCCAGAGCTTTACAAAGAAGGTTGAAGGATGAACCTTTCTCTCTTATGACAATAGTTAGAATCCCCCTAGAATATTCTTCTACAAACAACTTGATTACATGGCAATTTCCATAATCTCTCCCTTCCAAACTCCCATACTGTCTCTCCCTTCAGGCAGAGCCAAATCTGAATTTTGATCTTTGATGATAATGAATTAAGAGCATCTTGACAAACCATCACAGATCTTTCTACATAGCTCAGTTGCTGTAGAAGTTCAAAGAAGGATTGTAGAGCTTAAGTTGGTGCACTCATATATTTTTAGATTGTTCAAAACGAACAAGAAATGAGAAAGATACGCTGTTTGCAAATTGAGAGATTTGATAAAGAAATTTCAAGCATTTTGTTCTTTGGACATGCTCATTGTCCTTTTGTTTTTTCTTCATTTCTTACCTGCCTATGCATGACATGCAAAGGTTGATCAGAATGTCTACCCTAGTTAGTTTATCAGGCCATGCGTTGAAGTTAGGGCTGCACTTTTCACTTTGTTTTATAACACCTTAATGCGAGAAGGAGCTTGCACCTTATGGGCAAAAATAGATCATCTTTGTCAACGCATATATATAATATACTTAAAGATTAAGTGCTTTGGACTTAAAGTTCTAGAAATTGTAAGGAGAAACAAATTCTCTAATATTTCATTTATTTCAAAGATCTACTCCATTGTTCCAAATGTTTATTTTATTGATGTGCAATGTTGGTTTCATTGATTCTTTATCTTATGTTAAGGAATACAAATTGTTAAGTATAAAATAAATAAAGTAATCTGAAATCAATTAATGTTTAAAACTAAGTGAAATTTATGTACCTATCGCTGCATGGGCCTTGTGTAGTTTACACATTTATCTTGTTTGGTTTGTTTTGTCACATCATGTTAGGTGATACGAAAAATCCCAAACCACAAGCCCTCAATTGTCTTCTTGGTGCCCCTGGAAAGCCCTTGATGTGTGCACTAAGGTGATCTTGCAATGTGTTGAGTTGCAATGGACAAGTTATTGAATTTTGAGTATTTTCATAATTAAAATTTTAATAAAAACGAAAATTTCAATTTAAAAAAAAAAAAGAATCTGGGAGTGCACTCTTGATATTGGTGGAAAGCCATTTGTGAGTACGGGTGCACTGAGATGGTTTTGTAATTTTCAGCCTCATGGGTGCGAGTTATTAAATTTTGAGTAGTTTTTGTCATTGAAAATTTAATTTTCATCAAATTTCAGTTTTTAAGGGAAATTCACATTTTGCGTGTGTAATCCAAATGGGGATTTCTTATCCCTAGCTTACAAGTAGGCATAACTTAATATCCCTCCTCTTTTCTAAGAAGGATAATCATGGAATCATGTAAGTGTACACTCCAAATACACTAGGAAATTTCTCAGAATGCTTTCCACGAGAGACCATCCAAATGCCTCCACATGGCCAAACAAAAGGTAGCACTTTATTGAAAGTACAATGTACACGCATCTTGAGTCTTGAAAGTGATGATGCTCTAAAATGAGGATTTTGACCTTGAATTTGGATAAGACAGAACTGTGAGCCTGCAAAAATTATTTCTCACATCCGAGTTTTATTTATTTTATTTCTTGGAACCCCACCATAAAACTAAAACTGGGATGGCAAATAGGTACGAGACTATTAATAACAACTCACTTGGACCAATCAAACTAAACTATCTAGCCATTCAGGGAGCATCCAATAAATATGATTTTACTCCATTTATTAGATGTGCATTTTCCAGGGTTAGTAGAAAGTAGTCTTTCAGAGCATCTCCACCAACACTCACTAGGTGACTCCCGCTAAAATATTTCTTACATCTACATTTCAGTTATCAACTTTTTTCCAACCCCACTCATAGAACTATGGAAGTGAGTGGGAGAGTACTAATAGCAACCCACTTAGACCAATCAAACTATCCAGCCATTCAAAAATAGGGAGCCGCCAATAAATACGCTTTAACTGTGTTTAGTACACTGTTCCAGGGCTCGGAAATCTGTGCATATTTTAAGGGTCGCATGAGTGTTCTAGTGGATTCACTGGATGTGACTTATGAACCTCATCAAAGATTTCTAAGTGCAGGGTCACGTACTGAGCGTTGGTGGAGATTCTCTCTGTATGAGTGCTACATTTGATCCAAGCTTTCCAATGTACACTAGATATGAGTGCTACACCTGATCCAAGATTTCCAACGTACACTAGATATGAGTGCTACACCTGATCCAAGATTTCCAGTGTAGGGCCTCATACTAAGCACCGATGGAGATTCTCTGTGTGTTTTTGCAGCTCGCCAAGTGCTTCCGGAGTTGCATGGGGTGAAAAGGTGTGGTCCCAGAGGTTGTGGTGTGTCTCTCGCTTTTTCTAAAGCTCCATGACTTGCATAGCTCCTGCAGCTCCATACTTTTGTAGTATCGAATGGACTCAGAAAGAAAATCATGGGGGAAAATGATTGCAGCAACCCAAAAGATCAAAAGAATTCCAAAGTCCACAAAACAGCAGACGGTTAGTGCACATGATTGTGAAAACCTGGGGTTCTGCCTGCCTGCTCCGTGAAATCCGCTGGCAGAAAGGTAGGCAGGCAGATCGAATGTGCACATGCACACGTTGTCTGCCTACCTTTTTACCTTCTCCATCTAATTTTCTCTCTCTGACCCAGGCAATTCGTTTTTAAAATTTTCAAACATGGGCAAAACCTATCGTAGTAGTTGTCCCTAAAATAAACACATTAGGATAAAGCATGTGAGGAGCCCCAATGTTTCTTATTTTTTGAAGGGGTGAGCCAATTGGGTGGCACAAACATGCCCCCAAGGGCTGTTTCTTATTTTTTCGAGGGGGGGGGGGGCTTTCTTTCCCATCAAGTTCCCAAACAGTTCCCATCAATAACCCATCAATATCCTTTTGTTCTTATCAAGTTCCCAAAAATTTCCCATTGAATTCCTCTTGTTCCCATCAAATTCCCAAAAAGTCCCATCAAATTCCTCTTGTTTTCATCAATAATCCATCAATATCCTTTCATTCTCATCGAGTTCTCAAACAATTCCATCAAATTCCTCTTGTTCCCATCAAGTTCCCATCAAATTAGTTTTGTTCTCATCATGTTCCCATCAAAATCCTTTTGTTCCCATGGCTATGGAGGATAGGCAGGTGAGCACAACGGTGAATGGTGAGACTCGTGAGAGATTCGAGTAGACTACTAAACATGGGCAGGCCAAAAGGGGAGCCATAGTGGTAAGCAAACAAAGTCGAGATTTTCTACCTTCCAGGTTTTGTGGAAGATCACAAGCTGATTTGCTTCTTACGTGGCAGTCTATTGTGTTTCTTCGTTCATGTGCATGACCCAAGGGCCACTATATGTTAACCATTTTTTTTCGTGCGAATTTCTACCAAAAGGCTAAAAAAGTTATGGCCTACAAATGGTATAAATGACAAAATAATTAATTAATTAAAGCATTACTAAAAGTGGGTGAGTCACTAATGAGTGATCGTGGCCACCCTTCCATCATCAATCAGTAGATCATAAGGAGCTAGCTCCATCATAGATCATAAAACATTCCATTGCCAAACATTTCCATTTCATCTTTCATAATTGCCTCCCTCCTTCTCATAGTCACCTCCTTCTTCGTCATCTTTCTTTACTTGTTCATTGTAGAATTCACTAGTAGAAAATCTTTAAGCAATTAAGCTTGATTTTGTGATCAGTAAATGATTGCGCATATTTGTTGAAGCTTTAAAGGTTGGCCATTGAAGTTCTAGGGTTTTAGATTTAGTGAGTTGAAAATCATGGATCTGCCAAGATTTTTTACAAAATTCTTAGCTTGTTGTTGGAAGTTGGAAACATTGTCCATAATCCCAAGCTTCAATTCCAAGCCTCCATGAACATTAAGTCCATGGATTTGCAAGAGAGACCTAAGACGGAGTTGGGAGGAAATGGAATTCAGAACTCCTAACATGGGAGCTCGAATTTTGGGAGTTGAGTCACCAATTCATCTTGGTTGGTTTTTGTTTGCCATTAAGATGTGATCAAAAACCTTGAACCTTGATTTATAGCAAACTACTTACAAAAAGAGGTAAGCCTTCTTCATTTTGTTGTTTTTTTTTTCACATTTTGTTGAACCTGAAACTTGACTTCTTTGTTGAATTTTTTTAAAATATTTGTTGGTGTGCTTGAGCATGGTTTTCATGTTCATCTTCATTGTGCTAATCTAGGTTTGAATTATGTTAGTGTTTTTGTCTTGGTTTGCATATGTCAAGATGTTGGTTTGTCCTATAGCCAAACCTAGGTAAATCTTCTATATCTCTATTATTAGGGTTCATCTTCATGTTGGTTTGAACTTTGCATCCACATTGCTACTATTTTAGCTTTCATGTTTAAGTTGCCATCAAAGTTGCACCCCCTTAAGAACTTCAAGTACAAGTATTTATTTGGTGACAAAGTCCCAAAAAGGGATGGTGCTTCTAGTAGCTAGATTCATGATGATGTTGTTCTTCATGTTCCTCTTGCTAAGGAACTTGTTGTGGAACTTCATTGTGAGGTTATGGACTTAGTTTTGGCACAAGAAAACATTGCACTGACTAAGAAAAGAAAGAAGGCCTATGAAATGAACAAGCACTTTTAAAATATTTGGGCAATCAAGTTTCCTTGGGTAGAATTTGTTATGGGTTCCAATGGCAAGGTTGTTTAGGTTTGGTGCAAGGCATGTTCTTTCATTGATGATAAAGACAAGCTTTTAGTTACCAAGCTTGATTCATTTTGGAAACATGCACAACATCGTAAAGCATTGGTAATTATGTCAAGGGTGAAGGTGGGGGAACACTACTTGAAATCTAATGCCCATGTTGTTAATGAAAAGCTTTATTTTGCAAAGGGTTCAAAAACAATGTTGTAACAAATCATTCATGGTGCAGCTCAATTTCTTGACAAGAAGAAAAAGATTATGCAATTTGCCTTGATTTTTCACTTACTCAATCATGGCCACCCCATTGTAGAATACATACCAATGCATACATTATTTGTGGAACTGAATTTTCCCATTAATCCCATGAAACATTGGTTCAATGGTTCTGGGTGGGAGATGACAAATTACATGTTTGAACAAGTTTTGAAACAAACTTAAACTATTGTTGTTGGGGCAAGCTTTATTTCTTTGAGTGTAGATGGATTACTACTATTAATAATCAATCCTAGATTTTTGTGCATCCACCACATCCGCTTGCTTTTTTATTACTTTTGTGATTAATTTTGGAAAAATATTCTTAAAATATTCTTGAAAACCCTTCAGAAAAATCTTTTTTAATTTAAAAAAAAAATCTTCATACTTTTAATTAAGGTAAATGTTAAAATTTTGGCCAAAAATGTCATTTTCAAAAAAAATTGAAATTGATTTACAAGTTTTTTTACTAATTAAAAGCAAGCATTACAATGTTTAATGAGTGATTTTATTTTATTTTTATTCATTGGATTAATTTTAAATGAATTTAGATGTTTCCATGACATATTAAAAATACAACTATATAAACAAATCTTATAATTTCAACATCAAATCAAATTACAACTTTAAAACATTAAAAAACCAAACAAGCATTACATTTGCTATGGTACGTGTTATTGTGATTACACCTAGCTGAGATGCTCATCATTGAGTTAGATTAGCAATTTGTGAATTCTAAGTTGATGAATGCCCTTGGCATTGCATGTCCACGATTTTGGATGTAGTTTAATGCAAATTTACCTTTTTCTTTACATTTGATTATCATAAAGAAACATTATTGTGAAGTAAAAGAGGTGAAACCCTCACTGCTACAGGTTGCCAAACCTTTGGATGCTAACATTTTGGATTTGCAAATGTGCATATTTAAGCTCACCATAAAAACTCAAACACCAAAAGCTATGGTTGGACCTTTTGATACTAATCTAGTGACCAAGTTGTGTGTCACAATCAATAATAATGTTTTACTCACTCAATGATTGAATGAGTACCTGAAATTGGCTGAAATTGGCGGTGGTGTCTATGCTCGGATTTGTAGAAAATGAATGGACTTTCTCCATGCTTGCATTCATGAAGGATAAGTTGCGCAACAGGTTGGGTCTACATTTGGACACAGCTATCCGCATGTTTACACAAGAGTTTTATACTCAAGAAAGCTTCTCTTATCAGGAGGCTATTACAACTTGGCAAGATCGAAAAGTTCAAATTAGTGCTACCTCTTAGCAGGTTCTATTCTTTTCACAACACAAAACTGAAGTGTTCATATTTCCACAATCTGGACAAGTCTAGTGATTGTGCTGGTGATTGTGCTTAGTTTTTTATGAAGTTTATTAACACTTAGGTGTGATTGTGAGACTTTGAGTTGCATTGGGTGAAGTCTAATATCAGACTAGGGTTCAACTCCCTCTCAAAGTGTGTTTCTGAATTGTGTTTAGTTTTGAGGTTTGAAGTTTTGGAACAATGTCACTTCTAGTGTCTTTGTTTCTCCTTCCTTTTCAGCCTTGAAGCCACATTTTGCACTGGATTTTTTTGGTGGGTGCCAGTTAGACTTACTTACTTAAAAAATTACACTTTTAACTTATTTCTACAAAAAACGAATAGCCACTTTGGGCTATTTTGAAATATCCATCTTTGCCAAAAGCTGACTCAACAAATGACCAAGAAGCCACCCAACCCTTTAGCGAAATTTCATTAGATGCCAGTTAGGCATATTGGAGGGCAGTCCTATTGCCACTCGCGCACAGTTTATTTGTCATTAAAAAAAACCCTGCTGTATTTGTGTTCTTCTGCATATGTCACAAGAGATTCACCTTTGACGCAACACAGATGATGCAATCTGCTAGCTCTGCTGGCGGCGGCAATGTCCATCCTCCGTCTGTGTGTCTGTCTATCCCTCTGCTTTTCGACGGGACCCATTTCCCAATAACTTTTTTGTTGTTGTTGTTGTTGATTGTTGTTGTTGGTGTTCTTTTCTGTTTTGTCGTTTGCGTGTTCTTCTGTGATGATGGGTTTCGTCACCCATCATGAATCATGATATGCGCTGCTATTTTGTCTTGTTTTTTGGTTTGGAAATGGACTTTAATGTCGACTCGTTGATCAAGGATCCGGCAACAGGACGATGGGATGAGGATGGTGTTGTTGGCTTCTCCAGTCTCATCAGTCAGCCAACCACCTCCTGCTTTCCTGGAGTTTGGAAAGGAAGCTCTTTCGTCATCTCTCATGGTTTTCTTCCAGCAGCTCTAGATACTTTCACCCAGTTTGGTCACGAATCCATTTAGAGTTTTCCGGAAGCAAATTGAAGCAAAAAAGTTTCAGAGCGTTGCAGAGCTTGATGAAGACTGCAGGAAAAGGATCCACATCAAACTGAACAGTGTCAGAAATCCGAAGTTATAGAGCTCTAATGTTGAAGAAACAAATCCGCCAGCAATCCGTTCCCAGTTGAAAAAGCCCAAGCTCTCCAGTAGATTCTTCAGTGCGGATTTCGAGTCCTCGGACTCTCAAGGAACCGGTGGTAGCTGCAGTTTCAGAACTCCAGTGTCTCGTTTTTATTCCAGGTAATGCAGTGGTGACCGAGGTTTTAGAAAGCTATGGTGGACTCGACGCCGTTGCTTACATCGTCTGCTGCGCTCTCACCTTCCGGTGAGGAGGGCAGCCAGAGGAGCCAACAGGGGGGCACCGGTGGGGGAATTCGGAGCTTCTGGCGATGGTTCAGGGAAGAAGAGCTGCAGCAGGGCAGGAAGATGGCGGCGGCGGTGGTCGCGGGACCGATGGCATTCCTGCTGGTAGTCTCGTTTGTGCGACTTGCGGAGGGACCCGCGGCTGTGAAGATGCTAGGGGCAGTGCTGTGGTTGGCGATCTGGTGGCTCTTTGAGCCGGTGCCGATCTGCATAACGGCGCTGTTGCCGCTCGTCTTGTTTCCGTTTCTTGAGGTGATGGAAGCGGACCAAGTAGCGGAGAAGTACATGAACGATACCGTGGTGCTCATGCTCGGAACCTTCATACTTGCGCAGGGAATAGAACGCTTCAGTCTGCATAAGCGAATCGCGATGCGCATTTTGCTTTTCTTCGGCGGGGAGAAGATGAACCCACGCTTGGTATTACTGGGCTTTTGTGTGGGTCCTGGATTCGTCAGCATGTGGATGTCTAACACCGCAGCCGCGGTGATGATGATCCCCATGGCCAATGGAGTGTTGAAACATTTCCAAGACGAAGACGATACGTTACTCTGCAAACAATGCTCACGGACTTTCTCCCGCAGGTTCTCCGGCAAGTACATGAAATCTTGCCCCGAAGAAGAAGGCAATGCCGATCAGGTCGATGCAGACACCAGGATTGATCCTGAGGCACCAGTACTAGCTCTTAAGGAAAACCCAGGGACTCGACTCAAAGCCAGACTTGTGGATCCCGAGAAAGCAAAGAAGGATTTCTCGGTGGCTGTGGTTTTGGCAATCACGTATGCAACAGCAATCGGCGGCTTGGCCACACTCACAGGCTGTGGTCCCAATCTGGTGCTGCCTGGCATCTACAGCGGTCGCTTTCCTGAAGCTCCCAGAGTGACCTACATGAAGTGGATCATGTTTGCATTGCCTCTTGTGCTTCCTTTCCTTCTCTTCGAGTGGTTGCTTCTTTGCTGGATTTTTTGTCCTCTCTCCTCTGTGCCAATCATTGAGGCCAAATTGAGTCGATCCGTGGTGGAGCAGGAATACCTTGCTTTAGGTACAATCCTCCCCTTCTTCTTCTTCTTCATCATCATCTCTTTGTTTTCCTCAGCAATTCTGAAGTGAGCACTGAAAGAGAATGTGGTTTTTCTCACACAAAAAGCTTTTTGTGTGAGAAAAACCACATTCTCTTGCAGCACAGCACAGATCTCTTATAACTTTGTTTTGAAGCCCAGACAGTTTTTTGTTGCAAGTTCAAACTATCTGCAGCATCAAGGGCTTGAGTGGTGAAGATGACCAGCTTGATTGACAAAGAAGTTTATATGCATGTGGTAAAATTTCTGTAGGGCCAATGCGCTTTGCAGAGAAGTTCATTGCCAGCGAATTTGCTGTGAGTTCACAACCCACCCAATTAGTTCAACTGTATTTTCTACTTCGCACTTTGTTGTGCATGCCACCATTTTCCTCCAAGATCAACTGCATATTAGGTAGTCATCTGGCACTAGAACTTCACACTTTGTTTGCACACAATTCAGCATGCTCTACTGACATTCATCTTGAACAACAAGATACACTTTGATCTTGTTCTTGATCTTGAATATCAAGATCTTGTTCGTGAACATCATGATCTAGATCTTCTTCTTGAACAAACTCCAAGGTCTTGTTCTTGTTCTTGAACACCAAGGTCTTGATCTTGAATGCTAGATCACAAGTAAGAAGATTGCCAAACTTTCTCTATGTTGGAAGTTTGTGACGACTTGAGGAAGCTTCAGCAGACTCAAATGGATTGGTGATGGTGACTATCATTGTCTTTGGTCTGATGATGGGTGCAGACATTAGTGGTATTGTGGTGCACAAAAACACTAGGAAATTATCCAGGATGGGGTGCATTCTTCAACGAGCTACCTGGTGAAGGCACAGTCAGTGTAAGCTCCAATATGCATTACAAACTACATCCCTGCTGCAAACTACCAGATCTCCAATCCTACTGTGACTTTGGCAGCTCATTTTTCTCCAGTCCACAACATCAATGTGACTCTGTAGAGTATTTGCATTCAAGATATGCTTTCCAAGGATTTCTTTGTACACCTTCGACGAAGGAAATGGTTTCATTGTCTCTAGTTCAGACATTGCATAGAGGTTTTACCAAAATGTGGAGCTGAATTTACTTTGAGGACTCTCAATGGTCCCACAGATAATAGTTTCAAGAGAATCAGTTGCACTACAGTTTTGTGAGATGGAAAGCCCGGAGTAAGCACTCCACTGACAAACTTTGAAAGAATAGTGCCAATTCCCAAACTTTGCAATCAACAAGTTAGCTAATCTTGAGAGTCCAAGCCAAAATGCTGGTAATAAAGTGGGATGGAAAATGAGCAAAATTGAAGCTGGGGGAGAGAGAGATTGTTGTGAAGGAGCTGACAGAGTTTTGCTTCAGAAGCGCAGGTGATGATGGGGATCATACCCTTCCTTGTACCCAGTAAGGAAGCAGAAGGTGAAAAGCTAATGGATTGGAATACCTGCAAGAAACTGCCCTGGGACGTCATGCTGCTCCTGGGAGGAGGTGAAAACCTGACACTAATGATCTCAATTAGACATGTGCAGTTTCTTTGTACTATCACAATATGATGGTGCACCCATGAAACTCTACCCCATCTCTATGTCTGATTCTTGCTACTTCTTTGCTCTTCAACATCCATTTGAGCTCATCATCTGTGGTGGATGTTGTTATGAGATAAATCCCCTTTAGACCTTACTCTTTTGTCCCTTATCTATCATCTAATCTCTGAGCTGCAAGAATAAATTGATGCAGGTTTTGCACTATCAGCAGGAATCCAAGGTAGTGGATTGGCTACTTCAATCGCAAACAACATGGAAGTGTTGCATGCAGTTCCTTATTTTCTCCTCACACCAGTTATTGCATTGATTGTGGCCATCACTACTGAGTTTTCATCAAATTCTGCAACTGCTACACTCTTCCTACCTCTGCTTGCAGAAGTGGCTATATCAATTGGCTGGCATCCTTTGTTGCTCATGATTCCAGCAACTTTCGCCTGCAGTTTTGCATTTATGCTGCCAATTGCAACTCCTCCAAATGCAATTGCACATTCTACCGGCTATCTCAAATCAGCTGATATGCTCATTCCAGGCTTGATTTTAAAAGCTGCTGGAATAGTTCTACTTACAATACTTACACCTACTGTTGGTAAGAAATTATTTCCTTTTGTTTTCAGAATACAATTTGCAGGACAACTTTTGTAGATCTATTTTGCCAAATTTAATGAACTGCTTCTCATGCTGATGCATTCACCATTCAGCACAGGTGCTGCTGCTGAACAGCCAATTTCTGTAGACCTCATCAGCAGGCCTTGCCTATTCTGTAAGACCTAACTGCTGTTAATGCCAGGGACTGGACAGGGTTTGGCTGATTCTGGCTCATAGTTTGCCCATGGCCTCTCACTGCTGGGCTCTCTGCCAGAGGCTTGCTAGGAGTTGGAATTGGCCAAACCCCACCCACTTTCTAGTCCTCAACATCTGCCACATTCATTAATGCCTTTGAAATGGGTGGTTGTGTGTTTGTCATGTGCAGGTGGACTGGTGTATGACCTTAATCAACCTGTCAAGGACCTACCTTGGACCAAATTGGTTTTCTAATGCTGATGAGCAGCAGTGTATTTTTTAAGGATTCCTAGATGAGGCATGTGTGGCTATTCTGACCTTGAGCTAGTAGCCTAAGTGGCTACAAGCACATCCTTAGCTGTCTTAAAATTGGCTACACAGAGAAAAAAGAAATAACAAGGTGGCAATTTTCTTCTTATAATGGGGTCACCAATTCAGCTACAACAAGGTTTTGGTGTGCGGTTATATTGGCTAATGTGATTTTAATAGGGTCTGCATTTAGGCAACAGTAGAGAGATTTGAAAAGCCTTTTGGCGATTGTGACGAAATTGGAGTGTTAAAATTTGGCAATTAGCTTCCAGCTACTGGAGCTCTCAATGTTCATGTGAGGGAGTTGAACCCTTGTCACAAAGGACACTGCACCCAGTGGCAGCACATGAGCTTACTTGCAACCCACACACTAGTTCTAGTGCTTAAAGAAAAACTTCAAATGGGAGGGGAGAAAGTTACCCTGAGGCCAAGCTAGTTGGCATCATGGAAACAGGGGGTTATTTGTTGTAAGATTCAACCTAAACTTGATTTCTCCACTGTCCAACCACACAAGTTCAACACACATGGTCCATGATTCATAAGAAGCTAAACCTAAACAGAGTCCATGATCCAGAATGTGACAGTCCATACAAGCAAGAATGCAACATGCAAGAGCTTTAAACAAAAGTTAATTTAATAGTAGAATCCGTTCCTCATTCAACCTTGTTGTAGTAGCAAAACATGCTAGAAAATGAGCCAAGCAATGGCATATTAGCATCCCAACATTTACAATGTATATTACCAAGGGTTTGTGACTTTGTATGGGCATGGATTCTAGAATGTCTCATGGACTACAATGTAAAGTAGTCATTTATTTCAAAAACCTAAAACTCCTAATTTGATGCAGGGCATTAAGTCATACAACATGTTAGGTGAATGATTGCAATTAGAACCTAGAAGACAATTCTAAAGCCAACATTGAAGATGTCACTCCGCTCTCCACAATTCAAGCTAGAAGACCCCTCCTGGCTTTCTTGTTGGTCCAAGCTATGATGGCATCATTGTAAGGAAAGGAATCAACCATGTAGAAGGGTTGTGCGAACATATGAACCATTAGATCTAGTGTTCACAAAGTCTATTCCACAAACTTGTCTTCATGAAGGTCAAGGTCAAAAAAATTCTTTCATCCTCAATAGACCCCATGATTTGGACCATAACTAATTTTGCCATTGTCATGAACTCAAAGAGGCACACCCATAATACCGCATTGGAGGTAAGCTTTTTCCACAATCTAGAGACTAGATGGAGATCCATGGGTTAGTCCATAACCCACTAAGCGTTTGACATCAAGGTGATCTTAAAGAAGGCAGCTTGCAAATCCAAAATATTTGCATCAAGAATTGCTAGAATCAATGACATTTGGGAAGATCCAAGCTTTCTAGGCTAATAGTAAATATTTTTCAAAACATCCATGTGAATAGGAAGCTAGACTCAGATGTGTTTTTGAACCAATATTACGAATAAACCACACCTAAAGCATCCATTGCATCGTACATAGGAAACCGTTTTTCAAGCTCATCACTGAGCTTTGCTACTACCTAAGAACATTACATTTCCACATTTTTCATGGTATGTTGGGGAAAAAATGAATCATGGGCACATATAGTGTTGTTTCAAGGCAAGAACAATGCATCATGATGAAAATGGCAACAAATTCAAAAACTAAGATTTTCCAACTTTGTATTCAGGTTGATTGCACATTCATGCACCACCACATCAAAAGTTTCATTCAACAAATTTTGATAACCATGGAACACATCACTCAAATAGGCATTTTGGGGGTCTTGTACCAGTAAACAAATCTACTTAGCATAATTTCAACAAAAAAATCACATACAAAACACTTTCAAGTTCAAAATTGGGAAAATTTGATCAATTCATTCAACCTTTTGAGCATGGGCATGATGCAAAAGAAGCCCAACATTACCTCCAATCTGCAAATTATGGGCAGCTTGTGTGATAGTGCCAACAATGCATCTTCAAGACCAAGGCATAGTATTTTGACAAAACCCTCTTGGTTGGAAGTAGCATTGAAATCCAATGCATCTTGATGAATTTGAAAATTTGTTGGCCCTCTATTTCCATCATGTCAACTAGTTTGATGGATTTTTGAGTCTTCTTTGGACTATGAAAAAGATAGGAGTACAAGCTTTGCAAAACATCCTTGATTTTTCCCACAATGTCCATCTTAGAAAGCGTTTGCACCACCAAATTTATGTGATGACACATGCAATGCACACCCATAATGAAAGGTGTAGTCTAGTCTTTCAATTGGACTATGACACCTATTCTAACAGCCTAAAAGACACTCACCCCATTAACTCCAAATGTGATCAATTTGGATGAAATATTTTCTTATGTCAAATCACCATATAGAATCATAACATCCACCAAAATGTACTTCAAGTTATATGAAGTGGCCCCATCAACCACTTGTTGAAACAATAGTAACAAAAGAATTATTTGCCAACCTTCAACCACATATGCATGTATGGAAACCCACAATTGTTGGTCACAAGTTGTGACCTCATCACAAGAAAAGGAAATGAATTGGGCATTTTGCACCAAATTTCGAATTTTTTCACAACAACCTCATGCATATAGGTTGTCATCTCCCAACTAGTGCTTCTAGACCAATGCATTTTGGGATGATTTTTGACATCAAAGAATTGTAACTTACTCATGGTCTCATAATCGGTCATGGGTTTACCTTCAGACAACAAATGAAAATAGATAGAATCAACTTATTTTTCCTCTCACCAACAGCAAGCACTAATATGGGAAACTTGACTAACAATAGGATATTTCATAACTATTACATACAACCATTCATTCTTAATATGAATTAAATCTTTGTTCATGTAGTACTCACCAACTTTACAGACCCTTCAAATAGTAGTTAGAGTTTTCTTCCTACCACCATGTTTCCAAAGATTGCCCAATTTAGAGGCTAGTAATTTTCTTTCCCCTCAATTTTGCATAGACTTTCCATCTAACTTGATGCGTTTTCCCATCTACATTCACCATAGATTCAACCCACGGGAATTTTGCATTCCAAACATCCTAAAACACATTATTTTTGTCATACTCCTTTTAATTTATTTTCTTCAATAGAAATCCAAAGATTTGCTTTAGAAGGAGACTAAGAAGAAGTTGAACCAATGTTTGGGGTTTGGTTGCCATACCCTACAATTATACCAATACTCATCTTGCAAAAGAAAACAACAAAATTTAAAAAATTTGTGTGAAAGGTATAAAGGTGCCATCCTCTAATGGAAGAAAAGAAAAGATAAAACGTAGAGAAAACACTAAACCCTAACCCCCTCTCCCCTCCTTCTGAATTTGAACTTTAAACATTAGGTTGCTCAAAATTAGAATGGAAATTAAATTTTCAGAAAGGTGGACAGATAGTGATGCAAGGGTGACACACACAACTACAACAAACTTTAAACCCTAAATCTTGTTCAAACCCCAAATATTAACAATGACAATTTATTACTTAATGATTCTCAACTTCAAAAGTTCATGAACAAATGTAGAAGGTCAAGAAATAAAACTTTGGTACTTCATATGATTTGTAGAGGGCCGACTTTTATTTTTCATAGTGAATCGAAAGTTGGAACTTGGAAGTTGAAACTTTGTCCCTTTCGTGATCAACCTTAACACCCAGATTCTAGGGCCCAAGTCATGCATCATCACTATTGAACTTCATGGAGCTCAAGCTTGAACAATCCGATCTACAATTTTATAATAACACAATTACAATGAACAATGAACAAGGTTATTTTAGATTCTAGAAGGATTGAAGTATTAAAAATCTAAATTCACAACAAGAATGGCAATTCAATGATTAACATCAAGTCATTGGACACAAAAAATGGAATCTTCAACCCTGAACTTGCAAGTTGCAAAGGTTAGAAAATCATATTTAGGGGGGGTCATCGCATTGAACACAAAGCGATCATTACTCATTGCCAAACAAATTCCAACGTTCATTACAAACTGTGATTCTCCAACTCGACACCTCACCAAAAAACTTTGGCTACCACCTACTATAGCTAGGCAACACTTTTGTAGCCGCTCGATTTTTGCCTTGAAGGTTAATTAACTTGATCTTGTGAAATAACAACCAAAAGCCCTAAAGGCTAAAATCATGCACATTGAATGAATTTATTGAATGCAAATTTGGTGAACCCCAAGTACACCATGTGACAAGCACCCTATCCAAGAATGCAATGGCAATAACCCATTACAAACAGTAAAAAGAGGCAACAATACCCCCATTGTAAGAAATGGGATAAAACAACAATACCTTCGTGGAAAGAAATAATATAAGCAACTATACCAAGATGGAATGAAGTGGCAAGCAATGGTGACATGATGAACTAACCAACTACCCTATTGTTAATGAAAAGCAAAACAATATTGTAAGGTGTCAACAATAATCAACAATTACAAACATACATCCGGTTATGAGACTTGATGCGAGGTTGCCATGTGTGGCAATGGGAGTTAGGGTTTAGAGGAAATATTAAGCAAATTATGTGTAGGAACATGTAAGTTTTGGCAAATCTGGCCGAGAAATGACTCTTTTTTTAGGCTTGTAGGCATAGTAGTGACATACTCTCAAATTTTTCAAACATACGCGTATTTTACGTTTTTTTGGGCTTTTTAAAAAATACTTGAAAATACTTGATACAAAGGCCAATTTTCAAGCCTTTGTATTTTTATAATGTTTTTTTAAAAATACTTGAAAATACTTCTTTTTCAGCACCTTCGAAAAATACTCGTATTTCGTATGTCACTACTATGCTTGTAGGTAGAACCTAATGATTCCATGTTGAAATCTAGTGATATTTTGCCATTAAAAATGTTGATGAATAGTGTAGGTAATATTATAGCTTTTCATGTGCATTAATATGTTCTTTGTTTCCTCTAGGAGAAAAATATATAGTCACGTGTGCCTAAGGCCCAAACCAATTTACCCTCTCTATATGTTTTTCTATGTAAGGTTTTTTTTATCCTTTTAGATTATATGTTTGCTTGGATAGGGAAAAGCTATAAGGAATGGAAGTTTTATCCTCATAAAATTACTCAACATGGAGAATAAAGTGAAAAGAATTGAAACTTACAATCATCATATGAGTGACTAAATTAACACATCAACTTTGCAAGTAATCATAATTTGGTATTGTAAATTAATGATTAGTGGCAAGCCACATATACCTCGAGGACCAAAAAATGGCCACACAAAGGTTCATATGGGGCAAGAATTGTAATGTTAACATGTTTAATTGATCCCATATGAAAGAAGGTAGAATTTCTTTTTGTAGCAAACACTTTGCACATTTAAGTTACTTTTTAACTATTGTGCTTTAGCTACTTCTTAATTACCATAATATAAAGGTATTTTCAGCACATATTTGTTGATTGATTAATTAATTAATTCAGGTAGGAAATAGAATGGCTCCTAAATGCTCTCAAAAATTTCTTTAATTTCCTTCATAAATTTTTTGTTTCTACAAACAAAATTGAAATTTTCAACATAAAAAATAATAAAAAACATAGTTAGTGTTGAAATTGTCAAGGTACTACTTTTGGTTTGATTAAAACTTGGCCATGCTCAAAAAGTGAAAAATAAGGGATAAAAGATGTAAAAAACATCTACTTGTTAAAGCAATAAACTCTTACTAACTATAAATATCAATAGATTCTAAGAGGGTGTTTTATACCCTATGTTTGCTTAAACATTTTTCTTTGGTACCAATATTTCAGCCAAGACATTAGTTTCAAGATGACCAATAGAAATATATTTTAATGATCGATCTAAGCTTTTCCACAAAACTTTGAACATTTTCACCAATTTTGTTCAACATTTTGTTCAAAAATGTTATTAACACATATTTAAGTAATTCCAGACTTAAAAATTAATTCAAGACTTAATTCAATTTCATGGGTTGATGCAACCCCATTTGGTGGCCACCAAAATGGAGTGATTACAACAATTTCAATCATAAATTTGAATTTTGTTTCACAAATTTTCAACCAAAAGTTGAATTTCAATCCATATTCAACATAAATGGTGAACCCAAACCCATCTAATGACCACCAAATTGGAGCCATTGCAACAATTTCAATCATAAATTATGATTTTATCTCATAAATTTTTGACCAAAAGTTGAATTCCAATCCACACTCAACACAATTGGTGAGCCCAAACCCACCTAGTGGCCACCAAATTGAAGTCATTGCAATAATTTCGATATTAATAAAAAACTTTTGACCAAAAGCTAAATTCCCATCCATACTCAATACAATTGGTGAACCCAAACCCATCTAATGGCCACTAAATTGGAGCCATTGCAACAATTTCAATCATAAATTATAATTTTATTTCATAAATTTTGTAGAAATTTGTTAGTCTTGTTTGATTATGGTCATGACATTGCAATTCCTCTATTATTTTTCTTTTCTTGGCTTTGCTCTTTTAATCTTAGCATTAAAAACTTGAATCTAGCTTTCTTCATTCATGTGTTTTTCAGAAAAAAATAAAAGCATGTCCAATTAAACAACGAAACAATAACATTATAAACAAACATCCTTGAAATTTTTGAAAAAAGAAACAATAAAGCAATGTAGAGGTGAAACATAACATATTAAATCTTGCTTTTAACTTCTCGCTCATTAATTATTAATATAAAAGGTGATAGTTTATTGAAAGCAATGACAACAATTAATAACAAGCAATTAAGTTGATATTGTTAATTAAAGCCACATTTACAAACCCTAACTTATTAATAACAATAAAATATTAGCACATATTGAATGTTAATGGTGAAAGTGGTATGTAAATTTTTAACCAAAAAATTAGTAAAACCATTAGCCAAAAGTAAATCAATATGCTCAATTACAAGTAGTAAATTAGTAAGGTAAAATGGTTGTAACAAACTTATAAAATCAATCATCACTTGGGTCACTTTTATGCAAGTAAATTTATAGATTTGATAGGATAAATTTTGGTTGTAATAACTTTATGTTCTCAAGTATTTTATATGGTTTTTAATTTGTTGATGTTAATAAGAATAGGATTAGGATTGAATTTGTTAACTACAACAAAAATAAAATAAAATAATTGGTAAAGAATACTGAATTTTGTAAAGTTCAAACCATTCACATACGAATTTTCTTAGGTGAACATCCGTAGATCTAAGGAACCATAAAAGGAAATCCCTAAATTGGAATTGTTTTTGAGATGTTTAGTTATGAGATCACCATGTTCAATTCCATCAATTTGATTTTACTATGCCCTATGCCTTCAATCTAAACTCTTGTAACTTTTCCAAATCTATCAGTCTACTAGTCAAAACCATAATTAGTGTTATCTAAATTAGTTCATATATCATGGTATGTGGCAAAAAATATTCAAAGGTGAAAGCACACTAAGGTGTTACACTTTGGATGTTTAAGAATTCATTTTTCACAATTTAAAAAATTTCAATAGTCGTTTATTCCAATTGATATGTGCAAATGATGAAATGGGATTCATGTCAAAAATGAACCCATACATCAAAACGTTATGTCAAAATTTCATGGTCAAATCTTTGGTATTCAATTTGTTATGGACTTTTAAAGTTGTACAAAAACATTATATGGTCAAGTAAATGGACTCAATACACCTTGATATAATGTCCTATATGAGTAAATGACTCAATGGTGATATAATATTGTGGAAAATTGATATTAAATAAGACAATTTGAAAAGATTTGATGATTACTGTATATCAAGTATGGAGCTTCTTAAGGAAGTCCTTCATTTGTTGAAAATAATGATTTATATGCTCATATTTTAAATATAAGATTATCATAAAATAAACTAAAGATGCATAAATCCTTATGAAAAATATTTTATATCACCTTGCCACATAGCCCATTTGATTCAAAGTATTTTGTTTTTGTTATACTTTCCTAGTGTATTTTATTTCATAATGGATTAAAAATGGACTATCATGATGTGCCATTTCTGTTCCACCTTAGTGTGTTTTCACTTTCAATAGGTAACGATAGATACGAGTCATATATTAACTAAAAAGGGGTATAACCTACAACTTCTTTATAGGCAATTTAATGGGGAAAAAATACTATAGATAAATATCCATCCAACCAGTGTGCTTATCATTAACAAGTTTAGTTAGTATTGTACCAATAACTTTGTTAATATTGTTAGCCTATCCATTACCTTACGAATACTAGTTGTGGAACTAATATGTTTTTAAAAAAAATGATTGACAAGATATTGAATTGCCTCAGTAATGAAATGAGTACCTTGATCTATAACAATCTATTTAGGACATCCAAAATATTTTAAAATATAGTCATATAGAAACTTAACTATTATTGCAATAATGTTGGTCTTAAATGCTTTTGCTTCAACCAATTTAGTCTCAAAATTATTCACCATATACCAATTTCTTGTGGAATGTCCTATTGGCTTTCTTAATCCAATAAAATCAAGACCCTATTTTGAAATGGTTCTTGTGGTAAAGTTTTAATCAATTTCACCCAACTATGTGTAGCAAAAGTTTATGAACATTGACACCTATTGCAGGTTCGACAAAAATTAGTGGTATCCTTAAAAAATGTAAGCCACCAATAACTAGGATCCAAAATTTTTTGCAAAGTAATGCCAATAGGAAAATGTCCACTTGCCACTCCATAATGTAATTCTTGGGTAACTTTAGTTGTTTCTTTAGGTTGTAAGAATTGGTGATATTACTAAGCCTGACCAATTTGGTACAATAAACCATTTAGTATAATGAATGGTTCTGATCTTTGTGCGGATAGCTACTTCTGATCAACTATATATCCAAAAACAAATTCATTATATTTGAATATATTGAAATACACCTTATAACCAAGCTAGTTATGAAAGAAACAAATAAGCATTTGTAGTCAAATATGGGATACATAGGATACCTACATGCTCTAATGAATTTGGTAATCATAATAAATTGTCAACTAAATAATGAGATCAACCAAGTTTATAGACAACCTTAAAGTTGTACTCTCATAACAACAATAGCCATCTTATAATTTGGCTTAACACTTAAGTCTTGTTAATAAAATAGATTAAGGCCATGCGATCAACACAAAAAATAATGATTACCTAACAAAAAATGTTTAAATTTTTGTAAAACATACACCATAACCATAGCCTCATGTTTAGGGGTTGTATAATTGTGTTCAATGGAGTTTAGTATGTTGGAGGCATAAACTAGAGGTTGGTCAAACTATCCAATAGGGTTTTGTTTCAAAATAACAACTATAGTTTGCTAAGAAGCATCAATGTGACCATGGAATCCAAGCTTCCAATTAGGATTAATCAATATTGATGTTGTAATACATTGATCCTTGATAATCTCCCAAGCAGTTTAACATTTAGCTATTTAGGTAAATGGTTCAAAATGTCTCGTCAACTTTGTGATGGGTTCCAAAATAAAAATAAGATTCCTTAAAATGATAAAATGATAAAATTGTGCCATCCCATTAAAAACTTGGATATGATGTGTATTTTTTGGTACATGCATATTGACAAAGGCTTGAATTTTCTTTGAATTAAAAAGCTTTCTTTCCTTTGAAACAATGAAACCAAGTATTGTACCAAAAGAAACCATGAAAACACATTTTTCAGGGTTCAAACTAATCTCATAATCTTTGTAGTTTTAAAATAATACTACAACTTTTGTATGTGATTAGTCAAATTACTAAAACCAGTGAAGTCATTCAAAAAAGTTTTCATAAAATCATCAATATACATTTAGAATGTCTTATGGATCGTTCATTGATATGTTGATGGTTTTTTTTTGACATCAAAAGGCATCATAATCCAAATTAAAACACCTTAATCAATAAAAAAAAAATCTTATATTGATCTTTAGGTGTAATAAAAATTTGATGGTATCCAAAAAATCCCATCTAGAAAAGAATAAACTTTGTGACCTCCAATAATGTTCAAAACTTCATTTGTTAAAGGCAAAGGGTATAATCTTTCTTTGTTGCACCATTAAGTTTTTTGAAATCAACATAGATTTTACAATTTACCATTCTTCTTTGGCACAACCATGATAAGTGATTACCAAGTAGTTGTATGAATCCATCAACAAATAATTGTTCAATATAATGTTTAACAATAGTGACATAGTTAGGTATCTTGTTTGGTGAATTGAAATATAGATGTGTGGAGTTCAATTTGGTGTTGTGTGAACTATGGTGAAACAAATTTAAAATCCTTGTAAGCTAAGCAAAACCATTTTAAAACTCATACAATGAGATCTCAAATTGCTTTGAATATTGATCATCAAGTTTTGAATTGATCTTCACAAACTATGGTACTTTAGAAGTTCCAAGATTAATTTTTCGAAAAGGTTTTTCTTCTATGACTATCCAATTAACAATATGTAGATCCTTCATGTGATCTTTGGTAGGTGTTTCATCAATAGTCATATTACCAACATTTGGTTGATAATAAGTAGACAAATAGTTTTGTTGCTCCAAGTCAATAGTTGAACCCACATTGTTAACAACAACCACTAAACAAGTAGCAATATGAACTTTGAGATTAGACAATTTTTGCAACTCAATAATGCTAATAGGAAAAAAAATTGGTTTAATTTTGAACACCAAATTTTCTTCTTCATTAGTGATTCCATTCTAGAAATCATAACAAACTAGAGCTTCTAGTTGTTTGGCTATTTGATTCAACATTTTGGTAACAACAACAGTTCAAATTGTTCCATTACACTAATTGGTAATCGTGTTAATTCCCCAATCTTGTGTTTCCTTAGCCTTTCTCAACTAGGGTACACCTAATATCATGGAATAAGTAGGATCAAGAACATACTAGGCATAATTCTCAATATAACACAAAATGGAATTCCATAATTTAGTATCTTAAAACTTTTTACCAAACCTACTAGCTTGGTCATTGTATGATTCACCATTTTAAGTTTATGCGGTGCATGATTAGGTTTTGGTAATCTTAATTTGACTAGCAATTCTTTTGTGATAATGCTAAACCCAGATCCTCAATCATTCAATATATCTTCAAGAACATTTTTACAAATTTGTATTGGGATTATTGTCATATGGTTATCAACTATTATTGCACTAATAACAACATAAGGCATTGTCATGGGAATTGGTGGTTTGATAGAAAATATTAGCACAAAAACTACATGGGTTTTGTTATCCTTTGGTTTCTCAGGCAAAAACCTCTTAATGTCATGTACAATTTTCAGTGATTGACCTAGATTCAAGTTATACTTGGTATTAAATTTGTTTTCTTATGTCTGTTAATATAACTTCTACATTTTGTATGATATTATTGTCATCAACAATTTGTAACGATTCAATATTTGACAATATTAACGAAACATACATATCTAATAATCCAGCCTAGATAGAAGTCAATGGTTCACTGGTAACCTGTTTAGGAGAACTATCATTGTTTTGCATTTGCTCAATAGTCTTAGTAAAATTGTTTCTCAATCATTTTTCCTTCTTCCAATCTGCCATATTTTTAGACTTCAAGGGCTCTATCCTTGAACACTTTATGTTCAAATAGGCTTTACTCCACATCGTAACAATGACAACCATATTGACAACAACACTATGCATTGTGGTGCCAAAAATTCAACGAGGTTGGAACAATCCCAAACAATTGTGAATTTTGTTTTGCCCAAAAAAATCGAAGTTCTATGATTTTGTGTAGAGTTACATCAGATCACCAACTTTGACCATCTGGTTTTCCTTCATCTCAACTCTATTCTGAATTTTTTGTTCACATCAATCATATGGGGGCTGCCCAAAACTAATAAGAATAAACT
The DNA here is from genome assembly GCA_963920785.1 of Sphagnum contortum. NCBI lineage: Eukaryota > Viridiplantae > Streptophyta > Sphagnopsida > Sphagnales > Sphagnaceae > Sphagnum > Sphagnum contortum. The sequence continues at coordinate 21,508,828 of OY987279.1, read as the reverse complement.
TTCAGTGGTGCTAATTTTTCATTTTTGAACCAAATCCCATGTTTTGTCAGCTGAAAAATTCACTTTGAAATCCTCTACAACTCTACTGAGTCAGATTTTTAAAATTCTGATCAAATCCATGATTTTTGGGTGCATTTGTGGAAACTGGTCCAACTTTTGTATTGGGACTGTTTTGGTCAAATGTCATTCAAGTGTTAATTGCAGGGAACTCTTGAGAAACTGATGGGAGAACTCCACAAAATTTCAGATCATTGGGACTAAACAATAACCCCTCCATTTCTGTCCAGAATGCAACTTGCAATCCAAACTGAAAGATCATTGAATCCGATGTCCTTGGCTCTCATAGCTCTGTGAGCTGCTGAAGAGTCTTATTATTATCTGGGCCATGATCAGCCTGAATTTCCCATTAGTGTGATTTGTAGTCAGCAAGTACGTATGCCAGTACCAACTAGTGTATCTGACACCAAACACTCAATCAACCCCCCACATTTGCTATCAAGCCATGGTCATAGCAAATGCGTGATAGCAAATTGTGGTGATTGATTAGTTGATGAAGCAACCAGACAACAGAGATCCCAGGGTTCCTGGGTTCTCTTCTGAGTTGGATGGCATTCTTTTTATAAATATTGTGATTAGCCGAAGTGGCAACCATCCATAAGAAGCTTTAGCGAAGGTGGCGATCATCCAAAGGAAGATTTAGCCAAATCTGGCAGTAAACAAGATATGAAAGCAGCAATTTTAAATCATTCTTTTATATTTTTGGCTATGTACTGGAACCAAATATAGGAATCTTGTTATTTGTACCTTTTATTTTTTTCCGTGATTTCTTGCGATTGAAAAAACCCCAAAAACCACCTCATTTTCAATTTTCCATTTTTAATCTCATTTTTTGGCAAAAACTTTTGCCAGTAAGCTAAAGGGCTGCTTCAGGTTCTGACTTGCAAACATAGTGTGCTTCTCAATCTCTTATGGTCGACAATTTCATGACACAACATTTTTCTAAATGAATATCGCGTCAAGGTTCGAATCTGTCCATCATAGACGTTCTGTGTATTACTTGTTTCTGCATTTCATCAAATCTAATATGAAATGTAGATTGTATAACATATTCAAACCCATGAAACACAGAAATCATTTGCTAAAACTAATCAGATCAACTCTCAACACAAAACAAGCCATGTTACAGACAAAGCTACATTATTTTAGTGATAGTTTGATTGGTGGGTTTTGCTTCATATCATCATAATCTATACCAATTATAGTTCTCCATCAAGCTGATCAAGGTTGCAGCAACACTTATTCTATTAACTCACACCCTAACCCAATTGCTGCATGTGTGGCAGCCGGCATGTTATTTCTTGAGGTGTTCCAAGGCAAAATAATCATGCACAGAAATCGGAGGCATTAGTGTGAACTACTTGTTCTAGACAATTTACAGCTCAACTATTGCATGTTTGAACTCGAAGGATTAAGCTGTTTCTCATATACACTCTAATTCTAAACTGGCAAAACACTAAAGAAAACTTCTACAAAACCTTGAACAAAACCATGTGATTTCTTTCATATTACAAGTATGAAAGAAAAAGAAAAACAACAAACATCCATTCAAAGGAATTGAACTTGGAAAAGAATTGACCTACTTCAAACGCAACAACCAAGTGCCATATAAAATGTGCTCCCCCAGTTATTTGTGTAACCCAACACCTTTGCACTACCTCAATTGTTCAATGTACAGTAATTGTGATATACTAAATATAATAACCTTTGGTATGGACAATAGTTGTTCAGAGGGGCCTTTGTGAAGGTAACCTACCAAATCATTGAATATCTTGCTCACATCTAATGTGACTTTTCTCACATGCAACACGAGGGAGAAGTGTTTGTGAGGTACAAAAGCGTATTTGAAAGAAAAACCCTGGTGTTCTTGGCCACATTGCAAGGGGTTATATTGTTAAATCCTATTGACTTAACCCACGCACTTGATCACATCCTTTGTGTAAGGCTAATGCCTCAAATTTGTGATTCTCTAGTACATGGGTTTCTAGATTCTTACCCTATACATTTTGACCCTAATTTTCCCCATAGAAGTCCGGAGATGGTTGCAATAATATGCTTGTAGGTACTCGGGTTGTGATAGTTGTGCTTTGGTTTTGCCTAGCATTCACTTGACCACTTTATTGGTACCTCCCCCTTAGTACTGTACTTACTATGCAGCCCGGCCTCTTTTGGTTCAAGTCTTTGGTATTGGGTGCTTAGGGCTGGACATGGAAATTCAACTTTTAGTAAAATTTGGCTTCTATCTTTTATTATTAATGATGTGTTGCACTTTTGGTTTTTTTGAGAGGCTAGGCGAAATAAAAGAGAAACATTTCCAATTGAGATATATAATAATTTCTTTTGCATTTCTGATAATTCAAATATATTGCATTAATTTTCAATTTACTTAGATGTAGGATAATTAATTACTGAGAACTGAAGTAATAAGAGAGCTCAGACTCTCTCTCTCACTGACTCCCTAATCTAAAAATGAAAAGAAAGTAGGCCACTCCTTTTGAGGGGGAGTTGTTAGTGTGCAACTTAGTATTGATGAAGGAGCAACTTATGATTAATTAGTGGTGACAGCCATGCACAAATTATTATTAGTGACACTCCCCAGTTCCCCATATGGATTATAGCCCCCAAAATTCCCTTGTGATTAACAGTCCAGAAGGACTCCTCAACTTATTACCACTACTACTACTTATGGATGCAGAATTATTGCTTTACTAATCATTAGAGGGTTTACCCAGTTGGCCCCTATTGCAGTGCTTGATTGTTGTGGAAAGCAGAAGAAATTTATGCATAGTAATGCTATGTAAACAACCCCCTTTTTTTTATTTCCATGTGTATTTTGAAGGATCTCCCCATACCCAGCAAAAGAACCCTAGGGCCATGAATGGCCGTTCATCGAATAGGGATCAAATGGGACAACAAAACCCAACAAAAGCTTCTTGCTCTACATTACCACCAGCATGTGAAGGAAAAAAAAGGTGGTGACTGTGGATTAGTTATGAATGAAAGAGTAAAACATTATTTCTCATACAATCAAAACTCCCCCCCCCCCCAGCCCCCCTCAAGAATGTGACTTGGATAACTCTAAATAGATTCAAACTCTGTACTAGCCAAGAATATTACAATGAGCAAATGTCAGAGTAAAGAAGTGTTTTAAATGTGGTAGAATGAAATATCAGCCAAAAAAGAAATTTGTGAATTTTAGGTATGAGAGGAGGCTATATGGATACATGAATTCTACATTCTTATTTGCCAAATAGTGTTGTATTATTAGTTGCAAAATGAAACTTAGCATGAGTTCAAGAGATTTCTTCACCATGATTTTTGGGTTGGAAAAGTCCAAACAATTTGTTTTTTTTTTTTTTTTTAATTTATAAATTTATAGATGTTGGTATCTTTCCTTTTGCTATAAATAGTCATCCATCATCCCCAGTAACTTGCAGGAATTATCACTTTTTTAAATAAAAAAATGTCAAAGGGTTTAATAGTGAGGTTTTTAAATCATTTGTCAGACAAAAAAAAAAACCAAAAAAAACAAAGTCCCAACTTAAGGTTTAATAAATGGGGTTTAAATCATTTTGTCAGAAAAGTCCCCAACTTCCTGTCTGACCAAATTAGTTATTATTAGGTCCATAATTCAGTTTACTGATCACTGGTCAATAATTTCCACTTTTACTGCTCTGGTGAAAAAATTAAAAATCCAGGCGACAATTCATTCAATGTATTTGGTCGAAAACAGAAAAGGACGGTTTAAAATTTTTATTTAAAAAAAAAAGGAAACAAAAAAGAGCCGGTGAAAAGTTAGAGTTAAAAATTAGAATTTTAAAAATTCACAAGTAAATGTATTTATATATAGAACCTAGATATATATCTATATACCATAATTAATTAATTAATTAATTAGTTAATTATGTATATTCATATCCTCAGAGGCGGGGACCAGGGTTAAAGGTGGTAAGTTGGTCAGTAAAAGAGAGAGCTATCTATAGTAAGTCATGGGTAATAAAGAAGTCGTACCAGGCATGTGGCCAACGCTTGCTCGCCACGTGAGACGACGCGTGCCACACAGTTGAAGTCCGTAGCGCCACCGCTCGCCAGTCCTGTTTTTAACTTCTTATCAGGGTGGGGTTAAATACAATAAGTGCGTGAAATGAATGACCCACCCTCTTTCTTTCTATTATGTTTTCAATCTTTTTCTTAATTTCTTTTTGTTTTCTTTTTTCTTTTTTTCTTTTTTTTTCTTTTTCCGCACAAGTCTTTTTTAGTTTTCAGTTTTTATTTTATTTTTAAAAAAAATTATACGGACTTTCTAATGGCTACAATAGTGTGTGCCAGTCTAGCTTTAGGCTAGCTTTAGCTACTAGTAAGTAGGTAGGTACCTAGCTAGTAAACCTACCTATTTGCTAGCTCCTTTGTTTTTTTACCACCCTTCCCCACTACGGCTAAAATATCTGGCGCTTCACTAAATCCCCGTCCAAAACTGCCTCCAAATTAGTGACCTCCGTTTTCTGCCACTAACTCGCGCTCGAACGCCCCCAAGTATAATGGCAAAGCGCAAGCAATCGCAGTTTTGATCCCAGCGCACGCGCGCGAGAAAGGCGAGAGATCGATGCACAGAGAGAGAGAGAGAGAGAGAGAGAGAGAGAGAGATTGTGCGTGTCTTGTGGACAAAACAGTCGCTTGCTTTGGAGATGCCGCTAACTTGTAAAGGTTAGTGGTTGTAAATGTTTGGCAGATGTTGTTGGGGTTTGCGAGAGAACTCCAAATTAGGAGCTGCTTGTCCTTGCTGCCGCTGCTGCTTGTGCTTGTGGCGATGGGAGAATCGGATGACTGGCGGCGATGCAGTGGTGCTGGTGCTGCCGTTAGTTGCTGCGAGATCGACTCTTTGATAGGTCTGTGATGGAGAGAGAGAGAGAGAGAGAGAGAGAGGAGGCAACAAACAACAAGAATTCATGATGATGATTTGGTGAAGGAGAAGAAGTTGGTGATTTTGTTGCTGTTTTTGTGTGTATATGGGGTTTTTCCTCTTTGGGTGGTTTGTTGTTTGGAAAGGGGTTTTTTGTGACGAGGGGTTGGATGTGGAGGAGGGTGCATTGTGCAATTTGTGTATTATTGATTTGTGTCTGGATTAGTGATTGGATTGATGGAGACTTTTTTTCCTAAGAGGGTGGAAGAGAGAGAGAGAGAGAGAGAGAGAGAGAGAGGATTGTGAATCAGTTTTTGCGGATTTATAGGCTATTAAGGGATTTGTGGCAGAGGGATTAGCGATTAAAGGGTGCGGATTTGTTTTCTATGTGACGGACAAGCTGGGGGATTTGGAATGAATGAATGAATGAATGCAATCGAATCGCTCTGTGGGTTTATCAGACCTTTTTTCTTCTGTTCTGTTTGTTGCAGGGATGACACTATGGGAGGATTTGACGCAAAGCGAGCTTGATGCCAAGTTTTTATTTCCTGATTCTACAATTTCAACGGATAATTGTGGGTTTCAGACTCAGGGAGTCCAAGGTACGTACCCAACAAAAAATCCCCAACTTAGGTCGTCCTTTTGAAGAATCTGCTCAGCGGTTGTGTCAGTAGAACTACCCATATCTCCAGTTGTGCACATTTTGACATATGAGGAAGTGGCCTATATCTGAAGTCATTGAGTTCTGCTCTCAGATCGATTTTGTGGTTTCTCTAATGGCATGTGAAGAAGGTCTAGGTTCAATTTGTCACCTGAAAAAAAACCTTGCTGGTTTGTGGAACCAGAAATTTTGATGGTGTTGATGATGGGGGTCATCATGGGGATTATGTTGTTGGGAAAGCACAGTGCAGCATGAAGCTTTCGAATCAAGTATCTTTGCAAGTAATCCTCCTCCTCCAGCCAAGCGACGGCGGTTGCTGTTCAATGAAGATCTGGCAGCTAATGTTGGCAGCAGCTGTGGTTCCTCTTATGAGCCAATCCTTGACCCTTTCAAGGTATTGAGGCTTCCAAGAACCTTGATTTTGGTAAGAGTTTGTTTGCTGCGTGAGCTGGAAAAATCATGTCTTATACCTGAGTTGTTGGAAACAAAATGTTGCATGTCAATGTACAATCTTTTTGACTTCGCGCTGTCTTCTGCTCTTTTCTTCTGAGTCCAAGTGGTGTTCTTGCACAGGTTGGCCAGGATGATGATGCATTTAGGAGTTCAGAGGACATTCCAGATGGCATGCCATGCTTATCAAGTGATAATAATTTGAAGATCTCAGCTGAAAACTGGATGGATGCTTGCATTGAGGAGAATGACTGCTCTGAGAGTTACATGTAAGTGAAAATTTCTCATTAAGATGATCCACATGTGTCAATCTTATAAGATTTCCATTGCTTTATGCATTTTTTCATGCAGTTATCTGAATGGACTTGCTTATTGTGGCAAACTTGTACAGCAGGGCAGGAGCCCCCCTTTGTGAATTCTCAGGTAATTGTCTTCCTTGAGTTTTTTTTCCATTTCATGGGCTCGATCCTCACAAGATCTCACAATTGAGTGATAACTTTAGGTTTTCCATATTTTGTGGATGAACCAACTCTACGGGCTACAGAAATGGAACCTTATCTGGCTTTGCAGATTGAACTGATTTCTTTCTCATGTTGCAGTTCTGCAGAACTCAATTGAGCTTTGTCCTTCTCCTTACTCAGCAGAACCATGTTCTGAAGAAGCGAGTTTGCATAATCCCAGAACACTGTTTTCCAGTCAGCCTTCAACACCTGGTGATGATTTACATTTGTTACAGAATTTGCTGGCATTATTATCTAGTTTTATTGTGAAATTCTGCATGCCACTTTCCAGGGCTTCTGTCACAAATTGGCTAGACTTAGGTGGTGTGGGTTCTTGATTATTGCAGGGAGCAATGCAAGTACAGGCAGGAAATTGAAAATCACAATCCCACTGGCGTATCCTTTCACATTGTTGAAGCCATCTGATTCTGATGGAGATGTGATGACATTGTCAGACATAAACCAGCTTATACTGAAACCTCCAACAAGTGATGCTCGGCATTGTTTCGGAGGCAGTGATCCCAGGCGCAACAAATCATCTGACCTAGGAGTGAGCCTCTCAGGTAAGTCAATAGTTACATGCACAAGAATCTGTACTGAGGGAAAGGGCACCATCACAATTCTGAGGACGAAAGATTGAAGTGTTCGAACAAATCTCATTAGATGCAGAGATGCATTGTCCCCCTCCTATCTGGTTCTTTCATGGTGGTATTACACCTGTACATTTTTCCTGCTTGAGCTGTGGATGTTAAAACCTTCTCAACCCAGTAGAGATCTGAGTGTATCAATTAAGGCGTGTGACAAAGATGTTTTAGAAGGCAAAAGGGTTAGAAGCAGTCAATGATATCTCCAAGAGATTTTCTTCTTTGTGCGGGATTAAATTTAGACCAAGTAGTATGGAGAGTGAGCCTGAGCTTCAGTGGATAGTAACATTTCATAGGTGAGTCCCTCATGCAAATTAGCTAAGGAGAGAAGGGTTGACATGGGGTACTAAAAATATTGTAGGAGAAATGGGTCATGAAGATTTAACAAGAAAATTTCTTCTTGCTCCTGTAAATTCAATGGAGACAAGATAGTTCTAGAAAGTAACATCCTCACAAAGGAATAAGAGCTCTTGTTCCTGTGACTTGTTGAAGATGATGATATAGTTCTAGTAGTGATATCCTTGCTAAGGAATCACCGAATTTTGTTCCATACCTTTGTGCAATGAAAGCCAAGTCACACTTTGGGTATCCTGTTAGTTGAGAGTCCCAGTCAACTTGTAGCAAGTAGGTGTTTCCAGCACATATCTAGTTTCTATTGCTTGTTGGAAGCAGCAAAAGCCTTAGTGTGACAAGTGAGCAGAATCTTAGATACTCTCCATCCCATGCTCTCTCCTTGGCCTATGTAAGTAAACCGAGGAATTTCTCTTGTGATTTTGCTCTGTTATCTGTGATCTCTTGGTGGGTTTTACAAATTGTGTGAAGTCTGAAGGGGCCTTCAATATTGCTTTTGACTTTGCCATCCATGTTAGAGAGCACCTTAACCCTAAACCCAATAAAATAGGATGCTTTACTTCAACTTTGGTTAAACAAGAGACGTAATAATAATGATAATATTACCAAACTTTTAATCGCTTATTGCATTAATCAAGGTGCCAAAAACATTCCAACTTTTGAAAGGTCTTGAAAACAGAAACAACAAAGTGAAAATATTAATTTGCTATCTTTTTTTCTTATTGGGACACTGAATTGATTTTTGTTTGCCTATTATTATTGTAGTCAAACATATTATAACTCAATGCTCAAATTTTCATATGGCACCACAATAGAGGTTTTAAAGAACCCCTTTCTCTCAATTCATAATGAAATCACCTCTACATTTGGATTCGATATCAAAGTTATTTGCAAAGTCAGGCGATGAGGGGGCAAGACTGGCCAGTTTGGGAACAATAGGGCATTTGCAGGTAATGGCAGAACATTTTACGGGCTTAATAGGGCATCAAATGGGTAACTGGGACCCAAACTAGGTTTTCCACCAATTTTGATGGTAAACTGAGTTTCATCCCCTCTCTCATTTTGCCTGAGCGCAAATAACTGGGACCCAAACTAGGTTTTCCATCAATTTTGGTGGTAAACTGAGTTTCATCCCCTCTCTTATTTTTCCTGAGCGCAAATAACTGCACCGGAACAGGTTTTTCCACCAATTTTGGTTGTAAACTGAATTTCATCCCCTCCTTCTTTTCCTGAGCGCCTCCACTGCTGCTACATATATTTTCACTGCTCCTACCTGTACAACTACTATAATTACTCTCGAACATACGGCGATTTAATAATTTTTTCTCACTTGGCGGATTTCACTATAAGGGGGGACAGGGGGTGAAAGAGAGGGTGACTTTCCAGATAACTTTATTAAATCCTCATCTTAAAATCCATTGCACCTTTTTTTTTGGGGGAAATGTCAAATGAAAGACTAGTATTTTTTCTTGGGTGAATGAAGCCCCAGTAATATCTATTCACAATAAGAATTTCCAATCATATAGAAATAGAAATAGCTACCAAAGATTTAATATGTATCTTGTCCAAATCTTTCAGTGTTTTCAATGTTCTAGAATAGATTGGTAAAAACATTCCAATTTTGTTTCCTTGTGTAAATTGGACTAAATTTGCTATTTTTGGGGGAAATCTTGGCCAAATTTTCGACATAATTTTAAAGTGTTTTTTATAAAATCAAAAAACCTGACAATCATAACTTCCGAGTCCAACCGAAGTTGAGCCTTGTCACGAATTAATTTTGTTCCTTGGAAATCCAAAATGGTTGTTTTTTGGAAAATTGTTGATTTTTTTTAAATCTTATTTTTTAAAATTAAAAAATTATTTTTAAAAAAAAACCTTCATCAAAAGCACCCTCTAGTTCTCGACCGTCAACATTTCAGAACTGAATTTTTTTAATGTGATTTTTTAAATGAATAATATGTTTTGATTATTTTGAAGTTTTTGAACTCTTCAAACTGACACACTCCACACTTTTTTTGAGCTTTTTAACATTGTTTAATGTGAGTTACTAGTAAGTTACTGCAACGGTAGTAAGTTACTAGTGACGAGAGCGGTACGCCCCCCGGAAGAAAGGAAGGAAGAAGAAGAGCAGGTTCTTCGCCGTGTGTGTGGCGATGGCGATGGCGACGAATCTCTTTTCCACTCTCCGTCTTTCTTGTCTGCGAGCTTCCGTTTCATCACACGCATCTCCTCAGATTCTGGTAAATTGATCTGCAGCAGAACACGCAACGTTGTGGCCGGACGGCAGCCAGTTTCTGTAGCATTTTAATGTTGTTTTTCCTCTGAGAAATTTCAGCAAGAGACGGTCTAGCATCGGGTACATACACATCTCTTTTCTCTCTTGTTCTTGTTCTTGTTCTTCTCTCTCTTTCTCAGTTTCTTCTTGGTTTTTTGTTTTTCTGGCTTAGATTTTGTCTGCAATTGAGGAGGAGATTTTTGTATTGGACTAGAACGATGTGTTTTAGGGTTCAGTGTAAGTGGTTTTTCTGTGGTTGTTGTTGTTTTCCGAGTCTCGTGGTTCTTGGTTTCTTTTTCGTGGTACGGCTGAGGAATTTCTGGGGAGAGGATAAGTCAGGGAGGTGAAAATTGTGATACACCGTGCCTTGAGTTGAAGGAAGTCTAGGGATTTTTAGTCAGGATTGCAGTTTTGGATGAGCATTGGTTCAGCGAAGCACGACGTTCTTAGCACTTGTATTATTACGAATGTGATTGCTGTTGTGATTTTAGCAGCCGCAATGAGCTTCGTATCCTACTCGACGACAATTTCTTAGTGAATTTGGTCCGCTGAGGTCGAAATCTGATTTTTCTTCCAAGCAGGACCGTGGTCGTTACCATCCTTTTTTTTCACGTGTTAGTAGAAGAGGTGCTTGCACGAGTGTGCTGTCTTTATGTTTATTCTAGGGGTTTGTAATGCTTGATTTGAGGAAAGAAGGTGCTCAACATGCCCCAAGTCTTTTCCTATGGTTTGGAAATTTGAATGACTTTGAAGTTGTGAGTTTATGTACTCTTTTTGTCATTGACATCTTTTTCCTGACTGGTTGGAGCAGGATCAAATGGTCAAAGCAGTGGTGTAAGATAGTTGAGATGGTTGAATTTTGACTTCACCGAGTATAGTAGGCAAGCATCAAGATGGTACTTTTCTTTCATGTGAAACTTGGTGCATCACCGACACATTGATTGAAAGCCCCAAGTGTAATCCACTGGACCAGAGGTGAACATTTGAGTGTCAGATTCAACCTGTTCGATATTACGGCACACACAGGGCACAGGAGGTTGTCAGTTTCTGTAAGGAAAAGACATTGTGGGATGTCAGACACAGATCACCTTGTGCATGCTCAAGCCCTGCATGCACATCGTATTGGGCTACACCCACACAACGTAAGCCATGGCTTAGGTCTTGGACATCCTTGAGTGGCATCACTCTCTTGCATTCACAATGTACATATGCTCATGTCAAACCTAATGTGAATGCAAATACCTTGGTGCAGGCTCAAGTCCTAGGCAAGGTACAGGGAGACTCAGATAGAGGGCATGTACACTATGGACATGGAATGCATCACAGTCAGGAGAATGGAGCTGGAACAGAGGAGCCTGATGATGACCTTGGTGATGAAGAAGGGTTGGATGAAGTCATGATGCATTCTGATGGAGGAGGTCAGGAGGAGGGGCCTGTTCAGCCTCTATCTGTTCGTTCTCAAGGCTCCACACAGCTGACCCTCTCTTATCAGGGCGAAGTATATGTGTTTGACACAGTTCCTCCTGAGAAGGTATAGAGTTGTGTCCTTGTGATGGAAGCTGTATGTTTGTGTGGTGGGATGTATGTATTAACACAGATTGGCAGTGTAGTTGAAATCAAAGGGGTTGTAAGTTCTAGAGGAAGTGGTTGATGTTTGGTGAGGCAGGTTCAAGCTGTGCTACTTTTACTGGGAGGCCGAGAGATTCCACCTGGCATGTCAGGTGCCAATATGTCATATCACCATCATCACAAGGTATGGCCAACTTTTCAGCCCTCCTTGGGTTGGTTGGGAAGTTAAGCAGAAGATGCAACACTTTAGGCATGCATACAGAGATTGAATTTTGAGGTATGACAAAAGTGATTTTGGTTGGGAGGCAGGGACTCTCAGAGCTTCCTGCACGCATGGACATGCCACATAGGCTAGCATCTCTCACAAGATTCCGGGAGAAGCGTAAGGAGCGCTGTTTTGACAAAAAGATCCGCTACACTGTGCGTGCAGAGGTTGCCCAAAGGTAGGCACTTTTGTCCCCTCTGTGGCCACAAAATGTGGCTTTAGAAAACTCTTGCAACTCATTAGCTTATTCACTTGAGACTGTTTGGATTTGGGGAAGAGGGTAAAGAATGTTGAGATGGAGCCTATTATGGACCCTGTACAGGATGCAGCGCAAGAAGGGTCAATTTGCATCAGCACGACCTGCGGGCGAGGAGGCTAGAAGTGCTAATTCGGATGGCAATGTAGTTCCTGCGCAGGTTGCAGGTCCCATGAGTGCACAGGCAGAAGCTGTGTATGTTACATCTTTATCTTTCTCTGTTTTGATCTGGAATTTCGTAGATTATGGAACTATCATAATCCTGATGATCAATCAGGGAAATGACAATAATCAAGCATCTCTTGAATGTTTGAAAGTTGCAACTCAGTGATCCGTAAGAGTTGGGAGATTTTTGGCCATTGTGAATGTGCTGCTTATTGCAGAAGTTCAGTAGCTCAAAAGATTCCTAAGAGCGTCTTGATAGACTATCTTGGTAGTTGGAAAGCTTCTTTTGGAGAAGAAAAACTTCAGAAAAACTTGAGTAGGATGATTAGTGTGCTGATATTAGGTTCTCTTGATGGGGCAGGTGTGTGCATTGTGGTATTGGGGAGAAGTTGACCCCAATGATGCGCCGGGGACCAGCGGGACCACGAACACTATGTAATGCATGTGGCTTGATGTGGGCTAATAAGGTGAGCTCTATGTCTGGGTCCCTTCTTTGGTTTCACTCAGTCTGTTAACAGTCCCATATTACAGATCTCAGGTGAAAAGGTGGGATGCGCATCATTCCTTTCTCTTATGCATGGTTTGGGTCACAGGGGTTACTGAGGGACCTGTCAAAGAACCTCCCACCTTCACAAGTGAACCAGCAGCCACATATGCTTCAACAACAAGAAGTAAGCTTCTCTGCTTCTTCCCTGCCTAAATCATGTTCATGCAGTTCAGTGTTCAGGTTGTGTTGATCCCTCACATATGCATTTCTGCACCTATGGCTGAGTTGACACCTTGTGAGGTGTGATCTGGAGGATACAGATCATTCAGCAGCAACAGGAGCAGGTAGCAACACTACAACAGTCTCCCAATGACTCTCCTCAACCTGGGGTACTTTTTCCTAACCACTGCAGTCCCTTTGAAAATGATTTAGCAGTTGCAATTATGTGTGGAGCCTATTAGTATTTTAAGTCAGGAATGCCAAAGGATGTGCCTCTTGCAGCAACAAGCAGGAATCATGCAACTTTGTGTTTACTGGTAGTTCAACTGGATAAGATGTAAGAATTGGGATGATGACACAATTGCAAGAAGCAGGTATCTGGCAAACTAAGCAGGATTATTGTTCAGATGGGTGGGTTTGAAAGTTTCTGGAAACAGGTAAATGTATCATAACAGAGAGATGAACTTGACTGAACTGAAAATCATGTGCAGAATGAGGTGCAGCAGGGAAACCAAGACACAGATGCCGGGCACAACAAGGAGAAGTGAGTGGAGAAATGAGTGCAATGGCCCAATCCTGTGACTGCTGTTCAATAGCTCTCTTTTTTTCTCTCTCAAAAACAATTTGAACACAAATTCCTTTTTGCATTCATTCACACTCAGCAATTTGAGTCTAGGAGGAAAATGTGGTATACAGTTTACACTTATTAACTCATCAAGTGCATCCAGTTGTGATGCTTCTTGAGGTGGGGAATGCTTTGTGTATGCAACAGAAACATATCACACACATCACATGTCAGATACATTAGGTTCAAACCTGGCGTGCAATGGATCATAATTGCAGATGTGTTCTTGTCTTTGTAATGTTGGTTTTCCAGGTTTGAACTGAGATGAGTTAATGATGGAATTGGTCAATAGAATCAAGCAACTCATGTGCAGCACATGAAATCTGGATGTGCACTACTAATATTAGCATTCCAGTAGTTTGCTCTTAGTGTTTCAGAAAATCCACAATTGGCTTGACATGTGCACAGTGATAGCAGTTTTGCCATTAACTCAAATAAACATACAAGCAGAGGTGCAGCAATCTTTAATGTTGCATCCTATTACAAGAGATTAACTGCTGTGATGCAACTAATTAATGGTTTTAGAGAAAATGGAAATGCTATTCCCACTCAAATTGAGCTGTTTGTTTTGGACATGGAAATTGATTAATAGATACAGATTTATATCTTCAGAAGCTATGCACTCAATGGGAAACTGATATTCCTTCTGTTTCATGACACTGTCAATCCCCCCGTTGAGCTCAAACATCTGAAATTTGAGCTGATTGAATGTTGATTGGTAGTTGTTTGAGAGAAGTCATCCCAGAATAAATGGCTGCAGCAATGTTTGTGCTCACAAATTTTTGAGCATCAATTTGGCTGGCAAGGGAAAAACAAACAAGAATGAGTAAAACACCCTTTACCTTACAACCAACCCATCAAACTCTCTTCAAAAGATGCGCAAAGGAATAACTTGTCATGTGCGAAAGTCAGATGAAGGAGCCCTTACCTTGCTGAAACTGAATTCACTATTTGATTGAACATTGCCACGGTGACGGAATAATCTTCCTGTCTTGGGGTAACAGTGCCTTATACACTTGTGAAGTGCACGCTTGAGCGACCTGTAAATCCTTTCCTGTGTGAAAACAATTTCCAAAAATCTCCAAGTCAAATTTGTTGTCCTGTAAATCCTTTCCTCAATGAAAACAGTTTCCAAAATACCAAATCAAATTTGTTGGCTGTGCCCATCAGTCATGGTAAGAGACTAGAGAACCATGCAGAAGAGCTCATCGTAAGTACTTACAATTAAGCTTGTTTTTCTGCGAATCTTTCGGGATGGCATTCGCAGTCTGATGCTATGTGACTTTGTGAACTCCTTCCTCTTCTTGGATAGCAAGTCTGAAGAAGGAGACAATAACTCCAAGGTAGCTGTGTAGGCTGGTGATCGATACCCATCCGCTGGATTACTTGTAAGATCATGCAAAGCTGTGGAAGAAGTTGAAGTTGTTGTGCCTCTGTTGCTCCAGGCCATGGGGGTCTCACCACTTGTGATCATGAACTTGACAGGCGAAAGCTTGACACCCAGACATGGTGCAGAGTGTGTCTTTGGGGAATCATCACAATAGTCTTGAGCACCACCACATGATGCTGCATCTTGTTCAGCAACAGAAGGCATGGTATATGGCAACCTGGTTTGAGCTTCTGGACTTGACGTTTCCACTGGACTTGAGGATGAGTCATCATGTTCCTCCTGCAGACATGCAGCAGCACCTCCATTCTTGGCACCATTTGGTTGAGCCAGATGTTGTGCAAGACTCTTGTTATTACCTCCAATGCTGCTGCTGTCAGATTGCAGCACTGGACCATTGAGATCCAAACTAGACTGGAATGCAGTTGCAAGTGTGGGTGCCCATATCTCCGTGTTGTGGATCTTGTGCTTGTGTTTGGATCGTCGCCAATGGTGAGACCCTGTTCGACATAGCTTCATGATAGCTCGCACTCCCTCCGAAGCACCACCACCCCTGCTAGCTGCTGCTGCTCCCTTAATTCCTGCGTGACCATAATCTGCTGTGGTAATGGGACCAAAAAAAGGTGAACCAATTGGAGAGCTACAACTGGCATGATCCCAAGTTGTTGCAGGAAAACTGGAAGTAGGACTTGCATTGTCGGTGAAAGAATGCTCAAAAGACTCATAAGATGCACAAGAGAGAGACTGCGAGAGTGTGTTCATGAGTGCTGCGTTCGATGCTGTTTGTGGGTGGATGTCTCTGTCCGAAGCAGCAGAAGTTTGTGTCTGTGTGTCTCTGTCCGAAGCAGCAGAAGTTTGTGTCTGTGTATCTCTGTCTGAAGCAGAAGATGACGGGTCTGAAGTCAGTGTTTGACAATTGCGAAATGGTCCATGAAGAATGCTCCTCGGTGACCATATCTCCTGGATCATCCCAGCTTGCTGCTGCTGCTGCTGTCCATCAGCCCATCCCTCAGAGCCAGTACTTTCAGAGCCACCACCAACAATGCTCGAACCTGGATTCCCCCAAAACATTTTGCAAACAACCCAAGGAAAAACAATGCCAAATCTGTCAGTCAATCAGCAAAAAGAAGGATTGCAGCTACATAAAAATTGCTCCCAAAGAATGCTTGAAAAACTGCAGCAATTGACCGTACCTCACAAACTATACCAATCTCTCAGTCAAGCTCAAAGGGTTGATGCAACATGCGCCCTAAAAACAGGAACAAGAAGATAAAGAAGATTAAGGACAACAATGGGTTTGCAGAGCTAAGTGTGAGCAACAACAGGAATTTCTTCATCACTATGGCTGCAGCCTGCATTTGATTCCTAGCTTTACCTTTGGGTTTGCTAGGAGGAGTTGTGAACAAGGACTGCCTCACATTCTTGGCTTGCACAGGCCAATTCAGATCCTCTAATGCACTATCCAACGTGAACTCAAAAGGAGGAGATGGTGCCGAAGTTGCTCTTCTCAATGTTGTCAGCTGCTTTGCCAAGGCATGAATTCTGGAAGGTGACATTGCCATCCTCAAGGGTGACACTACTGCAGCAGTTCTTGTCATCGTCATCCCCCCCGAGACTGCCACCATGGATGGTGACTTGGACCTAGATTGTGATTTCGAGCCAGCAGGAAGAGGAGTTGTGCTCTCCAGGGGACCTGATCTATGGTGATGCTCAGATGTAAATGTCATGGGCCTTGAGCTTCTCCCTAGCAGCTGCTGCTGCTGAGCTTTGCTCCCACCATCAGCGTTGCTGTTATGCCTGCTGTTGCTGCGCTTGTAAGCTCCCTCCAAAGGTCCTGAAGTATAACCTGAAGTGAAGCTATGACGGAGTGTGTTTTTATGGACATTGTTGTATTCAGTTTGATGCCAGTTGAGCTCCTCGCCATCACTCTCAGCTGCAACAATCCCTGCTGCCTCTGTTGCTGCATTTGCACCATTTGTCTTGTGTGCCAGATGCTTGGCCAGAGCTTGAATTTTTGAAGGTGAGATCGACCTTTTGGAAGGTGACTTCAACAACCTCTTTGAAGGTGATCTTTGCAATCCCCTCCTTGTGGGTGACCTCGAAGACTTACTACTGCTTGTTCTTGTTGTTGATGATGCCGGTTGATGCTGCTGCTGGTGTTGCAGCTTCGCAGCAGCGAAGAAGCTGGGACTCGTGAGCTCAGCCGCCGGGCTCGAGCGTTGGTAGTAACCGATTAGAGGACCACTCATGGAGACATATTTGCTGGTGCGGTGGTGTTGTTGCCCGAGCTCCAGCTCAAGCTCAAACTGTCTGCAGATCATGGAGTCGGATCGGTGGGGACTGGCCAAGAGTCGAGGAGGAAGCTGAAGGCTCTGCATTCGCCTCAAGCTGGATTTTGCAAGCTCCTGATGCTTTGGCTTGCCAGGAGCTTCCTCCCACTTGAAGGGGATGATGCTTGCAGGCTCCTGACGCTCAGCTTCAAGAGTGCTGCAGCTGTTGCTGCTCTTGCTGCCAAGGACATGAGCACCACTGGTGTTGTCATCGCTGCTGGAGATCAGAGGACAACTCTCGACGAGAAATTTAGCAGCAGCAGGAGCAACAAGATCAATGTGAGCTTCAGATTCGATTTCGGAAATCATGTGCGCCGCGATGTCCATGCTCGACCTTCTGCTGGAGCCGAAGATTTGGTCTGCCGCTGCTACGGCGGCGGAGACAACTTCAGATGAGGAGGCCGTCGGGGTCGTCGTCGCGTAGAACCGGTGGCTGCTGCGAAAACTGGTGGAGCGAGAAGACCTGCCGGGCTGCTGCTGCGGTTGTCGCAGTAGGCGTCCGGGGCTCATAGTGACAGAATCCTGCTGCTGCTCCAAGGAAGTTGTTGTCGACTTGGGCTTTCCGGGAGCTTCTTCCCACCTGAATGGGATAGCTGCAAGCTCGTGCTGTGGGCTGCTTTCTTGAGATGTGTTGAGCGCATCCCAGGCTATGGAAGCCGTCGGCCTTCGCTTCACCGGAACAAGCTTCTCATCCCGGCTGCTGCTACCGCTGAGCTTGGGAACCGCCGCCGCCGGAAGAGAAGCTCCTCCAGCTTCGACAATTACCGCAGCTTGATTCCATGAGCTTCTCACATCCCTGCTGCTGCTGCTGCCGCACTTCCTCCTCATGTAAGAAGCTGCTTCTTTTGCTCGACCGCTTTGCGAGAGAAGAAGCAGCTCCTCCAGCTGCTGCAGCTGATCATGATGATGATGCAAGCTTGTCGCGGATCCTTCTTGTTGATGATGGTCCTCATCATGTCGTGTTCCTTGCAGGAAAGCTGCTGGAGTAGTACCACTGCTTGCTTCTAAATGGGTTTCCTCGAGGCTGTCAGGAATCCGTTGCTCTTGCTCACTATAGTCTTCTGATCTGAAGCTGCTAGCATCCGCTCTGCAACTAGAACCAACTTCACGCTCACTCCACTTCCGCAAATGCTCACCAGCTCCACCACCAACTCCCTCGAGAAGTTTGCGACTCGCTGCTGCTGCAGTTGTAACACTGCTGCTGCAGCAGCTTCTTGTGTCAGCAGCTTCTTGTGTCAGTACCAAGGGGCCACTGAAGAAAGCTCGCATTTTGGGAGCCGCTGCATGGCCTGTCGTCTCCATACCAGGAATGCAACTGCCTTTCCCAGACCATGAGCTTCTTGACTGGCAATCCAAGGTTCTCGTCCTCCTCATGCTCTTGCTCCTCCTTTCTTCCTCCTGCTTCAGGCGACAAGATGAATTGTGGAAGCAACCAGTTCTCAGCTCTCGTGAACTCCTCAATGCTTGAATCCTCGTGACTTCAAGAGGCGATGCCGGGCACAGCGTGTGCTACATTGCACTCCGGGGGGGGTGAAACTGCACTCATCTTCTTCACACGCACACCACTGACTACAATGGGCTTCTTTTGCAACAGCTTGGATAGCATGGAGGCAATGCTCCTGCTGTAGCTGCAGTTGCTTCCAACAACACCCACATCTCTGTTGTGCAACAACACCATAACCAGAGATACAGAAACAACTTCACTGTTCATTTCATGCAAGAACAATGCTTATGAATTCCCAACCAACAAAACGTTGTTTTCTCTCATACGCAGACAGACGCACAGACAAACAAGGAGATCTTGCAGCAGGAGAGGACTATTCTGTTAATTTCATGCAACAACAACAATGGTGAAGAAGAGACCCAACCAACAAACAGTGGTTTCTCTCTCTCTCTCTCTCTCTCTCTCTAGTGCAGGCACACACAGACAGACATATAGACAGAGAAGGAGCTTTTGCAGCAGAGTGACACTCTTTCTGTTGATTTCATGCAACAACAACAACAACAACAATGATGGTGAAGAAGAAACCCAACCCAACAAACAGTGGATTTCTTTTTTCTTTTTTCTTTTTTTCTCTAGTGCAGACAGAAGAAGACACAGATGGAGCTTTTGCAGCAAGAGTGTGTCTCTCTCCCTCTTTCTGTTGGTTTCAATGCAACAACTATGGTGGCTGCAGACCCAACAAACAGTTCCCTCCAAAACACAGCTTTCCCTAGTGCTGCAGCAGACAGACACAGACACAGACACAGACATAGACAGAACAATGGAGCTCTCTCCAGGCACAGTTTGAGTTCAAAAACTGTGACTTTGTCTTCTGGTTCTTCTTCTACCCATAGTGTTTTTGCAACTCTAGTTGTTTTGCAACTCTGGTTGCTGTATGCAAATATGACATTGCAAACACACTCAATCACATTCACTGACTGTGTGAGCATTTGTTTTGTGTGTGTGAGAATTTTGGTTTCTTTGATTTCACCTTAATTTTGTGTGGCCGAAGTTGGCAACAAAGAGATTTTGGAATCTGACAATAATAAAAGAGTTTTTTTCTTTCTTCAAAGAAGCTCATAATGATAATAATCTTTTCACTGAATATCACATCTCAGCTTTGTGCTTCATTTAAAAGCTCATAATAATATTTTTCAATAAATCATCAGCTTTCCTTAATCAAAAAAAAGCTCATGGTAATATAATTATAATATATATTATTATAAATTTATATAAAATATAATATTCTTGATGAATTTTTAAAAAGGCTTATATCTTTTTAGTCATGACTTCACAGTCAGATCAAGTGCTTTGTTTGATCATGATATGATTTAGCCTAATAAAGAGGTACTGATTGAACATTAAGTTCACCAATTGAGCTTGAACTCCTCTCCAAAAAATTCTGTGTTTTTTCTGTTTTCCTTTTTCTTTGAAGGGGGTGGTGTATCTCCCTCCAAGGTAAGTTCTTAGTCCCATTCACACTCCCTCCTCCTAGATAGGTTCTTGGGTCCCTTTCACACACCTCATGTTTGGGTGCCCACATTTTTGTAACTTATGTGTATTTTGGGGGATTTTAGCAAGGGACCCATTTTCCATCATCATTTTAATATCTTGTGTTGGCTATTATGGTTAACAGCTAGCTAGCTAGGTAGCTGTAAGAACTCCAACAACTAACTTCTCTGCCAAGAATGGGGAGGGGGCGGGGGGGGGGAGGGGCAAGTAGCTTAGAGTATAGTTGTATTAATCAGCTTCACAACTAGTCACTCCTCCTCCTTGAAGCAATGATTCTCTTAGCTTGTTGTTACACTGATTGTTGTTTAATGATTCTTTTCTGTTGTTGATACATGTCGGGTTGTCGTTTTTAGTACTGGAACCCATTGTAGGATGGATGCGGTTGAAGTTGTTTATACTTGAAACAAGGAATCCTTACCTATCTCAATACATGGCAAGAGGAAACTGTTCTGATAAGAAGCCAATGGCTGCACCCCTGCATTTAAAAGACAGCCTCTTTTTGTTTCACTCCAATGACATTCATAATCTGCCATTACACAAATTTCCTAGTGAAATTTCCTCTATAAATTTGATACATAGTATCAGTATTGGATCATTTCAAAAATATTCATACCTCCTTGGTATTGCTGCTTGGACATTGTTAAGAGAATTCACACCATCCTGTTAGGCTACTGGTATTGGATCCTTTTTAAAACTTTCATACCACCCTGGTCCTGGTATCAGGGTCCAAGGCTGATTTTTAACTAGTGTGAAGCAATCTTGATGCAAAGTTTGTACTTTATATTACCTCAGGTACCTGCTAGGCAAGTATTGGTACTAGGCTGATATTCCCTCACGTTATCAGGCAAGTATTGGCGTGAGGTTGGTATTGCCTCATGTCCTTACCAGGCAGGGACTGGAAGGAGGCTGGTATTGTCTCAAGTCATATGAGTCAGGTGGATTCTTTTGATACTAGAACCAATATGAGTTTGATTCCAACCAATGTTGGGTGGTTAGCTGGTTTGGCCAGTTAGACTCACTTGTTTCAGTTAGTAAAAATTGAACTGGAATTTGATCTGATTTTTGGAACTGAGAATTGAAACTGTCTAAAATTGGATCCAATTTTGGAACTGAAACCAAAACTGAACCTGAACCCAATTCTGGAACTGGAACCAGAATCGGAACTTTTTATAACAATTTTTGTTTGGAGATGAACTATCTAGAACTAAGGGTTAACTGTCC
The DNA here is from genome assembly GCA_963920785.1 of Sphagnum contortum. Classification (NCBI taxonomy): domain Eukaryota; kingdom Viridiplantae; phylum Streptophyta; class Sphagnopsida; order Sphagnales; family Sphagnaceae; genus Sphagnum; species Sphagnum contortum. Next base: position 21,487,471 of record OY987279.1, on the reverse strand, counting down.
ATTAATTGCCAGTTTCAGAACAAGTTCTCGAAAATCAAGAGTGATTTCCACAACTGGAATCAGAACTGGAACCTGAATTCTTAAATTTTCCAAAGAACTGGACCAGAGAACCAGACTCAAGAGAAAGTTTCTCTCTTTGGAACTGGAACTATTGACTCTACCCGGCCAAACCAGCTGATCTAGAACTGGAGGTTCTTCGTAAAAAGTCAAGAACAGGCCAATATTACTCATTCCAACCTGTTACCCACCCAACAACACTCTTTGAACTTGCCATAAGGGGCGAAGCCAGTTACCCAGTGAGCCCGATGTTACTATATAACCTCTCATGAGAATCAAAGTCTGAAATCTGGGAAACTCTAAAACTTCTGCTTTCAGGCAGAAATTCCAATTGCTCGCTACAGACTGCTTTCTTGACTAAATTTAGGAATAATAAGATAGCAGCTAAAGGGCCCCTCAAGATGGGGTTGATGATGCATCCCACAGTTGATGATGCTGGAATGCGTAATAGAAGTTGACCAAGGCATTATACACAACAACCTCGATACTGTCCAACAACTACTCTGCCCGAAAGGAAACCAGATTCATGTCATGAATCTCCTCTCCTTTCCTCTACAGTAGTTTGCTCAAGGCAGATGAGACACTCTATTAATGAATGAATCCAATTCTGTAATGAAGGTTTTTGTCTCCAAAGCAACTGCGGTTTCTTGGAAGTTCAATGATAGGACTCAGGAGCAAATACATTTTTTTAATAATCCAGGGGGGACACTAAAATTATTGGTAAAGTCAGGCGATTTGGGGGTGAGACCGGCCAGTTTCGGCATAATAGGGCATCAAACAAGTAACTGGGAATGAAATTTTAGAAAGCGAAGTAACTGGAAACCAAACTAGTTTTTCCACCAATTTTGGTGGTAAACTGAGTTTCATCCCCTCTTTCCTTTTTCCTGAGCGCCTTCGCTGCTGCTACATATATTTTCACTGCTTCTATGTGTAAATATACTATAATTGCTCTCAAGCCTTGTGCATCAAATGCTGAGTTTCACCATTTCATAGTGGGATTTAATAAAAGTTTCTTACTTTGTGATACCACCGAAGAGGGGATAGTGAGTGAAAGCAGAGGGGATAGGGGGTTAAAGAGAGGGTGACTTATGAATAACTTTACTGTGTTGTCCAAATTACACTAGGAAATTTGTAACAGATCTTTAAGTTGAGTACAGAGGTTGTTGTCAACATCTTTCACATATCATATTATTGTGACCCAAAACATGCATCAAGCTTGAAGCATTCATTCATTCATTGGTAAGGAATTACAAAGGGGGTGAGTAGATCCACCCACACTGAATACACTGGCCTCTACAAGTGTCTATCACATCGAAATAGAGCACAAGTTATTTTTCCATCCTCGTGATGGGTAAACATGACACAAGTATTTGACAATGTAAGAGTGATGATAAATTAATCCCCATCCCAATGGGGACAATTATTGTGACCAACGAATCAAAATCAATCATGTCTCTATAATGGTCTTTTTGTCCATGTTAAGAAATCCAAACTCAATTTCATGCTATTTGAAGATTGAAGAACTTCCAAGTTACCATTTTACATGCTATAAAATTATTGTCCCTAGAGCTGCTCTAATATCCCAACACAAAGCAATTGTGACAAAGAATTCCAACTAGTCTAGCCACTTGTGTGAGAAAAGGGCTTACTACTCAAGATGATATCAAATTCTCAAGGAGAGTCTCAATTATTAATTAACTCATAATATTCTAGAACCCACTTATGAGAATTAAGGATTAACCCCCAAAAATATCTCCAAAATTTTTTAATCAATTCTGGAATCCAATTTGGATCAAATGAAATGAACAAAAACAAAGGGGTGTGTCACATTGTGGCCTTGCAATTTACATTAAAAAGTATCTTGAGGCAAAAGAAGAATTATGGAAACTCAAATATTTCACCACGCAAAATTATACTAATCTTCGAAAAATCCTGTACAAGAAACCAAAATCTTTCAAGATATTATTATTATAACTCTATAATAACTAATCTCAAGTTTCAACACAAGCCAAAATATCATCTTTCAAAAATCCTCATATAAAAAATAGACCTATTATTACCTAGAGGCCAAAACCCGTTAAGCTACTATATACTCTATAATGAATCTAAACACAATAGCCTTGCCAAGGCCAACAAATAGGCAAAAATGTTAGGGACTTGATTTTTTCTGCTTGGCATGTTGAGCAGCTTTCTACTCCAAATACCTAATCTGATACCAGCCAAAAGTCCGTGATGAAGTACCAAGCTAGTATGAAAGTTTTTTAAATGACCCACTACCCGAAAGGCTCGAGTGAACCAGCACCCACACTGGTACTTTCACCTTCTGGAGTTAGGCCTTTTAGTGGCCATTTTCAACTCAAGAAATGTTTAAATTTGGAGTCAGAAACCTTGATTTAGCCTTAAGGTTGGATATTACCATGGTTAGAAACAACCTTAAAGAATTTAGGGTTTTTTTTTACCATGGTACCGATGTATTGGCTGGTTCACCCATCAATGCCTATTGGAACAAGGCTAGTGTGGAAGTAAAAAGTATGCAATACCATGACCGGGCTGGTATGTTTAGAAGCTAATACCATACCAACTGGTGATTTCTTTCTTTTTTTAGAATTTTGTCATTTTTTTAAGAAAATTTGAGAAATTTACAGAAATTATTTTTAAAGAATAAATTCAGCTAATTTTTCTCATTTTTGGAAAAAAAATATCACCAAATTATAAATATCAATAAATTGTTTGGGGGGGAGGGAGAGGGGGGAGGGAGAAACCTAATATCAAACACTGGTAAAAGCTACCCTCTGGTCAATTGTGTTGAAGTGTGAGTCATTCATTAAACCTTTGAGTTGAGTTTTGCTTGCCAACACTGAGACATGTGTTGTGCTGCAGTTTGCCCTTTTTTTTTGGTTTGTTGGCCCCAGGAATTCATCATGTTTTCAGGGCCTGTTGTAGGAACAAACGAGAAAACAAACAAACATAAGACAAGCATATTCACTTTGCTTTTGGTTGCTGAGGGCTGTGCGGTCTTTTGGCCTTTCTTTGGCCTTCCCTTTTTGTCTCCCTTGCATGATGATGGTTCTGGTTCTGGCCATCGATCTTTTATTGGATTTTTATGGTTCGTTTATTCACTTGAGATTATTGTCAGTTCCAAGTTACCCAACTCATTACAACCCACATCTAGTTACAAACTCCCCAATCCTCCTCATAAATGCATCTTCTCTGTCCTGGATGAAAGGGGATATTATATTATAATATGATAACAAGATGATAACTTGAACTCCGTTCATTAGAGCCAACGACAAAAGGATTTCTAGTTGGACGGAGTCAATCACCAAGGGGGTAGCCTAGAGGTGATTTTACTCTCTACAAGATTGAATTTTATTTTTCTCGTGGAGTAAACAATCTCATTTTTCAAGCCTAACTACCTCACTTCTTTTTTTTAATAATTATCTCACTTTTTTTTAATAATTATCTCTTATTCTTATAATTATTTCACTATTTTTCTAATAACTATTTCACTCCTTTTCCCCACACATCAGCATGAATATGAGAAAGCAAATTAACATGTGATTTTTTTATTTATATTAATTCACATTAAATTGGAGATTGAAATAAATGATGATGAACCATTGAAAAAACCATACATGAGAACATAAGAAGAGAATAGGAAATTGAAAGTCACTAGCAGTGTGAAGCAATGGAGCCTAAGTTTGGTTATGTGACAATACACAAACCCTTTATGGATTTTACTTCCATAGTTAGCTTAAATCAATTTTTGTGTTTGTGGAGTATTTTTCTCTCACAACAAAAAAAAAATTGGGAAATTTTAGTAGAATTTAGTTTCCCTATGTATAAGTTTGAACCTTTTTTTTTTCCTTTTCCAAACAAACAAATTTGCCAAATTTTCAACATCACAAAATTGAGGGAAAATAAATAATAAATAATCAAATAATCATAAAGGGTCTTGGAATTTGAACATTTTCTGCATCAAATTCCAAGTATTAGTGCTGATTCACTAGAGATTGATTATATATGAGCCAAATGAGAAGCAACTTGAAGTTGGTACCATTTACTAATTTATGAACTGCCCAATCTCTTCTTCAAACCTTTTGAAACTGCCCAATCTCTTCTTCAAACCTTTTTGAAACTGCCCAATCTCTTTTCTTTTTGGATGCACACCACAGTGGGCGGTGGGTCAACAAATTGGCAAACTTGGGAACCCTAACCCTAAATGTATTTTCTGTCAGCAGCAGAGCAATGAGACTCATTGAAGTAGTAGTTGACCGATTTCAGGTATCATTATTGGTCTCATCTAGTTTCATGCTGGTTTAGGTAGGCTATGAGAGAGAGAGTGCATAAGAGACTAAGAGTTTTTTTTTTTTTTTTTTTTTTTTTTTAAAGGGTTTGTGAATTTTCATCTATTGTAGAATCCCAAAAAAAAGAATCCAGTGTGACTCATTCAAAGGGTTCTTGGGAAGAAAAAAAGTGCCAAAGTGGCCAGATTTCAAGGAAAAACATTCCTGAAATTTGCTAGATTTTGACAATAGGTTCCAACAGGTCACCAAAATATAACAGGATTTTTCGTTTTTTTTGTTTTTTATTTTGCTTTCCTCTCTCAACTATAGCCAAATTTGGCTATCATTTTTCTCTTGTGGATGATGGCCAATGTGGCTACATCACAAATTTGAAAAACTAACCCTGCAAGTTAGAGCAGCTCCCCCCACCAGCAGAGAGAGAGGTAAGATGCTCTGGACAGAGTACTATGGATGAAGTAGGATAGCCTTTAAATAGTGTAAAAACTGAGTTTGGACTTTTGACCTCTAAAGTACAACATATGATGACTAAAAATTAATACTGGGAAAAAAAAATTAAAATGAAAAAAAAACGAAGCTTTCACCCCCTATCCCTTCTTTCAATGGTATCCACAAATTTTTATTAAATCTCAGTATGAAATGCTGAAACTCAGAATTTGATGCGCAAGGATCCAGAGTAATCATACTAGTTGTACAGGTAGAAGCAGTGAAAATATATGTTTGTTAGTTGTTAGAGACCAAAATAGGGGATGATGTGGGTGGAGCTGCTCTTATTGGTTGGGTGTTGTTGATCAAGCACAAGTTTTACTCATCACAAGATATCTGTATGAAATACTATGGACTAGTAATTGCATATTCTTATTAGGGATTCAGATGAGGAAGCTTATGACACATATCTAAACCCTAATTAGCTCTCACATTGGAGTCAATTTTAAAATCAGGTTATTGGGAGCCAAGTAACATTACAGAGTTCCAAGTTGAGACTAACACTTAGGGGATAGTCTGTTATGGGGAATAATACTCTCAATGACCTCCTGACCATACCGTTCTATTACCTCATTACCCATCATCATGTCCAAAAAGTATATAGATATTCATCTCATTTATTAACCATGCAATGGACATCACTTCATGATGCAACATTTGAATACTACAATTCCTTATGATGATTCATGTAGATGCCACTATTCAAGCATATTGGTCATCTTTCTTCATCATCAAATTTTGAGGTGATGCTAATTCGCTCCCCCTACCAATCTCTTCAATCTTCAACTACTTTTCATTATATTCAATGGATGTGAGTGGTTTGAATGCCAAGCAAAGTTTGTGATTTCTTTTTTCAATCTTGTAGTTCATGAATTATGATTCAAGTTTCAACAAATCTTTTATTTGGGTGTGCATCAAGTATTTGCCATGAGTAACCTTAAATAATTTAGTGAACGAGATTATATTTTAATCACAATTATAGTTTGATCCTAGGGACAAACGGCTTGGTTACTTGGGGAAAAAAATCTCTAGGATGTATCTATTACAAGTTTACAAGAAAAATCTTAAATATGTAATTTAAATATCATCATGTTATGGATTTACATAATTATCAAGTCTATGAGTCTTGTTTCACATTCAATGCATCAAGTAACTTGATTGATTCAATTTATCCATGTGAAGCATCAAAATGGAAATGTTAGTTATTTGATCAAGTCATAATGGAATGTTGTTAACAGCACAAATTTGATCAAATAAGTATTGATATTTTTTTTGCAAGCAACATTGATCCTTGCATATTCCAAAAACATGGTTGCACATTATATTGTGTTGTCAAGATATGAAAATAGTAAAACTTCATTCCTCTCAAAGTTCAAATGTAATTTGGGAAATATTTTAAGCTACTTATGTTGGATTCACATAAAGGTGGTAAAAGGAAGAAACTAAGATGATAAAGTAGCTTTGACTCTATCTCAATCACACAAAAGAAATAAAATTTAACTTGGCAAGTGACTTGTAAATGGGGTTAAGGTGGATTAAATGTTTGGAAATAACTTATCCCTAGGAATAAATATCTTCAAATTTCCTAGATTGTTAAGGTGGAATAAAAAGGTTAGTATGGCCACTTGATTTCGAAGAATCAAAATACTTCCCCAAGGACATTCCCAAAGAAATTCTTGTGTTGTTATTTATCATGATTGTTTTTTCCTCTTTTGTTAAATTTTGTCTTTCATGTTTCTTGAATTTTGAGTAACCTCCTTGCTCTATGACTCCATCAATTTGGAACATGACACATATCATTTCTGTGTTGGTTCATAACTTTAAATTTATGTTTTTGGTACCCTTTTAACACTTCATTTTAAATATGAATATATTTTGATTACAAATTGATTTTATATCATGTATATTCTACATTCTTGCTCGTTATCATTTTGGATTGTAATTCTTCAATGTAATTGAAAAGATGGAAGGTCACAAAGGTTTTGATGGCAAATTTTTTAATGGTAGCAACGAACATCAATCCCAACCATTAAATTGTCTAACAAAAGGGTGAAATCAACATTGATTCGGGAGTTTGATACATCATTGAAATTTTGTTTCCAAAGACCACAATTGTTTTCAGTAAAAAAATTCAATCAAAGGTGAAATAAGAAAATTATGAACCCTTAAAACAATGAAATTCATGACTTGGTAGTTTTGAAACTCCAACTAGGAATCCCAAGAAAAAATTGTCGTTTGATACATAACCTCCATGTGAAGCTACAAAATATCCTATAGGGAGGGCAATAATGATTCCTTGTTTTGGTTTGTGCAATTTGACATGACCATGAGCCTTGCTTAAAAAATCATTAAGTTTTGTTTCAAAATTCTCAAAAAAAAATTCATTTTAGAACTTTAAGAATGGATTGTGGGTTTGCATTTCACTACAAAACCAAGAATTAACAAGGTTCTTTAGCATTATACCACCATAAACCTAGAGGCATGCCGTCTATGCTCAATTTTTGTTATTTTTTGTGTATTCCGAGGAACAATTTTACTTATGATGGTAAACCATGCCTAATTTACCCACTAAAGATACCAAAGCATAAAGGCCTCAAAAATAAGTGAAGAAAAATTTGAGACAATGTTATCCGCAAGAAGAGGCAACAAACTACACTTGGGTAAAAATTGTAATTGTAAATTATGGTTGTGGCACCATGTGGGTTGGTCACACTTGAACAAAGATTTTGTTTGAATTGGAAGGTTCAAAAAAAGTTTGTTGAAGGATTGAACTAGCCAAATTTTAACTAAGGTTTGAACAAGCTCTCAAATCTTGCAACGTAAAAATCATAAAAACCTCCCAAATTGCAAATTCATATGGACAATAATTGTAAAAGGTGTCATCATTTTCATAAGTTGTGGCTACAACCATGGCTTCAATTTTGGTCTACTACTATAAAGGTCTAATCCTCATTTGCACAAACATTAGCTGAAAGTGGGATTTTTTTTGTCGTCATAAAATTCCTTGTGACAAGAATCATTCAAGACTTTTAACACAAGCTTTCCACAACAACATTTTTTCTCCAAGTAAAATCTTCATGATCATTTAGCAGGCTTCCATGTTTTCATTCAACCTTTTAAGCTCACACTATCCAAATTATAAACCTTCATGCCCACTTTATCCTTCCCCATTATTGGCCTTTTTTTTTTGCCTAAAACTTCACACATTCTCTTTCGCTTGAAACTTGATGTCCTTGTGTGACTATCTCATAGTCCCTTTCTTGAAAACTTGTGTGCTCTCTCTCATGGCAATGTTTTTCAAAAGTATGTGAAAAACCCCTCACATGCAAACTTTGGATGAAATTTTGCCAACCAATAATTTTCAAGTTTCATCCTTGCAATGTGCAACTACAAATCCCCACCTTGACTCGGGGTGATTTTACGTGAATGTATTTAGTATTATAAAAAGATCTATGTATTTGGTATTACATAAAAAAGGAGATTATCATCTTCATCATCACTAACCAGGGCTTTTCTAATCTATCATGAAACAACATAAATCGATCATATTGATGAAATATATTTTAAAGGTTTTCAGGTGAATTAGGAATATGTCCCCAAAATTACATTATAGTACCTAACCATTTTAAGTAGTTGTTAAAGTGTTGGGCAATTATGAAAAACATGTTTAGAATTGGTTCAAAGTTCAAGCTAGTTTTTTCTCAAAATTTTGATGGTTATCAAATTGGACTACAAAAACTTGCTTTGGATTAATTCAAGGTTCATGTTGATTCTTCCCCATAATATCCACAATATCAACTGAAGCATTAAAATCCCATATAGAATTGGTCCAAGGTTCAACCTAATTCATTCCTTCAAAACCAATGGATATCAATTGGGAACTAAGAAGCATTGGTAATTTCAAAAAACTTAACCATTTCTTGAAACATTAATTCATACGCTCTCATAAGGTGAGAAATCACCTAGGGTAAATAGGTTGGTGAGTAAACATTCGAGGAAGCAAAAAAGGTCAAATCTAATGTTGGGTAGGTATTTGATTATTAGCAATTAACTAGGTCTGAGCATTAAGGGATTTTTTTATAAAAAATTATTCAAGTCCCAATGTTTTCCTTTTGAAAATAAAAAAAACCTACCAAGTCCAAATTTTTAAAACCCACTTATGGTTGAATATGAAGCAAGGGCGAGGATATGAAATTTTTATGTACTTGGGTATATGGCTTAGTTCATTAGCAAAAACCTGGATATATACAAATTAATTACACGTCGGGTCTTTGACAATCACACCATTAATACAAGGTAGGTCTTTGACAAATACACAAGACACTAGGTATTCACATCTTTATTCAAAAAACATATTTTTCAAAAAAAATAATAAAAACAACCTCAAGGATTGTGGGATGATTTTTGAAGTTTTACAACTATAAAAAAAAACACTTGCAACTAAACTCCCCAAAAATGGTGAATCAAAAGGAAAAATTTCTATCATGTTCCATGGTTGTGGGTTTTGAAAAACCTTTCCTTTGTTCCATTTTCCATTAAATATTCTAATCTTCAAATCAAATGCTAAAAAAACTACATACCACCTTTACACATGGACACAAAAATATCAAATACAGACACAATAGATTACATACTCATGAGCACAAGACATAACAAACTACAAATTCATGAACATACACATAAACATAAAAACATTAGACATATCATACTACATAATCATGGACACAAGACATGGCAAACTATGGACTCATGAACATAGACAGAGACATGGACGTAAGACATAAAAACATCAAACATTAACACAACAATCTATATATTCATGAAAGGCAAAAAAAACTTGAACTAATAAATTGAAGACATAAAACATTGATTTGAGACAATAGACATAAGACACATAAGCATTAGACATGACACAAAGCATAGTTTAGCATCAAACATTAGACTCAAACACAACAAGCACAAATATTTACAAAAGAAAAAAAAATGACTGATCAAAATGAACCAATAGATTGAAGACAAAAACTCTTGACATAGTATACTAACATAGAAGAATCAAACATGGACACAAGACACAAAAACATCAAACATTTAACTTCAAACACAACAATTTACATATAATTTTTTTAAAAAAACTAATTGATCATGATGAACTAATAGATTGAAGATAATAACTTTTAATAGAATAGACAAACATAGAAGAATCAAACATGGACACAAGACATAAGCAACAAATTTAGACAAAATAAATTACAAACATCTACCAAAGAAAAAATATAAGCTCATGAACCAATAGATTGAAGGCATTGAAGACAAATAAAACAAGGAAGTCACCCAAGAAACTTCAGCCCCCTCACAATGCAAATTTTGGAATCATTTATGAGGTTGCTTAAAATTCTAAACCTTGACAAATGACTCCTTTCATCATCTTCAACTAACTATTAATAGTTATAAGTAAGCCCATTATTCACCAACTAACACAAGATTAGAAAACAAAAAAAGGTTATACTGTGTTCCTAACCTTTGTAAGAATTTTTTTGACAACAAGAGATTTCACAATCCTTTGATATATAGGGTGATAGTTTAAGGTTTAAAGTTTAAAGTTTCATGAAGTGAAAAATCTTGCAAGCCACATAATGCATGTTGAAGATCTCACCGAATGTTGCCATTTACACTCATACCTTCCTACAACTTGCTTGAAAATAGGTGAAAAGACTAGCAAACAATAGATGAGAAGGCAATAAAAAACAAAAAGTGGGAAAATTGATTCAAGCACTTCCACACCTTTGTTACTTTATGAATGTGCCTTCGAGCAAAACTTGCAACAAGGTGTAAAATGTAAAACAAATGAAACATGTAAGAACAATGAAATTTGAATATTACAAACCAAAAACATTATAATCAATTAACAATAGATAATAATTTTGTTGAAATCACGTGTCCTCTCCAACTTTTGAAAACAAAAGTAGACTAACTAGCACAAAAAAGGCTACAAATTACAACTAGTAACTATTTCATGGATTTTCTTCAAACCAAACAATTGATCTATTTTTTGACTTCTGACCTAAATTGCAAACAAAAAACTATTGAAGATAGAAACTCAAGAACCACATACCTTCTTCATGTAAATCACTTGGTTTTGAATTCGCCATGCTTGATTAATTTTCTAATCTTCCAAGGCCTAGTAGGTTGCATTCATAGTTTTGACGTTACATTAATAGAAAGTTCAAACGTGGACATTGCAAATGAGAAGGAGAATGCGGAAAGTGATGGAGATAGGAGACGTGCAAAGTGCAAGTTCTAGTAACTACAAAACCCTAACCCTAACCATACTAAATAGAGGTGGGTATAATTTTGGTACTAAAAGGGTATAAGCCAAGTTTTTGGTGAATACCCTTTCCAATTATATCCCCCTCCCCCTTCCCCCTCCCTCCCCCAAGTTGAGTCTGGTTACAGTTATTTGAATTAAAAAATGTCTTGTTATGAAGTGAGGCAAGTACCCAAGTTTTTAAAATTCCCAAGTGGGAAGCAGGGCCAGCTCTTTCAAATGAGGACATTTGGCCGTCATATATGTATATATCCAGTGACATACCTGATTAATACCCGAAGAAAGCATGTCAAAAACCCGCCCAACACTGGTAATGACTTGATTGATTGATGTTCATGAGCAAAGGGTCAATATTTGTTTGGATGGATTGGGAATGTACCATCAATTACTTTGGCTCATGATATGTTCATTAATTAATCCTATGTTCCTTGAATTACTTGTGGAAAATTTGATACATTAGTAAACTACTCACCCAAATGCCTTGTCTTGAAAGGAAATCAAAACATATCCCTTAATGGGCTTGTCGATGCGTTTGTGTTTCATATTAGGTAGAAACAAATCACGGTTATCAACTTCAACTTGCAGTTCTTTGGGCCATTCCCTTGTTAAAAGAGAACTCGCGTCAAAAAGCTGGGCCAGAGTGCACTGGCACTCACCAATGCATCATGAAGGATGGATGATAAGTGACAAGGAAACGATTTTCTGTTGGGTTCCAGTTCCATAGTTAGCTAACCATGGTGGTTAGCTGGGATTCTTTACCAACCTACTAACAACCCTCACCTAAGTATAAATCAGGTTGTTTGTTTGTTTTGTTTGTTTTGTTTATCATGTTAAGATCTCTCACGCAACCAAGGTGCCTCTTGCCACAGCAATGTTGGTACCCTAGGAAAGCCCTTGATGAGTAGGGGTGCATTGAGTTGGTTTCATATTGTTTCAACCTATGGTGAAGAAAGTTATTGAATATTGAACAAATTTTTCACTAAATCAATTCGATTAAATCAAAATTAAAACTTATAAAAGAATTTGGACACACTTTTGGGATTATTGGGAAGCCCTTGGTGAGTAAGATTTAATGAAGATGATTTGAAAAAAAATAGACATAAAGTCTGGGAGATATAGAAATTTAATGTTTTTATCATTGAAAAATTCAATTCAATTACCCCCTGAAAAAATGATTTGGGAAAGAAAATTTTAATTGGGTAACAAGTTCACACTTGGGGGTGGCCAATGGCACAGGTTACACTAGCACTAATGATAACGAACCAAAGAAACCATGAAAAAATGATTTGCTTCTTTAGATCAAACTTATGGATGAGTAAATTAGGAGGTATTATAGTCAACTTCAAACTTGATAATAAAAGTTTTTACAAGACCATGACTCCTCCTCCTCTCTCCCTCTCTTCCTATGTAAGTTGTTTGATGACATTAATCATTCATTTTATTCACCAAGTTGTAGTTTGTAAGCTAGCCTTCTCCAACCAAAGGAGAGATGTCTCAAAAAGAAAAATTACAATTCTCTATTTTTACCAACTTGTCAGACAAATCATATGTTGGTTCTCTTAAATGCCTGGGGAACTTACAACTCTAGTAGTGCTTTAATAACTACTGTGTCCCTCTCACTCTCTCTCTCAAGAGCAACTTTTTGTCAGCCCAAAAAAAAGAAAAAAAAAAGACAAATTGAATTGGAACTTGGAATCCAGAAATTAGAGTTATTCGAAAAGTAAGAAAACACAGCACTGGGAACCCTGAGTTTGGTCATACACAGGATAAAGATTTTTTTTAAAACCTGTAAAAAAGTACATTAGCATTCAACAGGGGATGAATGCTCAGAAAAGCATCAATTTTGGTGATAAACTGAGTTTCATCCTGTCTTTCCTTTTTCAGCAAACTCTTCTTACTTAGAATTGTGAAACAAAAAGCCCAATTTGATTGTTCACTTGTGAGGCCTTAGTTTTGCCTAGCTAGGTATTATGATTTCTTACTGGCATATAATTTCTTCCCAAGCAGCTTATCTCATCTGTTGCTTATCTCATCTCAACAAATGGCAACATTACGTTGTGGAATTTTTTCAATTTTTTGGGGGGTGGGCAAGGGTGGGTTGCTGCCCAATTGCCTTATTAGATATCACAGGGGGGCAGTTTCATCAATGTGTTACCAACCAGCAAGCCCATTACAATCTGTGCCCATTTACACTGGGGTGAGGTATGCAAAGATCCTTTTGATCAAATGGGTCAGATAGGTCATCTACAAATCTACTCACTCACACACTCAATTTCACACTGGAAGAAGATTCACACCTCACAAACATGATCACAATGGACAAGATAGGAAAGAATTGAAGTAGACATGAAACTGCACAAAAAAAAACAAGATGATTGTGTGCAAAAATACAGAGGGGATATTCACGTTCACCAGACATGATCACTATGGGACAAGATAGAAAAAGCAAGAGAGAAAGGAAAAGTGTTGAAATCCTGGCAATCATAAATAAACCAAAGCACCCAAAAGAAAAAAAAAGAGGGAATACAAGGAACAAAGTGAAAGGACCCACTCACTCACATCCAAGAAGACAAAAGAACCACCTAAGAGGCCGAACCACAAGGGGAACATCAAGTTCCCAAACCCCATCGAGTTCCCTTAACCCCTTCCTGTTGCAAGAAGCATATCATTGAATAAGGAAAGGGGAGAACACTTCTTGAAAAGAAAAAGACATGAGGAGGATCCAAAACAAAAAGGAAGGGGCAAACGGTGTACATAAATACCAAACAGATATTCACATTCATAACATGCCCAATTGTGGACACAAGGGTTTTTACCTTTGTAACCTATCGTGTTAACCCTCTTACAACTTCCACCTCACACTACCTAGCTAATTACCTATGTAAGGCGGGTAAGTAGCATTGATAAGTAGGTAATGAACTTGGTGGCTACTAAGTACATAGATGCATATGGATGGCGTATACATACAGTAGAACCTCTATAATTTTATCACCTAGGGACCGGCAGCCAGTGATAAAGTTTGAGAGGTTATAAGTTATGGGAGAGTTTGGAATTGCGAGGCGTAGAGTTCAAAAGCTACAGGCTGCTCTTTTTTCCCATTTTCTTTGCATTTTTGATCATAAAGGCAAAAGCAAAAGGACAGCTATCCTGCTTTTGTTGACTCAATTGTGAAGATGAACGACAGAGTACGCCATCTCCACCAGAATAGTCTTAAACAGAGGCCTATCACTAGTTATTTCCACCATAACTGATCGAGAAATAAACGAATTATAAAATTATAAAATTGTCAGGAAAAGGAAAAGTGATAAGTTATAAGAATATAAATTTTTTGCCTGGTCCCATTGATGGACCGGGCCGGAGTGATAAAATTTGAGAGGTTATAAAATTTGAGGGGATCAGTTTATAGAGGTTCTACTGTAGCAAAATCACTTGTGATTAGTTAGCTGAACAGGAATACAATGAAAATGTGTTTCCTATCCACACATCATCCATCCATTATGTACGGTGGTGTGGGGATTCACTCTGGCTGGGCTGGGCTGGTCTGGCTGCAATGCAATCAAAATACTGCATTCAGAAAAATGTTGGTCAGTTCCCAAGAGTTGAGCTGGTTCCTGGTCTGGTTTTTTTTTCTGGTTCAGAGGAGGTTGAAGGAAATCCCTGCAAGTTCTGCACATTGGGGGAAATCCAAAACTGAACTTGAAACAAGAACAAGACTCCGGAACTAACCTTATAATGCTGGAGCTTTGTACCAACAAGATCGCAGCAACCAACACCGGGTACAAAGTGCAAACCTGTTTTCCGCTGCAGATCTGAATGTTTTTTCAGCAAGAGCTAGGAACTTGGAAGGTATTAGAGTTATCCGCAAAGTCACCCTGTCTTTGGGCCTGCTTTTCAGCCCCCATCCCTTCTTTCAGTGGTCTCTCCAAAGTAAGGAAATTTGTTAAATCTCAGTATGAAACGCTCGCCATTTATTGCACAAGGTTCGAGAGTAATTATAGTAGTTGTATAGGTAGGAGCAGTGAAAATATATGTAGCAGCTATTGAGGCGCAAGACAAGATGAAACTCAGTTAACCCCCAAAGTTGATGGGAAATTTAATTTGTATCCCAATTATTTTGTTTTGTAAAATTTTCATTCCCAATTACACGTTTGATGCCCTATTATGCTGAAACTGGCCATTCTCACTCCCTAGTCGTGTGACTTTTTGGATAACTCTATTGCTTTCTGCAGAAAACAATTTAGTTACAAGTAAGTATCACATATTCTATTGAAAAGCTCATAAGTCAGCTGTACTTCTTCTGTCAGGTGGGTCACTTATGATTTATTTGTACAACACTAGTACTTCCATAATCTCCAATCTTGGGTTCTTTGCAGATGTAGACTCAGCCTAGATTCCCAAACCAGACTCAGTCAGGAATGTTCAGGTCACTTATTTTAAGAACTAATAATAAGAACCCGAGGTTTGGTTGGGGATGAGATGAACAACAACAACAATACACACACACAAAGCCCCTCAAACTAACATAATGTTCCTTCCATACAATTAATTTAAAAACACTATGTTGGGATCCAAATGGCTTCATGGGCTAAGCTTCTCTATTTTTTTATTAACCACATTCTACCTGAACAGATCTTGGCCAAGAAGATGAACAGAGATGATATGAGCCTGGCAAAATGCTAAAGCCAATTAGATATCACATATTTATTTAAAAAATTGGTAGATCAGAGACTAGATTTCCTAAGATAAGATGCATGAATAAAGTTAAAGAGGACCCAATAGAAAGACAAAATAAGGGATGAACTTTACCTCTATGAAGACAAAAGGAGACTAAACCTTGATCATCCTTGAAGACAAATTTTTTTTTTTAATATGGCAACCATGTTACCCTAGTGAGCAATGGAGAATGACAAAATGTCTCTCATTATTGTTCCACAATGGCTACAACTTGTCCACTCTTGAAAAAAGCACAAGTAGTAGACACTAGGCACTACAAAACCCTAGTAAAGTAATTCATCCAGATACCATATTATTAGTAAGTGTCAGTCTTCATTCATTAATTCCCCCTTTAAGCATGTGGCCTAGTTCAGTATTTTCATCCCCAGGCTGCTGCATACATTCTACCATTCTCTAGTGTTGTTGATTCACTCATAACTAGCCCCCCTCCAAGACTGGCTATGTGCCAATTTGTGTGTGTGAGGTGGAGCTTATTGGGCAATATGGTTTAATTGGAGAGTGCCTATGATAGCGAGTTGTGATTTGCAAATGTCTATAAATTGGCTACAATAATAATAGTTGTGATAAAAGAAATTGGCAACATGGGTGGTCGACCTTCCAATATATATTTGGCTATTGGGTGATTGCCAAGAGTCGTGATAAAAAAGCATTGGCAACATGAGTGGTTGACAAGGTGGTATGTTTGGCTAAAGGGTGATTGCCAAGGTGGTACATTTTGGCTTCATAGAACAACAAAGAAGCTAGTAGAAGCAAATGTGCAACCCTATGCTCATTTCACTACCATTCATTGAGGCTCACAAGTTCACTCACATACAATGTTTTAACTTCTTGCATCAATGTAATCTCAACGATGTCCTTAGAAGTTAGGAAGTTCAATTGTGATCTCAAGTTGTATTTATTCTACAAATACTTGGATAAAAAGAGCCATTCTCTTCAAAAAAAAATAGTTACTAGTGTTTCCATTTTACAATTGCATATAAATGAAAAGAATCAATTGCACTATTGCCTTGTGTAGTTGGCTTGATGCTAAACACTTTGATGTCCATCGGAATTGTATGGACATATTCAAACATAGATGGTTCTAAGTTGATTTCCAAAGCTACATGCATACTCCAATATACCTTTTCCATCTCTAAGAAAAGGAGTTTCATAACCATGTCTTGCAAGATTCAAACATCTCAATGAAGGTTTTTAAAGTAGCAAGAAATCAATTCACAAATATTCCTTAAGGGAAGCATTGAATTAACATTTGCATCTTTTTCGATTAAGTTGTTAAAGGTTGTAGAATCAATTTCATCCTTGAATTTTAGATTAATGGATATGGCAAAGTTTAATGCATCATTTAAGAACTCGTGGCCCCTAGACAAGTTCCAAATACAAGCAGACACAACATGACCACGAAAATCAATAATAATTTCACATATGTGCCATGTCAATGGAGGTGGTACTTTTGTACTCATTTTCATAGAATTATGCTTGCTATAACATAATATAATTGTTTTTTAAAATTACAAAGTTTCCTCTAAAAGGATAACTTTACTAACAAAATTGTAAATAAAATTAAAAGTATTAGACAATGCATGGCAAGAATTCAAAGAAAGAATGTAAACACAAAAAAATCTGACAAAAATAAAAAGTTACCTTGTTTTCATTAGAATATTGAATTTCCTTGGGGGAAAATTTGAATTAACACATTTTTCTCCCATTCTTACCTAACTTTTTTCAAATTTTTGGCCAAGTTATGGATTTTTGCAAATCTCCTTGGGCAACTTTGATAGATACATATCATAAGCTTTTGCAAACTTTTAAAAATGCATGACGAAAACAAGTTCTTTAAAAACTTTCTTCCAAACCCAACACATCACAACTTACAATTGGTTTTAGAGTTGTAGTAATAATGTTCAAATTAGATCCTTCATCCTTGACATAAGCAACAATTATCTTCTTCAATCCATAAATGTTCAATAATTTTGCCAAACTTTGGCCAAGGTTTGTCCATTAGTATTAGTTGCCTTAAAAAGGTGAAAGGTAATGTGCTTTGGTTGCCAATCAGCCTCTAAAAAATTGATCACCAATGCAAGAATATCATGTTCACCTTTTGGCATCCATAAATCAAAGACGATTTGGCACAAAACCAAAATTTGAAGGTTCTTTACTACAAAGGAGCTAATTGCATCTTGAAAGGTTCCTTTACAGTAAAAAAATTTGGATATGGAATTAGAAGACATTTGGTTCCTTTTTTGCAGATTGTTTTTCATCTTTTCTCAATGGATTTTTCATTTCTTCTTCAAATTTATAAAAAAAACTAGAATGGTCTAATTTTTTTCAATGCATTTATACCATAAATCATGTTATATATGATAATTAATCTTCTTTTAGCTTGAATTATTGGATTTAGATTCAAAATTGGACTATTATAACAAATAATAAAACGCATGATTTGAGGAACTATTAAATCAACTTCTTTGTTATCATTAACAAAGAAAAATGCCCAAAATAATGCATTTATGCTATTTGGTTTCCAAAATAATCTTCATGGATGTAATTTCTTCAAAAAAAATTCATTTTGTCTTCATTATTTTTTGGATTTCTGCTTCTTTCAATTTAGAAACTTGCATTTTCTTTAGGTTCTTGCAAAGCCTCAATTTCCATCCTTACTTCATTCATGAATATATCACATATACTTTCATTTTTGGAGGATTGTTCCATGTTTATTTTGAAATCAAATATTACTACCCTAATGAATAGCAAAAAAAGTTAAAAAATTATATGATCTATCAAAACAAACATTTACAAGATCTATTTTTTAAACATTTATTAAACAAGATGAAATATATTTCTTAAACACTTAGGAAACAAGATACAAGTTGTAATAGAATTTTGTAATGAAATGTATAGGAAAATCATGCAAAATAAATAAATAAATTTATTAAAAACAATGAATTGAAAATTTTTGAAAAAAAAACTCACCTCAAGGTCTTTTGATAGTTGGTGCTCCAAGTTCCAACTTACACAGGGCAAGGGGGAGGGGGGGGGGTACCAAATTAACCAAGGAAACACATTGGTGCGATAAAAATAGTAGGACCAATGTAACAAGATCAACAACACAATATGGGAAGGGTAGCACCAACTATGTGACAAGATTAACAACACCAATGTGGGAAAGGCAACAACACTTATGTGACAAGCATAACAATATCTATGTGGGAAGGGCAAGAACATCAACATAGGAAGGTAACAACACTAGCATGGAAAAACATGAACACCAATGTGCAATGAACAACATCACCAACATGGTAAGGCAACAACACCAATGTGAAAAGAACACAACCAATGCAAAAAGAGTAGCATGAAAAGAGCCATGGAAGAAAGACAAACCAAAAAGAACACAACCAATGTGATAAGAACAACACAATAAGAAATACAAACAAGAGAAAAAAAAAGCTCAAGTTCTTTTTGTAAATTTTCCACTACCTTAACTCCAAGTAGCGCCTCTGCGTCCCCAACCGGTGGTTGTTGTTTTGAACCCTAAAATAACATATCACCTTAAGAACTGAATGTCGGTTCTATGAGAGAACATGTTTGATTCTCCAAATTTTCTTATTAGAAAAAATCGGTTTTCACAATCGATTTTCATTTATGTAAGAACTTGAGGTCACTTCTTAGGTTGGTTCTAACATGTAATGGTGCCAATGGGTTCTTGTTGTGAGATTCGGGCTAAAAACTAGATGATCATTTGGAAATGGCCCAAGATTGGACCAAAAGGGGTGGACCTTTCGGCCTTTCATTTAGGCCCATATGTTCTTGGCACAAGCTTGTAAAAGATTGTCATCTTGCTTTATGTAATCAACCAAATATATTTATAGCTAAATGCATGAATTGGATTGTTGAATGCCAATCTTTGTAGTTCATTTCTTTTATTTGTACAACCTTAAACCCTGGTGTCAAAGTCATCCAAGGTGAGGCCAACGTGTGTGGATCCACAATGAAACTAATTAAAATTTCAAAAATGTTGAGATTTTCAAAAAGCACTTTTCTCCCCCCAACAAAAAATTGCAAAGGAAAATAGAGAATATATATATTTTTTTTGACATGGAAACTTCAAAAAAATAATAATCATACAACAATGAAATATTGAACTTGCCATAGTGGTATGATATATGGGTGAGGTTGAGGAAACAATGAACACTCTATGTTGCACATGATAAACACTGGTACCTACTTGGAGCAACAAAATGTATGTCAGCATTTGCTTGTCACTTGTGGTGTTGTATGACAAAGTCAAATAGTATGTGATTAGAGCTCATGGCCAGTTGTGCATTCCTTGTTGCATGCAGTAAATGTAGTCAAAGAGGCTATGGTGAGGTTATGTGACCTGGGCAATCTTCAGTCATCCAGGCTCCAGCTATATACCTATAGGATCTCTGACAAACTGGTCCCCCCCAAAGTGTGAAGAAATGCTCACATCATCATCTGAATCATCATCATCAGCATCATATCCCTTGTTGACAGACAGGAATCCAATAATTTCTTCCCAAGAGAACATGAAATCTACATCAACTAGTGATCAACTTTGTCCTCTGGGAGAGGAGAATGCATGTTTTCCTTTATTGCACATGCCAGTAGTCTTTTCTTCTTCCTCCTCCTCCTCTTCTTCTTCTTGGTCCTTTTTTTCCTGTTTTTCTGCCTCTTTTTTGTTTCAAGCACTGCACTTGTATGATGAGTCTGTAAATGTTTCAACAAAATATGATAAATATTGCTGATTGTGCAAGAGGAAATCCCAAACAGTGGTTACTTATCATATCATGTATACCAGCCCCCGCGCATGCCCGCACACACACTCACACACACACACACAACTTTAAAATTGTTATCTTGTTTTTGGTCTTCTGATCACTTAAAGTGTGATTCACAGGGACACAACTCCCTCTTGCACAGATCTTTTTTTGTTTCTGGAGTACATATGCATAGTATACAATCTGCATTTGTACTCTTTCCTTTGGCCAGAGGTAAAGAAAAGGTGAACATGGATCCTTCCCCTACTTTGTTTTTATTTTAATTGGGGTGTCTCCAAAGTTTGAAACATAGTCAGTAATGTTTTGGCTGTCTCGTGTGGAGGGAGAGAGCACATACAAACATATATATAGTCAGAACCCATTCCATTGTATCCTTTCTTCCTTTTTGCCTGCCCAGATTTTGGTCCTTGTTCTTCGTTTCTTTTTCTCTCCTGTTCTTGGGTGCTTTCTTTTTATTAAGTTTGGCAGGGTTTCATCAATTTCTACCTGTCAATAGGACTTCTCTGTTGTTGTTGTTGCTGCTGCTGCTTATCTATAGTGCAACTCCTCCAGAGAAAGTGAAACTCCTGCTGCTGCTCTGATGTCTATTGTTAGAATATTTTGGAATAGGGGAGGAAGCTTTCCGATGACTAAGTACATCCAGCAGAACATGACATCTTAACAGCATATATTGTTGACATTCCGACAATTTTCCACCACCCTGGGTTTCCTGCAGACTACAACTACTCCATCCAGCACACACGTATAGAGAAACATGGTTCAAGAAGGAAAATTTTGTTATGTATCACTTATCTGCAAACTTAACTTACCAGTCTTTTGGAACAAAACTTGGTTCTTGAAGAATGCAAACAAATGTTATTCATCTATCTGCAAACTTACCAGTCTTTTGGTTGAGATTTGCTAAACCCGTTTATAGGGTATGAAATGTCAGATTTTTCCAGGGACACAAACCCATTTGTGAGGTGTGAAAATGTCAAGTTTTTCCAGAGACATAAACCCATTTGTGAGGTGTGAAAATGTCAAGTTTTTCCAGAGACATAAACCCATTTGTAAGGTATGCAATATGAAGTTTTCCATAGTGGGTATATGAAGTTTTCCAGGGACATTGTAAACCCATTGTGCGTCATGATGTTATGAAATTTTCCAGGGACATTGTAAACCCATTGTGGTTGATGATGTTCTGAAATTTTCCAGGGACATTGTAAACCCATTGAAGGTATGATGTTATGAAGTAATTTTCCAGGGAAATTTTGTAAACCCATTGAGGGTATGATGTTATGAAGTTTTTCCAGGGAAATTTTGTAAACCCATTGTGGGTTATGATGTTATGAAATTTTCCAGGGACATTGTAAACCCATTGTGGGTTATGATGTTCTGAAATTTTCCAGGGACATTGTAAACCCATTGAAGGTATGATGTTATGAAGTAATTTTCCAGGGAAATTTTGTAAACCCATTGAGGGTATGATGTTATGAAGTTTTTCCAGGGAAATTTTGTAAACCCATTGTGGGTTATGATGTTATAAAATTTTCCAGGGACATTGTAAACCCATTGTGCAATTGGTACAAAGTTATGAAGTTTTTCCGGGGACATAACTTACACTGTGGAGTAAGAATTTTTGAAGGGACAATTGTTGTGGACACACTGCTCTTTATGCTAATAAGTTGGTTCAACCTGCAGGAACAGCCCCACTGTACCCAACTAATTTATCCTCTCATTACACCTTTTGTCCTCATACAATTATAAGCTCTTACACCTTTTGTCCCCATGTAGAAAGCATCATTGTACAATGTTTTATGCCCCTAAAACATTGTTGTCTTTACCTTGCTAGATTGTATGCTACCCAGGTGAGGTTACAAGATTGAGAATAACACAAACTTCTTTGCTAGAAAGCTACCAGATAAGATGGTACAAATGCAAAACAATTCATGTGAAAGTACTTGACATGTTGAGTATTAAGTCTCTCAAGCATGAAAAAAAGAAAAGTTAACCTCCATTCACATTGAACTAGGTTACATTGATGCGAGTCATAACATGTCACAAGTTGGGTTTCAAGGGTTGCTCCTCCAACTAGTGCCTCCACTCCCCCATGTGAGCTCCCAATAATATTGTATGTATACCATATTTTCAAAATGCAAGGCATATTGGTTCAAGGTACATAATTATTTCTTAAAATGATATACTTAATTGCCTTTCATTACTAGACATATGGAAAATATATATACCAAATCATTACATAATATCCCTAGGGTAATTAATTTGAAAGTCCTTTGACCCATTTTTTTGGTTTTTTTGTGGTTAGGATTCAAATAACTATTACTTCAATTTGGACCACCTTACTTGCAATTTTGCTCAAAATATTTGAGATTCTCACAAGACTACAATTGCTTAAATGTTCCTCACTTGGGAGTGCTTGGGATTCCCTTCTTTACATCTCCCAAACTTTTGAGATGTGTTTGAGTTTTGGGACATTTTCCTAATCTACATTTTCCTTTGTGCGCCATCCTTGGTCACAAGCTTAAGGTTAGGATCATGACACATGATAAATATTTGAATTCTTGTGCTAATTATTTTTATGATGTTAACCTTATATATATGAAAAGATTAACATCACAGAAATAAATATAGTTGACAATGTTTACGAACTTCAAATCAAACATTTACATGTAAACTTACAAACTATCACCCCCCAAACATATGAATGATGATTAGATGAATATTTAAAGTTTAATGTGCATGGACAAAAAGTAAACATAATTAATATTTCGTATTAGAGGTTTTTTTTTTTCAAATTTATGAAGTAGCTTCACTAATGACAATCCTAAAAAATATATAATAGTAAATGGTGAGGTGTTGAATGGATTATATATATTTTTAAAATTAATGTTATAGTTCGTGACTTAGTTAATACATACGTTTAAATATGATGATTTTGTTTTTTGGTGGAAAATGGTGGTCAAAATTTTCAAAAAATAAATAAATCATGTTTTTTTTTGTTGGTTTGCAAAAAAATCCCAAATAAAAACCAATGCTTAATATGTCGCAACCCTAGCCTTGGGCTCGCGACCAAGGCAAAAGGCTTGCAAGGTTACGAGCAAAGAGAAAGCCCATGAGTCACACCACATGCTCCCGGGAATGTAGGAAAGTGTGAAGGAATGAACGCTCGCACTCCCAAGGCAACTCCCACCTTGGGAGATGTAGTCCCGGTGGACTCCTGAATTTTCAAAGGGCGATTGCAAGGGTCAAAACTCAATGGCTTGAAGAGTTCCTTATATTTTGGAAAGCTCTTGGAACGTAGGTGTCTAAAATGGGCTTGCATGACCCATTTGGACATGTGAAACATAAGTTATGGTCAAAAGAAGGGCCGGGAGTCAAATTGGTAGTTTCCGACCACTAAAAGTTGAGAAGCAACCCGATTCCCTTGCGTGCAAGTGACGTTTGACATACCGTTGGAAAGCTCTTGATGAGGGCTACAACATTCTTTTAAACCTCATCTCAATCAGAGGTTTGTAAACAAAGTTATGGGGCCCCAAATTCGCGAGAGTCCCAACTTTGGTAATTTCGGGACTCCTAGGACAAAATGCCATTTGGATGTGGCATTTGTGGAGAGGCAAAGAATATACTATAAGGGGGAAGGTGGTGGCTTCCTTCAAGCCTGGGCCGTGGTGAGTCTTGTGAGTCTAAGTTGCCTGTGACTCATCCTAACACCAAAATGCTCCAACTATGCATTAACCACCTTGTGTTGGTTTTGCGTAAGTCCGTGTGAGTACTTGAAGCTTGTCAATTCTCCCTAGTCCCATCTTGAAGCTCTAGCACAAACCTTAACCCCTCCAAAGTGCTGCAAGCCAAGGAGCGTGTTTCAACTCCTTGTTCTTTTGTTGTTTTTTTATTGGGACTCACATTTGGAATCCTTCAAGGAATTATGAGCATGTCATAATACATGCCATGTAAAGTATTTAATTTTTTTGTCTCAATGTTACACCATAAGACGATCACAATACAAAAATTCAAAATGTGTAATTTGATACACATTCTAATAAACATATATTACATTGTTTTGGAAAGTATTCAAATACAACAAACCTTGAAATAATGGTGTTGAAACCAATATACATATTTGTGAATGTAATGTATAATATAATTATTTTTGCATAAGAATGCTTAGATGACAACAAAAATACAAATGGAGGCTACAAAACATGGTCATTTCTTTTTATCTATTCAAAATGTTCATGCAATATTGCTATTTTGCAACCTAAAATATCTCCTAGTAGAATGTAGTTGTTTAATAATCTACCAAAGAACCAAGTTTTCAATTCCTTTGACACATAAATAAGTTGACAAAACTATGCAAGAAACATTGGTTGGATTTTCAAAGCAAATAATTTTCAGGTTTACTTTAAAATGCTTGATTTTTGGAAGGTACATACTGAATATTTTTTAATTCATTGATTTTATATGACATGTACCTCAATGAACTAAATATGGTTTGCCACCTCTTCAATCTCATACTTCTTCAACTTTCGTCAACTATTAAAGACTTCTACATTAAACAAATCATGTTGCCAACTAATAGCCTTATATTTCAATCCTTACTTCACCCAACAAAAATCATGCAAATAATCTTGATTCTTTGCATTTTAACAAGCATGGAGTTGGAGATGTACATGCAACCGATGTAGTTCTTGCCACAATAGAATTTTCTCATATGCCATACCATCATTTGCAATAGCATTGGGTTGTTATTGAATTATACTAATAAACTCCAATTCCTTCTATTGAATTACCTAGATTTATGCTTTCAACTCTTCATTTTCTTGCTTTAGTTAAACCAACCACACAAATGTCACTAAAATTAACACTCATCCCCTAGTCTCATGCAATTATTCTTTCAGTTCCTCATCTTCTTGCTTTAGCTAAACCAACGACACAAATGTCACTGAAATTAACACTCACTCCCAAGATTAACATGCTTACAATTCATTGCCTTTATGTTCATGGTTGAAAAAGAACCTTTGTAGTCACTATACAATATTCACCATCATGTAGGATTATTTTGGGTGGGTGGCAATGCACCTACGTACATATAAGTTGTTGAACAAATATATTAGATGGCAAGATCCTAGTTCAACAACCTCCAATACAAGGCCCCCAAAATGACATTGTCCTTATCCATGTCAATAACTTAAATATATATTATTTGAAGCTTGTCCTCACAAACATTAGCTTGAAATATATTAGGCTAAATGTAGCATGAACAAACTTATAGCAGATAGGGATAACATATAAGTATGTGGTTGCCATTTGTTGAACATTGATGAGTTGTCAGGTTTTTTCCCTAAACTTCCATACAATTTACGGGCTCAACATGAACATGCACATAAATATAATCATTCAAATAACCCTTTTGTTTGTCCCAAGTTCTCAATTTGTTTTTGCTTGCACCCACCCCACCAGACAATTTTATTAAAATATAAAATGACATAATCAAAATTTGTTGTAGGGATAAGTAAGTTCCATAATTCCCAAACAACCTTGGGAAGGCATGGAGTTCTCCCACAACCACTACAATCAGCCCCTTCCAGGATGATGACATGTACAACTCATAAGCACCAATTGCAACATGGTTTTTTCTTTTCCAAATTCAGTTTAGAACTTTAATAATGTATTTTAAGCATGTTTCTTGAAAGTCATCATGGGTAATTCATTATCCTTTGCACTGTCAAGATTGTGCACATGAACCCTAGATGTTATAATATACCTAAATATCATTACGAATCATTGCAAAATTTGTGAAATGATGGCTAGGTATATGTATAAACTTTCCCCAATCAATAATCTTAAAACAATCCTCAAACCACTTTAGTGTTTGCACAAGTTGCAACACCAATGGTTACCTTTTGCATATATCTAAGCCTCTTAGTAAGAAGTCATGACCCACTAGTGATGCGTTCCCAACCTCCTTTATAGACTCAAATGTGAGTTTAAGGTGAAAACAACGGAAGAGCAAGGAGTTGGGCCACGCTCCCTGGCTCGCAACACTTTGGGGGTGGAGAGGCGTGCTGGAGTTCCAAGATGGGGACTAGGAAGAGTGACAAGCATCAATACTCACATGGACCTGCATAAACCAAACAACAAGTTGGTTAATGCATAATTTGAGCACTTTTGGTGTTAAGACGAACCACGGGCAGACTTGGACTCACAAGACTCACCATGGCTAGACTTGGGGAAGCTACCACCTTCCCCCTTATAGTATGCTTTGTGCCACTCCACGACACCCTCATCCAAATGGCATTTTGTCTCGGGACTCCCAAGTCCTGAAATTTCCAAAGTTGGGACTTCGACAACTTTGGGGCCCCATAACTTTGTGTAAAGACCTCTAATTGAGACGAGGTATGAAGAAAAGTTGTAGCCTTCGTTGAGATATTTCCAATGTTATTTTGCACGCCACCTGCACGTAATGAAATCAAATCGATTATTGACTTTTAGTGGTTAGGAGTCAAACTGCCAATTTGACTCCCGACCTTTCTTTCGGCCATAACCTGTGTTTTAAGTGTCCAAATGAGTCACAAAAGCCCATTTTAGACATCTAAGTTTCAATAGCTTTCAAATGATATTAAAAACTCATCAATCCATTGAGTTTTGATGCCTAAAATCACCTTCTGAAGATTCAAAAGTCCACTGGGACTCCAATTCCCAAGGTGGGAGCACCTTGGGAGTGTGAGGGTTCATTCCGTCACACTTTTTTGCACTCCCGGGAGCATGAGATGTGACTCATGAGCTTCCCTTTTGGCCCACACTCTTGCAAGCCCTGGCCTTGGTCACAAGCCCAAGGCTAAGATTGCGACAACTAAAGTATCCAAAACACTTGATTTCCCATTGCTTTGCCTTCCAACCATCGCAACTTGCAAAGATCTCTCATCCATAAGCTTGTTATAATAAAAATCTAGATTATTATAATAAATATTGCAACAAGCATATTTTTACAATAGATCAAGATCCATTGAACTTAGCTCAAGACACTAAATTCTGATTAGTTCATATGCATGAACAAAATGACCAAAAAACTTGTTCTTTACACAATGGAAATCATGACATACATTTAAGCCAATTTGCATTACCCATGGTCGAATTCAAAGGTTGGCCAAGTATTCAATTTCAAGAGGACAATTTTATTAAACTATGTTGTGAGCTTCCACAACATTTGGAGTTACACACAACACCTCCATCATAATAAGAAACATTTCATGAAAAACTAAAACTTGGCAAAGATCAAAGGCTTAGTCCAATTTGAATCCAACTTACAACTCCATAAAGACAAATTATACAAACCCAAGATGTCACATATATACATCACAAAGTTCAACCTTGCCAAATGACCATGAGTCAAAAGAAATTTCTTTGGCATCTTTAGCCATAACCACATTCAATTCAAAAGTTGGAGAGGTTACAAAATTAGTCACAATGTTTTTCAAAAAGTTCAAGAAATAGCTAAAACCTTTAATCTGTAGAGAAAAAATAACATTATTGTCATTTGTAAAAAATGGAATACATAAGACAAGCAAATTAGTGTGAGCCAGGTTGTAAGATATATAAGTTGTAACTTTGCACATTATGCATATAAAAGTGATTCACTTGAATGAACCATGCATATAATCTTTTACATACCCAAAGCTATTTTTTTGGTTTTTTGGCATGACCTAAAACACTTTAAATAGTTGAACGAGTTGTTTTTATTATAAACATGCACCCACTCACTAGCATTTTCTTACTTTTTTGTTTTTTAAGAGAATCATACTTCCACTTCTACCCTACAATATGTTTAATGACGAAACCACAACCTTGCTAATTTTGCTACAATGACATGTTTACAACAAAATAAACACCCATTTTTTATCCTCATCATCTTCTTGCTCAACATCTAGGCTTTGAGTTGAAGGTACCAATGAGTATTTTTTTGTATTTTTTTTTGCAGCATCAACCACCTCCATTTCTACATGACCAACAATGTTAAGGAACTTCAATTCTTTTTTCACATCCTTCTTGATCATAACCTTCTCCACGCCTTTGCCATAGGGGTTACGTCTATCCTTCCAACATCCAACTTGTCTTTATATTTCCCACCAAGACTTAAGTAACTTCAATGTCATTAACACTGAAGTGGTTTTGTTGGCCTTTCACATGAAAGTTGTTGAGACTTGGGCTTGGGGTATCAATTTTCTATTTTGAATAGCGTGCCCAAGAAGACTGAGGGCGAGTAGCTACCATTGAGATTGAAAACTGCATTAACATGAGCTCTGTAATCCATCCAACATTGAAATGGAAATCTTTAGAATCCAACTCAAAGCCTACTAATGATGAACTTACTCCTATAAAACTAGAACATCCATTTGCGTTTCATATAGAAAGCTTGTGTATTAGTGGACTCCAATGTAAGGTAAAAGAAGTCCATATAATTATAGCCAAATCTTTGTTCACCACTAGTAGAATTAGAAGCAAAAAAGACATAAAGGGATTCTTGTTGTCAATAGTCTCACTATTGCTAAGAGCCATATGTACTTAAAGTAGACTTTTAGTGGAAATGACAATAAAATTCATGGAAGACAAATGGACTATCAAGATCATCCAAAAACATGCAAGAAAGATTAAGGACAACACATATTCTTATGGACCTTTTGAAAATATATTGTGGGTTCATGTTATATATACATGAAGTATTATTGATTTGATTTATGGATTTTAGAATTGACATAGGACAATATCTTCTAAGTAATTTTAAAGACTCCCATGCTACATCCAACTATTCACAACCCAAATCTATGGCATGGTGGTTTGAATTATGTAAACCTAAGTAACTTGAATAAATAATCACTTATAGACAAGTTTACATGAACAAAGTTATTTTCATTCGAGTAAAGCTAAGCAAAATAATCAAAGTTACTTTCATTGAACTTGGAAAAAAATTGAACATTGCACCTTTATGACTATGTGGTCAAGATTGTGCCTTTGCAATGCCTTCATCTTCAATGGGAATTGAAAATTTTGGCTTTTACAAGCCCATAAAAATCCACTATGATTTGTGCATTTCCTTTTCACACCCTTGCCAAACACATTTAGTTGAGGTTTCAAAATGATATACAACACATCAATCGTGATAACCATGCATGCACAAATCAAATCAAACAACCCACATAGGAAAAAACCATAATCCACATAATGCACATTTTTCCAAAGCAATCCATCTTTTTGGAATTGGCTCAACATTTTCAAGAGGGAGGAAAGGGTTGTGGCTATAAACTTCTACAAGAATTTGTTCTTTTTAAAGACTTAACTATCCAATCTTGAACAACTTTTTCATGTCGCCTACAAATGACAACCTATTCTTTCAGAGCACCAAGGTTGTTGTGTGCATTTGTAGCTTTCTTATGAATCGTCTCAAACTTGGAATTACTTTCATCAGCTGCATATTTATAGTGCCCAATGATGCTTCTTTGTGTTCCAATTTTTACATTCAATGTTTCAACATAAGAGGCATCAAGGTCGGCTTTAGCTTGCTCTTGTTTTAATGCCAAGAGTAATGAATCAAGCTTTTTTTGACTAAGAACCAATTGGTTTCTCCTATTGTCCATTAGGGAGGAAGCTCGAATTTTGGCAATGACCATGTCCTCTTTACCCTTCTTTTCAACAAGAAAGGCTTGTTCAACCATAATAAGCAACTTTTGCTAAAATGTCAAATACAACTGTAGAGTTGTTGATGGCAAACCTTGCTCACTTACTTCCAACATGTCCACATCAAGCTCTTCATCAAAATTCGCACCTTCATTAGACATATCCTTAGACGCATTGTTACCAACTCCACCCTTTGCTTTTGCATGTTGAAGTTGTTCGACACTAGTCCATTCAACATATGATGCCTAGTTTAATTGCTTCCTTTCTATTCACACATAATGCCCCTTGCCATACCTAAAGTAATTATCCTAGATGTAAGGATGTATGGTTTTTGATACACAATCATCTAGAGCCTCTCAACCTTAGTAATGAGTTCTAGATCTAAACACTTTATGTATTGATGCCTATTTTTGTTCACAACAAGGCCAAAGCACTTTTCAATCTCGATAACCTAATCTTTGTGGGCTCATACCCAAGCATCACAAATCATTGTCTGCAAAATCTTTCCTTGTAAAGTTACAAGGTCCATTGCTCTTAAACAACTCATGGACCTCCGCATACAATGGTGTTGTGAAACCCCTTCCACTAAAACTTAGAGAGCTCCTGCCTTCTTTTTATACAAATTTCTTGATGTAATCATTGGGCCCACTTGTGGATGGCATTACACATGACATGGTAAGAATAATTTCCTTGCAAAAACGAAAATGACAAATGCTCAAGTTTTGCAATGCACGGATGTCGCATGAAAATGACAAAGATACTTTTGCAAAGCTCATGCATGAACATTGAAAGACAAAACACAAAAAATGATGAACTGATCAACATTTGTAAATGGGCCATGTAGTGAAGTGGGAAATTTTGTGAGAAACAAAATTCAAATAAAAAACCCAAAAAAAGAAAAATTGTGAACTCCCCATCTGTTGTTTTTGGTCCACCTTAGAATGTAATCACTCCTCAATTCATTTTGATTGGTGATCACAATGATTGACCCATGTGGTGACATTTAACCCATCCCAACTCCTCACTTTACATTGATTGCAAATTTCATGTTTGTGAGTGTGTACAAGGTAGCCTTTTTTATGGGTATATATTTTTGAGGCAAATTTTTGCACTGTGAAGAGAACAAAAAAAAAGTCATGTGCAAATGCTACAAATTTTTTTTGGGACTTTGTTTTGCAAAAATTCACCATATTTTGAGAAAAACCAAACAACATTTAGACATTACATTCATGCATCATGTTAGTACAAAGTGTGATTTGGAAAAAAATCTACTTCACTACCCGACCTTTAGCGAGATTTACTCATTCCTCTTGTGGATGACCACTAGTCCACCTACCTGACCAAAAAAAAAAAAAAAAAAAAAAAGAAAAAAACTGGCTATGATCAAGCTTTATTTTGAGATTTTCAATATTCATAATTTGACCAAAATTTAAGAAAAATTGCCAGATTTTTATATATTGTTCAAGTAGGTAGACAGAAATATGGGAGGGTGCAAAAAAAATAATTTCCTTTCATATTTAACTTATAGGAAAAATTGGCTAAACTTCATATGGATCATTGCCACTTTGGCTAAATAAAAAATTTCACAAAAAATAAAAATAAAATTGGTATGAGAAAATAACTTGCACACTAATTTGGATGCGATAGACCTTGGTGCAAGATCACATGTTAGGTGTAGGTGTATCTGCTAGGGAGAACACATTATAAATCATTTCAATTGTAAATGATTTCTCATTAATTAGAAAAAAAAGAAGGCTTAATTGTTATGATGATTGACATGTGAAACTAGTTAGGGTTCATTAGGGTTTTGAAATAGCAAAAATGGCATGTATAGTGCACTTTAATTGAAGTATAGCTATGAAGATGGGTTTGGACATTAGACATGTAAATTTGCAAAATATAGAATGGTCTCCACAAGGCCCAATAAAATGGCACTACTTCTGATTGGCCTTAAAGTGGTGGCACTTAAATAGTCTCTTACCTTTGTAGTGTCCAAAATTTTCATGTTTGATGTGTAAGGCTGGAAAACATTGAACGCTATTGTTGGATGAAATAAACACATATAAAGGGTCCAAATAGGGGGTATGGGTTTAGGACCCACTCCTTAATAGACCTTTTGAGAAAAAGGTTGGGTATTAGAAGTTCCCAAGGTTTTTTTAATATAAAAATTATTTTAAATTAATTAATTAATTTTTAAAGTTTCAATTTTGTGATGTAGCCAAACTAATGTGCATCCACAAGAAGATTTGGAATTTCACAAGGATTTTCATTTTTTGGCTATAGACCAGATATGAAAGTATGAAAATTTAAGAATCTTTTTATATTTTGGCTATAGACCAGATATGAAAGTAAAAGAAAATTGGTGATTTATATTATGTGAAACTTGGTGAATTAGGGCAAATTTTTTTCACACAATCCTTTGTTGTATGTGTCAAAATCTTGTTTTTCAGGGTGAAAGATATGAAAATTCAACCCAAAAAAAATTAAAACTGATTAGAACATGCCCAAAGACAACCCCCATTCGATCCTTTATAGCCATGGGTACTATTGGCAATATTGGCATAGGGTTTATATTATGTACCTCAATTAGTGCTCCTGGCATTAGTGTGGGTGCAAAAATGGTGGCAACAAATTTAAGAATTTAAATCATGCTTAGCCAGTGAGGAAATGCAAAATGCAAGCAAGAGCCCCATGATTTTTTGTTTTGGAAGGGGGATGTCAATTTTCCCTTTCTATTTTGGGTTTTGGGGGGGGGGAGGGGGGCTGTGAGTGTGTTTTCTTTTCTATTTTGGGTGATGGGTGGCTTTTTGTGTCATGATTCACTTTTATTTTCATGTAATGTGCAGGGTGGTTGTAAAGATCCAAAAGTAGTCATTTTCTTTTCACTTAAGCATGATTTTCATTCTTAATGTTGTTGGCTACCATTTTAGATTTCCAAATGTGACATTTGAAAGTTGATGATATGAAAACAAATGTAAAAGGGTTCCAACACGAAATTGTCAAGGTGAAAAACCTAAATCTCTTCCCCACAAGAAGAGCATCTCCACCAATGCTCAGTATGTGACATAGCAAAAATATTCTGACATTGAAGTTTTAGTTTGTAACTTTTCTCCAACCCCACCTCTAAAACTGAAATTGGGACTGCAAGTAGGTGGGATAGAAAGTAGGTGGGAGACTACTACTAGCAACCCATTTGAACCAATCAAACTATCTACCCAATCAGAAACAGGGAGCAGCCAAGCAGCAACCCATTTGAACCAATCAAACTATCTACCCAATCAGAAACAGGGAGCAGCCAACTACTATGATTCGACTGTGTTTATTAGACTCTTCCAAGGCTCTGGAAAGCTGTGAATTTTGGGTGTCCCATAAGTCTTCGAGTGGATTCACTGGATTTGACTGATGAACCTCATCTAAGATTTCCAGTGCAGGGTCACGTACTGAGCATCTCCCATAACTCTTCGAGTGGATTCTCTGGATTTTGACTGATGAACCTCATCCAAGATTCCCAGTGCAGGATCACACACTGAGCATTGGTGGAGATGCTTTAAACCAGAGCTTCGATGTAGCATCGGCATTGGGAATACAAACATTAACAAAGACTTTTTATACATTCACTTATTACATACCTAGTCACTCATACAAACCAACTTTGGCCCCCAAAAAAACAAAAGAAAACTAGTGTGCCAAACAAATTTTGTTTTCATTATTTACTTCCCAAATCCCAACTCTGGTTTCAAGCCCAAGAAAAGAGTACCCCCCCCCCCCCCCCCCCCCCCCCCCATAACGTTATTTTATTTCCTCATTCCATCATAGATACCATTTAACATCCAAAAAAAATTTTGATAAAAAACCACTACTTAATTATCTTCCCCTAACAAACCCCCATTAGAGGTACATGACCATAAAGTAGCCTCAAATTTCCTAAGTGTATTTTGGAGGGCAACTTATTTCCAAGAATGTTCCTCCTAGAAAAGAGGAGGGACCTCACACTTACTCCTTTTTAAGATGGTGAAAAAAATTGTTCTTACTCATAGGTGTGAGATTTCTCTCATTTTTAATGTATTTTTAATGAGAAAGCATAAGAACTAAGAACCCTCCTTCTTCTTTTCCTCATGATCTATGTATGTTAAGTTCACAATAACATTCTCCTCATGCTTTATGATGGGTAAAGCCCATGAGTGAGAAGCAAGCCCAAAATGAAATGCGAGACTCCACCAAATAGCTAAGTAGTCTAGTGTAGGATCTCTCATCATCAAACACATACTTATCACCAAACACTTTCCACTATTTATGTCATTTCTTAACTGAGTTGTGCGATTTTTGTGTCATTGGATGCACGAACTGGAGGGTTACAAATGTTCTTTGAACATGAGAAATAAAGGAGCAACACAGAAAACACAAGAAAGGATGAGTGGTAGCTTGCTTCATTTTTTTTGAAAAATAGCTTTACACCCCTATCGAGTTATAGCCTTGTATCTTCCTCATTCCTCATTTTTAGTCCTTTTTGAATGATTAAAAACCCGATGGGTGCTTCGACTAGGGCCTTACAAAACTTCTTTTGTATTTCAAGTCAAAGAATTAACAATCTAAGGTTTTAGGTTCAAAATCTTAATCTGTTTTAATTCACCCATCACCAAACACCCCATATTTATGCCATTCCTTTAATGAATTGAACAGTTTTTGGGGTGTTGGAGGCGCTAGGTGGAGGGCTACAAATGTTCTTTGAGCTTTCGAAGCAAAGAAACAATGTGTGAAAAATGAACCTGCTTTTGAGTTCTTAAATGTTTGCTCACTGGCACATCTACCCTAATAGGTCCCGACTCCCATCCCATCAATGATTTTTTTTTTTGTTTTGGTGTTGAATTTTGCGATTTGGCAACAAAACATAAAGGGGTTGTCAATTATGAGAAGGATCTAAGGATATTTTGGGGGCAAAAAATTGCCCAAAATCATCATATTTCAAGGATTTTTTAAATTTTTTTTTTGAAAAAGCCAGACCTAGACAAAAATAGTTTGTAGTATGTTACCAAAATATAATGGTGTACCAAATAAAATTGTCTAATTTAGTCTATGACATGTGGCCAAATTTCTCTAAGTCCTCTTGTGGATGATTGCCAAGCCACCTATCTCCCAAAATGGGGAAGGGAAAAAAGAGAAAGTTTTCTTAAGGGAAAAAAAAAACAAGGGGTGTGTCACACTGTGGCCTTGCCATTTACATTAAAAAAGTATCTTAAGAAGGCAAAAGGAGAAGAATTATGGAAACTCAATTATATTTCTGTTTACTGTTTACAATTTAACGTCCGTTTGGGGACCAGAGAGTCCATTATGGAAACTCAATTCTATTTCACCATGCAAAAATATAATCTTCAAAAAAAAATCCTCTAAAAGAAACCAAAATCCTTCAAGATATCATAACTCTATAAATAACTAATCTCAAGTTTCAACAAAAGCCGAAATATCATAGTCTTTCAAAAATCATTATATAAAAAAATAGACCTATTATTATTATTATTACCTAGTAGGGGCCAAATAATCCCTTAAGCTACTATTCTCTATAATGAATCTAAACACAACCGCGTTGCCTCGGAAGGCAAGGCCAATAAAATCTGATGACATTATTATTATTATTTATTTATTTATTATTTGCGCCGTGATTTCTTCACTCCGACAACTACAGAGGCCCATGTTTTTTCAACGAAGGCGCGTTGCGACGTATTCGTATGCCTGAGTTCGTATTTTGTACGTATGACTTTCTGCCGAAGTATTCGTATACGCGTAGACTTCGCTCACGTATCGAGTCACGGCTGGTTCGTCACGTTGTGACGTATTCGAATACTTTTTGTTCTCGTACGTATTCATTCTCTTCTTGTGTATGTATGGCATGTTGCGACGTATTCGTATAATCTTCTTGACGTAAGTATGATTCACGTACATATGGAAAACTGCGACGTATATTTATACACGCCTTCACGTCCGTATTTCTTCACGGCGCGTTCCCTCTTGTGAGCGTATGGATCATTGCGACATATTCATATACTCTTCTTCACGTACGTATTTCTTCACTGCGCCTTCCTCTTGTGTACGTATTTTCCTTCACGCGTACTCTTCCTCTAGTGTGTTTTGTTCTCTCCCGACATCGCCATCGCTGTCTCCCTTTCTTCTTCTTCGCACTGGAACTCACTCAGGATTTTGTGTTCTACCTTCGTTTGCTACTCCCCCTCCCTTCTAGTCCGAAGCGCGGCGGCGGACTCCAGCGGTTTCTTTCATCTACCTGTTGCGTAGTCAGATCGGACGAGTTTCCTCTTCACGAGTTTTTTTTTCTCGGATACTGTGAGTTTTCTGATACCAAGAACTACTCGGGGGAAGTCTTCATCTTGTTTTTGTTGTTATTCGTTTCCTGGAGCGTTTCGGAAACTCTTAGTAGTTCGGTTTTTTCTTACTACATCTCTAGGCATACTGAAAGATTTGAGATCTTTTTCTAGGTTTTTTCTTCGTTGTTGTTGGTTTTTGTGTTTTTTCCCCCCTCAAATCTGTTTGTGTGAGGGAGTGCGCGCGCCTGCGCATTGTCTGCTTGTGTTTCTGGACTTTTTTTTTCCCTTCTATTTAGGGTTTTGGGCCCTATTTACGGTCTTTGTTGTCGTGGTTATTGGCCGCCTCTTCTCATCGTTATTTGTTAGGGTACAGTTCAGTGTACTGCATGGTTGCTTTCTTTGAATTTCGATGTTCTGCGTTGTGAACTTGAGATGTGTGGTGTTGATTTGAGGGTTCAAGAGGATCTGTGCAATGATATCTTTGAAAGGTTTTTTTCCCCTTCTCATGTTTGTTGCTAGGTGCTTTTCTGCTAGATTTCGTGGTTTAGGGCTTTTTCCTTGTATCTGGGGCACGTTTGTGCAATTTTTTGTCTATTGTTTTGTTGCTTTCTGTGAAGTGAACAGGGCTGATATGATGCAATATGACTGCAATTGGCAGTTTTATGAGAAATTTCATGGTTCAGGGCTTTTTTCTTGTATCTAGGTCACGTTTGTGCAATTTTTTGTCTATTGTTTTGTTGCTATCTGTGAAGTGAACAGGGCTGATATGATGTGATATGACTGTAATTGGTGGTTTTATGAGAAAGGACTCTGTTTTCTTTTTCTTTTGTGATTCCTTTTTTATATTTTTTATTTGGGGTGTGTTTCTATATGTTGGCTATATTGGTTCTGGGTATAATATCTAGGAGCCTGGATTGTGATTGGTTGTAACTCGTTTTTATGCAGGTTTGTTGGCACGGACAAGATGACTCCAGAGCAGGAGCAGGTGATTGAGGAACAGCAGGCATTGCTTGAGGAATCTGCAAAGATGTACACTGGGGAGATGGAGCCTGAGACTAAGACTGTGGAACCACCTAAGACTCCAGAATATATTGAAGTAGCAAATGGAGTGCCTGCAGGTCCCGGTGGCCCAGTCATGGGTGCTCCAGTTTCCCGAAGTGCCTGGTCGACTGGACTGTTCTCATGCTTGGGAAGCCAGGATGAATTTTGCAGCAGTGATCTTGAAGTTTGTAAGTTTTGCTTTACATTCTGCAGCCTTTCAAAACTGTTCTTCCTTCTTCTCCTTAGTTTGGTTACAAGTTCACGTATCTTGAGGTCTTTCTTGGAGAATTGGTGTGTGCTGTCCACTACTACTTCTGCAAACTGAACTGCTCTGTTAGGTTTTGTTGTAGCAGAATCCATATGCTTCTGGTTGTTTCTTAGAGTGCTAGCCAACATCATTATCAAGTCTTCCCATTGCTTCCCAAAATGAGATAGAAACTCACTATGCAGATTTTGTATGATGGTTTGCCCAAAATTTTGGGTGCATTATTGTATGATTGTCTCCACACACCATTGGAAGCTGATGAAGTCAAGTGGATATTAGTTGTGGCAGCTTGTCACTGCTATATTCAGTGATGAAGGTTGATAGGCTGACACTATGTGAGTGACTCTCATAAGGTGGTGGTTACTGCAATCATTTTCATGTTGCCTTCCAATTGTTGTTGCAGTGTTTCTCTGCAATTCCACAGATATTCTCTCTTGGCTCTTTGTTGTAGCATAATTCATATGCTTCTGGTAGTTTATTTAGATCCTTTTAGGCTATCTACTCTTCTCATTCAACATATAGAAAGCCACATGGGCAATGGTATCATAGTTAGATACCATTCCTCTGTCTCTAGATGACACAAAATGCATACCAGTGATCTCATAATTCCTTGGTTGGAAGATGTATTTAGAGGACACAAAAGTCTTTGTTTGTGTCTTCTTCGTTACTCTCTTGGATTGTTATCTATTGCTAAAGTAGTTTGTGGACGATAGTTGATGGGATTTCCCATCTCAGTTTGTCTGAAACTCTGCAGTCACTGTGAGTGATGGGGTGTATTGAAGATTTTTGCTTTGCAGTGTTAGTATGATGACATATGGGTTTGAAGATTTTGTTTATGTTACTGAGAGTTCTGGGGAGGATGGTCTTTGCTTGCAGGTATTGTGGGCACATTTATTCCGTGTGTGTTGTATGGGGGCAATATGGAGCGCATATTACCAAGACGATCCTCATTCGGCATTCATTGTCTGAGCTATAG
This sequence comes from Sphagnum contortum, assembly GCA_963920785.1. Lineage (NCBI taxonomy): Eukaryota > Viridiplantae > Streptophyta > Sphagnopsida > Sphagnales > Sphagnaceae > Sphagnum > Sphagnum contortum. Next base: position 21,448,504 of record OY987279.1, on the reverse strand, counting down.
CAGTCTCTATTTTCTGGGAAACTGTCTTTTCAACATGAATATCTTGGCACCTTGCTTTTCTTACCCTTCCCGCACTGCACTCCGTCGCAAGTTCAACCTGGAGGTATGCCTTTTTTTCAGCTGTAATCAACAGCAGTTTCTTTTTTCACTTTCAAGGATTTGTTGTTTGCCCTGTACTGGTCACCATTAGTTTTGAGTGTAGAATGTATTGATACCTACTCATGAGAGTTATGAATATATTCTAACTTTGCTGTATTGTATTCAAATAGTAGTGCGGTCATATTATTGGGTGTGAACATTTATGGTTTTTTTGTGCCTTGTCAGGTGTAAATACTTCACTTTCTTCACTGAAGTCTAGTACACGAGAGAAAGGGGAGATTTTGGAAATCCTCTGTTTATGTTAGTTGCTAGAATTGGCATAATATTTTTGTTCAAAGTGACAAAGCCAATCCTTATTATGCTGCTTTTGGCTTGTGATGTGTGTGTACCAGGGTACTGGTGAGCAAATTGCCAACACTTTTGGATGCTGTGGCAGTGTTGTTGATGATGATGAAAGTCATGAGTGTTGTGAGTCAGTCTTGGACTGTGCAGTCCATGTTCTGTGTCACCCATGTGCACTCTGCCAAGAGAGCCGTGAACTTCGCCGCAGACTCCCACACCCTGCCTTCAGTCGCCCTGCATACTTGCCCCAGGCACCTCCTATGGAGCAGCATATGGTTCTACCCATGGTGTAGTAGTAGATCTTTCAGCTCTTGCACAATTGACCTTCTTTCAACAGGGATAGTGCCAAAAGACACTTCATCGAACAAGGGTGCCACCACACATGTCATATGATTCTGCTTGATGATTTAAGTGTGTGATGATGTATAGACTATAGACTATAGACTTATGTGTAGTTTCCATGACTAATGAATGATTGAGAGTCTTGGTGATGCTTTGGCTGTGGGAGATGATCCTTCCACTCTGCAATGCACTCCAGGATCACTCTTAATAATGTGCAGTTGAAGACTCAGATTAGAGGTGGTGAATGATTCTAGTAGGGTGGAGGGTGCTACTCATGAAACCTGATATATTAGCTTGAATTGTTCTTGATTTATGTGGATGTGTTCTTGAATTTGTGAATGGCAGCATGGAGTTGCCTTTCATTTTAGATCAGTATTATGTTCTAAATTATGTGCTTTTTACAGTTGCCGTTCAGCTCTATAAAGTCATATTGTGAGAAAATATGTTTCTTAAAAGCAACTTAGTCTGGAACTGGATTGCAAGCAGCTGCAAATTGTTATCTGCTCTTGCTCAATGTAATTCCCTTCCTCAAAAACCATATTGATTTGTGTTACCAGTTTCTATGCAGCATAGCTATGAATTTGGAACAATGGTAATCTAATAGAGAGTGCACATTGTGTTTCTTTCAATGAAATAAGTGAAAGCCATTGTGAACTCCACAATGATTTCTTTGTACCTTGTTCTTTTTCAGGATGACCCAAGAATCTTCCTCAATTGTGGGGGGGGGGTGGTGTGTCTATACATGAGTCCTCTAGAATCATGAAGAGCTGTCCTGTAGAGATTGCAAACTTCTGGACGGAACAGAACTTCCATTCACATGTAAAACCTTGCAAACCTCAGCAAGAGAATGAGTTATTTCAGTTACCGCATGCTATGATTGAAAAAGCATGTGAAAATGCCAAAGATCTTCTGCAGTTTGCAAATATTTCATCTCAGAAGTGTACATTCAGTGAAAGTAGAACACATTACAATAACAATTTGATCAAGATTAATACAATTAAGAAAACCTTGTAATCTATGACATGCATGTGTGTGTCAGACTTGCTACAGAAACACATTTCTGAACAATTATTGGTTGACAAATATGCTCCTTGAATTTTTAACTCAGACCTGTTGGTGCTCCATGGCCTTGAGCCAAAAAACTACTTCAACACGCCTTTAAATGTGACTTCAGGTGAACCTCTTCTCTGTCACAAGTTGGAGCAAAAATGATGGTGGATTTGCTCTTGTTCCACAATGCAGTTGCCTTTCTTCTCTGCAATTGATTCAGATCTGTCAATAGGTATCGTTATTCATGTTTCACTTGGTGTATCAATTTTGCCAACAACTTAAAATGAAACAATCAACATAATGTGCATGTAAAGTACTGATATTAAGACACATAAAATTGCTGTTAAAAAGTCATTTCATCAAGTACAGCCCTTCACATTTTCCCTTTTGTCAAACATCATGATAAAACCAGAAATAAGTGATCGCCCAAGTCCTGCCCTGAAGTCAAATACAGAAGTAGACATCTTAGTGTAGGGTAAGTCAAGGGCATCACAAGAAGAAGGGGCCACATGGGGTGATACTGGTAATGCCCTTGACCAAGGGCCTTACCCATGTAAAGACCCTGCAATTTCTCAGAAGACAAATTTCGGTGTAAAATATGCCATCCAAATATACAAATATTTTCTTTCAATGTATTGTGAATATGTGGTTGTATTTTGCAGGATTCCTTGTTTGCACCACAACACTACCTCCTTTACCTGCTTATATACTTGGATTGCTTCATCATGGGATGGGTTTGCCAGCTACCCCATGTTTGTAGCAAGGATGCCCAACATTTGAAAGTAGACATCCACGAGTGGCTGCAAAGGCATCCATCTACAAGTTTGAGCCTCACACCCATGATGCACAACCACCACCAAGGGGAACCCGCGGATGGAAGGTGGCCAAGAATGATACCCAAGGACACCGCTGGAAACCAAGACTCTGCAGAAAACCCATACCTCCCTTTCAGTCAGAAATTGGCCCTGAACCCCAAGTTGATGTATGTCCCTGTCTATGAAAGGTAGAATATATCAATGGAGGTCAGTCTTACCACACTTTGGCAATAGTTTTTCAGCTAGTGGTCTTACTACTTTTGCACTCCCTTTGTTAACACTGTGTCAAACTGAATCAAGGAGAGGATTCTTACTGGTATGGCAAGAAGCAAGCCTTGAGCATTGACCAGAACTGGCAATCCTCTTCTTACAGGTGTGGGAATGCACCTAAGGATTGTAAGAGCTGCTTGTGCCTTGGCCGCCAAGTGCTTCCCACAATTGGCTCCTTCACCTGCTGACATAACTGAAGAGTCCAAATGTATTGTGCACAAGGGCACTTTTTGTCTTTGATCAATACTGAGTCTTGATGCACCAGCACTTTTTGCAGTCCCTGAAAGATACCGCCAGTCTTCTTCCCCAAAATACCGAACCCATACATTTGGCTTTTCTGCCAGTAGACAGCATTGACTTCTTTGATTCTGATTCAACCTTAAGCCACTTGCAATGTCAGTCTGAATATCTGCTGCTGGTGACCATGAGACAAAGAACCGATTCATGAAGTAGCAAGACTCTCCAAAAGGAAGGAGCTGATGATTCCTACTACCTGCTCTAAGATCTCTTACTTGCCTTCCCCCTGCTTCTTCAAGTGCACCTTCTGCTTTAGGAGCTTTCATCATAGTCTGTGAAATTTGCATTCTCAGTGATTGCAACAGGGACATGCCTGCCTCTGATATGAGTCCAAAAGCCTTCCCTTGCTCCAACACACTTGGTGACCCATCTTTTACCTCCATAACTGGCACATGGCAATCCTGAGAATTGGACCCTGGAATCTCAAAGACTCTGGGTGAATGACCTTTTCTCTCAAGGCTGTTTGATGTTGGAATTTGAAGAACTTCAGAGGACCACCCTCTTGATTCTGGACAAGATGAGGGCAGCAAGCTCATTTCTGAGGGCATGGTAGGTGATGGTGAATCAGGTGAGAAGCACACCATAATCTTGGAGCCTTTGGATCCTGGTGTTGGTGCAACATGGCAGCCCCCTAAAGTGTATGCACCCTGAAACAAAAGCCACTTTACTTTTCATGGGTAATAGGCAAAGCTATGCATGGACTCATATAGTTTTCTCATGCAGGGGAGAGAACTGCCAAGAAAAAGAAGCTCCTCTGGCAGACTGAATGTTATGTACAATTGGGTAGATCAGCATTTATCTGAATTCTCAGACCCATGAGCTTCTCTTCCCTATTGCTTCACAAATGTGAAAGGACATGGAAAATCTATCAAGTCCAGCAAGGGCATGTCACATGGAAAGAGAAAATAACAAACTCATGAAAACATGGTTGGTCTGAAAAGATTCAATGCAAGAGAATAGGTGCCTGGAATGGCTGTAGCTGAATTCGGTCCATCAACTTTTGCAGAGCTCTTCCACGAGGTGGCTTTTCCCTTTGGGCAATAAACTGAAGCAAAAACCCCAAGAGAGAAAGTATGTCAACAATCTATTGCAATCGGATTCAATCCCAAAACCTCCATAAGCAAAGTTCTAATTTCATGGCTCTACTCCAGAACACTGCTAGCAGGTCAATTTTCTGCAAAGGAAGAGAAACGAGGTTCCATTCTATCCTATGAAATCTAGTCAACATTCTCACCTTGCACATTGCTCATATTTCCTTGCAGCAGTTGTTGCCAGTGAAGAAAAAAATGCATCATGTGGGTTGGGATTCAAGAGCACTGGCCTGCAAGACTGCCACTAAGACTCTTCCAAGCACAGCATCACTTGCATGACTGGAAGACATCCTTCCCAAGTTGACGGTTGCAAATGCAAAGTCCTGAATAATGTGACATGACCAAAAGGAAAGCTCACAGATTCAATAAGATATTTCCACTCTGCAGCTGCAGTGAAAAACTAGGTGACAACATCCAGGAAATAAAACATCATCTATGATACAAGAGACCTTGTGATAATTTTCAATCTCTTCACAAGACACCCATAAGCAAGCCCTTTAGTCTGGCAGCTTTGGAGACTGCTTTCAACTGACAACAATATGTGTTGAACTAAGCTGTGTGAAAGCATTGTGAGACAATTACCTGAGAAACAGAGACAATGTCTTGAAGCAACTTGTCCCTCTCTTTGTCGAGCAATGCACGTGTCTTTCGACAAGCAGCAATCAAATGTTGTATTTGTACCCTGAGTTCATCTGCAATAAGTTGGGTCAGGAAAGTGCATACAGAAGACTATGGAAATCTCTCTCCAGCTCAAGTTGGCTTTCAAGGCTCAGAATCAAGACAAAAGTGGCATTGATTGTTGAAAAAGTCCAACGTTGATATTGAATTACTAGAAGGTGATTTGATCTACCAAAAGGGGGCTCTTCCAGAGCCTGTCGGATGCAGTTACGTGCAAAAATCTGTTTGCGATTGGTTGGGTCTTCAATCCACTCTTGGCCTGCTTTCTCACACACCTGACAGAAGTCTTTACCACATTAGCAAACTGTCCTTGTCTGTGTTGGGTTCCCTCCAGTTCATAGCCATGGTGCAACATCAAGACTGGAATGGAATGGATTGCAACAAGGATATAAGGTGTTGTTGAGGGGCTCTTACTCTGTAGAGGTCGTGCTTTGTAAGAACCAACAAAGGCCTGATCAAAAGCAGGTCACAAGTTCCATCCAAAAGAGGTTTTCGGGGGAAGATGGAAGAGATGAAGGCCATTCCAGCAAGTCCAATGATGCCACTGCCTCGTGCCATCCTCATCATGAACAGTTCTGCCTGATCACCAATAAGGTACCAAAAACTGTCCATCTTATTGACCCCTTACTTATCAACAACCCCTACAGTGCATTTGTCTACTCCCTGCAATGACATCTGAAACAACAATGACCTGTTCTCCAAGCACATCTCCAAGTCATGCATCTACATCAAGAAGCACAAGCATCATTTCATGACCTCATCTGCTTGTGATCCTGGAACTACTCATCCTACATTGTTTAAGAAATTCCTGCCCCACACCTGATCATCAGCATGGTGGGCCATGAGCAGAATCCTGATGCTGTGTCTTCTGCATGCCTGCTCCATGAGATCGTACCTAAAGTATCACAGCAAACACTTTCTGCTTGCTTCACATCCAAAAGACAACCACTTCTGCCTTTTACTGAACCACATAAGTAACTGCCATCTTCTTATGCTCGATGATCTGAAGACAAAGGTTTTAGAACCTGGAGAACTTGATGATACATTGGAGGAGTTGTAAATGAGCATTGAGTGAATTTAGGCCACACACCCATTTATTTATGTGCAGCAAGTCCATTACTTGAGAGAGAAATGAAGACAGACACACCTTGCATTGCGAGCAGCTTCTTGCAGATGACCAGATGCAGGTACACCCTCCACCCAATTGCATTTGAGTAACTGACATTCCATACCTTTCAGGCAAACACCCAAGTTGCCCATACTGATGAACACAACATCACCCAACTGCAAATATGTACTGCTTTTTCAGTCACACAACTGACCCATTCCTCTTGCTTCTCAAGTTAACAAGACAAAACTTTGTCAAGTGGGCCACTGCTTTGTTGTGAGAGATGATGATAATGTATGGAAGAAGATGAAGAAGAACAAGAAGAACAAGAAAAGTGTGCAGCAGAGGGAGGGAAAGAGTTCAGGGTGCAAAAAGAGGAAAAAATTCACCTAATCTTGCAAGCCAGTGTTGCACAGAGAGTGGCTCCATTGCACTCTCAGGACGCAGTCCATGGTCAACCACCATGCCAACAACATGGTTTGAGAGCAGGGGCATCATCATGCCAGCAGCAGCTTCTTCGACGACACTGTGGGAAAGTCCTTTCACTTGTTGCTGCTGTTGCCACCATCTTGCTGTAAGGATGCAGAGGGCCATGCTGTCTGGGCCTCCTGACACTGCAATTGCTGCAAAAAACCCAAAACAGAAAAAAAAACACATTTTTCTCGTTCAACAAGAGAACAAACCCAAAACAGAAAAGAGAGATAGAAGAGGTTCTGGGAGAGAAGTCTGAGCTTGCAGATGCAATCACATCTAGGGGTTTTTTCCTGGGGTTCCTAGAGAGGAGGAGTTTCTCTTTGTTTACAAGCATCCAAACACAAGTAACAACAGCTTCTTCTTCTTCTTCTTTCTTCTTGTACCAGAGCTTGTGCAGAGTTTTACCGATGCGATCGTGAGGCGTGATACCAGCCATCTGCATCCTGTTTGCAAAAATGGAGTCGACATCGCCAGAAGATGGAGCAGCATGCTGAAGCAGAAGAGGACATCCTCCGCATTCTCTCTCCATGAATCTTTTCTATCCGCTGTAGCACCTTGGCACTGCATCTCCAAGATCTTACGAAACCATGCAGATGGCGAGAATGAATACAGAAATGTCTTTTTTGGTCCAGAGCTTGCTTGCAGGGAGAACTTAGAGATGGTTTGCTACATGGACAGGAGGAGGAGGAGGAGGCAAGAAGAAGAAGCTTCTTCACACCATTGTCTTTTCTCCAGCACCCAAGCGTGAGAGAGATAGACAGAGAGAGAGAGAGAGAGGGAGAGAGCGCTTGACTGTTGGGATTCCGAATCTTAGAAAGGACTTTTGGGTGATTCTTTTCCGGGATTCGCAGTAGTTGACCAAGAAGCCCGTGCCATGGAAACGACAAGCCAAGAGTTGACAAATAAAGCCGCGCGAGAATCCGGTACTGTAGCTCTTGTGCAAGAGGGTTTTCTCTTTTCAGCAGCATAAGAAGGAAACAAACAAAGAAGGCAAGCAAGAGCTTCCCAAACAGATCCTGCAATAAATCTATCGATCTAGAGACAGACAGACAGACGGTGGTGCAGAATTTCTCCCTTTGTATGCAAGCAAGCTTGAGAGAGGCACAGACAGAGGGACAGACAGAGACACAGACAGCGAGAGGGAGGGCAGTCGCGATGTCGTCGTCTTCGGCGGTGAAGGGTGTGTTGTTGGATGCGGCGGTTCTGCGGGGAGCGGTGGCGGATGAGAAGCTGCTGTACCGGCTGCGCTTCTCCAACCTTCGGCTCGGTGTCTTGCAGGCGGAAGCGCAAGTGCAGAAGACGAAGGAGGACTGGGGTTTGTGGGAAGGGGTGAAATTGGTGGTGGTGGGAGAGAAGGAGGAGGAAGCTCTGGAGGCAATACAACGGCAGTGGGAAGTGCCTGCATCTTCGTCCGTTTTCGTGACCACAACAGCAGCAGCGGGAGGAGCGTCAGAAGAGGACAAGCTGCTGGTGGAAGATAAGCTGAAGGAGAAGGGATGGAGAAGCCTGGTGGTGCTCGGCGGCTCTTTTTCTTCCTCTTCTGCGGGGGAAGATGTTCTGCTGCAGCTGGAAGATCTTTTCCTAGCATTGGCGAGATTGAACAAGAAGGCGCTGGGTGATGGAGGAGACAAGCTTGTCGTCGTCGGGCACTCTATGAAATGGAGCCGAGAGAAGGACTTCCTGAAGAGAGGAGCACTACCGTTTATACCGCTGCCGCAACAAACCATTACTGCCGACCACGCCTCCTTGAGCTTCATACCCATTCAGCTAGATCGTCCTGTGGAGCCGCAGCTAGCAGCAGTGGATCTAGTCCTCCATAAAGCGACTGACGAGATCGTGAGCATTGCACAAGACCCAACAGCGACGGTTGCAGACCGCATCACATTCTCAGAGGGAGTACAAAAACTGCAGCGGTATCTGGAGGCAAATCCGCAGTTGCCTGTAGTGGATCCGATCAAGAACATCATGCCGCTTCTCGACAGAGCTGCGACCAGAAACCTTCTGGAGGATTTGGGTGATGCGAGAGTGAGCAGCCGCACTGTGGTGCGAGCTCCTCGGTCTGTGGAAGTCAAGAATCTGGAGCACCCACAGCAGCTGGAGGAAGCTCTTCTCCATGTGAGTTTTCCCACCATTGTGAAGCCCCTCATGGCTTGTGGTGCCTCTGAAGCTCACACCATGGCTGTTGTGTTCAAGAAAGAAGGCTATGAAGGTCTGCAAGTGCCCATGCCAGCTGTCATCCAAGAGTATGTGGATCATGGCTCCTGTGTGTACAAGTTCTATGTGTTGGGTAACAAGGTCATGCATTCTTGTCGAAGATCCATGCCCAATGCTGCTTCCCTTGCTGTCTCCTCGGGTTCTTCCAACTCTGAGAGGTCGGCCCTCGTCTTCGATAGCCTCAAATCCCTTCCTGTGAGCTTCACAGCAGCAGGGGAGAGTAGCAAAAACCCACAAGCAACAGCAGCAGCAAATCAAGTGGTTGAGGGAGATGGATCTTTGGATGTAGAGGCAGTGGAAGCTGCGGCAGCTTGGTTGCGCACCAAACTTGGGCTTACTATCATTGGTTTTGACATTGTGGTGCAAGTGGGAACATTGGATCATGTGATGGTGGATGTGAATTTCTTCCCATCTTTCCGAGATGTTCCAGATGTGGAAGCCATTCCAGCATTCTGGAGTGCACTTCTGAATGCGCACAAAGCCAAGACTTTGCAAACCATCTGAAATGGTAAGCAGCACAAGCAACCTTCCCAAACCTTGGAGTTTCCTTCCTAGTTGTCTTCCCCTTTTGATTCTCATGGATGAACAAAAAGGGTTTTTGTGAGCCAGTTTTCCAAAAGAAATGTGAAAACATGGCTTTCCTTCCTAGTGGACTCCCTTGGGGTTTAATGTATGAGCCAGTTTTCGAGTAGAAATGTGAAAATGTGACTTTTCTTCCTGGTCTTCTCCTTTTGATTCTGTGGAACAAAAAGGGGTTTCATGTATGAGCCAGTCTTCTGAAATAAATGTGAAGATGCACAACATAAGGAAATCCTGGAACCTCCCCATGACCAGCAGCAAATAGAAATCTCTCTTAATGTGGGGTATTTGGCCAGATGCTTTCTTGGCAGAATTGCAGCCACAGTTATCCTTCACAGTTGGAGCCAAGCATCAATGTCAAGGTGGTGGTGGTGCATGTAAAAGTGCTGAATCCTGTGGAGAGGGTTCAACAGTTTAAGCACAGTTATGGTTGGTGTATTGAGTGAGCCCCATGGCTTTGGGCCAACAGCCAAACCGGCAACAGATATTGGATCTACAGTTTTTTTATTCTGGCAGGGATGATGCTTGCAGCAGCATATTCATGGTTTGTTCGCACAATCGTACCAAGAAATGCATGGTGTGATTGTGTTACTGTGTCGTCATCTCATTGCTGATGATGCAAACAAAAGGTTTCAATTAGTTTTTTGTCCTTGATTTTCACCCACTGCCTTTTGATTTGATTTGTTATGGTTGTAAAACATACACCTGCCTGCACTGCCAATGATTGACTGGCTGCAGAGCAAGAGGCAGCAGTAGAGGGATGTCGCTTGTACACTGGAGGAGAAGGCAAAACAATAAATGGTTTAATTACTTGTGTGGCATCTAGATCTTATATGTGAAACCATACTGAGTGTGTTGAGTGTTTTATTAGTTCCATCACTAACTTGTCCCAGGTTTGTTCTTTTGCAAGGGAGTTCATTCAGTAGCAATGATAGAGCAGAGCAGAAAATTTATTTCAAGAGAAACTTGTGCCCAGTGGGAAGTATGTGATCATATCAAAGCCCTAAATCTTAGTCATAACCAATGATTTCATAAGCAGAAAACATGGATGTTGAGCTTGCCTCAAATACCCACTTGTTTTATGCAACATATTGGGAATTATTAATGTCAGACATTTGTATGGTATTGTAAAGATAATGATATATCTGTAAGAAGTGGTCATACCTACCTACAGACCTATGCTTCCCTCTAACAAGCCTATTCCATCATCATCCCTCCCAACCTTCTTGGCAAAAAAAGGAGTGGAGTGTACACATATCCAATTCCTTGCTTGGATGAATTGGTAAAAACATTGAACATAAACCCTTGCAAATCACTTGTTTCTAAAGCTTGTTATCTGGCAAATTACTATCTAAGTTTTCTCTCCCAATAAGCTTCAAAAAAATTTGATGCAAAGTTCTAGCATAGTCTTTAATCCTAAACCTTCAAATTAAGGCACCAGTTTCAAACATTGTCTAAACCCTAAACCTTCAAATCAAGGCACTAGTTCTCAAATATGGTCTAAAACCCAAAACCGTTTCAAAATAAGGTGCTAGTTTTAAAACAGTATAGACCCTTGGTGTCTAATTTAAGGAGCTACTTATCAAACATAGTCTTCACCTTAACCTTCGTGTATTAAGCAACTAGTTTCTCAAACACAGTCTACATCCTAAATCGTCAGATTAAGGAAGTAATTCTCAAACATAGTCTCAACCCTAAACCTTCAAATTTGGACATAATCAATTCTTGACACGAGGCAAGTGCCCTGGTCCAATTCGCAAACTTAAGAAACATTCAACAAAGAAAACATCACATAATATACAAACAGCACCTAAGAGCATCAATACAACTTACTAGTAGATGCACTGGTCAATTCAAAGAGACGGAGGCCCAAGACTAATACATCCAACCTTTGTTGGTCCACACTTAAAACTGGCATCAATTTCAATAGTCTCAAAATTCACTCAGTTTCCAAAATAACTCCATCCATTCATAAGAACAAAGAGGCACCAGACCTAAGTGCTACAGATGGCAGAGGTGTGAAACCAAATATCCTGGGAGGCAAATCTATGGCCGCTTTTTCAGTGGTATCACATCTGATAACAGTGTTGAACTTTGATAGTGTTAAAAGACCACTAGACATGCTACTGTAAAAAAAGAGAACTTGATTCAATGATTGACAAGCCAGACTACTGGCATCACCAATAGTCCATGCAAGAACAAACACCATCTTCAAAGTGATGAAAGCGATTGGCATCCCTCACCATGATGCCTCTCCTAACTATTTTTGAAATGAACTTTGAGGAAGTGTGGCAATCTTTGCGAACCCGCAGATTTTTTCTTATTCGAAGAGGAGTACCAGGAGCTGTGTTGATGAGCCCAAATGCAATAGCCAGTTTCTCGCTATGGTGACACAAATGAGATACCTTTTCTTCTTCTTCCACATCATCCAGAACTAATTCCGTACAAGGCACGTACCCTGCATTATGCATGAGCCCTGACAATCTTTGCAGTTCCGCATGAATTTCAATCATCTGGGGGTGGTCTTGATCCTGTACTACAAACGTATGCACCTCATTATTCACTTCAATCCAGGTGCGACCTGGCTGTTTCTTTGCACCTCTTTCCTTTCTCTGCCGTTCAACATTCTCACAGAGATGCCTGTTCCCAGCAGCAGCATAGATGTTTGACAGCAGTACGTAAACAGCAGCATTTTCAGGCTCCATTTCAAGAATTTGTTTAGCAACACGTTCTGCTATCCCCACATTACCATGAATTCTGCAAGCACTAAGCAAAGCCATCCAAGCACCAACATCCTGTGGTTTACAGGGCATTGCCATGATCATATTTTCTGCCTCCTGTAGATGGCCAGCACGGCCAAGAAGGTCAACCATGCAAGTGTAATGTTCCAATTTTGCAGGAACCATGTAGTCTCTGATCATTGAAGCATACAAGCACATGCCTTCATCCACCAGACCTGCATGGCTACAAGCTGACAGAACACAAACAAAAGTGATATCATTTGGCTGTACACCTTCATCACCCATCTGTTCAAAATGCCTAAGAGCTTCCCTACCATGCCCGTGCATGGCACATCCTCCAAGCATGGCAGTCCAAGTGACCACATCTCGAGATGGCATCTTGTTGAACACTCTGCAAGCATCCTCAATGCTCCCACATTTTGCATACATGTCAACCAAGCTACTCCCCACAAAGACATCTGACTCCAGACCACTTTGAATGATCTGTTGATGAACACGACTGCCCTCTTCAAGTGCAATCACACTGGCACATGCATTTAGCACCCCCACAAAAGTAACAGAGTCTGGCCGCACACCTTCATGTTGCATTTGTCGAAAGAGTTCCAGTGCCTTCTGCCCTTGGCCACATTTCACATGTCCCAAAATCATGGCATTCCAAGTGACCACATCTCGAGATGGCATCTTGTTGAACACTATCCAAGCATCCTCAAGGCTCCCACATTTTGCATACATGTCAATCAAGCTGTTGCCCACAAAGACATTTGACTCCAAACCACTTTGAATGATCTGGAGATGAACACACCTGCCCTCTTCAAGTGCAATCACACTGGCACATGCATTAAGCACCCCCACAAAAGTAACAGAGTCTAGCCACACACCTTCCTGTTGCATTTGTTGAAATAGTTCCAGTGCCTTCTGCTCATGGCCACATTTCACATGTCCCAATACCATGGCATTCCAAGTGACCACATCTCGAGATGGCATCTTGTTGAACACTATCCAAGCATCCTCAATGCTCCCACATTTTGCATACATGTCAACCAAGCTACTCCCCACAAAGACATCTGACTCCAAACCACTTTGAATGATCTGGAGATGAACACACCTGCCCTCGTCAAGTGCAATTATGCTGGCACATGCATTTAGCACCCCCACAAAAGTAACAGAGTTTGGCTGCACACCTTCATGTTGCATTTGTCGAAAGAGTTCCAGTGCCTTCTGCCCTTGGCCACATTTCACATGTCCCAAAATCATGGCACTCCAAGTGACCACATCTTGGGATGGCATCTTATTGAACACTCTCCGAGCATCCTCGATGCTCCCACATTTCGCATACATGTCAACCAAGCTACTGCCCACAAAGACATCAGACTCACAACCACTTTGAATGAGTTGTTGATGAACAAGCCTGCCATCTTGAAGTGCTCCTAAATGGGCACATGCCTTAATTGCCTGAATAAAAGTGAATTTGTCAAGAGTTGTTCCTTCTTGTTGCATTTGTTGGAAAAGCTGCATCGCCTTCTCAAGCTGCCCATCCTTCACATATTTTGAAAGCTTCTGATTCCATGCAGAAGGGTGCAATTGCACAATGCCTGGTGCCATTGCAGCCATCTCTGCTGCCACCCATGGCAGGTTTTGTTGGTCATCAAGCCAGAGTGCTTTCCCTGTCTTCTTATGTTTGAAATCCGGGTACCTTTCATTTGTCTACAACAAAGATCCATGTCAAGCTGATCAGCCATGCATTCTCCACATCCCAAGCATAAATGTTATCATAAGAACAGAGAAAGCCGCACTGACCTTCTCCATCAACATATTGCATCTACTTACCTTCGCCTACCACTACTTCCCTCAAGTGCAAAGGATGTGAAAGAACTTCTGCAAATGTTTAGACCATGGCAGGATAGCAACCAAGATAGAGCAGCAAGATTGACATCAACAAGACAGGTGAATTCTGACAGGATTGATGCTCAGTTACCTTCTCTGGTCTGTGATCCCACCATTGCGATGGATCTAGAAAGAACTCCTGCCACCGTTTCTCTCTCTGACCTACAGGAACAACAGAATTTTTTTTTCAAATCATATAGTTTGATCTCATAGAAGCCACCATGAGGTTCTGCGTCTTGCACAGAAGGTGTCCAATTTTTCGATTTGATTCCGACTTTTTTGAGGTCAAAATCTTTCGGCAAATAAGCCAGCCACACAAACTGTGAGAAGAAGACAGTAGACAGACACACAGCGAGGAATAACACAAGAAAGCTTACAATTGCCTTTATCTCTGAGTGCCGCCTGTGTTTCTATCCCGTGTGCTCTGGGAAGAAGTGCGGTGTACTGCAAAAGTTGTCGATGGGTAAAGTCGAATTGCGGGTGCACACAGACGCGTAGCCGCAAGCTCCTCCTGGTCGACCTCCGTCTTCTCCATGTGGTGGTGGAGCTGCTGCTACTGCGACTTTTGTGGTCAAGCAAAGAGCCAGACCTTGCATATGACAATTGCACTTGCTGCATTGTCGATAAAGACATTGCAGCTTCGCAGAAAACACTGGTAATTGCTCTCTCTCTAGCACCTCGCGAGCCAAGAGCATCACAAGTAGACCCGAATGCAGTTTCCTTTGGAGCGTCCGCAATTGACCCCAATGCAATCTCTCTCCCACCGGGGCACGGAAACCCTAAACCCCGGATTGGACGTCATCCGGAGGATTCAGCTGCTAACAGCGACCCTAAAACCCTCCAAAACCCTGGCACGCTAAAAAGCTGGAGCATCACCACGATGTTCCTACTGTTTGCTAGGGGGATTGTGTTGTGTTGTGGGGACACCCAATCATTCATACAAGATGTGAGTGCTATATACTTATAACATTCCATCACTTGCTTCCTGTGCATCCCTTTACATTTGTGATATTTCCCCGTGCTATTTCTGGTGCATTTGAAGTAGTGAATACTGTTGCCCCTCGGAATGTGTCGTGCTTTTGTTTGTCTGCAACACACGTTCCAGAAGACTTTCAAATTCTGCAAAAATTGGATCCAACAGCTGCCTCTATTGGTACGCTGATTTTCTGTACCATTTTAGGTCTCAGCAGATTTGCCAATTTGGCAATGAAAAGAGACACAGGCCAGGATGCAAAGTTTCAGAGGGCTGATGATGTTGCAGTTTACAAGAGCTATGGCAGAGACAAGAGAAGCTTGTAAGAATATAACTTTCTCTCTTCACTATCTTCTTGTTCATGCAAACGCAGTTCCAACTAGTTTTTGTTTTTTTATATCGTGTGATAAGATCTCAAGTGTTCTTTACATAGAAAGTTCAGTCACAGGATTCTATGCTGGAGGTTCCTTAGGGAATTATTCAATTCTGGAAGAATGCTTGATCATGGTATGGCACTGAAATGAGATAGCAGAAGTTTCATCTGTTGAATTTACCCAGCAATTGATTTCAATCAGCAAACCAAGCAGAATTTTGTCTTTCAAAGATCATGTACTCAAAGATGAGGTGAAGGGTCGTTGAAGTTTTTGCCCACTGGAATCAGGTCCTGAACAAGTCTGGAAGTGGCCCAGGAGGGATCTGGAGGTCTTGCAATCTACAGCCTGAGCTGGATTTGGGAGGACCCAAATTTTATACATTTTATACAGGAGTAGGTACATAATGTAATGGAAAAACATGGATGAGAGGAAATTTTGAGGTCTACTGCTGTTCTAGAGGTGGATTGATTTGTCACTGGTTCCTTCTAAAAAAGGCATTTTTGGTGAATTTTTTTGGGATACTGAGGAATGTCAATTTAGCGGCACTGAATTTCTGCATGGTAGTATGTATGTAATTAGTGCTGCCTTCTGGACTGTTTTTTTGGCCAGTTTGAAACTTTGGTGACGGTGAAAAAGATTGAGGATCATGTGTAACACGCAGGAGAAGGTGGGATCTCAACATGCATTTTTTTAAAATGGGTATTCTGATCAGAAGTAAAGAGTGCATGGAATTTTTTTTGAAAGAGGATGCATAGTTGTAAATTTGAGTAAGAGGGTGAAGATACATTTTTTCTCTCAGGTACTATAAAAACAATTTCAGAACATCTAAACTTATTCACAAACTCCATATACTTTACAAATTGTTTTTATCTTCCCGAAGAAAGATAGGAAGAAAAGCTGTGTATAATCAAAATCCTAACAGGTGGCAATAAACATTGCAAATCTTCAGTGCAAAATGTCTAGCTTGCACTTTTGCAACCCATTCAGTGAAATCCATTAGTAGCATGATGGTTGAGGAAAACCACTAATTAATTCAAAGCACTAATTAATCTATCAGCTTCAGGGCAGAATCTGGAAGAGAGAAATTGGAGTTTTACAATGTGCTAGATGAAAACAGGGGAATTTACGTAGTCTAAGAGATGATTCAGCTGCCCTTCCTGTTAAACTTTTCCTGCTATGATCAATAATCAAATCTTTTGTGCACCTCCAGTAGACAAACAATTTTAACTGGTGGCAATTGAACTGGGTTAAGACTAGAATTTATAATAATTAAGAGATCTAGGCAAAGTAAGATGCTGCTGATGTCAAGTCCGACAATACCTGTAGAGAGAACAAAAAAAAAACACCAAAGAAAAGAAAAGAAAAAAATGCAATTAGTTGTGAGAAAATCATAACCCAAGTGGAGATGCATGATTTGAAGTGAATAACAAACTTAATCCCAGAAACAGATTTGTCCCTGCAACTGAAATTAGGACTAACTTAGGTAATTCCCAAAACCTGAAACCTAAGACAATTTGCCACTTTCATGGGAACAACAAACCTGCAATTGTGCAGTTTTAGTGACCACAATCAATGAGCTGCAAAACTACATATTTCTTCTCATACTTGCGCATTCAACAAACTAGTAAAATTGATATTTAGATAAACCCACAAAAGTTGCAAGTACATGAAGCTCTCTTATGAAGCTCTTAAAAAGCTCTCATTTACTACAATTGTATGATTGGCAGGTAGGAAAAGACCATAATGTGTGGGGAGAAAATTCACCTCTAATTGCTCTTCAGTGAAAGAGTGCTGCTGAAATTCCCATGTATCCAAATGGGTGCGTCTGAATTCCGAAACTGTCTTCGTGACAGTTCCTCTAATTGGCCATGACTCTTGATGGAATCGTGCAAGCACCGTAACCATCTCTGGCAACCACCTGAATCATTCACCTAAACCTCTTAGCATATCCAATCTAAATCATTCCCCTTTTTCTTCATGCTTTTTCAGTGGAAATCACAGTTCAACCTAGAAGCACTTTCCAAACTCAAAAAACACCATTGTGCTTTGATAGACTACAAAATTCATGACCATAAGATGGAACACATCTCATTATCTTTTGGTTCCCTTTGGTGTTTCTCTAGTTTCTGGGTTAACTTGGGGGTAATTTCAACAATAGCCATCCAGAGCACAACTGAAAATAGTGGGCAGGTTTGTCTTTTTTTTTTTCTGTACCCAGGCATGTCATATGGCACTGAAAGCACACAAGCTGCTACACCCAATATCACTCCATGTCTTTGGGGCATAGTAGACAGACTTGAGGGTTCTCTCCTGCCACAACCAAAATAGAAGATATCAAATTTTCTTTCTTATAACTAATTCAGTTCTGATGATAATTTCACAAAATCATTTCCTTTCCAAAATTTGCTAGAAAAAATTTCCTATTTGCTTAAACCCAATTTCACCTTATTATTACGAATTCTCTTTGGACAACAAAGGGATTGTAAATCGGCAAGTATTTAAAATGCAACAATGAATATGGGATTTATTGCCCTTTTTCTTCTCTAACTGTTAAAGAGTGGTGGAAGAAACCCATGGGCTTTAAATTGAAAAGAATACCTTTAATAATAATATAATCTAGTACAAATGAGTACTATAAATTATTTAAAATCTAGTAATAGTTTATTATTATTATTTATTATAATAATAATAATGAACCTTGTTTTGAGCTTAGTAGCTGCTTGAAGGGAAACAGCAGCCTCCAGAGATTCCTTACGGAAAACCTCTGCAAGCTTACTCCCTGCTCCTTTCATTAGACCTGCCAATGTTGATGATGCCAACTCTCTCACCTACAAATCCATACATTGATTGCATTGAATTTCATCAGCTCCCAACAGTAGGTGTACATAATAAAAGTCTTGTGAGTATTGAGGAAATCTCCAATACTCCAACACCACGTGTAGTAGTAAATGTACTATAATAGTAATTTATCCGCAAAATTTTTCACTACATTAGAAAATTTATAAATTTATTTATAATAGAAAATATTTCCTGTTTTCAAAGACCATGTTCAATTAATAAGACCCAAAGCCTTACCTCAACTTGCGGGTCAAAAAGAAGCTGATGAACTTTGCTCCATAGACGAGCCAAATTTGAGGGTGGCATGACAAATGTGTGTCTGAAAAAACAAAAGAAAGCAAGAAAGAAGGCAATCAAAATAACACCTCTATGGATGTTATTTTTAATGATTATTACAAAAAACTCCACAATCTTGTGTTTTCTTCCACTTACAGAACCAGAGGACAGACACACACCATCATCATAAAAAGGAAACTCTCAGATTCACAAAAGAACATTTTGGATTTAGGGTATAGGGTTAGTTTTGAGTCTGAGAGCAAAAAAGCTGAGACAATAAAAGGAACCCAGTCAATCATTCATTTGTGCTGTTTAATATTAGTTAGTCATATGGGCTTAGGGTTTAGGGTTTTGTGTACCTAA
Source organism: Sphagnum contortum (assembly GCA_963920785.1). Classification (NCBI taxonomy): domain Eukaryota; kingdom Viridiplantae; phylum Streptophyta; class Sphagnopsida; order Sphagnales; family Sphagnaceae; genus Sphagnum; species Sphagnum contortum. The sequence goes on along the minus strand of OY987279.1, from coordinate 21,429,696 downwards.
AGACAAGGGGTGACAAGAATGTCAAAGCAGCGACCCGGGTGTGCCAGTTGGATTGATCAGCAGCAGATAAAACTGCCTCTGCCACTTCATCCAATTGCTCTTTGGAAAATGCTTGCCACATTAAGAGCTGCATCGTTGATTTTGCAAGTGCTTGCACATCCTTATCCCATGTATCCTGTGTAGGTACCCATAAAATTGCCCCCACCAATCAAATGTCAGATTATTGTTCAGAAAAATGTGATACTGCAAATGTCCTAATTGCTTGAAGAGAACCATCAACCTTTCAAATAAAATCCAGAAGAATAGCACAATGCATTCAGAGAAAAACTCCCAAAAAATTTCAGTAATTAAAAACTCCAGAGCAAATTTCAAAAACCCCAGCGCAAATTTCAGAACTCAAGGGGAACTTCAACAAACTCAAAACTCCATAAATTTTTTTAACAAATTCCATAACATCCAGGTTGACAGAAGAAGTACTACCTGCAAGGCAAGTACAGGTTGGAGGAGCCTGAGAAGGACTGGCATGAGCACTGCTGCATTCCCCGATCTTATTGCCGCCACCACAAAATGCAATGCCTGGATTACGATCAATTTCAATAAGAAAAAGAATTTACTAGTTTTAAGGCTCAAAACCCAAATCATGAATCTCCAAACTAAATCTGAGATCCATCAACAAGAACGCTGAGAAGCATCAAAAAACCTTAAATCCTAAACTTCCAAGAACACTAAACCCCAATCCCTCAAATCTTGGAACTTAATTTGAGATCCATCAACAAGAAAGTAGATATCAACAATACATGGCTGTTAGTTTCAAGATTTAGGGTTTTGGTTTAAAGTTGACAACCCTAACCCTTAAAACCTAATGTCCAAGAATCCTGAAACCTAAACCCTAAATCTTGAAACTAGTAGCCATGTATTAAGAGAGATAGAGACAGAGAAAGAAGGGGGTGGGGAGGTAATCATTACAGTTTCAATGCACTTGAGAGCTTCTTTGGAGGAATCACTGGAAGTGTCATCGGCACACATCTTGTTCACACCTGCTGTGCCTTTGCTCTGAATGACAATTACTGCTGATTCTGCACTCTCCACTAACATGGTGCTCCAATCCTTAATCTTACTTCCCATTATATGGCCTTGGTTAACTTGGCTTGAGCCCAAGATGTTGGCACCGAGTTTACAAATAAGACCACCCACTGCATCTCTCACCTGTATCAATAATCTCAATGTCACATTCAACCGTGCAACAACAAAAAATCCAACTTACTTGAAAAAATTGCAACAAAGAGGGCTTATGAGTTTTTTCACAGGTTAGATAGAGGATTGCATGCAAGAAGAAGTGCTGTACAAACCAAAAAAGAAATTTAGGGTTTTTTCTGTACCTGGGGTGCAGGATGACTCATATATTCCAACACTTCACCGAGAAGTTTGATCTGGAAGTCCATTTCTGTGTCAGGTCCAAGCTCAAGAAGTGATGCCTGTAGTAGCATGAGGCGCTTGCTAACAAGACTCGTAGCGCTGCCTGGAAGTAAAGGCTCAGCAATACACTCGAGAACACATGATCTCAAAACTGGAACATGTCGCCCACTTCTTCCTTTTCCTCCAACTGCAAGTCGTACGCAAGCAGCCCACTCACATGCTGATTCCACTGTTGTGTGCAGCAGCACTTTCCATAGCAGGGGACGTAACCAGCTATGCCAAGCTTCCACCACACAAGGCATGTCTGAGCGTAACAATCCACTGATGATTTCAGCAGCTATGCATTGCTGGCTACGATCTTCTACAGCATTCGCCGCCTCCTCTAATGGTGTTCTTAATTCTTGTAGCACTAAGGAGCCACATTCTCTGACAAGAGACTTGAACAGCTTTGCATATGCATAATTAAACTGCTCTCCTCCACTGTTGGAATCCCACGTCCTGGTGTATGGCCATTCACGCTTGGTTGGTGGCATGAGAGATGTGAGACCCACATCATTCAGATTTGATGACTGGTATGTTTGTCCTTCGGCGTAGTTGTGGTCTAGTGCCAGATGTTTCACAATCCTCTTCCCAAATCCCGGATTCTTGAATGCAGATGATATGGTGCTTTCCATTGAATAGCATTCATTGTTGTTCTTCTTGTTGTTTTGTGTCTGTGTGGTGAGGTGCATTCCTGACACTTTAGAGATACCGCTACAAAGTGGTTTCAGAGCTGAAGATGGCACAAGAAACAAGAGAGCAAGCACTGACAATAGACGTAGAGCTGGTAAATCACTTGTCAGATTGTTCAGAAATTCACCTGCAAAAATCATACAAAAACCAACAGCCCCCACCACTGCTCTCATGCAAATCACAGATCTTAAACCCTAAATTGCATCTTAACCTAATCAAAGATTTAGTAAAAAAATCACAATCTTAGAAAACTTGCTGTCCTCCTTTCTCAGAGAAACACATAATTCTTTGAGATCTTGTGGGCAACATGTATTCTCTGAGATTTGGCAGAAACATGTATTTCTCTGAGGCAAAATCCCTCACTTAATAAAATAACAAACCAAAAGCAACCACTGACTGTTGGGTACCATGAAAACCATACCAGCAATACTTTGTCGTGCCTTGTATGCAATACTTCTTGCATTTTGCAAACCATTGCACAGGGTTGAAGGAGCTGGCAATGCTAAAAACAGAAGCATTCCATGAGCCATAAGAACATATCTGTTGCCACAATCCACAACTTAGCCATGAAACCAAGTTGGAATCCTAAACACTAAACCCTGAACCCTTCTTCTGAGGCGAAGCTGTAAATGCACATATTTCCATAGCAAGAACAGTGGTAAACCAAAGGACCCATTACAAAACAAAGATTCGGGAAACCGCAACTTGATGTTTTTCCAAGTGTTTTTAGATCTCTGGTTGGTAGGGAGAAGGTGCTTGTTACCTACCGCCAATGAGAGGAGCCTGTGCCTGTTCCAGTAGCCTCCACTTTCTCCTTCAAGTAAGCAATGAGTGCGCTGTACGTTATTCCATCTAAATCTTCTCTGCCGTTGCCACCACTGGAGCTCAAAAGCATGTCTACAGGAACTCCTTTAAACAGGAAATTGAACCACAAAAACAGCTGGCTCATCGTCATCCATCATCATCATACCACAGGTTCAAGAACACTAAATGTCAGTTTGGCAATCTTTTACAAAAAATACTCAATACTATTGGCTACAACATCACCCCAAACTTGCTAAATCCGGGATTTGTAAATCCCCGTGAGTGACAAGCAACAAGAGCTAATGGGTGATGATGTGAAATGCAGTCTGACAACACTTCCAAAATTGCACATTCAAGGAGTGTACTATGGTGAAAATCTTATGGTGTCAAGAAGGTATTGGAGAAGATGGGAAGTGATAGCACAAACCTCAGTGATGGCATTTTGTGTCTTCACAGTTTCAACATGTGCACTGTTTTCCACAGACCCCAAGAACAAAAGCATCCAAATAATCAGTGCCAACTTGGTATACACCTTGATACACAGACACAAAGAGATTGATTTCCTTGGGAAGGAGGGAGGGAGGGAGGGAGGGAGGGAGGCACACACTCTGCATATAATGGTTGCAGGAAGCAAAGCATTACATACATCACAAAATGTTTCATAGCTGCAAAAATGGAAATTACTAACCTGCTAAGCAAAGCGAGAAGAAAAGATGACATTGAGTTCCAGTCCTGCAGTAGTCACCCAAAAGAATTAGATTCCCTAATTCCTAAAATCCAATCCAAGCTGCCATGCATCAGAGAACACAAAGTGCATAGTAGACATGCTAAACCCTAAACAAAGTACTGGACATTAACAAAGTCCAGAGAGAAAAGAAAGGAAGAGGAGAAACAAACAATTTTGTTGTAGAAAAACCCAACTGGGGATGAAACTGAAGAGATGGGTAGCAGTTTAAAAGGATGTTACTGAAAACACGACCAACCAACCAACCAACCAACCTGCATGAGATGACGCAAGAGGGATCGTGATTTGAGGATATTGCAAGCGCCAAAAGCAGCTTCCTCAGTTGGTGCCACAACTTGCAAGCTTTGGGTAAGCTTTGGCACACAGTTCTTCACCAACGAAGGGTATTGTTTCAACATAATTTCAAGTCTCTCTCCAGCAAGTCTGGGGGTTCACAACCAATGCCACAAGAAAGCCAAACATGAGTATGAGAATATACAACATCACCCATCCTCTTCTTCTTCTTCTTCTGCAGATTTGGGAATCTAGTATTTTGCATCCACATACCCAAATCAGGAACCAAACATAACAGTCACTCAATTAGAGCTGCATTTGCACAAAATCTTCTGCAAATCTTTGGAGCTGCTCAAAAGAAGAAGACAACTGTTTTGCATAAACCCTAAACCCTAATATCTGCAGATGGTGCCCCAGACTGAAACCGAACAATTTTGGTTTTTAAGTAAAAAAGATAAAGGGTTTATGGGGAATTTTTACGAGCGAACGTTGTGGTAGTTATGAAGGGAGAGATCCAAAAGATCCTGTGACAGAATGGCCAAGTGCAGAGGTGCAGTCATAATCTGACCATGCCAGCCTCCTTGTTGACTGCTGCGCCAAGTGTTATGTAACTCCACCTTGTCTCTGATGATTGAGAAGGGCCTTTACAATTTGGGCATAGAAATACCACCACCCAAAACCGGAATTGCAATCAGACAGAGAAAAAAAAATTCAATTTAGAATGAAACAATGATGATCAGATAAGACATTCAACCTGTGAAATGCTGCAATTCAATCTGTCACATGGGGTTTTTTGCATTTTTTCCCCTAGTTCTTGTTGATTCTAGACTCTGAGCACAGATGTTTTGGGTCTTGTGTTCTTCCAGCAAAAAACTACCTACCTGCGTCGTCTGCGTGTGTCGCAATTGGTGATGAAATTGATATGTGGTTCTACCAGGCATTTGGCATCTGCTTCCAGAAGCTGACGGTTCTGCCCCCAGCAACTGTACTCCACACTTCCTGCTCAGCACAAATGTGAAGAAGCAAACATGGATAGGGTTTTCTTTGAAGAACAAACACGACCACATGGATAGGGTTTTCTTTTGCATTACCAGCAAAAACAGTATCTAAAAACACTCCTGGGGGAAAAAAAAAAGTTGGCTTTCCCTTTGCAATAAAAAACACCATGTACATTGATTGCTGAACAAGCTGATCATCTGTAGTTTCCATTCAACAAACAACCCACGAAGCTCTTTTGCACATCAGTTGTTAGAAGGCTCAAAATTTACGTGGGTTTTTTATTTCTTACCATAGTTGCCAATTGCACCAATCACTCGGACCAACATACTAAGGGAAGTTGTATCATCTGCATGCTTCCTCAACATGTATCTGCTTTCACCATGCACACCATCAAAGCCACAAAATACCCAGTTACAGATGTGCATCACACATCCATTGTTTCTAGTCCATGCACAAGCTTTGATGTTTTCTCACACATCCATTGCTTTCTAGTCCATGGCAAGCTTTGATGTTTGTCACACATTGTTTGTCATACTTAATAAGCGTTAGTAAATCTCATCACATGACAACCGTTGAGATTGGTTCTTCTCAACTCCAAGGAAAATGAACTACCACTCCACAAGAAGAAGATCACCACAAAATCACAGGATGGTGAACCCTAAATCCAAGATATCAGATGTAGGAGTCACAGATTGAGGGTTTTGGGGTTTTTGTTTTGCTTACTCGCAAGCTTGGTGAATAGTATCTGCAGCTTCTTCTCGCAATGCAGGGTTTCCTACAGGAATACCCACTGAACCTGCTAGCTTCAAGCGTTTTGGCTCCACATTTGCATGAGAGAAATCAGGCAAGCAAGCTCCAACACCAAACAAAGTTGCCTCCAGTCGTAGCAGAAGTACTCGGAGATGCTCTTTTTGGTGTTCTGCACTTGGAAAAGCTCCCCCCCACATTCACACAAATCCCAAGTCAACAAAAATCTCCCCACACAAAAATAACAAAGTAAGCAAGCAAAGTCACAACACATGTGCACACAAAAATCCTCTCCAACCGATTACCTGAAACTTCAACCTCTTGACACATGTTACGAAGGTCTTGGAGAGATTCATGCAAGTGCAAATGAAGCAGCTCCTCCGCAAACTCAATCTCCGCTTGTGATGGGAGATGCCATAGCAGCTTACTTCCCTCAGGTGGGACCAATTTGCCCTTGGTACTATACCATAAGTCAATTCCATTTGAATCTGTGCCAACCCTGCAACCATAAAATTCACCATCACCACCACAATTTGGGGACACATTCAAAATCTACTATCAATTTCCACCTAATTCCTCAAAACAATTAAGGAATTTTATTTTTCTCTTCTTTCTTCCTCTTTTCTCTCACTCTGGTGCTAACTGGTGATGGTGATTCTAGACCAGCAAGCACACAACAGAGTTCTTTTCTTTCTTTCCTTTTTCCTCCCACATGAGTCAAGTCTCATCACTGAAATTCACTTCTGGTTATTTTTTAGGGTTTAGGGTTTAGAGTTTAAGATTGCTTCAATTTTTTTTACGAGCTTCTGTAAAACATTTTTATGTACATGAATGTATAACAAGATAGCAAGTCACCGCCACCAGCTGCTTTGGTTTTCAATACTTTCGGCAAAGTCCACCAGAAACACATACCAGGCAGGATAGCTACCAGTAATGTAGTAGTGAGAGAGGCTCGAAAGTAAGCAGATTAACAGACCACTTCCTGCAATATTGACCTGCAAAACCAAAATTATTGCAGGTCAAAAAACTGCAGCAACAAAAACCCAATGAGGGAAAAAAATATTCCACACTCATGTTCTTCCACTTTGTTGAGACAAACCCAAAGATGAAAAAATTGCATTTCTTGCAACCCAAGTATATATATTCACAGAGAGAGAGAGAGACAGACAGACAGACAGACAGACAGACACAGACACAGACACAGACAGAGAGAAACTTGACGAGATTTTCAGCGAAGGTAGGTTTTCTTTGTGGAAGGTGGATGTATAATATAAATAACCTTGGAGCTTGGAGCATCAAAAGCAGCAGTGATCACTCTTTTGAGAAGCTCAGAATGAGCAAGAAGAGCATGACCACCTTTGCTAATTCCATCTCCTACTATATTGAGTTGGTATGTCACTGTGCTCTCTAACGCATCTGACAATCCCACCTGCTCAAGAAGCACACCCCACAAAATTCAGTACCCAATTTCCAACCAACCCATTTACATACTCTTATGCTCTTCTCTTTACAATTGATCTTTTTTTATTGTGGTGGTCATCATTAGTTCTTTCAATGGTTTTGCGACAACAAATTTTTTTTTAGCAAAGCTATTCTTCATTAGCACTGTTTTTTATGGGGGTTTGGGCAAGAGGGATTATTACTATTGACCTTAAAATCAGCTCCCAAAGTGCGTATGCCACTACCACTAAACCCTGTGGAAGGAGATTCAGCCAAGGATGAGACAATCGATTCCATGAGTGGGACCAGTAAACGAGTGACGCTCTCTTCAGGATGTGCTGATACAATGTTAAAACATAGCACACCAATCTCATCTGCAGCTCCTGGCAATACTGTGCTATGCACAAATTTGCTTATGCGCTCCAATGCCTGGCACCGAAAAAAAGAGAGGAAAAAAAACAACACACAAGTCAAACACTGCCACCCAACATTATCATCATCATCCATCCATCCATGAGCTTTTAAATCCATGTGAATCTAGCATTAAACTTCTTTCCATTCATGAATTCATATATCTGGCATATATAATTGCTGTTGATACAAAAATCCAGTGAACAAAAAAGAGATTGCAAAATAATGCAAAAAGATGCATCATCCAAATTAAGCTTCAAACTACAAAGAGGGAAAAAGCAGATGATTAAATTGGCAATGATAATGCAACTTTGGTTCAACCCAAAAGAAAGCTTTGAGGCTTGTTGGAAGGACCCAGGGACTAAACCCAGAAAAAAAAATTAAAAAAATGAATCAATCATTGGCAAAAACAAAAAACTTAGATCAACCCATTTGCAAACCTGCTTGTAAAGAGAAGGTTCCACTCTGGAAAACAAGATGTCAACCACAGATCTATACTGTGAACCCGAGTCAGTTAAAAATCTGTCACGTGCCTCTGTATCACTCCTGCCAGACCCCAGTTAAATCATCAGTATTGGCTTGAGGCACCTTGAGGTTTTTGAATATGTATTGAACACATTTGGAGCTATAAAGTACCCCATAATTGTATGGAAGCTCAGAAGCAGGAACCCAAGTATTTTATTTTTATTTTTATGTTTATGAGAATGATAGTAAAGCTTAGCTTTCTCACATGTGTATATATATATATATGAAAGTCTAACCTGCATTTCTGGAGGAAAATAAAAATAAAAATAACAAAAAAATCAATATATACCATCAAATTCTTAGAGCCAAGTGTATGACTTACGAACTGATGCTTGGCTCCAAGTTCACAAGGAGAACAAAAATGCGAGATAAAAATTCGTCAATCCATTTTGACCAATCAAAAGCCAAGGCACCACTCGCTCCGTCTTCCTTGGCTCCCAATACACCCACCTGTATTAATATCCCAATCCAATTCAAGCTTTCCTTGAGAAAGAGTTAACCCTATTGCACCCCCCCCATCCACCCATCCAACAAAGCTCCTCAACTGGATACGAAAAAGTTTGTAATATTATTGAATTGCCTCAATCCATCTAATGCCAAATCACCCACAAAGACACATATGCAATGCCCATTTGTACATGAGGTGAAAACATGTATCACTTTTCAACACCCACCTTGGTATTGAATTTCTCTTAGGAAGAAGAAGAGGAGCTCTAAGCACTTTCTTTTCTTTTCTTTTTTCTTTTTTGTCTTGTTTTCTGTTTCTAGTGAGAGTAGTTGCACCCAAAAAAGTCTGATCTTTTTTCAAATTTCTGGGTTAGAAAACCCAACTATCTCTTTTCACACAAAACTTACACTGGAGAGAACAGAGCAATACAGCTGCAAAGTGGCCAGTGTTTTGTTGGGGTCATTTGCATCCAAACCCGGAAGTGTGTCAAACATGGCATCCATCAAAGTTTTTTTGCAATCAGCAAGTGATGTTATTACACCAGAGTTCAGCTTTGTGGAACCATCAAAACCACCCATTTGAATGCTGTTGGGGTTATCAGGGGACCTTATATGACTGGATGCAAGAAGAATGGGTCGTGCTGCAAGCGCAAGGTTACTAATGGCAAACTCCAGTTGATGAGTAGCAGTTATCTGCACCATCAAATGCCGAATAAACAATTAGAACACTCCACTTGAAGCCCTACACATTGGGTTTGAGCTTTGTGGACATTCAATTCAAGGGAGTTAAAATTTTGAGAACCAACACTTGCAAACATCTATGTGGGTGGGGGCCAGGGGGGGGGGGGGGGTTAGGATTTATGCATTTGAGAACTCAAAGAACAGAAATGTATAGCAACTGAACTAAGGGTGAGAAATGGGAAAAACATACAGACTCAAGTGCAGTTTGGAAGCCAGAGATAATGGGTGGCAACATGAGGGCAGGTTCCACATATGCCAAAAAACAGGATGTAAAGCCCACTGTGTTAGCCAAGCCAACATTTTTACTATACTGTCCTCGTTCTATTAATCTCATCAGTGTGCGCACAAACATTGCTCTTTCCCTTGGCCCCAATTCTGAACCTAATTTCTCACTCCTTCTGCACACAAGCCAGCACCCAAAAAAACAAAAAAAACAGTTTTAGGGCCATCAATCAAATGCAGAACCCACCAAACCTTGACTCTCTAGTTCATAATTCTTTCATTTTTACAGTTGCCTGTGTAAAAAAATGTGCACATTCATTCTATGCAAATCCATCATCAACCCTTTAGAACCTAAGATTCCTAACATTTTCTGCTGCGCTTCTTCTAAAACACACTCCAAAGGACAACTTTAAGAGTCTCGTAAGCTTGAAAGCTCACAGACTGAAAAAGAAATTCCATTCATAAGTAGTCAGTGGGTCCCCAAATGAACCCCACAGGATTGTTACCTACCGTTGCTCATTATCCAAACGTTGGAGAAAGTAACAAAAAAGACAGCGCAATAATCGCTCCAACGAACCTGTCCATGAACCCCCATTCGATGGATGATAGAACCTGCACATAATGACAAGTTTAAATTACTACTACTGCTACTTTACACAAAGAGGTAGACACTTCCTAGTTACTGTAGTAACATGGGAATGCAGTTGTCCCAACTTCCTTCAAGGTTTACAACTATTCTACTTGAACCAAGTTTCAGAACCTAATTTTTTTTTGGCTTTTCTATTTGTTTATCATTTGCAAAACTCTTTTTTACATGTAAATTTTACATTGTAAATTCAAGAAACATACTGTTCCAGAAGATCAACAAGTGTCTCAAGATGACCTTGAGCAGAACCACCAGGAGTGAGCAAATATACCTGTAAATAAACACCCCCCATGAGTTGTCAAGCAGAATAAACAATCGCATCCAAAACCAGCCAAACTCCATGCAAAAGACATACAGATTTCAAAAGACCACATCTTGCTGCTATGATAGTGGACACCCCCAAAAAACTGGAGGATTTTTTTCTTGTGCTAATTCGTACCCAGCTTACTCATGCATTTGTGGTGGAGGACCCAAAAGTCACTAAATTACAAATTGAGATCAGACACGCGCACACACACAGAATGAGAGAGAGAAATTTTGTGGTAGGATGTACTTACTATGGACTTTCCGTAAACTTTTGAGAAAGTGAGACTTGAACGGGAATCAAAGGCAACTGCAACTTCATGAGGAATGTGCCTTTGAACAGGAGACCACGCACCTGCCTTACCAACAGGCACCTGTTGTGGTATACGCAACCACCACAGAAATAATCAGATTACTGGTTTCAAGTTACCAGCAGAAAAATGCTGATTCCGGTGATAAAATACACGCAAGCAAATTGGGTGCTATCCTATTGTTCACAAACCAAATTGGGCATCAGAAAATCGTACTTTTAGTGGCAAAAATGCAAATCAGATGTAGCAAAAATATTTAAGCATTATGAGACCTGCCCATATACCTCAAAAGATCGAAGAAAACTTGTAAAGAGGGTAGGCAGGAATGGCTCCCAATCAACAGAGCCAACAGAATGCTTGATGCAGCGAGCTATGAGAGATGCCCATTGAAGATTCCAGTAACGGCAATTTGGCAAAGAAGCCCACAGTTTTAAGCATTCTGATATCCAATCTCTGTTTTGACCCAAACCCCCCATCCCCAGCAAAAGCACAAAAAGAACATGAAAACCACGTTCTTCAAAACAAACAATATCACAGCCATAAGTGTCATTAAAAGTTTGCCTACAATCACATATAAGTTTCATAAGACCCACAGGTGCAGATTCTTGCATAGAAACCCATCTCTCTTCTACAACTAGAATATTGCAAGTGACCAAACAAGCCAGCCAGCCTGCCTCATGATGAGACAGAAGGGTATTATTAATAAATATTTTGCCACCCAAAGAAAGCAGAATTAAATATACTCACTGTGGTGACAATTGCAGATCAGATTCTGATCTCTTGAGAATCGATGTTGGTAAAAATAGGGAAAGGAAACCAAGTGACTCCAAAGCTGAGTTGTGAGTTATATCATCAAGTGCTGGCCTGCAAAAATTATGAAAACACAAAATTCCACAACAAAATGTTTACACTAACTTCACTTTACATTTTGAGCTTTGGGTATTATAGAGTTATTGGTATTATCATTATCAGCACACCCCAAGGGAGGTGGTGGATTGAGATTTTTTCCTTTTTTCTCTTTTTTTTTAATGTGGGCCAGTTGGAAGGGGTTAACTTGTAGAAAAGCGTTCTTTTTTTCTTGCAGACATGGATGATGATGATGATGATGCATTGGGTGCAGGAACCAAGCAACAGTTTGGACTTACCGAAACTCAAACCAAATTTCAGCACCTGAACTGAGTGGAAAGAAGCGGCGACAGCAGCGCACAAGAGCAACAATGGAGTCCAAGTGATGTGTTCTCATAGCCAATCCTTCATACGAGTACCTCCTGAAAATTCAAATCACACAAATTAGGTCACCCAAAAAAACACTTCATGTAAGCTTTTAAAACAATGCCAGAAAATCCAAACATGCCAGAAATGCCAATTTAATGTCACTAACCAAAATCCAAAATAATTTAATATACCATTAATTTTATGTATACACATGTATGCACCTTTTGAAGTGTGTGCTCAAAAGCATTGCATAAAATGGCTTCCATTCGACCTCCAAATGCAATTTTTTGTGATACTTGCACACTAACCGTGTCACACAATGTCCCCATCTTTGCTGTTTCATTTGCAATTGCCAACCCAATCACAAATTGATCAAAATTAAAAAACCAGAACTGCGAACCAAGCACTTAAAGAAAATTCAATAGCCAAAGAAACATCCCAGGCTTTTGTTTTTCCAGACAAAAGATGGACATTCAATATTCGAACTATAATTTTTTTAGTAAAATCTCAAGATTAACCCCAACTCCAAAAACTTCTTGATCGACTTCTGGGAACTCAAAAAAAATCTTGATGAAGTTTCTGGAACCTGAAAAATTCTCTCTTGATCAAGTTGTAGAACTCAAAAAAATTCACTTGTGATCAAGTTCTGCAACTCGAAAAAAAACCATTCTTTATCATGTTCCAGAACTCCAAAACATTCATTCTTGATCAAGTTCTGGAACTTGAAAAAATTCCATTCTCGATTCAGAAATTCTGGAACTTGAAAAAACCCATTCTGGAACTCAAGAGTTGCTGGAAACTTGGAAGAAATCAATGAATCCAAACTGGAAAATGTTTTTTGTTTGACAGAAGAAAGAAAGAAGTATGCTGTTGTTGTTGATGATGATGATGTTGTTGTTGTTGCAGGAATTGAATTGCAACAAGTGCATGCTTACGTGCATGCAAAAGGGTACTTACTTGAATGGTCAAATTGTCCGATGATTGTAGAAGCAAATCCAAACCGATTTGTACCACAGCCTCCAGATCAGCAATTGCCAATTCACTCTTGGATTTCACAAATCTGCATCATCAACCGATGAATAAAAGGGAACCAAGGAATCATTAGCAAAAAAAACACACACACACACAATTCATCCCATTAGAAGCAACCAAAACTAAAAAAACCACTGACTCAGGATTTCTTTCTTTTCAAGATGATCATCATATAAAGAAGCTCTCACTAGGTAGATGCTGCACTGTGGAGAGTTTTTTCTTTTTGTTTTTCTGGAGCTGATCTTCTTAGGTCCTAAACCATCACCGACGAGCAACAAAAGCTAGGGTTTCGAATTCATAGGCAATCAGCACCCCAGTTACTAGCTAGCTACAGAAATTTGCTTGAAATATATTCTGAGGAGAAGGAAGAGGAGTTGTGTGGACAAAATAGAAGCTGCTAGATTACTGTAACTTGGTTGCAGGAGAACCCAAGTTTCAATGAGCTTGCAAACTAAATCTGACGACCTAATCAGATCATCAAAAGAAGGATTTGCTGAAGAAGAATAAGAAGAAGAAGAAGAGTGCGAGCATGGACTAAGACGTACGTGGTGATGACAGGGATCCATCTGGTAGTGGCCAACCTCGCAGCCGGAGACTCATCCACAAGGCTTTCCTTTAACAAGCAAACCAACTGATGAAACCGCTCCGGCTCTTTTCTCACCTCCTCCACAACACATGGCGGCAACCACGCATTATAGATATGCTCCTGCTCCTGCTGCATCTCGATCGATCACTGCACCACTAGCTACAGATTCTTCTTCCCACACACACCTAAAAAAACACAATCCCAAAACCCCAAAACCTAAAAACTCCTCTTCTTCTTCCTCGTCCTCGTCCTCCTCTCTCAAACTCCAGTCTAGCTCCGATCCTGCAGTACCCACTTACTCAAATCTCTTCAGCTTAATGATTTTCTCCCTATCATGTTCTCTTCCCTCTTGATCAGTCCCCCAGCTAGCTAGCTAGCAGCACCTTCTCTGTTTGTCTAATCCCCCTCTAATTCCTCTCTCTCTCTCTGTGACTCAACAGTACATACCCTGTTCTCTTCCTGCACTCCGAATGGAGCTCCTAGAAGAAAAATAATCAAACAAGGACTAGTAGTCTGTCTCTGGATCAAAAGCTGTAAGAGCACTGCAGTGGATCAAAGGAACCAAAGTCGAAGGAAGTAGCAGGGATTGGTGAAGCTACTGCTGCTGCTGAAGATCATAAAACATGGGTCCTCCACAAGCTGCAAAAGTGTAGAAGAAGAAGAGAGTAATAATGGGTCGGGTCTGGAGAGAAGCGGATCCTGCAAAAGAGAGAGAGAGAGAGAGAGAGAGAGAGAGAGAGAAGAGAGAGAGGGGAAAGAGGAGGTCAGTGTCGCGGCAACTGCAACGAACGAGGAACCTGCAACCAAAACACAGGACCAAAACACGGGACACGGGACCAAAACACGAGACCAACAACATAACAATTTCCAGTCCTGGGCAAAAAACCGACAGAAACTTTTTTTGGCCTTTTTGGCCTTTTTTTTCTTTTCTCTTTTGGGTTTGTTTGTTTGTTTGTTTGTGCTTTAGGAATTTGGTATTTGGTTTTTCTCTCTTCAATTGAACCCTAATTTCTATGCCCACTTTGGGTGACCCCACTCATGAGAGGTTTTGTGTGTGTGTGTGTGTGTGTGTGTGTGTGTTTTTTTCCCAATTTAACTCAATTTGAACCCTTGATCTCGGCACTCTTGGGATGGGCCACCAACAAGGCAAATAATTTATTTTTTTCCATGTTCCATAACCATGTTGACAAATTCACCACCACCTCTTCAAAGAAGACGTGTATTTTTTTGACCTAACCCAATGTGTGCTTTGAATATACTCCCCTACTAGTAGTTGTAGGTGGTACAATTGTTAGGTTTTGTAATGGACGTATTAGTAGTAGTAGTAATAGTAGTAGACCCACCTCCTAAGTGAGCACCAACAACATTACATAACATAATGGGGTTGGGGTGTACCATGAATTTTATCTTTATGATCTTTGCCTCCTCGCATTTGCAATCTTTGCACTAAATGGTTACATATTATTATGTTTATGAGTTTGTTAATGTGAAATATTTTTTGCAATGTGGAATATCTTTCTTAAGTGCATGTGAATTATTTTTTAAGGATTCACAAACCATGACCAAGTGACCTTGATTGAATTCTATATTACAATTGGATTTTTGTACATTAGTCTTCAAAATCAAAATAAGATTTGCTTCTTAAATTCTTGTGAATTTAAGGTACATCTAGCTTGGGTTGATAGCTAAACATAATTTTTGAATGAGATAAAGGAATTGGATTTGATCAATGTTTGTAAAAGCAAAAGAGTAGGCATATTTGAGTCATGTTGAATTTAGGACCACTATTTTAGTAAGCCCCAATTGCCCCAAGTTTGCCCAAAAAAAAAAGGTTGGGCAATGGTTAAAGCTTTAGCTTTTAGATCAAAAAACTTGATGCAAGTGACTTAGAGTTTGAAAACAAACTTCAAAATGAGATTTGTAACAAATCTATATGCCCCAATTATAGAGAAAGTGCAAGCAAATGTGTGTCCATAGTAAATATGTATCACATATTATTTATAAAATACAATGATACCTATGTGAACATTGTATATGAGTTTTTTTAAATGGAGTTTTATTTATAGATCCCATTTTATTTTTTATTTTTTTCCCCCTTTTAACAATCCCACATTACTCTTATTAATTTCTTTCTACCTTCATTATGACTAACCGACAATTGCCTAACAACAAGTGAAAACACACAAAAAAAAACCCACACATATGCACACCTCCTAAAACACACAAGTCTTCTCACATAATTGCAATGCCAAACATGTTTACAACAATACTCAAACTCCATCAACAACTTCATTAAGTTGTAGAGTGTTGGAATACAATAATGTGAGTGTTTTTAACTCCTCACTCCATTTCTCTCACCCTCAAGCTACTAGATATTGCAAAGCTGAATTTACCACTTGGTTCATGAACTATCTCTTCAACTCCCTTTGCATACTTTTCTCTATTTCATCTTTGTACCTAGTTCCTCAAATTAAGCATTTGGTTGAAAAGAAAAGAAAAGAAAGTTAGGTCAGGCTTCTAGCCTTTCTTGCAATTCTTACTCTCCTCTTACAACACATATTCCCTCCTTTGAAAGTAGTGATTGAAATCAATGCTTTCCTTCTCCCATCTTTCTCAATTTTGACCTTACTGTTTTCTTCAATGTTAGCCCTATTGGGTAGAAGGCAAGGGTCATCCAAGCAAAATCTTTTATCTTATCCCAACTATTGAAATAAAAAATGCATTCACACTTGGTGTTAGAGACTTTAATGTTGAGTCCCTTAACATCATGCTTGTCATTTAAGACTTACACTTACTCATCGTGGTGAACATTTATGTTAAATTAACATTTATCTAATATTAAAATATCTCCCATTTAACATTGGGTGCCACCTAGATTTTCATTTAACATTAACTTAACATCGTGTGAATGCACCATAAAATGTAGATAATACCAAATATTTCCTCCTCTTCCCCCCTAAAGTAATAATTGTATCTTAACTTATCACCTTAAGACCTCCATGAAATTCACCCTCTTACCTAATCAAATTTTTTTAACCTAACCTAATGCTTAACACCATAATTCAAAAAAAATGAGAAAGAGCTTCACAACATGATATTTGTGGAGAGTTGATCAATTTATTAATAAATATTGTATCATGAGATGTAACAAAATGAAATCATTAATTTTTAGAAAAAATGATGTATTTGCCTTAAATTTAAGTTCCCAGAGAAGTTACAATTTTGTCATTATTGAATAGATTATTATGAAATATTGTTAAGGGCTCCAATTTGCCCAAAGCAAGTCACCTTGCAAATTGCCTTGAATTTTAGAATATCAACTTTCATTCAATTTGGGCAAATTATATATAATAAAACTTGGGCTACGCGTTGCTATGCACTACCAATGACATTCAACCTTTTTTTTTCTTACAATGTTCCCATTTGATTTTCAATATCTTGTTATTATTTATATCAATTCTAAATTTTATTTAAATTTTATTAAACATTATATCCATGGTGGGTAAGGTAAAAAGAAATAACGTAGTTTTCAAGAAATGAAGTAGTTAAGTTGGAAAGTGATGAAATAGTTATGAGTTATTTTTAGAATTGTTGATGGAATTGTCTAGAAATTATCATACGATAGATTCTACAAGCCTACGATAGATTATACAAAATCACCCATATATTAGTTCCTCAAAATTTCATCACTAGGATTACTTATAACTATATTCATGAATAGCATTGAAGGTTTTCCACCACTAATGAAAAATCTTCAACACATGTGTATGCATGTATTGACCATGCTTGCAACTTGCACTCCCATTATTTACCATAATGCAAATAAGCATTGCAAATCTTGGTGCATAGAATACATCACACAACCATCGCAACTTCCACCTTGAAAGTTCTTTTGTCATATGTGCTTGTGATTATTTCTTATCCATTTCTTTGCATTTTATTGAATCACTTCACATTGTTCTTAAAAAATGATAAACATTAAACTAAAACAAAAGACACAACCATCAAAGGAGTTGAGAATGGATAACCAATGCACCCTTGCACCTTCCATCAAGCAACCTAGATGTCCCATTTGATTACCTAATAACTAGGACTCAACTCAAAAGTGTAGACAATCCACTCTCCAACATTGATAGATTTGAAATTACATTCTTTGTTGTAATGAGACTCTAGTAAGTTGTTGATACATAAGGATAAATTTTGTAACTTGCACATCGCAAATAACCCTATGAAGATGGACTTCAAAGCCAATCTCTATGAATGAATTTTCCATATTCTTATTAAATCAATCATATTAACATCAACTACATCTGCTATCTTAGAATTTCATCTTGTTTTTAACATTGCTTTCAAAGATTTGTGGCTTTGTTTTTTGTCATTTTTCCTTCTTCATTCAATTTTTTATACCAAGGTTCTATTTTTATTTTTATGTGAAATAGAAAAAAATTCAAATTTGTGGGCATGCATTTTGTTGTGTGCTTTTGTTTTAGTATTTAATTTGTAAACATGTTTGCTTGCATTATTATTATCATTTTTGGTTTACTACATGGTTTTTCAAATTGTGTGTGCTTGAAGTATGTTTTCTTTCGTTTTAATGAATTTTTAAAAAAAATATGTGTGTAAATTCCAAACATGTGCTTAATTTTTTCTTTTCTTCTATTGTAAGGTAGTTTTTTCATATATGTCTACTTGATATATAATATTGTCTTATTACATATTTGTCCAAATTTGCACATGTAATTAAATTTTGTTTTGCTTTAGTAAAAATTTAAAAAAAATTGTGTGTTTGTAGTTTATAATTTTCTACCTTGACTTTTAATAACTATCAACTTGCACCATGTTGGGCTCCTTATGTCAATTCAAAACCTAGGCATCTTCCTTCCCACACAACTTTCCTTGTGATTGTTAAATTTAATCCATGAGCATTGTTACATTCATGTAAGGTACAATCCATTGATGCCATCACATGTCATCCATTTTTTTGTGTGTTAAATTACATGTTTGTGATTTATGTTTTCCAATTAACAATTTTTCATCCATTTTGGCCTCTTCCATGCCCCCTACCCCCCCTTCCAACCCACCATTTTTGCCTACTCCATTTCCCCTCCTACCCTTTTTTTTTCCTTCCCAAAGTGGTACTTGGAGGTTCAACTCACTTCCCCACATTAGATGGTCTATTGAACTACCAACTACAAGTGGAATTCATGAACACTAGTGTGTCTTTATGTCATTAGCCCAAATATATAACACTTCATGTAAGGTCCCCCCATCTAAATACTATTCCAATTGAAGTGGAATTAATTTCAAAGTTCTGATGAAACCTTGTTAAATCAATATATATATTGCAAGGGGACAATTCATGCAAAAGTAAGTAAAATAAGGGATTCCTCAACACTACAATTTATTTTTTAATATAAATTTAAGAAAATAAATTCAAAATGTATTCAAATATCATTATAACCCATCATGCATTTCATTAAATTTATAATAAGATGCATACCAAGTTTCAAGAACTTTAGTGTACAAAAAATACATAACAAATAGGTTTAAACTAGCCATGCAAAAATGTGTTAAGATTTAGACAAATTTTGACCTTCACTATGAAAAAATTTAAAGTAATTAATTCAGTTTAGTGTGCCATCAACTTGAAATTATCAAAAAATAATTAAAATCCTATTTTCATCTACTTGAAACTAATTTAAAACATTTATTCACATTTCCAAAACTCTACTTAAATAAATATTAAAAACATAAAGCATAATATTATTATACTAAAATAAATAGATAAAATCCTATCGATTATTAAATTTAAGACTATCTAATTTTTGTTACATTAAAAATTATTTAATAATTACTTTCAAAAAATATTTAAAAACAAGAACCACAAATTGGACCTACAACTTGCACCCAAAGACAAAAATCATTCTATTTCAATAACTTTTGTTTGATTGATTTGAAAATTGCGAAACGACAAAGGTGCAAATACCACCTCATTGAGGGCTTTGTGACGGTACAAAGTGAAGTGGGGGACCCCGAGGGTTTGAGAAGGTTACAACATGATCACATTCGAAACAAATAAACAAACAAACACCTATCGTATCATAAAATATCACCCAACACCTTCTATAAGGATTAACGGATGGAAAATTACGACAATTAGCACCATCCATTGAAAAGCCCATTACAATTCAATCATGGATGAACTATACAAAAGAAAATATCACAGGACACCTTCTATAAAGGATTAATGGATGGAAAATTACAACAATGAGCACCATCCATTGAAAGCCCATTACAATTCAATCATGGATGAACTATACAAAAGAAAATATCACATGACACCTTCTATAAGGATTAATGGATGGAAAATTACGACAATTTGCACCATCCATTGAAAGCCCATTAAAATTCAATCACAAATGAACTATACAAAAGAAAATATCACATGACACCTTCTATAAGGATTGATGGATAGAAAATTATGACAATTAGCACCATCCATTGAAAGCCCATTACAATTCAATCATGGATGAACTATACAAAAGAAAATATCACACAACATCTTCTATAAGGATTAATGGATGGAAAATTACGACAATTAGTGCCATCCATTGAAAGCCCATTACAATTCAATCACGGATGAACTATACAAAAAGTTATAAGGTTCCACAAGCAACTTAAACGAGGGGTTTGTCACATTGTGGCCTTGCCATTTACATTAAAAAAAGTAGCTTAAGAACGCAAAAGAAAGAATTATAAAAACTCAAATATTTCCCCATGCAAAAATATAATCTTCAAAAAAAAAAAATCCTTTGAAAGAAATTAAATTCCTTCAAGATATTATTATAACTCTATAATAAACTAATCTCAAATTTTCAACACAAGCCAAAATATATCATATTTCAAAAATCCTCATATAAAAATAAATAAAAATAGACCTATTATTTATTATGACCTAGGGGCCTATTAAAAAAATCCCTTAAGCTACTATTATATACTCTATAATGAACCTAAACAACAATATTCCTTAAGGGCCTTGGTAGTAGGCAAGGGCCAATAGACATCTACAACGATTTCACTTACGATTACGAGTCACAAATTTCGTAAGTACAATTTAAGGATCGAACGAATATGCCTAAATATCTCGGATGGAGATACCACTGTACGGAGAATAATTTACAAGAGGCTTATCAAGAGCTATATATAACGGAAATTCTAAATTAGTGTTTAGAAAAGAAATCCCTTAGACCAAACGATGCCTTTTTTTTTTATTACTACCGGAACCAACTCAAAGCATCAAAGAAGTATGAAAGTGCCGAAATTTTAAGAAATTCTTATTCCTAACGGCCGAGTGAAAAAATAATAATAATAAAAATTAATTTTTTAAATAAATAAATAATTAATTAATTAAATTAATATGTGGCAAGAAGATGACCGATCGGTAAAGGCACTACCTACAGTATTTTGGATTAGCACAACACTATGAATCGGCAAAAGCATACCAATTGATTCAATCACGAGATATTCCAAACATTAATTTTCCTTAAAACAACCAATCATGTGCAACATATAACTAAAGGTTAGGACAAAGTTGGGGTAAAGGGATGGCGCGAGGAAGGTGGGGGGGAGTGTTTGGGGGCCGTGTGAAACCGATTGTTGTCATATTTGTTGACTCTCTCGAACAAAATAATTTATTTTATCCTGGGACCGATGACCCCCCAAGTGTCCGGAGAACCTTACGAAGCTAGATTTCAAGTGTTCCCACTCCCAAGAAATTTTGGGGACGTAAGTGGGATTTGGTCCGGGATTTTTTTTTTCCCTTCCACATACCAACGAATTGTCAATAAATAAAACCAAGACTGAAAAAAAATTGTCATCTCACATGTGTGTGTGGGCGGCTTGGCGGAAGGTGGGGGTGTCGGAAGAGGGGGGGTTGGGCGGGGGAGGGGGGTGGTTATTAAAATCTCCAAATGTTCTCACGAGTTTTCTCTCGCACGAGTTTCGTTCTCTTGTCTCAGCCAAGCCGCCTCAATTTGGTCACATGGACAAAGGTATCGGTAGTGAAGAAGATCGCACGAGTTTTGTTCCGTCGTCTCCACCTAGCCTCACTCGGTCACCACACACAAAGGCATCGGTAGTGAAGAATGTCTCGCTCAAGTTAATTTAATTGAATGTCAGTATTTCATTTTGCAAATGCATAGGTGCATAATGTATAAACTCTAAATAAAACTAACAAATGAAAATTGGATTATTATTATTTTATTTTATTTGGGTATGTTTACTATAACTTGATGTTGTTAACTTAACCCTTAAATTTTAAAAAATGATTGTGAATTTTATGTTCTTTTGTACCATATTTGTATTATTCCTTGAGAAATTTAATGTTCAAATATTTCGTCATCTTTTTTGTTTTTTTGTTTTTTTTCCAAATTTCTCAAGTACGTAAGTCCATTCATGAGGATCCCCAAAATTAAAAACCTCCGGGCATAATAGAGAGAGAGACATAGGTTGAATTGTTTTTATAAAAAAAAAAGAAAAGAGGCCTCTTACAATCATGAGTGTGTGAGTACACATCAAACACAAAATTGGGGGGTAAATTTTTTTTAATTATTTAAATTTAATTTTTAAAAAAAATTAATTTTTAAATTTTAAATAATGTTTTAAATAATTTTTTTATATAAAAAAAAACCCCCACCCTTCATATCCTTTGAAAGAAAGACATTGTACAAAAATACAATAAATGAAATTCACATAAAAATAAAATTAGGGTTTGTGAAACAAGAGAAACTTATTACAATGAGGTGCTGGGGATGTTCATAGTTCATACAAGCAAAAGCATGAGTAGAGTTTTTTCTAGTGCTTCCTGCCATTTTTTTCCCCCTTTAGTACTGTACCGATAGTTGTCTTGCTTTTGCAGTCCCCCAATATTTTTGTTGTCAGCTGACTCACTCAGACTGGATCAAGAGCAGAGAGCTCCATCAAAACCCAAAAAGATTTTCATAATAATAATCACACCACACAAAAGCATCTCTACAATTTGAACTGGTCGTCCCCGACACTTTTTCTTTTTTGTTTTGTTTTAACAAAAGCTTGACTTTCAATGAAAGTGGCAAGAGATGATGTTGTAGTAGTAGTAGTAGTATGTGGAAGGTACTTGATCACTAGCGAAGAAGCGAGGTTTCTGGGTTTCTGCTTTGAAAGTTGCATCTCAACAACATGAATAGTAGTTGTAGTAGTAGTAGTAGTATGTGGTTTTAGTTGTAGTAGTAGTGTGGGTCCAGGAATTTGTGTTTTGTTGTTCATCTCTGACATTTTGTTCAGCTTTCCACATTTTGATGTGAGAAAACATGATGGCAACTCTTGGGTTTTTCTTCCCAAACTTCCGTTTTACCACACCTTTTTTTTTTTCCTGCCACTGTGTTTTTTGGACACTGTGCAAAAAAGCAACACCACACCCCAGGAAAACCGCATTCGATTTGGATTGCATAAAAAAGTCTTGATTGTTATATGTATAATGGGGGAAAGAAAAAACCCAACAACACAAATCCCAATGAAACCCAGCGAAATGAACCCTTTGATTTCAATTGCACACAAGTCTCATGTTATGTACAGTGGTGGGGGGAAAAATTTGACACGAAACTTGATGAAACGAAACAAACCCTTTGATTTTCCATTGCACAGAAGTCTCAAGTGTGTATAGGGAAAGAAACCAACACAAAACCCGGTGACACCAAGTGACCCTTTGATTTCAATTGCATTAGAAAGTCTCAAAGGGCTATCAGGACAGAACTGACAGCAATGGTGTGTTGGGTACAGTGGGATATACCAAAGAAAAACTGCAATCCTCGCCCCATTACAAAACCCTGCTTGCTTAACTTTAGACCTTAGTCCCATAACACTAATTTAGTTCCACAAGTTCCAATTATTCTGTTGAGTGTTTTGATCATTAGCTATTGCTTTAATGGTGCCAACAATTTTGATCTCACTTCTATACTCAATATACTATTTGCTCACAAGTTGCCCTCATTTGATCAAGCTGGATCACAACATGCCTACATCCCTTTCCCCCGCAAAAAAAAAGAAAAAGAAAAAATAGAACTGTATGTGGGACCTCAAGGGCATGTCTAGACTGCAGACTACTGGTTGGCTTGATGCTCAGAAGCCACTATACCAGTACTGTATGGTTTGGATTAATGCTCCTAGTTCCTTCCTAATGTCTATTTCAAAAGACCCACAGCAGGCAACACACAACACAAATCTTGTCCTTGAATTGATTGAAGAAAACTGGATCCTTTGAGAGAGTCTCACCAGCTGAACATGGTTGCACTGTTGCAGTGGGAACAAACCCACAGTTCTTGAAGACATTGAAGGGTGTCTGACCAGCTGTACTGGTCAGTCTCTGGACAGTGACACACCTCTGGTTTGTAGCAGATGATCTGTTCCTTCTCCTATCCTTCGAGTCATTTTTGTGCATATCCGAGAGCCACGCATCAGTACCCAATCTAGCTTTAATGATGTTTCCATGCAATGTTTGCCTTCAGCAAAAGGGCTGGTAGGCTGGTACATGGCTGGAGAGTGCGAATGTAAACAATATGGTCCGATTCCACATCTTCTTTTTGTATCTGATTAGATACTTCAAATGCATCCTCACTGATGCCACCCTTTCAATCCATGCTAATGACAGGATTCCTCCAAAAAAACATCACTGGCAAATCTGGATCCCCCGACGTTAGAATTGAGCTCCTTTCCACATTCCAAAGTTGCTTACTGGTGCATGGAGTCAGAATGCCCGCTATTTTGCACCATGCTTTGATAGTGCAGATGAGAGCAGTCACCACAAACTCTATAACAGAGATTTCCCTGATGCAGGTAGGCCTATTTCCCCAATTCCGAGGCTACACAGGCATTTGAAATGTCCACATAAGTGACATTGTCTGGTAACATACCTTCTCCTTGCATGTGTTGATGAAAGACTTGAAAAAGATCCCTGACTGGCCCTGCATTAAGCATCCATGCCAATAACCACCACCTGCACCCATACATCATTGTCAAATCCAAATTTTACAAACCCTGCCTCCCCCTTAGGCTGACATGTCTTCCTCCAATTGCAAATGTAATCGATCCTGGGTTCAGCAGAGCAAATTTCTCATTGCATTTGGTGAAACACGTCCATCAGTTCCCTCACTTTACACTCACATTTCTCACATACCATGAAACCTTTCAAATAGCCTCCTTGTGATTGCTGCATTTGATGTACTTGACGATGAGCACATTGTGCAGCCATACATCTGAATCAAATCTGGATTTTTGGATCTGTGCAGGAACTTGTCTTCCTCCTTCAAGACACTAGAAGTAGCATTGCCAGGCTCCACACCTGCTTCCTGCCTGAAGTTAAAGTTATCAAAAGCATCCTTGAAGTTTCCACACTTTGTATAGATGCTGACAAGCGCAGTCAACAAAAACATCAGCATTACATCCAATCTCCAAAAATGTGGACATAAAAGGCATGATTTCCCTATTGCAAAGCTCTTTGAGCTTGCTGAGCTACTCATGCATGTGACAGTGTCTTCTCATTGCATCTAGCAAACTGATTCAAAATACCCACATGGATTGAATCCCACAACCATAAAATTCCTTGGTCCTAGATTCTTTTTGCAGAAGTTTGTCAAATACTTGGCAAATGTCTGCCACACATCCAGAGTACACAAACAGATTGAACAGCACGTTGTCATTCTAAGACAACGCATTCAAGCTTGTTGTTGGCATTGGTCATCATCCCAAAATTACAGCAGTCCAAACACCACTTCCTTAAAACCACATCATTCTATCAAAATCCACATGTTCTCTCAGCCTATTTAATCTTTTGACAAACCACTTTGACAGGATCTGACAAAAAAACTCCTCCAAGATCAGGTGGGTACTCACCACCTGGGCTTAAATGCAAAGCAAGGCACACTGGTAGTAGTAGGTCTGTGAAAACCCTAGAAATTTAGGATTCCTAAAGGCAGATCTTTTTTGCCAGCTCTAGTCCTTCCTTTGTGCAAACAGCATCCGAGGAAGAGTTCTGCAGTGCTCAAAACCCTAACACAAAAGCCATCTGAAGTTTGTGCAAATGCACAAATCTCTGGGGTTTAGGGT
Organism: Sphagnum contortum; assembly: GCA_963920785.1. Lineage (NCBI taxonomy): Eukaryota > Viridiplantae > Streptophyta > Sphagnopsida > Sphagnales > Sphagnaceae > Sphagnum > Sphagnum contortum. The sequence goes on along the minus strand of OY987279.1, from coordinate 21,403,963 downwards.
TTTAGGGTTTTCTGGTTTTTGAAATGCATACACAAACATGCCGGCAACCTATATGTGGTTGTAAGTGGAAAAAAATTTAAAATTATATATATATATATATATATATATATATATATAATTGAAAAAAATTATATCATTAAAAAAATGATGATTTGATTTTGGTCACCATTTCAACAATCAGAATTTCGGTTGCAACTAGTGCGCACTTTGGTCGAGCTATAACGATTGAAATCTAGTTGCAAAATGATTTATTGATGAAATATGTATTTTTATAAATAATAATTAAATAATTAGTAATTAAATTTACTTGCACAAATTTTAAAAAATTACAATTATATTTTTATTGTGGGAACATCTGATCAATATTAGTGAATTGGCTCGACACACTAACACATCATAACCAACGTCGACATGATAATCCAAAAAAAAAAATGACAAATCATGTCACATCAATTTTAACAACCTTGTCATCCATCCATCTTTCATCCCTCATCCATTCATGTTTCATCTTTCAATCATGTTTTTTTTTTTAATACGATTGTTTCATTAAACTTTTCTCTCCAACCCTTAGATAGTATGTCCACTCGCTATTGTTCCATTAAAGCCTCTCTTATAGAACCAATAAATGAATGTTTTCATACACATACGTGCCCATGCAACTTGGTATAACATGAAAAGACCTAACAATCTTCCTCTATTTCTCTTGGTCATTTTCCTTTGTCAATGAATTTCGATCACCTTCTTGGTCATTTTCCTTTGGCAATGAATTTCCAATCACCTTCAAACAATGTACGAATCTTCCAACCTAAGTTGAATGGTAAGCTAAGGGCTACCTCTTGACTTTTCTTGCTCTCCTCCACCCATCTCCCATTCCCACCACCAACTTCTTGTTGCCAATAGTTTGTAGTTGATTTAAAATCTTCCTTATCAACATGTATCTTCCTTGACCTTTGAGTTGAAGGAATTTTCAACTTGGATTTGAATCCTTTCTTTTTTTTGTCTTTCCACACCCTTTCATAGTTGCTCATGGACCTTCATTGACAAATTTTTGATTATATCATTTCATCCTTTTGTTGAAGATTATTTCTACCATAAGACAAAAGAGGGTGTTCCATTCTTATGCACGTTGTTCTACATTGCAACACAACTTCTTTTGAAACTTTTTGTTGGTTTGTTGAAAAACGATTTAAATTTTTTTGTGAAGGTTGAAATTATATATGCATGTTCAATACTATAGTTCATTTGAGTTATTAGAGGTTTAGATGACAATCTTAATTACTTGTTGGGTGATAATTTTGGTTATCACCTTATTAATTGAATCATGACACCTTTTTAAATGTATCAACACACCATTTTAGAATTGTTGCACAAAAGAAACATTAAAAGGGCCAATTTATAATTTAATTTTTTTAAATTATTATTTTGAAATAAAATTTCCAAAAAGTATTGCCATGTGCTTCATGTGTTTATTGCATAGGTAGCTTAGGTTTGAGGGTGAAGCAAACATTGAACAATTGTTTCACAAAATTGAATGAAAGATAGGCCAATTACATAAATTGACAAGTATAACATAAGATTGAAAGTTTTAACAATGTATTGAAGGTTAGGAGAGATCTAAAAACATATTTTACATTTATTTGAAGATTTTAAGTTAAATTACCTTCTTGCCTACCATCAAGCTAACACAACATCACAATGCCATCTAGACTTTCACTTTAAATTTGGTGTTATTTAATTTTGCTTGTTTGAATAAGTGTCAGTTGATTTTTGTTTTTTTTGTTTTTTCATAATTCATTGAGTAGGTCATTTTTTTTAAAAATTGAACCACATAGGGTATCATTTTTATAAAAAAAAATAACCCCACCAATTATCAAGTTCATTATCAAATTAATATCATAATACTTGAACAATTTCCGCATAAATTCATTCTTTTTTGTTTTGCCAAAATTTGGCAAAATTATTTGTTACTTGCGTCAAAAAATTTAATAAAATTAAAAATCTTCAAATTTTCGATTGGCAAGTTTGAAATGCAAACCTTAAAGTTCAAGAACTTAAGAATCCCGCAAACTTGAAAAGAGAGATGACAAATCAATCCAAGAAGTGATGATGCTTCCCATCAATCATTGCAGAAGACAATTGAAGCTGCATGCAGTGAAGCTGGGAATGTGGCAGTGTTGGTGTTGAGCCATGGGGTGTCAGTCACGGGTACCTTTGGAGGACATGAGCATTGAGACCATGGAACACATTCATTCTAGATACTAATCTGATGGGTAACAATCCCATTCTATCAAAGCCGCCCTGCCATTCATCAACTCCAGCAAGTCTGCTGCTCCTGCTTCCATTTGCAATCTTCTCTTCCCAAGCTGGTCAGGTATGTGCTTTGTTCCTCACCCAAAGAGCAAGATGGGTGAGAGACCTCAAAACATGCTCACAAGTAATGTATAATCTAGGGCTTATATTCTGAGACTGCAAATTTCTTGGATGTATAGCCCTGTAAATCAATCCAAATCTACAGAAAATAGATTTTCTCTTCTGAATATTTCTCCATACATGTTTGGCTATAACTTGGGAGTATATGGATCTGCAGCATAGGTTCTACAACAAGAGCTTATTCCCATAACATCCACCTTTCTGTCGTATTTTCCTCCTAATACTGATACTCCTGGCCTTGCTGAAGGTAAGTGTTATTTTTCTATTGATTTTTTGTCATGATGAAAAGAGAAATCTGGGGGGGTTGGGGGGCATGTTAGTTTCTTCCCTTGTGAATTTTCTTGTGCATATTATTCCTCAAGTAGCAATATGTAATGGTGTACAGTAACAACCCGAAACAATGATTTTACAAGTGCAAGGGATATTTGGTTTTGTTTCTTGATGGACTAGTTGACATCGTGATTGGGTCTTCCTGTTGCTTCTAGAACTGACACAGAAACACAAGATGCAAAACATCCTCAGTGTTATTGTAGGGTTTATTCTGACAATCTCATGGAGAGATGGCTTAGGTTTTCTTGAAGAAGAGTGATGGGGTGTTGTTGTTGGCAGATGAGAAAACCAAGCCAGAGCTGACAAAGAAACTTTCAGCATCATCAAAATTGTTGGATTCAATGTCAGTAGCAAGAAGTACACTACATGGTCTAAAGGCAGGGCAGTTCAGCATAAGCTACAATTTTGACGGGCTCATGCTTAGCATGGTGGGTGCTGGGATGTCACCTCAGCATTCATTGCCCCTTGCAGTTCTGGAAGTCATGACCACAGGATTCTTCCACATTGTCGCTTTTTTTGTGCCAAGGGGCTGGTATGACACCATTCTCTCCTCCACTGCTCAGCAACAACACAAGCACAAGAAGTAAGTTTCTTGTTCACTATCTAGAGTGTTGTGTTTGAGGAAATGTTCCAAGGACAATCCAGCATGAACTTTGACAGTTGAGAGGCATGCAGAATGGAGAGGAAAAGGGTTAAGGTTTGCAGGTTGTGACTTGTTGACATGCTCAGTTGGTGGACTAGGGTAGTTGCACAAAACACATCTGTAGTACCTACTGAATTCACAATCAAATTGGGGGTTTGCAGGAATTGAAAGAGAGTACAGCAGAGCTTCAGGAAGACCACATTTTGCGAATGTACCTGGGGGGGCATATACATATATATCTGCATATTGCTGAAATTCTACTACTCAGAAAGATGGAATTCGGGGAATGTTGCATGTCTTTACACAATCACCAATGTCACTTGTTCTTCCTTTGAGGATGCAAAAGAGGACAAATTCCTAATCCTGAATTAAACCATCATGGCCCCCTGGGCAAACCTGGAAACCCTAAAAGCCAAGACTTAGCTGAAACCCACCCACCAAGTTTCAATTGCTCTGGGGCAGTGTTTTGTTTTCCTTTTAAATGAAGAACCTCTTGCTTAGAGAAACCTTGTTTTTGTTGCAAGAGAATGGAAGGACATGTACCACCCATTTGAACTTATAAAGAACCAAACAAAAGCAACCCAACCTTTGTGCAAGCCCTATAGCTCCAAGCTCAAAACCCACAAGGAGGAAACAAACACAAGTGCAAAAATTTGAAATTGACCACCAAGGTTACAAGTAACACATATGGATGAAATTGATGAGTCAAATGATGAACCATCATCATACCATATGGTAGGGATGAATTTATGTTCCTCAAGTTTATCACATGGATGAAATAGAATTTTAAGAATGAAGATCACAATATAATAAAATTCTTTGGATGACAATACATGAGAGTTTGGTTTATGGGGAGCAAACTTTAGGTTTCATAAGTTGTCATTTTGGGATGATAATTTCAAAAAGACAAGAATGCATGTTCAAACCTTTTTCATATCATCACCTTTCAATTGTCACATCTGAAAATTGAATGTTTTTGTCTTCCTAACACATATTTGAATCTGATTTAAATCATTGCATATTGAATAAAACACACAATTTTCTTGCAATATGAATATGAGACAACACAAAAACATAAATTGTCAAAACATCATGAACAAATATAAACACACCCACAAAAAAAATTCATCACAAATTTGAGAAAATAATTTCACAATTTGTCAAAACACGATGAGCAAACACAAACACAAAAATTGTCATCACAAATTTGATAAAAATAATTTCACAAATTGTCAAAACAATATGAATAAACACAAATACGAAAATTGTCATGATAGAATCAAAAGCACGTGCAAAATTATCATGAAAACATAAAATTATGAAGAAGAAATATTGTAAACACAACATTGTCATGACATTATCAAAAAAATAAAAGAAAAAAAGAAAAAACTCATTGATACAATTAAAAATTATTCATCGCATCATGTTAGGTAAACACAAATTGTCACATCTTATTTTGTGAGTATTGATTGACTTGACGAGTTTACAATTACAAATCGAGCAATCACCTTACAAATACCAACCTCACAAATTATAGAAGAAAAATTAATAATTTCAAATTTCAAATCTATAGTAATGAAAATAGAAAAAAAATCATAAAAAATCTATATGATCATGATATTTTATTTTGATATATCTTGGCATTCAAAGAATCAATGACAATATATTAATATTGTGACCTTATGTGAATTTAATCATCACCGATAGTTGCAAAGCAATGTGGAGCCCAAATTGATATAATGTGAATGATGAAAAATGTCACATAGATATTGACCAAGACAAATGTGTACCTAGCAATTTTACTTGGATGAATCTCAACTATTTATAGTAAATTTGAAATGGTCTCCCTCGGATGTTTGCAACTTCTATTGTGGCAAATAATTATATTAGATTTTCAGAAATGTTGAAATTTTTGTAAAAATTCTTCAAAGGGTGGGGGGAAAAAAATTATGAAGAAAATTAGATACCATAGTGCCTTGACAGCTTGGACAATAATTATGTTATTTTCAGAAATTTTGAAATTTTTTGAAAAAAAAATTGTTTCAAAGAACATTTTTTTTGTGAAAGAGAATATTGAAATCTTCAACAATAAATAATTTGTCAAAAATGAGTTTTTGTTTTAAAAATTGAATTATTCAACAAACATGTGTGGAAGTTGCCAATGTAACTATGATAATATTTTTTTAATATTAAATTTCTGGAACATGGAATCTTCAAAAATAAAATAATATTACTTGATGCTAAATTGTTGAACTTGCCATGGTAGTACTACAATATAATAATTTTTAAAAATTATTTTCCTTCTTGAAACCTTGGGAGAAGAAGAGAAGAGTTGGTGGATCCTGTTGCCCACACAGTCAATGTTTTCTTTTGGAATTTTTGTGATGGAGTTGAAGGAAGAAGGTGATCATCTAGAAGAAGAATTTTGCCAAATTTGGTTATAAAAAACTAGATAGGATTTTTTTTTTTAATTAATAAAATTAAACAACCATCTATGTTCTATTGTTGGCTACCTATTGGAAATCTATTAAAGAAATCTTGCTATTTTAGGGTTTTCTTGAAATTGGCACAATTGGGTCCTTTTTTTTTCCCCCATAATCCTTTCTATAGGTTAAAATCATATTTAAGAGCTCAAGATTTTTGTCCTATCTACTTATATAAAATGCTTTTTTTAGGTCAACTTGGAAGGAATCATTCTTGATGAGAGAGAGAGAGAGAGTTGGGTTTCCATCCCAAAACTCATTTGCAATAATTTTTTTGTTATATTACCTGCTTGTCTCTCCCTTTGCTGACATTCACATTTCTAAAGTGTGTTTTGTGTGTGGGTGTTGTGTGTTCTCCTCATGCTACAAAAGTGGTGGAGGAGCTTTTTCAAGTTGCTTTTGTATTTTGAACTGAAGAGGAATTATTGATTAGGTACTACATATTCTCCTTTCCTCCTCCATTCTTGTTGTTGTTGTTGGTGTTGGTGGTGGTGGTGGTGATGGTTTTATTAGACCTTGTTTTTACCATGGGCACAATGGTGGTGATGATGATGATGATGATGATGATGGGCTCCAAGTAGTTAAAGTTCTTTTGTTGTGGGTGAGTGGGTTTTGAAACTTTGGTTTTATAATTGCAAAATGGTGATGTAGGTTTTGGACCTTTGGCTTTACAATGGGTACAATGGTGATGATGATGATGATGATGATGATGGGCTCCAAGTAGTTAAGGTTCTTTCTTGTGGGTGGGTGAGTGTGTTTTTGGCACTTTGGTTTTTTAGTTGCAAACGGGTGGTGATGTGGTGATGATGCATTAGAAAGAAATTTCTAGGGTGGTGGTTTTTGTCTGTATGTGAGTTTGCAGGATCTTGTTGTTTTGTGGGATTTGTACTGGTGAGATGGTGATGGTGATGGCTGGAAGAAAGTAGTTAAGTTTTTTTGCTGTGGGTTTTTGAGATTTTAGTTTCATGGTTGCAAAATGGTGTTGACAAACTAGAAAGAAATTTATATAGAGTGGTGTTCTTGTTGTGTTTGTGGTTGCAGGAACTTCTTGTTATGTGGGGTTGGTTGTAAGTGCTGATGTTGATGGGTGATGACTGGTTGAAGAAGTAGTTAAGTTTTTGTTGTGGGTTTTGACATTTTGGTTTTCAGTTGTTGTTGCTGGTTTTGTTTTTTTGTCAGTTTTGTTCTGCTGTTTGTTTTGGGTTACTCAGATTTCTGGTTTGAGGATTTGTGTGGTTGCACAATCTTTGGTTGTTGTTTGCAAAGGTGAGGAATTTGAGCATTTGAATTTTAGGGTTGGGGTTGGCATCAGGAGTTTTGAGGAGTTTTTTTTTGTTTTTTGAGCAAGGTGATTGATTTGCCAACAAAAACAGTTGAAACTTGAAGCTCATGCTACAGGCAAACAGGCGCTAGACCCAGTTGTTGTTCCCACAATGAGTCTGTTTGGGTTAGGCAGGTCTGTCTCTCATCTCATCGGTTTTTTTTCATGTACTTGTTACTGACCTATGTCTACTTTCCAACAAAGGAAGACAATGCTCCAATGCAATAGAACTATTTAAGTCACAAAGATCTGAGCTTTGCAACCCAAAATGTGCAAGATAACTTGGGATATTTGTTAGATGAGCAATGTCCCCTTCAACCTCCTTGTTGAAGAAATGCAACTGTCTACACATTAGGAGAAGACTAATTTGGCTACCCTAAAATCTAAAAACCAGACAAGGCTCCAAGCCATTCATACCAGAGTCACCTCCGGAAGTTGCAATTTCTCTTGGATCCATCACAGCACCTTTGGGTTCTGCATAGTCCATGGATAACCATCAAGAGTGAATTGAACAAAATGGATCCAAGAGAAGAATAGATTGTTAGAGTACATATACACCCCTGTCATCAACATAGAACGTGCAATTCAGAAATCAGTACAACTTACATCTCAGAAGGAAAAATAGAACTTGTTTTTCAGAACTTAGTTCTGTGGCATAGTTTACAGGCCCAAATTGATGTGTTTTTACACTGTGGCCTGTTGTGGGTATGGAGCAGGAATCAACGCACATTCCGGCCCAAGAAAAGTACGCCCTCTGGGAGCAAGGTATGGACTTTGTCTCTCAATCTTCCCCCACTTTCCTCCATCATGCAATATGAGGTGCAAGCAAAGTTCTTAGTGACCCAATTCCTGATACTCTGTTGTTTAAGGGGACCCATAAAACAGATTTACTTATGTACATGGGGTCTGAATTATACATGGAAGTCAGTCTACAGGAGTGTGCTCTTTACGTGGGTCCATGTTTGCTCTGGTGGTTGGTTGGATTGCAGGGTGCTCAGCTGCGGAAGCACATTGATGCTACCCTAGGAAGTGGCAACTTGAGGGAGGCTGTGCGTCTCCCTCCTGGAGAAGACCTTTTTGAGTGGCTGGCTGTCAACAGTAAAATTCTTCTCCGATTTGTGTTTTTGTTGAGAGAGAGAGAGAGCAATCAAAATCCTCTTAGGACGTATTGACTCATAGATCCTTGGGTGTGCAATGGGTGCAGCGGTAGATTTCTTCAACCAAGTGAATCTGCTCTTTGGAACATTGACAGAGTTCTGCACTCCGGAGAATTGTCCCACTATGTCGGCAGGCCCTAAGTACGTTGTCCCTTTGGTCCTTGAGGTTGAATTTTTCACTACAGCTTTTCAGCAAAGAGAACCTTAAGATGCAACTCTGAATAATTTCTCTGTTGTATTTGTGAATGTCGGCCAGATATGAGTACAGATGGGCTGACGGAGTGCAGATTAAGAAGCCTCTGGAGGTATCAGCACCCAAGTATGTGGAGTACTTGATGGACTGGATTGAAGGACAGCTTGATGATGAGTCCATCTTCCCTCAAAAGCTTGGTAGGAGGGTACACATACCTGCATTGTTGTAAGCATGTGGATTTGGTGAGATTGCTTTATAGAGAATGCAGTGGGGAACTTGATCAGTTTAGTATTTTGAGAGTTAGGTTTGACAATGAAGTTGGTGCAGAAGATGGGTTGTCTTCAAAGTCTGTAACTAGGAACTTGCCAATCTTCAGAGGCTTCTAGATGTGTTTCTTCCATGAAATTGTTTGTTAACAATCCCCTTAGTATATTCTTGATGACTTGTGTGGCATTGACAGGTGCTCCATTCCCGGTTAATTTCCGAGACGTGGTCAAGACAATATTCAAGCGCTTGTTCAGAGTGTATGCACACATCTACCACTCCCACTTTCAGAAGATCGTGAGTTTGAAAGAGGAAGCCCACCTCAATACTTGCTTCAAACACTTCATTCTCTTCACCCATGTACCTACCCTAACCACTGACCCATTTTACCCTTTTAGCCCCTTTTTCTTCACCCGCTCCCCCCTTTTTAGTGATCTGGTTTTTTGCATCCTATGTGATCTTGGTTTTTGTTCATGAGATTTCCACATTGGCTGGGCAGGTTCTTGTAGGCCAAATGGTTGTTGCTAAAGATTTTGCTGAAAATGGTTCCTGCAGGAGTTTTCACTGATTGACAAGAAGGAGCTTGCACCACTACAGGAGCTCATTGAATCAATCTTCGTACCCTACTAACCGATTTCACTCAAATCCACTCCCTATCTGTTTTTATGCTCTCTTTCTTTCAAATCTGCTGATGGGTAGCTGCTTCAAATAATCTCAATCATCTAGAACTCCAATGAAGGCTATGTTTCTCTGATGCATGATTGAAATGTCCACATGAGCAGTTGTATGAGACGGAATGTATTACTGTAACACACTATATACAACCTTTATTAGCTTTGCTGGCATCCCCATATTCTTCTCTATGGGTTTGCACATTAGTAAACCTTTTGTTTTGGTTTCTATAAATGTGGTTTTCAGCCTTAATCCTGGATCCTCCGTATATTTGATAATGGGTACATGGAAGTGATGCTGCAAGTTTCTTCCATTAGTGTTTTGGTGTTTAATTTGTACAATGGCACATGATAATCTGGACAAAAATCCATTGAATTCTAAGTGTATAGAAAGCTTTGGGTATTATTCCTTGTTTCAGAAATACATTGGAAATTACTACAATCAGTTCAATTCAGTTGGAGACTAGGGAGTAGAAAGTGCATACTGGAAGAAATTCAGTACACTAATTATGGCAAGGACCATTTATTATTTGTTTGCCAAATTATGTTTTGCAAATTATATGCCATGTGCAGAGTCTGAATATATGTGAATTCTCAGATGTTCTGTTTAACAGATTAAAAAAGTTCAAGTAATGGGTTGTTACAGGAGATGTTGGAACTAGCTGACCAGGGTCTGCACTGTTTAACGTGGGGCAGTGGATGTGATGTTGCTCCTGACTGCACAAGTTCCCCTGAATGTGCAAGTCAGAGGGACAAAGACATAAATGCGTGCGCTTTTCAGAATGAGAACCTGTAGTGTGTAGTATTTGAGCTTTAAATATTCGAACTAACTGCTGGATAGGTATACACACAATGTAGACATCATGGTGGTTCTCAGTTCTATACAAAATAGGTTAGCCTTCAAATGATCATCTATTCCAAACTGGTTTTCTCATATTGAACTGATCTTCCAGAATGTGTGTGGAGCAGGATGCCAAAAACTAAGAGTTTTTGGACTTGTTTATTTATTCATTACAGAAAAGAAAAACTCAATGGCTGGTAAACTTTAGTCAGTGAACGGGTACCAAATTTGATGCATTGTCTCTTCCCTTATCTGAAATTGTAAGAGTCCAAAAAATGTAAGCTGCCCCATTCTGATATCCTCAGAACTGTGATTTCTGGGGGTATAGAATACGGGTGTGTGCTGAAAAGGCCATAAGTTCATCAATTTGAGGGCTGGTGCTCTTGAGCTACGAAAACAGGTGAAAGAAATCATTGAGTGTTGTTGTTGTCAAACTGCCAACTTGTGGGAGTGATGATGGTGCTGAGGTTTCCAGATTTTGGCTAGATGGGTAGTAGTAGAGAGGTTCGATATATGTAGAGGGTGAAGAAGATGAGGAACTATATGCAGATTCATAGGTAGAATCATAATATGTGGGATATGGTCTGTGAGAATGGGAGGATTCGTATACAGGCAGTGCATATGGCAGAGAGGTATAGTAACTGGAGTCAGTTGGATCTGGACTATAGGAAGAAGTTCTGTAGGAGTTGAAAGATGTCTCATACTTGGCTTGAGCATATGAAGCAGCAGGAGTGTATGCAGAGTCCATGGGGTAGTACTTCTTCTCAAAGGGATTCTCAAGATTGAAGAATAAGCTTGGGAAGTGAGAAAATGGAACATGTGAAGATTGGTGTGACTGGACTTTTTCCTCACTTTTGCCTTCACCTTCATCCTTCGAAGTGTCTTTGGTGACTGGAGCTGCTTCTGCCACTGGTGTTTCATCTGCAGCCTTCTCTTCAGCTTTTGGCTTTTCCTTCTTTTCCTCTTTTTTCTCTTCAGATGCAGGAGTTTTGGTGGCAGGAGGAGCAGCAGTTGCCATTCGTGCCTTCCGTTCGTCTGACAACCAGTCAGCAAACCTGTCCACCAGCATTCAAAAAATGGTTGAATTTGGGCACACTGACTTGCTTGAAGGTGAAAAGATTCCAACAATAGTGGTAGTGCAAAGGGTTTCAGCTTGCTCAAATCCATGGATGTGGTAATGTTCATGCTACCTTACCTGTCAAGTGCATCTCGGTTGGTTCCAGCATTGGGAATGGCAGTAAGCTTCCCAGTTACAAAGTTGCGGTCTGAGACTGGATCATCAAGGAGTTGCTTTGCTACAGTAATCAGCTTCTGCATGTTTTCTGGTGCTGAGTTATCTAGTGATGAAACGGATCCTGACAAGTTGTCAGTCTGTGCAAGGCAAGACAAAGCTTAATGCATGTTAGCAAACACACACTCAATTGGGCTGAGAAACAAACTACAGAAAAACAACCCACCACCCACACCAGATTCACTAGTGAGAATTTGTGCCTTACACAAAATCAAAAGGATATAGATTGGGTACCTGGATTCGGAGGTAATTGAGACCACATTGCTGAGACTGGAACATTGCAGAGATGTTGTAGTCCACCAGATCTGCACTTGCATTAAACACACTGCTAATCAAGGGTGCACCACCCTTGTTTACCAGCCACTGTATAACACCCCAATTTGCCGCATCATCTGCAGAGTAGCCCATTTCATGCTGCCCTGTTCCCAGTGACAGCACCAAAAGATCACTGAAGTCCTGTGGATAAAACACAAAGAGACATCATGACAAAAGGATATCAAAGCTGGGTTAGATACCACCATAACATGTTCACAGCATGAAAATGCACACTGACTGTTGTCAAAGGTCCTGTCATTCATTTGAAGACATTTTTTCAACTCTCTAAAAAAGCAAAGTTGACAGATTGTGATTTGTTGCTCTAGGAAGGGTGAAAATACAAACCGAATAAGTCATTCTTTCTGCAGAATCGCCACCTATCTGCACTTCCTTGATTCCTTGTATAATTGACACGTAGGTCTGGTTGGACCCAAAATACCAATTTCTGAGTATGTGAGCTTGAGAATTCTACAAAACTTCAAGTTTGCCATTTTCTGGTTGCACTAGATGATGACAATGATGAAGACCCAGTGTTCAGGGTTCTTCAACCCTCAAAACAAACCCTGAACATTTGGGTCTATCTGAGCACCAAAAGAGAAACAACCATTTTGATACAAAAGCCCAGATGCAAGCTGTATACCTCTCAGATTCTTTGTGATTGATGTACATATATGTATACACTGGCAAGAAAAGCTTTTTGGAAAGAATTGAAGAAAATAAGTCATGAAGAGAAACCCAACTGGGTTGTTGACAGCCACTCCTCCATCAACCATGTTGAACTCTCTGGCACGTGGAGGATCTGCCTTTGTATCTATAAGGGTGAACTGCACAGGAGGCAAGTATGTGGGAGCTGCTGTTGTTGATCGACAAACAAGCTTCATAGGTGCATTGTCAAGCTTATGTTTCTTTGCCTGCTCCCAATGATCAGAACCCCCAACAAGATCCCATCATCATCAGAAGAAGAAGGCACTTGAAACACCCAACAACTCTCTGTGTGAACCAAATCTGAATCAACTCTTGACAAACATGTATGGCAAGATTCTGTGACATAAGGGAGGGAGACCTAGTGATGTATATCATCCTCTTCATCACATCTAACCAAACTGAGATCCTCTTGACAGCAGATTGAAGCACCTGGGACTTTTGTCATCATAAGACCTAGAAGGGTTGGGTCTTAACTTGGGACCCACCAACCCAGTCAAGGCTGTCTGAATAGCATCATGAGAAGGAGAGACAGTAGTAGTACCTGCCATGAGGAGAAGAAGACTGGTTGCTGGATCTTCAAGTCAAAAGATGGGATGATGATAGAGGTAAGAGCATCAGACAGATGTGGATCGCTAGCAAAGTACTCATCCAGCAGCTCATCCAATCCCCTAGCTTTATACTTGGGCCCTGTTAACGATGCAATGCTCTTCCGCAACTGACTAAATGGACCCCTGCAATCAATCAATTGATCATATTGCCCTCAATTGGCACAGCAGAGAAGAATTCTACTGTACCAGTTAAGAAAAAATTCAAGTTGTCTAGTTTCTGATCAACCCAACTCAAAGATGTTGGCTCTGAACCCTAAAATCACAAGGTGGAAGTTGGCATTCAATGATGCTTGCTGATGATGGAATTTTCAGAGGACGTGATCGAGTCTGCAGCAGAGAGAAAAAATTTACTTGGTGGGTGGGAAGATCTTGGCAGCATATTTCTGATAGAAATTGATGATTTCTTTGGCAGCGAAGAGGGGACGTGTGCGGTCTTCAGGGGAAGGAGTGGTGATCATAGCTGTGATGAGACCTCCAGTGCTGGTACCTGCAATCAAATCAAAGTAGTCCACCAATCTTCGTTCTGCACCATCCAGTCTCTACTCCCAAACAACAAAACCCCACATACCAACAACAATTGTGTTTCACAGCAGATCCTTGTTGTTTGAGCTTCCTTGAGAAGAAAAAAATCTTGAACAAGAATTTCATGAAAACAAGTCATTGAGTCTAAGTCCTTCTCCATGACTATTGGAACTCGTCAATGAGCTGCTGCTCCATTACAGCAAAAGCTGAGTACTATGCAACACATTTACCATAGCTTCTTGGAATGCTCAATGGAAAGAATTATGGGAAACCCTAAACTGCTTTGCCTGCAGCTAGCTATATTGAGCTCTCATCATTAGAGGAGCCGCTAAAAGAAGCAATTCATGTGCTACTAGAAAACAACAGCTGATGCAAAAAAGGGTATCCTCTGAATTGTTTTCTGGGGTGTGTGTACCTGTAGTCTGCCTTCGAGTTCAGTAAGAATGGTGGCAGGAATAAGGCCTCGCACTCCTCCTCCATCAATACTGAGAATTGTCAGACGCCTTCCTGTAGACCCCCTGGGTTTCTCGTGCATGAATCCATGATGCGGCATTGCTGTAGATCACCAGCTTAGCTTGCCTTATTTGCTTGCTTCCTTGCTTGCTTGCTGCAGCTTGGACTGAAGAACGAATTTGTTCAAGAGATTCAGAAATGATGAAAGTACAACAACCCAAAACCCAAAAACAAAACCAAAAACCAAGAAAAGGCTGGAAGCAGCTTGTTGGAGCTTGAGGAGTGTCAGTCAGTCAGTCAGTCAGTCTCCCAGAACTGCTATTCAGAAGAAAACCAAAAAGCTCAAAAGTATCAAAACAAAAACTCTGTTCCCAGCAGAAGTAGTAGAACCATCTTCATTCAGCAAAAACCTGGAAGAACAAGAACAAGAACAAATGCAACAATTTCCAAGCTCATGGACATTACCACAATTCTTCCTCCTGTGTACCTATTGTGTAAACAACCAAAAAACAAAACAAAACCCACAAAAGAAACCCCCAAAATTTGGAAGAGTTTTGTACTTCAAAAAAGCACAGCCTACAAAGAAAGAGATTCCACCTTCCTGGCAAACCAACGTTTTGAGCAAACTTCTCCTGTTTTTTGAAGTAAAATATTCAGTCTGCATCCAATTGTCTCAACATGCAAAAGATGATAATGAAGAAGAAGAAGAAGAAGAAGATGATGATGATGATGACGGGTCTCTTCTATTATTTTTAGCTTTTCCATTCCTTCTCCCAAGCCCTTCTTCTTCTGCTGCTGCTGCTGCTTCCTCTCTTTTGCTCTAAAGTGCTGTCAGGATTTGGTGTCAGAACAATTTCTTTTGTGCTCTTTTTCTTCATCTCTAATTTGCATGATCAAAAAGTTGGCCAGAGTGAAAAACAATGGATGGATGGATGGATGGATATTGTGGATGGATGGATGGCTGTGGTGAATGTGGATGGATGAATAGAGACCATTGTTTTTCCCATTGGGTTTCAATCCACATCCATGATTAGCTCAGTGTTTTTTTTTCTACTACCTACTACTAACAACCCATTAGCCCTTACCTTATGTACTGACCAATCTTATAGGCATTTTGGTTACCTAGTTACCCATCTATTATTGTGCCAGCTTTACATCCATATGAGGACCTATCCTCTTACAAGACAGGTTACCGAGGTGAAACCCAACATCAATTTAATTGGAGTTTTCATCCACAATTAAGTCACAATTGTCTTTTCCCATGGATGGATGAATGGATGCCCCCAATGGATGGATGTGAACCTACTACACTCACTCCACTCTACCCAAAATAAAGTTTAGGTCTCCATTGAGAAAATTTTTGCATGCAAGATTTCTCAAGGGGGATAGAAAAGAGCCTGTGGGGTAGAGGCCCAAAAGGGAAGGGGGGGGGGGTTATTTCGCAAGTTCCCAATGTTTTTCCCAAGATGTTCCCAATAGCAGCCACACTTTTATCCCAGTATGTTGGATGGTGTCAACACCTTGGTGTGTTTATTTTGGAGAGTGAGGGCCAAAGTGAAGCACCTCTATGCTTCTATTGGAGAGTGCACAATGTTTCAAAAAAATATTGTGTGATGTCAAAGTGACTCCTTCCAACACAAAAAAAACAAGTTTGATATGACATTGAAAATCGCATATAATATATATAGACAGCACTGTAAGTAGAGGCATGGAAATTCATAATTTCATTCACAAAACATTGCTAGCAATAAAACACCATGAATTGCAAAAATAGGTGTCATCTTCATATGTGATATTATTCTTTTAATTTGTTGGATGATGCTCTCTTCGTGGTTGTGTTAACATATCTTTGGCTAAACTACATTTTTCAAATAAATAAATAATATTTTCACTTATCCTTGGCTATATAGACCAGAGCATAAGTTTGACCCATTTCTTGCTGATGGACAAGTAGGTCATTATGGAGATCAATTCTGCATTATCATAATGTCCCCCACACTCTGTTCCCCTCCCCCGACATTAGCCCAGCCCAGAAATGGTGACAAACAGTTTTGAAAATAAAAGTTTCATGCAGCCAATGAGAAGGCTCAGCATAATGTACTCATGAGGCTACAGTTTTTTTCCTGTGGGGGGGGGGGGGGGGGGGGGGGAGGGGAAAGGATAGGTTTTTTCCCTTGTTTCCAATGTGTTCCCATGGGGTTCTCAAAGAGTTGTCCACATTCTCAAGATGTTCCCAATAGCACCTCAGATCTATCCCATATGCTTCGCCCAAGTTCAACTGTTGTGTATGTAAACTGAAAAGTTGGGGCCATAATGAAGCACATTTGTTTCTATTTGGTGATTTGAATGTCCAAAAAGGTGCTTCTATTGGGGAGTGCCCAGTTTTCCCAAAAAAATTGATGATGGGCCAATCAATGTGGCTCCTTCCAAAGACAAAAAAGTTGTGAGTGCACCCATGAACTGCAATTAGTATGAATCACACTATAGTACTATGTGGTTATCCCCTTCATGTACAGCAAAAGGTGTGTCAGATAAAGAACTTCATAAGTTGCTCTTGTGCTTGGGCCAAAGGTGCTCATTGTTGTTCTTGCTATCAATTGGCCATAGTGAACATGCACCCACCAGGCCACCATGCAAGATGAATGGGTGTTTTGGGCAAGAAACACTTTTTCATTGCATTTCTCTCCCATCTAACCATCCATATGCATCTGCCTATCTCGTGACAAGTGCGTGTCTTACCTACCTACATAATAACCACTTGCAATCCTAACCTACTTGCCCATCATACTCACTCATTTGTATACCTAATTACTTAGGGAGCATGAAGGGAAGTTAAAAGGTTTACAATATAGGTTACCAAGGTTCCTCCTTGGTAACTCAGTTGTCAATGTTCATTCACAATTGAATCATAATGGGTTTCCAATTGATGGTGTGTTGGTGCACACACAACCAACCCTAGTGAAAATCTCCAAAGCTTTGATTGGCGATCGGGTCATGAATTGCAAGGTATAACCTTTGACCATCTTTCCATTAGCAATCTATTAACTAATACATTTGCCTATAACTTGCCATCATCATCTCTAGCCAGATTTTCCCCTGTTTTTTAAAAAAATATCATCATTTGAGCATCAAAGCTCTAAGTTTAGGTCACTCCTTTTCATCACACGAGTTGTTAGAACTTGGAAATTCCTAAATCATGAAGATGTGTTGCTTCTTGAGTTTGACAAGGCTCATTGCTTGGTGAGGTTTGATGCAACTATCAATGTGATGGAGGGGCAATCTCCAATAAAATTTTGCACACTTGTATGATCGACTTTCAAGCTTCATATAACTACAACTTTTGCATGCATGGAATGCCCATAGAGACCCTACTAGTCTTTACATAAATCAATGTAAGTCTTAAGCTTCTTTTGTGTTTTGCTTCTTGTAGGGCTTACAATTCTTACTTTCTAAGGTTTGTTTAATTTTTGATTTTGTGTTCCATGGCACCTTTGCAATTCCTAAATGGTTTCAAGTATAAGTTTTTTTTCCTTTGTCAAAGGTCCCTAATGTTGTTGATGATGTTTTGTTGAATCAAGTTATTATTGTGTCGTTTGCATTGCAAATTTTGATTACACTAATCCACATCAATGTTGATGTAAAGACTCGTGCTCATAAATGTTTTGCTATAATTCATTCTTTGAATTTGAACCCATCATTTCAAAGTTTAACCCAACAAAAAAAAGGTGAAGGAACATGGGAAATTAATTGAATATTTTTAGGATGTTTGGGCATCAAAGCTTTCATGGGTGAAAGTTATGCTTGGTTAAATGATGGGAAATTAAACATGGTCACACAAATTGAAAGTAGAGAAACGTTTTTGTTTCCCGACTTTAATAGGCTACAAAAGCAAGCCAATAAGCACAAATGCAAAGTTGTAAAAAACATAACTACAAGATGGGGCGATATTTTGTGGAAGGTTTCAAAGTATATCATTTTTTTTAACTTAAAAAAGTTACCAATTGATGATGGAATAGCCAACAACTTGAGTCTTAACCAATGTGATCATGAATTCATTGTTGACTTATGGGAACTTGATTATGGAGGAGATTAGCAATAAGTTAATTTGTTTTGGTTCTAATGGTGTTGATGTGTTTAGAAGTGTCCACAATGGTTTGAAAACACAATTTTGAAAAAGTGCAACTCCTTTCATTTTTTGTCCATTAAATTGTGTATCAAACAAATCTAGCAATTTCAAACATTTTTGAAACAACCTTTGGTGTAAAAGCTTGAAGGTCTTTTACAAATAAAATACATTAGTTTCTCTTCTTCACCCAAGAGACACCTTGAGTAATGCAAGCTTACATAACTACTCAAAACAAAAGTGAACAATTTACTTTGCAATGTAAAAACAAGGTGGATTTTTGTGTTTTCTCCTACTAAAATAGTCATTGTAAAGTACATATCCTTGGTTGTCAAAATGAATGATGATCTCCATGCCATCAAAGCTATGAAAAATATTCTTGGGTTCTTGTTTGATGTTGAAGTTATCACATGCCTCACCTGCATCATGCCAATGTTGAAAGGTAATGCATGAACTCATCAAATTTGTTCAAAGTTGTGAAACTTTTGTGTGTGATTTTATGGGAGTTGTGATGATGTGTTGTGTAGATCTATACACATTTTATTATGATCTACATAAGATGTACAATGATGAATAGTTTAAAGTTTTTACATATTTTATAAATTAAAATAATGACTAATTTTGTTATCTTGGTGGATTGATGTAGGACTCCACAAACATGAATAATATGATATATTTAACTCCCAGTTGGTCAACATTACCAAAGTCATTGCAAGTGCCCCTCAATAGGAATCTTTGTTATGTGCACTCATGATTATTGACATGTGGTTACTAAAAAAATGAATTTAATGTAATTTGTTGAACTTTAATTGTTAGCATCAACAACAATTTTTTTCAAAAGTTTCCTAACCAAAAATTCATGAATGCTAATGGGATTGTCCATCTTTTGTATTGATTGATGCACCTTCGGGTTTCTCAAATAGTATTAGAAGTAAGTACCTTGTTGATTTGTGGTATTGTAACATAATGCAACCCCAAGGCACATTATTTATTTGCATGCATTTGGGGTTTAGAGGGACATGTGGGAACTCCAAGATGGGATTAGGACAATGGTGTTAGTTTAAACTTGTGGACAAGCTAACATGCACAAACCGAAGAACAATTTGGTTAACACAAATTGAAACCAAATATGCAATCACAATAAAACGAGCCACTTAGTGTAAGTTCAAAATCCTTATTAAGGATTACAATGTACACATGGCCCTCATGTATTGATTTAGTAAATATAAAAACACATGTTAAATACAATTTTTTCCCTATTAATATATTGTTATGTTAGTTTGATATTAATATTGAAACCAAATATGTCCCCAACTACAATATAAAAATTAAATTTTACATTAAGCCTTACATAATAATCAATTGTACAACTTTGATTTTAACCATGATCACAATTTTTGAACTATTGTAAGCACTCAAAATGTTTTGATATAAAATCAACAACATCCTTGTACATCCACCTAAAAGGATCTAATATATGTGCATTTAAAAGGATAAACACATGTGGTCTTTCTTATGAAGTACGTTAAATCCAACAAAAATTTGATAACATGTGGTGTACGTTTGAGTAACAAAAAAACACATTCAAATTTAAAGGTGTTGAAAAGAGTTATATGACAAAACATTATATGACAAAGGATTCTAATATGACAAACTTTTCCTTGGGTGGTACCATTAGTAACCACCTTGTCAAAATCAGAGGCAAGTTGGACCCAATTTTAAAAATAAAATTCCATCTACTTATATATTGGTCTATTTGATTAAACTAGGTGGGTTGTGTTTTCCCCACCTATGCACACACTCATGAAATATAAGAGCACCCAAAAACTTGTAATATGCATTAAATTTTTGATTCATGAACCATTTATGAACCATTCCTAACCTATTCCTAACCCAATTCATGATTTTTTTTTTAAGTGTCCATACACTTACACACTGAATATTTTCGTGTTTATTTTGTACATGCATAAGGGAATGATCCAAAATAATCATTAAAATGACAAAAGATGAAAATAGTAATCATTTGTGCTTTTGAAATCAATGGCCCTTTAGGATTTCATGATCATGATTTCAAATTTTCATAACTAAATGAAAATTGATTCAATCAATTATTTATAAAAGACATCAATTAGGTTGGCATTTAAAGTATTCCTAGAAATTAACATCCAAGAAATTTTCTCAAAATTTTCTTTTGTGTTCATGATCAAAAAAATCCCTAATGTGACATTCCTGAAACTTTTTTCTTATGCATTCATTTTTCACATAAAAACACATTTTTGTATATTTAATTAGAATTTTGAATTCTACATGACTTGGGTAACATATTAATAAATAATTTAGAATGTAAATCTTTCTTTATGTGAGTCATATGTTGTCCTAAAGTTGGATGGGTCTCGGAAATTTGGGGTGCGACATTCCTAGTGATACCACCCAAGGATGAATTTGCCCAGTAACATAATGAAAATATCTCAAATCATATGATTCCAAATTTATGAATAAACAAACAAAATTCTAGAAGAGGGATAATTATTTATTAAATAAAATAAATTTGAACTAAATGAAAATCACCAAAAATCTTAAAACTCCACGTGAAAATCCCAAAAACTTTTGAAACTATGATTTGTCATGAGTATCATTACTTTGCGAGTTCATAATTTGTGCATGTGAACTTTGATTAAGGAATTTCAAATGGTAAATCCCTTCATGAGATCTTTCCAATGCCATATGGCATGCTTCAATTTGAAATAATTTTATTATTATTTTGAGTTTCAATGTTCATGAATCAAATTTGTCAATTTGACTTTTGTTCATTTTTTTGGGCTATAACTTGATCTTAAGATTTCCAAATGGAAAATATGAACCTTTTTTTTTTTTACATCTACACTTAGAGACCTTTCCAATGATCTAAAGAAGGTTTAATTTGGACAAGGTTTGTTATTGTCACTTTTGTTCCAAAATTTTAAACAATTTAAAACTCCAACTCACCAAGTGATTATCATTTGGGCGTGTTTGAACCTCACCTCCTTTGCATTTTCCCACACTTGTGAAAATGTGCATGAGACTTGAAACAATTTTTCAACTCACATTGTCTTTTGTGCCCTTAGCCTTAGTTGTGTGCCCAATGTTAAGGTTATAACATTGGTTCAATTATAATGCAAGAAACAAACAAGGGATGAAGTGATAGCAAAATCAAATTGAGCTTTCCTAAAATTAGGCAAGCACTACCCAATAACATATTAAAACTTTTCAACTATAAAAAATGAACTTAAACATGGCATTAATCATGCACCTTGATACATAGTTGAACAATGACCATGTTAGGTATTCATTAAAAAAAATTAAAGCCAAAATTTCCATTTTCATGTAAGAATGAAACAATGCAATTTTTGGAATGTGAATGAAAATGTGAGAACTTTGTAAATTAGTAGCAACTACAAATGGAAGTGATGTTAGTCCCCATTGGGTCCCCATGCTAAAACACTTGGGTCACCTACTTATAATTAAAATTTCGAATTAGTCCTTTACTAGCCACTATGATCCCTACCATTGTCATAAAGGTGCATCTTCGGGTGTTGGCAATTGAGTTCACTAGTTGGAAGGTGAAAAGCACATTACACCCCCAAAAAATTGTAGTCACAAAAATAAAAACTATGCATTTGAATTTTTTTAGTACATGTCAACATCACATCTTGGATTCTTTTTTTTCATTTCAAATATATTGCATTAACTTTAGACTTAAAACTAGTTTATTTTGAAAGAAATTCCAATAAACTTTTACAAACTTGAACATATGAAGTATGTTTGTGTCGAAATAAATACATCACAAACTATGAAAATTTGAAAATATATTTCAAAATTAAGGTTATGGGTGGAGTTTTGTAATGAATTTTTTTGTGGTGAATGATATTGATATACATTGAAATTAAATTTAGGACCATTTAGAAGTTTAAATTTTTTGGTTGAAAATACATTCAATTTTATTTTTTTTGTATTTCTTGAACAATAAATGCATAATAAACTCTTTTTTTGGGAAAAAATCATTGCCCTAAAAAAAGGAGGAAATCTTATAGATGGGCATTGTATTTTTTTTCATTTTGTTTTGGATTGGTGACATGTCATGAACCACAAACATAAGGCCCTATGGCCATTGAAAATATTTATGTTATATATTTTATACACATTGATTTTATCCAATCCTTTGCATCTAACCATTGGATCAAGCTCAACTTTGATTCAAAATGAGCTTTGAATTCCAAAATTTTGTCATGCATATTCTAAAGTTTTCTTATGTTTAGGCTTTCCAAAATATGTTATCAAGATTCAACTTACTACATACTTATCATAATTGATATACATCACTTTGTTGGGTGAAAAGTGGAGAAAAGTGGTTCACCCATAATGTGATTTCACCCTAGAACCCCAACTTTCCATGCATTTATTATCAAGTCCTTACCAAAACTTGGTTGGGAATGCCCAATTAGCAAACCATTCAAGAGCTTTCAAAGAACGTAACAAATATATGTTTAATTTTCACTGACGTTCGTTGTAATTACAATTTTATGTATATATTAAATAGATGAAATGTTTTGAGACCTTTTGTCATTATAAATACATGTTAGAATATAGACTAATGCACTCCTAGGTTCATAAAGTGGAATTGGTGGTATTTTTGTAGTTTTACAATAACAAAACTCAACATGTCGCAACCCTAACTTGGCCAAGTGTGGGAGTGAAGCCCAACACTTGGAAAAGTTGGGGATTTGCAGTCCTCCGGGACTCCCGAATGTTCAGAGCCCGACAGCAAGGGGCAAAACACTTCGCATTGGGGTGTTCTTGGTATCATTGGAAAGGTCTTGAAACGTAGATATCGAAAATGCCCTCGTATTGGCAATTCGGACATCTACACCCCAAGTTATGGGCAAAAGAAGGGCCGGGAGTCAAACTGGCAGTTTGACTCCCGACCACTAAAAGTCGGGAATCGATGTCTTCTCGATGTCCGATTCGGGAATGCGATACGCCGTTGGAAAGATCTCAACGAGGGCTACAACTTTGATTTAGACATCGTCGCGATCCAACTCTGCAGTCGAGAGTTATGGCGGTTCAAAGTTCCAAGAGTCCTGTCGGGACAAAATCGGGACTCCATTTCGGGAGTCCCGGGAATTTGTGCCATTTGGATGCCCCCTCCGTGGCAAGCTATAGAGAATACTATAGGGAGTAAGGTGGTGGCTTGCTCCCCAAGTCCGGGCCGTGGTGAGTCTTGTGTGTCCAAGTGCTCGTGGCAAGTCCCAACACCCAAAGGGTGTCCCGAATGTGAAACTAACCTCTCGGGGTTGGTTTTTGGATGCAGATTCAAGCTTGATCTTCTAGTCCTTCTTCCTAGTCTAATCCCGGGGCTCCCAACTCGATCCTCTACCCCTTTCTAGAGTTGGAAGCCGGGAGCGTGCCCTCGGTCCCAACTTTCCGCAACTTGACATTTGGTGAACCTTCAAGTGGGTTCACCCCGGGACCAAGGAGTGCGTCACAACACTTGGGATGAATTATCTAAAAGAAATGAGAGAGCTTCAATTGATTAGGTTGAGTTGATGTAACTATCTAACAATAATTTTCATTCGCCTCATATATGTTTTATATACATTAAGTGTAATTAGAACCAAAATCAAGTCATAAAGTCACATGAATTTCATCATGACCTGGTCCATTATGGGAGACACTATTTGCCCTTATAATATATTCTACATTTCCACAAGAACTACATTTCCATGATTTTTTTCAAAATTCATAAAGTTCTTCTACCAAAATTTCAACATTGTATTGTCATGTGATTTTGAAGGTTAATACTTTGACACAATCAACCATATTGAAATGCAAGTATACTACCATTTAGCTCTTCTCAGGGGCTTTCCAAGTCCTGTCAAAATTATCACATAAATTTTATTTGCCCCACCAATTTGTGTTACAAATGGTTGGAACCTTTTTCACAAATTATGTCTTGATTTTTCAAATGAACATAACTATTTGGAAACAACTATATTATGGGAATGTGAACACATTTTCTTGTATTCCTTCTTCATAACTTTATAATAAACTAAATATTACTTGA
Organism: Sphagnum contortum; assembly: GCA_963920785.1. Taxonomy (NCBI): domain Eukaryota; kingdom Viridiplantae; phylum Streptophyta; class Sphagnopsida; order Sphagnales; family Sphagnaceae; genus Sphagnum; species Sphagnum contortum. The sequence continues at coordinate 21,379,513 of OY987279.1, read as the reverse complement.
GTTGGACAAGGTCTACCATTCCAGACCTTGCTTTATTGACATGGGCTCCTATCGATCTAAAACACTTTTAACTCATTATTTTAGATTTTTTTTACTTTTTATGTTATGTTGCGAATGCAATCTCATTTGTGGGACATTATAAATAGATTTTTCTAGGTTGATTCCAAATGTTATGTATTAGCTATATATGTTATTGTGAAAATTCCACAAGATGAATCATTTGTTTGTTGCATGACATTTGCTTATGTATATAATAATTTTTCAACATTAATTATAGTAGGTAGTAATTGTATGGTGTCATTTGGCAATCTTCTTATCATCAATGTGTTTGAATTGTATATTGTGCAATGTAGGCTAGGAGTGAAGACCTGTATTTTGATTAATATTCATTGTCATTTATGAAAACATGTTAAAGATAATTGTTTAGGTATCTATGTATGCTTCCTATGATTACATATGTGTGTTGTTGGTAATATAATGATTGTAGTTTTTGAACATATAACATTCATGATTGGTAGTTGTTGGTTGTTCAACCATCCATTTGGATCAAAAATGATGTTTTCATAATCATTAATTAATTGGAGGTCTTCGTGCTAGTAGTCAATGATATTACCATCAATGATGTTATCGTCTAAATCCTTGTTTAAATTATAATCAAATTATCATCTTTTTGTTATAGGATTTCAATGGGCAATATTTGTGTTGGATTGTTCTATTTTTTTGGTAATATTATGTTTTGGAATAAATCTTTCCATTTCCAATTATCCTTTTCTAAAATTGGATTTGTATACCTTTTGGATAATAATATCTTGTAAGATATGAGTACATATATGGAATGTAAATGTGATAACATTACATATGTGTTTTGCATATTAAATGATACATTGTTAGCTAGTTGGCAAAGGTCCATGATTAAGTTGTCAAATGTTTGTCCTTATGCTTTGAAGTCTATGAAACAAAAAATAAGGCCAAATCGTAGTTGATATTTATTGATTGTGAATGTTTTGAGATTATTTTGGTACGTGGTGATGATATTCAAAACTTCTTGAAATAGGAACTATTGGTATGACATTTTTAGGGAGGCCCTTGAGTTCTATCTATTGTAAATTGATGTGATTTTATGAATTGATTAAAATCAATTAAAAGATTGATGGAGGATGAATTGTCACATTATCCTATATCCATTTGACATCTATGAAAGATTTATTTTGATATGGCCTATGCTCTCATTGAATTTTCAAATTTTAGGATATAATTGTTTTGTTACAATGACTTTCATTCCTTTGTAAATTCTGTAAAAGGTGTTAAATAATGAATTATACTTGTGGACATTGTTTGCTTTATAACTTAATTGGTACCATTACTTATTGGACCTTTTTTGGTATGTGTACATTGCAACAAATAATGTAAAAAAAAAAATTGGATGTTTTTGAACGAGAATCTATCATGGAATCATTGATGACGTTTCATAATTCATTACAACAAATTATGAAAGTTGTTATCCTCCATGGATCATCAAATAAATTGACATTTAAATTAGAAAGGAAACTTACTTTTGAGAAACTAATATCGAAATTTTAAATGTTTTTAATTCAAAGGTTTTTAAAAAAGAGATGCATGTTGAATTCTTTTGTTTTATCTCATTTTGTTATGCTAAGATAACATTATTTAGTTGAATATAATTTCCTTGAAGACTAAATTATAATGGCTTTTTTTTTTAAAAGTTCATTTTATGAGTTCAAAAAATTGGTTGGATGTTTATGGAATATAATGGCATGAGATATTGGTGAAAATTGTAAAAACTCTCCCATGAACATTATGTTGATTCCTTTAAATGGTAAAATGTTAAATTTAAATTTATGTGGCTTTAAATGTATCATGACAAGTAAAGTGCATCTTACCATTTGATATTTAGTCAATAACGATGAATTGGATATTGGCCCATACATTTATGACTAAGTTGGGTTTGTTTATGGTGATGTGTTTCTCTATCAATAATCCTAGAGCAAATCATGGATTGTTGTTCCATTTATGAATAAAATTGCATTTGCAATGTATACTACAACACACAAAAATTACCGATTTCTTGTTTCTAGAAAATAATCTTGGGCGATTCTAATTACTTGTGTTTTACTAGTACCTAGCTACAACACCTCCCAAATATTGTAAAATTTGATTATTTGTTAAACATTCAATAAAGTTTCTAAATGAAACTCATAAATTATCGAATTTAACTATTTATTAAATTTGATTGGATATTTTGTCCATTAATCTCCAAGTTTTTTTCATGTTGTTTTCCATATCAAATGATTGCATGTCATTAAATGGCAACTGACATAACTTTGGTTATGAATTTTGATTGACATTTGCATGAATTGTGTTTGAGCATAGATGTTAAAATTTTGTCATTGTTGCATCAAGCTTTGTAATTTGAAGATGACATATCAAATCTATTTCCATTTTAAAATAAAAGTTTGAAGTTTGATAATGAAATTCATGTTGTGAATTTTGACATTTTGGTTATAGTTTTCGTTTTTGGGAAAAACATCAAGTACAAATTACCTAGTGTTGTTTCCAAAAATATAGTAAGATCTTTTTTTTGTTCAAAAATTGCATGTCATACCATAAATAAAATTCAATTTGTTTGAACATAGTTTTATAGGTTGTTCTTTTGTGATGATATTGCATAACTTTGTAAATTTGGTACTTTCTATTCATAAATGCAATGGGTTTTAGATTGGGGGTGTTTGTTGTGGAACTTATGACAATTAATGTTGTTAAATATTTTTTAACATAGTAGAGAATTCACATGGACAAAGTAATCAAACATATTCATATTTTGTTGGTAATTCACTTGAAAATTGAATATGATGTATTGTTGATTTGATTAATTTCTATCAATTGTGAATGTTTCATAATTATCATCAATCTCATTATTATTTTCATAATGGACATTTTGATTGTATTCTTGTTCATGTGCCCATGCTAATAAACTATACCAAATTATGTAGTTAAAATTATAATTGATTAAGTGATTTAATTTGGTAAATTCAATAAGTAATTGATTGCTTTGGTAATTTGGTAAAATTGATGGGTAATATTTCTTATTGGTTTCTAATTGTGTTCAAACAATATATGAGTAACCATCAACTTTTGTTGATGGAATTGTAGTTACAATTTGGGTTTCATGTATTGTTCAAGTTTTTGTATTGCAAATTGTAAAAGAGAATACATTTGTGATGTGTATATTGATGTTTTGTAATGTAATTTGTTATATAATACATTAATTATTTATTATCTTTGTCAAAATTTGCTATAAATTCAAATCACGATTACATTTTGATGTTGACAATATACCATTTGTGAATTCTTTTATATACAACAATCTAATTTTAATGTCAATTTTTGTTTCATTAATTAAAGGTTGAAGGAAGTTATACATACTTTTTTTTTTCCATTGCATTTGCATTTGATTCATAACATGTCGAATTATGTACATTCGGATTATAGACATATAAATTCATTAATTTATATATGTCATTTTGGAATAATTCAAGCTAAAAGGTTTTGTCATTATTATTGAGGGGCCTTGTGGTGCATGGATAATGTTATCAAGATTATCATTATTTATGTTTGTCAACATCATTGTTGGACACAAGTTATATTAGTTGGTGTGTTTTCATCATCACATAATGTTTGTATAAGTGTGTTGGGATCTACAAAATCAATAAACATAATAATAAGTGGATATGTAAGTTGACATTTTTCATAGATGCTTCATAACATCCATAATAAGCTTTTATGTGACCAAGTACATTGACATCGTTGTCAAATAAGTGTTTTGTGTCTTTCACTTGTTACATTGAATTGTTGTTATAAATAACTAGTTGTAATTGTACATATAATGAAGATTCAAAATGACATGCTTAAATGTTCAACTTGTAAATATTGATTGATATAATTCAATAGAGTTGATGTTTTGATTGATGATATTTGATATGTGATATTTTGATGTAAATATGAATTAAAGTAATTATTACTTCTATAAATGTTGAAAATTCAAATAATTAAAAAAAAATTTAACTCCATATATGGCTCGTAAAATAATATTCAATTTTATAAAATGTGATTTCACTTTTATTAAACTATTGGGTGCAGTGTTCTTCTTCTTACAATTTTCTTATAGAACCAAATTGGCCAACATCAAGAGAATTCAGTCAAATTCACAATTAGGGAAAGTTTCCAACACCTAATACATTAAGCCAATAAGCTTGATAAAAAACATTGTCCTAGGGTCCAAATGACATATAACGAACCAATGTCTTTACTTTGCATTTAGGACTATTGTCCTTTTTGGGGTCCTTTCATCCAAAAAACATGTTTTTTTAAAAAAGAAATTTCAAATTAAATGTTTTGAAACCTTTTATACATTGCATTTATAGTTGCCCCAATATTCCATATGTTTCTTTATAATCAAATTTGGAAAAATATGATTTCTTGAAAATGTAGACATTTCGACATATTTTGTGCTTTGTCTTGAAAATTTGTCATAATTTCAAGTCATACCAAAACTTGTTAACATTTTCAGGTTTAATTTTTTATATTATAAGCTATAAGTTTTTTTTAAAAGAATATATACATTGTATCACATTTACATGTCGAAAGTGATTCATGATTTTTTTTTAAACTTAATTTTTGATAAACACAAAATCAAATTTTTTGAAAATTTTGAATTTTTTTTAGATGTGTCTAATAGTACCCCATTATTATAAATAATTTGAAGATGAAATAAATTTTATTATGAAAATTAAAAGGCCCTTTATGAAAATAGTGTCATTGAATGAAACTATTAAACATCCATTATTCAAACCAAATTTTGATGTAATTTTGTTTGATTCATTTTAGATTTTTCAATATCCATATTATTCAATAAGCACAACTTTCCATGATTCACATGTAATTAAAGTGGCACCACACAGACAAATGTAACAAGAATTGCAAAAAAATTGACATTTTAACATCAAATTTGGTTCATTTGAACTCATCCGCATCTCCTAATTAGACATTAGTTTTTCTTCTTTAGTTACACATTTAATTAAGTAGGGTGTAAGTAAATTTTAAGCATGTTTTTATGTATTTTTTATATACTTAGGGTATTAGGGTTAGGTTTTAATTTTTTTACATATGGCCAATTTTGAGTTTAGGGTTTGGCATGGATCTGATTTGAAAACTTGACTTGGATTTATGGCGATTGACAAGTTAACATTATGCAATTCAGTTTTTTAGCAATTGCCAACAACTTTTATAGTTTACACACATGAAGCTATGGGAGAGTTCCATGCAATCCACAATTATAATTCACCAAAAGAAATCGGGAAGGGGGGTTGGGGGAACCCATTTTTAAAATTAATTAATTAAAGACATTTTAAAGCCCAAATGACACCCAAGAACAATTAGTGTATTTAATTATTAAATTATGTGTTAGTATTTTTGAAAAAGTGAAAAAAATAACTCTAAAGGAATGTTGAGAAAAAATGAAGGGTCAAATGAAGGAACAACATGTGTATTGCATTGTGGAGGAGAGGAGATGTCTACAAATGAATTTGGATTTCGTAGAGTAACATAAAAGTATATAGATTGATTTTGATTCTCAAAGACAAATACTCTAACATATTGAATAATGTATATGTAATAAGTAACGGATATTAAATTTTTACTTGATCCAATGTATTGTTGAAACATTTCAAGGAAATTGCAATATCATTCCAACATGTGATTGCGAATATAATATATAATATACATTTACAATTTTTTTAAAAATTTGATCTATAATGTGTAATGGGGATTTGAATTTGAAGGAAAAAGACATTCTCATTAATAAATCAATTTTATAAATATTGTCAAATTTTACAGTGTTTTTTAAAATCTAATTTATATGATAAGTCTATAAACATAATAACTATTTTTTTATTAGATTTACTTGATGCAAGAATTTGATTACTATTAATTCTAAAGTTAAACTATGCCTTTTGGAAGCAAAGTGCCTCCAATATCTAGTGCAACACTTGATGGACAATAGATCTCCATAACACATGTATCCCCATCAATTAATTTATTATCCTTATCAAATATTTCATTTTGTTAAACTCTTTTGTAGTGGACCAACTTTTATTGCAAATTTCTAAATTTTCAATGTTGGTTCAATTAGTCTTGATATTGATGATATTATATATATAATTAAAAACCACGCTCGATTTTATGGCCAAACTAAATATGAACATTTTCTTTCCAACATTGACTCCATTTAGATATTTTGTTTTATATTCCCTAATAAACTTTGAGTCATTTAATGTGATGTAAAAGATTGGTTATGCATATGTATTTGCAAAGGAAACTCAATTGTAATTTCCTTCTCTCCTCCAAACAAGATCCTATGATTCCTATGAATATCATAAAAGTAGCTTATTTTTGTTTTAGATTGAAAAGGGTGTTGTTATAGTTTGAACCCTTTTGGAGTGTGCCCCATTCAACATCTTTTATATTGATGATATGATAATCATGTTTTTCATATTGGTCATAGATGGTATCTTGGATGTTATATTTTCTAGATAGATTAATAGTTAACATATGTTTAATAAATTAAATGTTCATGTAATATGTTTGGATTTGTGAATTGTTCTTGTAATTTGAAAGGTTATATACATGTTTGAAATGTTAATGTAGAAATATTAACCTTAGTATTGGATTTGTATTATCATGATTTGTATGCATTGCTTTTCAAATTTATATGTAGAATTGGAGTTGTACACATGTAGCAACAAACATATGTCATAAGTATCGATGTATTTGATTTCTCATAATTGAAAAGAGATAAGGCTTTGCTTGTTAACATTTAATGTAAAGTTTTGGGATTGCAAATGGGTCAAAGGTTGTAGGTTGTGTCTAAATATATAGGGTATAAAACAACATTCAAGTTGGGCATCCAAATAAAGGAATCTCCAATGGACTTAAAGTATCAAAACAATTGTTGGTAGGGTTGTTCCCTACCCAACTATTAACCACACAACTAAACAAACTTAAAAGCTTACCGCTTTAAAAGAATGTGGAAAGGTTGCCATCTTTCACCTCAAGTCTTTCATAGTTTAATAAGCATGTGTTGAAAGGGGTTCACTTTGGGAGTTTGTGTTACTCACAAAATGCCACCCTTAAGGGCACACTCCATGTTTAACATTTTTCCTTTATTTGGTTATTTGAATATATGAATGTTGGAAACAAAGGACATGTGATAGGAATGTGATGAAATAATGCAAAAGAAAATTGAATAATATCTTTCACTTTGATGTTTTTTCCCCCCATAATTATTCATCCTATGAAAGCCCAAATATGTGAATCATTTGTAGGACCAAATCCAATTATTGTTAATGCAAAATGTATTAAAGGATGTATTTTTTTTTGGTATCAAATATAATTTTATAACGGCCATTGCTTACGATGTGTTTTTGGCCAAACTCTAGATCATGATAGATTTTGGTGAAAAAACATTGTTTCATGTTGAACATTTTACAATTTATAACATGTCATATTTTACCTTATTGATTTATTCCCCAATTTTTAGTTCTCAAAATTGGAATGCAACTTGGGAGCATAGGAGCGTTGCCCTTCAATTCCCCACCACTACCACTATCATTTTCAATGAGTGAACTTCACTCATTCTCATCATATCATGAAAGAACTTGTTTTCAGGTCATTATTTTAATCTTTGCTTTCAACCTTGGTTACAATCCCAAAGTTCGGAAAGATATTTTCTTGGCATTGGTGGGAGTTAATGATGACCCCATTTACTTTTAACTTGTTATCATCACTTTCAAGTAGGTTGAATATTTTGTAAATGTCATATTTAAGAATAGGGATACTATCATTGTTTCAACCATTTGGTTTAATTTATTTTTTTACTTTTGAACTTGAATGAATGAATTATTTTAGAATTTATTGGGACTTTATCAATGTATTTACTAGTTTCAAATATTTGATGAATGACATTTTTTTTGAAGATTTTGATGATTTTGTGAATTGATACATTGATAACATCTTCATTTTCTCAAATAATTTGAGAGAAAGTGAACATTAGGTACAATTTTTTATTTTAAATTTGAAATAAATTAAACTCCACACAACATTGGAATAAACATAAAATACATATAAATGAAATAGAAAATTAAGAAACGTGATTTAAATGCTTGTTGCATTTGCATAAACCCTCATAAGGTTTAAATTATCAAAGGTCAAGTAAATTATTTTCAATTTGTGATGTTTAATATTTTCTTTGATTTGTCAACTTCTATCAACTTAATAATAATGGTCTTATGGTTCATTTGATTTAAAAGGATCAACCTTTTGTTCAAACTAAAATTGTATTTTAATCCTTGACTATTTCATCTGTTATAATTATTTTATTGATTCATGTCAATCCTTCCATATTGACACTTTCAATTTTGCATTAGAAGATATCCAATAGTTACAACCTTGAAATGTTGATAATCCTTGATATTATTAAATATTGTTTTCATAAAAAAATTCATGTTAAGATTAACTATGAATTCCATGAAAGAAAATTTGCCCCATTGTTGATGCATTTGAAAAGTGGCACCATTAATTTAAACATGAAATCATTAGATTTTCCAATTTGAATGATCTTCAATATTTCAAGAGTGCTTTGTACATTTTGAATTGTACCCAAGCTTACCAAGTCTTGCAACTATTTTGATTCTATGTTTTGATCACATATTTTCTTGAGAAACAACATAAAAAAAGTAAAAACATTATTTTCAATTTGATGATGAAGTCCATGGAAATTGAAGTTTGGGACATTGATTCATGATTCCTTAGTGGGAGGTGGTGCATTTACAGATGCACTCAAATGTTGGTGAGACTTTGCAACCATACAATGGATTCTCGAAGATATTGATTTTCATCTTGCATAACATACATGGCATCAAAGTTTGATTTTTAACAATCCCCATAAAGGTGGGTGGGAAAAATAAAATAGAAATCACAATATCCCAATAGAAATTAGTTGGTCTTTTCTAGGACTTGGAGTGGAGGTGGGCCTAATGCCCAATTTTACGAAGGGTATTCATATTTTCCCCTTTCAATTGTTGGGTCATTTTTTGTCTTTTTCCTACCAAGTAAATTGGATGTGCAATGCATGGTCATAGCTAAGAAAGAACAACAAAATTTTATTTCAAAATCCTTTTAAATTGATGTTCAATAAATATAGTAAACAATGCAAAGTGGGTGAAGGGCATCTCAATTCATACTTTTATAAAAAAACCAAAATTCTATAAGGTGTATAATGATTTTAAAAGTAATGTGTGTTTTAGTATTGTGGTTGGTTTTGGAAATTGAAACACCAAAATCCAATTAACACTCATTGGAATTTGGAACCGCATTCATGCAATGCCTAGTATTGATTTTATTAATTAGATGCGGGTACATCTCATATTAATTTTTTAAAAATCTAAACTTTGAAACAATCATGAGCAAATAAAAGTTCAAATGAATATTTTTTAAATCTATATATATGAAGGAAGGTTATTTGTTTGTTTTTTCCAATGGTTCATGAAAGGTCATAATGACACAAGCAAAGCTATTAAATCTGGAAATTCATATTCTTAGAAAATTGATGAATAGTTGTAGAAGGGCACAAGTTGTCAACATGAAAGGCATGTAGTTAGAATACATGATAAATGTGGGTAATGTTATCTAACCTCGATGCCAATTTTGTAAAAACATTTCATACTATATGTTATCATATTAGATTCCAATTGCATATGTATCAATTGTCAAAATGTTGTTACCAAATTACAAATATGTCTTAACAACAAATGTAATTAACTTTCAATATTTATTAAACATTTCATATATTAAAGATGTAAATTAAAAATGTAAATATAACATTTGGTATGTATGTGGCATTTTTGTAAGAAATGACATCTTGAAATTTTTTAAAGTATAACTTAACCTAGGACTTGAACTTCTTTTGTCATCAATGTATTGTTCTATTAGTTTTTCATCAATGTAGCAAGTGTTCAAAATTGATGAAATTTCTTTTTCCGGTGGCGTTCAACAACAAATTATGAAAAAAAAAAAATTTAAATTGGATCTTCAACATGTCTTATTGAAGTTTCCAAAGTATGATACATTGCAGAATTCCAATCAATCACATTATAAACATAAATTTTTGGTAACAATTATATGTGTCTGACAAATGGCAACGACATATTGCTGGACATTTTGCATGATTGCCCACCATAATCACTAATTTTAAATGATATGGTTCATTTCTATCATTTTAAACTTGCCATAGTCTAATTTCAATGCTTTGCAACAATATGTACTTGTCATCATTGACATTTCATCAATAATGATGATCTCAACTTCTTTGAGAATTTGAAATTCAACAGTTAATTCTTGTAAATGTTAAACATATCCTTTGCATTGTACATGAATTGTGTCATGGATGGTTGAAGCTTTTGAACTAAGCCTTGATGCTGCACATCCTATTGTTATAGTAAGGATAACCTTATTCTTCAATAACATATGGTATTCGGTCAAATATCAAATGAAAAATGTCTTTCCACTACTAGGAGTTCTTGACATAGGACATGTCAACAAATAATGAATATGCATAACTAATTATCATAATATATCTTTCGTACATGCAATATAAATATGCATAACTTATGGATGGTAGTTATTTTAATATTTGAAATGAAATAAAATCAAATAAATTACATACCTAAAATGATATGCAAACCATTTTTATTAAAAAATTAATGCTGAATATATGCATTTGTTCGTGTGACAAAATTGTATTTTCCAAAGAATCACCAACATCATTTATCCTATCATTTGGATCAACTAGACTGATTTGTGATCCAACACATGTAACATGGATATTGATATTGATTATTAAATTTTGTGAATTCTCAAAAGGATGTTTCTCCAAAAGCTTGTTGTATATCTTATTTTGTTTATCGTCATCATATAAATTTCTTTTCACATATTCAAATATGAGGTCTTGCAAACAATTAAGAGTCTTCACAATACCATGAACAAAACATTCATGATAATATGATCCTACTGGATTTGTGGGAGATATCAATTTGTGTTCTTCAAAAAATAAAAAATGTTTAACAATATGTTGAAAATGGTTCAACATGTTTGCTAGGATTGAAGTCTATGAACTGCACTAAGTGTTCATTTTTATATAAGAAAAATCCTAAGTTGTCTTTACCCAAACATGTATTTTTTTTCAATTCTTGTTGTTGTGGAGGAAAAACATTTTCAATACTTCGTAAATGCGTATTGGATCATGTTAAAAGGTCGCACACAATATATATCAATGGGATGAAATCCAAGTATCCTGAATTTAGTCACCATCTTTGTACGCAAGTTTGGCGGTTTGGAATCAACATAATTTACACCGACATTTCTTTTGATATGATTGGTATTTGTAAACATGAGAGGGTCGTTTTAGTTGGAGATACAAGTTTGGCTATTATTGTTGTTAAAATTAATTGAAGTTGCAAAGGGGTTGCATCAACCAATCCCAAACTTTTGCTAACATCATCCAATTTAATAGTGCTTGTGGTTCACGTTTCATAACATGTTTCAAAAGATAATATGACCAATATGAAGATGTGATTCGTTGAATGTTCATGTGTGCACCCCACAATATCAATGTAGTACATTGATAAGACACCACATTTTGATCTTCATAATGTGGACAATAGTATTGCCACTTGGTTCATAGATAGTTCAAACAAGTAAAAAACCATGTGAATATTCCAAACAATGATTAAATTTTGAATACTTAAATATCCACTAAAATGTGAATATCATGTTAACAATGGAAAATTGTGTTAAATGAAAATTTTGATTGTCATGGAATTTATATTAAAAATTAATATTAAAGTTCACATTTTCAAAATGTTCGTAAGATTTTTGAACTTGAATAATCAAGTGTTCAAAATAAGAACAATTTTGAAAAGATAAAATTAGGGTCTCTCTTAATAGTAAAGTTTGTTGATTTCACAAATGTAAATATGATAATAACCGACTAATTAACTAAAAAGTCACACACTTTATTTGAATTTTTTTTTACCCACCTTTGCATGATTGGATGTTGAGCCACATGTTGTTGGGCAAATATAGTAGTGGGAAATTTGTATTTGCAAGTTCCAATGTGCTTATTTGTTTGTGAACTACATTGATGCATTTGTTTTCGATCCATTAGCTTGAACAATGTTAAAATCATGTTCATTGTTTATCAATATGAATATTCTAGACTATTCGTCAATAGTAGTGAGTACCATTGCAACTATTTTATTTGTGATGCGGTCAACATCAACATCATTTATCCATAATATGATGTGTGCATGTATAGAACTTGAGTGAAAGTACAATACGAATTTAGACAATTTTGGATCATTGTTAGCATAAATGGAATGTACCATAAAATAAACACATATTTAATAAAAACTAAGAAACATAATTATTTCTATGAAAAATATGATTATATTATTCGACTTATGGTTGATTATTATTATATTAAGATTTCCAACAAGTTATATGATATTAAACTTGTTATAAATTCGATGCAATATGTAAGTGTGTTTTGACGGTAAGATTTGACAAGGTTTTAGGCTCTACGTTATTGGATTTAAATGTCTAAAAAATGATTTCATCAAAATGTACTTGTTTAATATTTTGTTTATGTTAAATTAATTATGCTTTCACCCACCTTGATGTTGCAACTCCAATCATGTTACACAATGTTCAACAACACCAATAATGTTTTCATTGCCAAGAACATAGCTTGACATGAAAGCTTGCAACCTTGCGCAAAATAATGCCACAAATTCAATTGGGCAATCCTTTCAAGAAAATGTGTTATTGAAAAACATAACAAAATTTTCAATGTCTTCAATTTCTTTCCATCTCAAATTTGATGTTTCATCATAAGTCAAAGTGAGGAAAAAATGAGGCATTCCAAAGTTCTTCGCCATCACCAATAACTTTTTGAATTGGGTATGGTGCCATTGTGACGTCAATGGAATAGAGGGTGGTAACTTGAACTTCACAATATTATTGACAACATCAATTTCTAACCATTAAGGATGTTGGCGTTTTAATCTTTGTACATCCCTCTCCAAACATAAATGTTTAATACCATTCAATAGTTGAATTGCTTGTTGCATTTGGTACACCAAGAATAAGTATGGTGGATATAATGTAAAAATAGAAAATAATGTAGACATTCTATATTTCAAATAAGGCAATAAACCACCAATTCCATCATATGCCCCACATCCATGTGGAAATAGGAATGGGAATAATGTCTTTTCAAGTGACATGTTCAATTCTAGATTAGTGCACATGCCATCTTTTCAAACTAATAACTAATCTTGAAAGGGTTATCATTGTTGCGCATAGTTGATTTTCCAATTTCAAAGCCATCATCAAAACTGTGAGGAATTCTAGGACACATGTCAAAAAACAACTAGTTGATCCCTTTTGGGACCTGGAATGGAGGTAGCCCTAATGCCCAATATTATGAAAGGTATTAATTTTTAATGGAAAATGTAATTTTAAAAAATCATATAATTATGATAGAATAATTCAAGTGTTGTGAAAGAAAGGCAACAAAATATATATATATTTACTTTGCAAGTGTTTGAAATGATGCCACATGCCACTCTGAAATTTCAGATTGCGTTTCGAGCCCTCATGTCTACCTCCACTAATGACAAATTTTGAATGAAAGGTTCCACATCCATATTTGGAAAAGGCCTTTCACTAGTACTAATTTTTGTAAGTATTTCTTTTATAATTGAAGAAAATAAAACACATAATCCATGTGTTGGATTTGGTTTCTCAATATTACTGATGTATTTTTGTATAAGTGGATTTGAAGACAAATTTTGGTGCAAGAGATCTTTGAGGGCCGAATTAACATCTTTTGATGTACTAGTTGGTTGAAACTTGGAGTACCAATATATTAAAGGATTGTTAAGTAATCTAGATGGTTATATTTGGCCATGCATGAATCCATAATTTCATTGTTCGATTTTCATGGATATATCAATAAGTGAAAGAAGTTGAATATCCAACAGATTGTTAACAAGGATTTATTTCATGTAATCCATGTTTTGAAATACAACATATTTGATTTGTTTTGGTTGTTCATAGAATTTAAAACATGCATTGCATACATACACATGCAAACCATCACTAGTGGTTGTGTATGTAGACATAATAATGTTTGAACAACCATAGCGTGTTTGCACCAACATCAATTCCAAATGTATTTGGAACAACACTAAAATGTGTTCCTTGAACGTTTAATCTTGTGGATCCACAAAATCTCATATCCTTGATGAATGAAGATGTACATTTACTCCAATTTGAATACAATGTTCCAACTTCAATCCATGACCTATCAAAAGCTTTGAAAACCTTTTGTCGTTGATGTCTTTATTTCAGTTTTTATTTATGAAAATGACTTGGATCACATTATATATGATGATAGCACTAACTACACAATCCAAATAAATAACATGTTACATTATAATCCTAAAACTATTGAATGCAAGTAATAAAACAATGTGAAAGTAAAAGTATTTTGCAATTAAGCATACTTATATTTTATGAATAATCATATCCTATAATCACTAAAATATCCAAATTTCATACAAGAAGTTTCTTAATGATATGTATAGTTATAGGTTATATGATTACTTGGGAAATATTTGAATTAATCCATATTAAATATGATTAATCATATTTGTTGAATTAAAATTTATTTATTAAAAAATTCATTTAAGAAGTTTTATCAAATATGACATATAAACATTCATTATAAATCATTTGATTTTTTTACTAATATCAATTCCCACACATGCTTCAATTGCAATTATAATTGTTATCCATAACACATTTTCCCCCAAAAAATTAAATTTCATCAAAGCCAAAATATATGTTTTGCATGCAATCATTCAATATGTTTCCTTTCATCTCTTTTGGGTGTGATATATAATCCTTTGAAAATTAGAGATTTTTTTTTGAAGTCAATTCTAAATTCTTTTACTTCACATTTGAAATTATTTAAATTTTATTTTATAAAACTCATTCAATTGTTTTATATCTTTATTGAAACATGCATATATCATGATTACTAAACCAAAATACAACACTTAACATTATTTTATTAATTTTCAACTCTTATTTAACATGTGAAATTATTTGAAAATAACACTGGAATATTACATTTTACTATTGATGTTTATGTTTCACTTGCATATTCAATTTTGTAATATTATTTTATAAAACATTCGATGTTGTAAGATTTTTAAAAACCTTATTTTCAAATGTCAATTGTAAATTTACTATTTTCAACCTTTATTTTTTTGGGTATATTAAAATAAATGAATTAGTATCAATTATCACATGACATACTTTAATCTATTACAACTATAATGATTTTCCATAACACATTTTGCCAAATACTTTCAAACTTCATCAAAGCCTAAATGTATATTTTGCATGTATTCATTCAATATAATTATTTTCATGTTTTTTTGCTATGATATTTAATGCTTTGAAAATCATACATTGTTTTTTGGTCATTAGTTACAAAAAATTTACTTCACATTTGAAAATGTTTAAAATTCATGTCCATAGTAAAACAATCGTTCCATTGGTTTATATTGTTATTGCAATTATGCACATTTCAAGATTATTAAACCAACATTTAAAAAAAACATCATTCTATCAATTATTGGTTAATTTTTTTAAATGTGTGAAATTATTTGAAAATCACATAGCCTTATATTGTGGTCATTAATTTTCATCACTTTTCAAAAAGATAAATTCAATTATCATCTTTTAGAACTTCATTTGCAAGGTTAAAAAATATTACAATTCATTTTGAGTTTATTACATTGAAATTTTATCCTATCAATTTGTTTTCATGCATTAATTTTGTTGTGAAAATTTTAAACCTTTTTTTGGATTTGCAAAAGTGATTATTTATTTAAAATATGTTATGTAATAGGTGAGTTGAATGTATCATTTATTATAACTAATAATAAGTGACCATTTACCACACTTGTACAAAATAAATTCTAGGGTAGAAATCAAAGGAATAATTGTTTTACTATTTGGAACATCTTGGGACATTTGAATCTTGGGAACATATTTGGATTTCATAAATACTAGGTGTCCATAATATATTGGGAACTTGGTGTGAACACATTGCATGGAAGAATTTCATGTGAACTTAGTGGAAAGATATTTAGAACATCAAAATAAATTAATTCTAATTGCACTTTTGATAAATGGAAACACAACATACTTCTATATATTAAACATATATTGTTTAATATAATATGAACTTAGATTAGTCATTTAATGAGCATTGAATTTATCAAAAAAAAATTGTAACTAGGAAAATTATAATATTTCCATTTAACAACAACATGTATGCCATTTGGCAATATTTTTGATTGCTAGGTATGTAACCAAAAGAGAGGGGTCCTGTTCACCACATAGAATGATCGAACCCCTAATGCGAACCTGACCTACCCTGATCTATTCATCGACGCTTAAACCTCCGAAACTCAAATGAACACCAATTGAAACTACTGATCCCTTCAGCTACACTCGAAAGGTCAGCTCCTCACCACCACACACCATTTCAAAAACAAATTCATACACTCAAACACACAGACTTCACATGCAAAACATCTCTTGTTTTAATTATAGAATGAGTACATGCCGAGAGCACAAGCTCTCTCGGAAATCCTCCTCCAAAACTTCAGATCCCTCCGAATTTACACTTGCATTCTCTTCTTTCCAAAAAAAAAAAAAAAACTTCTGCAGCAAAACGACATATTCCGAGTACCAGATGCAGCGGAAAAATTGGTGACCGGCAGAACTTGCTCTACTACAGTTCAAGCATACTCGCTATCTCATTCCCCACTTCTGTCTCCTCCTCTCTACTCTTGTCTGCTCTGTCCACACCTTCTTCCAGCTTCTGCCTGCCATTTTCTTCTTCTTTCCTCCTGTTGGCTTCTCCTCCAAGCTTCCATCTCCCATTCAGTGCCGTTCCGTTCCTCCTCACCGACCTAGCCATCATTTCTTGCTGCCCTCCTTAAACCAGCTCCATCAGCTTTCATGAAGATGCACCGCCATTTTCTACACACAACACACACCAAGAGAAAGACTCCATGCACCCCATGCAGGATTAATGAGCGTCGAAAGCCAAAAACGGCCATCACAATTAGCCCAAGAACAACAAAAATTCAGTGTTCACACTGGACCGGATCTACCTATCTTCGTGTTACATATGTAACCCCTCCCTTGTTAAACAGTTGAGTCCCTCAGCTTTGTTCAATCGGGTTCCAGGTAATAGATTTGCAAGTCCCTCCTCGATCTCTCCCACTGTTTCCCATCAGCGTCCTGAATAATGCACATGCGACAGCCTTCCTCAAAGTCATAGTTCCCTTTTCCATCCACATGCCCAATAAACCGGTATGGGCCTTCCCAGTGGCAGCCAAGGCGCGCTTCTTGCCTGGTCTTTTCATTTTGACCATAGTTTCTCCGACAATGAGACCTTCAAATAGATGCTTGCCCTTCCTACTTGCATACGTGCTCCGTTGTCTCTTCTGTGCCTGCTCAACATTGAGCAGTACATCCTCATGTATGCCTGCAATAAGGCTCACCTTTTTGAAGAACTGTGCAACTATCTGTTCAACATCAATTCCATCATCCACCACACTAGTCAGTGCATTTAAATAATTGTCAGCTCTAAGTCGGGGTGATCGACCTGTGAGAACCATAAATGGCGAAAACTTGGTGCTTGCTTGCACCCCACACCTGTATCCAAACAACACCTTAGCTAGTTGTTCGTCCCAACAGTCCACGTTTGCTGGATTCGTGGCCAGAACGGTGATACCATGCTTAATGGTTTTGATCATTCGCTCAGCCATCCCGTTGCACTGTGGCCATTGGGGTGCCGTGCGCTGATGCTGTATAGCATAATCCTTGCACATATCTTCAAATTCTGCACTCCACTCCCCTTCGTTGTCAGTCAGCACAAACCCAGGTACCCCATACCTGCAAATCAAATTGTCCTCAAGAAATCTGGCTGCCCGTTTTGGCACCATGATCTGCCACTGCCTTGGCTTCGCACCATTTTGAGTAATGGTCGATAGCTACAAGGATATACTTGTTCCCTGCCTTGGTTTCAGGCAGTGGCCCAGCTATGTCCATCGCCACCCTGTAAAACAAGTCACAGATTGGGATGCTCTTGAGCCTTTCATCCCCTGATCGAACACTGCTTTCACTCTTCACGAGTTGACATTGCTAACAGCTTCTGACCACTGATCTGAGGACTTTGGTTCGACAGTACCAGAAATACCTTCGACAAATTTCGGACAGGAGTCTCTGTTCACCCGAATGTCCCAGATCCTCATGCATCTGCAGCACTAGTGATCTCCTCTCATCAGGTTTTGGTACGTAGAGGTCCTTGAAGAAAAGTTTTTGCTCCTTCCAACAGTAGTTGGCCGCTCTCTTCCTGACCCTCTTACCCTCATCGAGTTCAATCAAATCTGGCAACACACCGTCCTTTACTAGTGCCAAATAGGTAGTATCCTGCCAGATGTCAAGGCCCTTTCTCTCTTCTACACCCTGTTCGGCCTCATCCATGATTGTCAAATTGACTTTGTGGACGTCGACCTCAGACATGCCTTGAGCGACTAAGACCAATTCTAGCTGCTGCCTTCGATCATAATACCTGATCGCGGCCTTCCTGTGACCCTGCTGGTCCTATCTCACCTCCCGGTCCTCATCCTTGGCTCCTTCCAATTGTTTTGTGCTTGGTTCAGCCTCATCCTCTAAATCACTCACCACCACCGAATCAATCATGAACAGGTGGTGGGGATCTGGGCTATACCACAGTTTGATACCAGGTCGACCCCTGTTATGCTCGGTATGCTCCCTTACTCTTCTCTTGCTTCCACGCCATACCAGATGCCGATTATGCTGAACAAATAACACCTTTTCAGTCATCTTGGCCTTACCATACTCAGTGAGTGGATCATCCAGTATTTCCTACTGGAAGTCCTCGTCATCCATAGCCTGCCCCACCGGATTTCGACTCAGGGCATCAGCATTCGCATGCCTTGCTCCTGGTCGGTGGACTATCTTGAAACTGTAGTCCTGCAACAGATCAATCCATCTGCCCCTTCTTTTGTTGGCATCCGACACAGTTGCCAACCACTCGAGGGACTTATGATCCGTTCTCAACGTGAAATGTGTCCTGTGCAAATACTGCCTGAAGTGCAAGATACCCCAGATCAAAGCATAGCACTCCCCTTCCATAGGATGAAATTTCTTTTGAGTTATTATCAACGCCTTACTGGTGTAGGCTATGATTCTTTCGAGCCTGCCCTCCTTCTGTGATAGTATAGCACCAACTCCTTTGGTCGACCAATCCACATCAAGGAAAATGGGCTCTTTGAATTTCAGCCTCACCAAAATCGGAGCTCCGATTAGTGCCCTCTTCAGAGCATCAAATGCCCTCTGGTAGTCCTCGTTCCAGATAAAAACAACGTCCTTTTTGGTGAGCTCACACAAAGGACCTGCCAGCCTTGAATATCCTCTAGTAAATCTGCGGTAGTGTCGCAACCTTAGCTTTGGGCTCGCGACCAAGGCAAGGGTTACAAGGTTGCGGGAGTTAAGAGGAAAGAAGCCCCGGAGTCAAAAGGAAGGAAGCCCGAGAGCAAAGGCAAAGGCATTGGAAGGGTGCGGGCCAAGAGGAAGCCCGTGAGTCATCACATACTCCCGGGAATCTAAGGAAGTGCGAGGGAGTGTGAGGGAGTGAACACTCACACTCCCAAGGCAACTCCCAAGTTGGGAGAAGGAGTCCCGATGGACTCCCGAAACTTCAGAGTGCGAGTTGAAGGGTCAAATCTAAATAGATTATTGCGCTCTTGGTACCGTTGGAAAGCTCTTGAAACGTAGATGTCTAAAATGGGCTCGCATTGCTCATTTGGACATCTCAAAGGCAAGTTATGGGCAAAAGAAGGGCCGGGAGTCAAACTGCCAGTTTGACTCCCGACCACTAAAAGTCGGGAATCGAGGTCTTCCCGAGATCCGATTTGAGAGTGCGACACGGCGTTGGAAAGCTCTCGACGAGGGCTATTTGCTTTAGATTGCGTCGCGATTGGACTCTGCAGTCGGGAGATATCAACGTCCGAAGTCCCGGGACTCCAACCCGGGACAATTTCGGGACTCCCACGCGGGAGTCTCGGGAAAAATGGCCATTTGGATGCCACCTCCGTGGAGAGCTGCAGAGTATACTATAAGGGGGAAGGTGGTGGCTTCCCCCAAGTCTGGGCCGTGGTGAGTCTTGTGTGTCTGTGTTGCCCGTGGCTCGTCCTAGCACCAAATGACGCGCTCTTTGGTCCCGGGGTGAACCCACTTGAGGGTTCACCAAATGTCAAGTTGCAGAAGTTAGGACCGAAGGGCACGCTCCCGGCTTCCAACTCTAGAAAGGGGTAAAGGGTTGAGTTGGGAGCCTCGGGATTAGACTAGGAAGAGGGACTAGTAGATCAAGCACGAATCTGCATCAAAACAAACCACCCAAGTGGTTAGATCACGTTTCGGGACACCCTTTGGTGTTGGGACTTGCCACGGGCACTTGGACCACAAGATTCACCACGGCCCGGACTTGGGGAGTAAGCCACCACCTTACTCCCTATATACTTCTCTGCAGCTCGCCACGGAGGGGGCATCCAAATGGCACAAATTCCCGGGACTCCCGAAATGGAGTCCCGATTCTGTCCCGGCGGGACTCCCGGAACTTTGAACCGCCATAACTCCCGACTGCAGAGTTGGATCGCGACGAGGTCTGAACCGAAGTTGTAGCCCTCGTCGAGATCTTTCCAAGGGCGTATCTCACTCCTGAATCGGACATCGGGAAGACATCGATTCCCGACTTTTAGTGGTTGGGAGTCAAACTACCAGTTTGACTCCCGGCCCTTCTTTTGTCCATAACTTGGGCTGCAGATGTCCGAATTGCCAATGCGAGGGCATTTTCGATATCTACGTTTCAAGACCTTTCCAACGACACCAAGAGCACCCCAATACGAGGTGTTTTTTCCCTTGTTGTCGAGCTCTGATACCACGTGACGTGCCCTTCGGTCCTAACTTCCGCAACTTGACATTTGGTGAACCCTCAAGTGGGTTCACCCCGGGACCAAGGAGCACGTCACCAAAGGTGCTCTAACTATGCACTAACCACTTTGTGTGAGTTGTGTGTAGGCCCGTGTGAGTGAATAAGCTTGTCAATTCTTCCTAGTCCCATCCCGGAGCTCCAACACGCCCCTCTACCCCTCCAAGTGTTGTGAGCTAGGGAGCGGCTCCAAGTTCCAACTCCTTCCGCATTGCCGCATACTTGGACCCTCAAGTGGGTCTATAAGGAACTTGGGAGCGCGTCACTTGGTATCAGAGCTCGGGGAGAGCTCGATCCACTTCTTGGAGAGTCCCGATGGCACCAAAAAAGTCCCGCAAGCTAGTCCAAGAGACCGTGGTGGAAGAAACCACTCAAGACCTAGATGTTCTTCCCGAACCTATGAGGGAAGAGGAACAAGACCATTCCGAAGATGAGGAAGACCGTGCTAGCCTTGAGGAGCATGAGGATGAAGAGGAACAACCAAATGGAGTCCTCTTCACCCCGGAACAATTGGAGGTCCTACTCAAAATGGATAGGCCCGATTTCACCGAATTGGTTGCGGCCCTCAAGGGAGGTTCATAAAAAAGTGTGGGATTCAAGCCCGCTAGGCCCGGGAACTTTGATGGGGCCCGGGATCGGAAGGTTGTGGATGCTTGGCTTGCGGAGATGGAAGATTACCTCCATGCCGCCAAGGTTAGTCAGCATTCGGCCGTGGAACTTGCCCAATCTTACTTGAAGGGCTATGCCTCCACATGGTGGAG
This sequence comes from Sphagnum contortum, assembly GCA_963920785.1. Lineage (NCBI taxonomy): Eukaryota > Viridiplantae > Streptophyta > Sphagnopsida > Sphagnales > Sphagnaceae > Sphagnum > Sphagnum contortum. The sequence continues at coordinate 21,357,451 of OY987279.1, read as the reverse complement.
GACGATGAGGCAAGAAGAAGGGAAGACCCATGGCTACACATGGGAATTCTTCAAGGAGCGTATTGAGTTGGAATTCATTCCCAAGAATTCCGACTACATTTCAAGATGCAAGCTTCGTGACCTTGTGAATGCGAACAATGACAACTTACGTCAATATGTGAGGGCTTATTCCGAGCTAATGCTTGAAATTAGGCATATGCATGAATTAGACCGGGTGTGCCACTTTGTGATGGGGCTTCCAACTTGGGCCAAACGTAAGCTTGAAGAAAATTGGCCCTTTTCACTAACCGAAGCCATCATGAAAGTAAAAGGTTTTTCGGATGTGGGGCGAGGTAAGAAGTTCGGATTTAAGAGGGATAGCAAGTTCCTTCACAAGAAGGCACGCCATGAAGGGGAATGGAACCGAGGCCAAGACACTTCAAAGGGGGAAAAGCCCAAACCATTCCAAGGCTTGGGTTTTAAACCCAAAGGAAATTTTGTCAAGAAGGGGGCTCCTTTCAAAGGGAGCCAACTCAAGGGAGATGCTAGTGGGAAACCAAAAGGAGTATGCTTCAATTGTAATGAAGCGGGGCATTATTCCAAGGATTGTCCCAAACCCAAATTGGGGAATGGGGCTCCTAAGGTAAGTGCCCTTTCCGCCAACTTAGTCCAAGGTGAATGTAATCGCCTTATCTTCTTGAAAGGGAAAGTTTCTAAGCGGGAAGTTTTATGTCTTTTGGACACAGGGGCTTCCCACAACTTCATAACAAAAGAAAGTGCCGAAAGAATGGAGCTCCCCTTGGAGGAGCTCAAGGCACCCATCGAGGTGCATTTTGCGGATGGGATTCCCCATCCCACCAAGTTGCAAGCAAGAGATGTGCCTCTCCAATTGGGGAATTGGAGAGGCAAGGTGGACTTGTTAGTTTCCACCTTAGGGGGAATGGATTGCATTTTAGGAATGGAATTCATCACCCGTAACAATGTGCTCATAGAAGGGCACAATAGACTAATTAGGATCCCATCCAAGAATGGGATCGTGCGAGTGAAGGCACATGAAGTGCCTAGTGTGGGTGGGACCACCATCCACTTGATGTTGGGCAAAAACTTGGAAAAAGAATGTGTAGGAGGGTATGGCATGTTATGTGTGATGCGGGTGCTAGATGAGTTTGAACCAAAGGAGGCCACCAAGGTGGTGAGCCCCCACAAGTGCATCAAGCAAGTGTTAGAGGAATTCCCGGATGTGATGCCCAAAGAGTTGCCCGATGAATTGCCCCCGAGAAGACAAGTTGATCATGCAATTGAGGTGATGCCGGGAGTGGCACCTCCCGCCAAGGCCCCATACCGAATGAGTCATGAGGAGTTAAAAAAGCTCAAGGTTCAACTTGAGGAACTCCTTGCCAAAGGATACATCAAACCTAGCAAGTCACCGTATGGGGCACCCGTCCTTTTTGTCCACAAGAAGGATGGGACTTTGAGGATGTGCGTAGATTATAGAGCTCTCAACAAGGTGACGGTGAAGAATCGGTATCCATTGCCTCGGATTGATGACTTGTTTGATCGGCTTTCGGGAGCCAAAGTGTTTAGTAGGATTGACCTACATTCCGGGTATTACCAAATTCGAATTGCACAAGGGGATGAGGAAAAAACCGCTTGCCGCACAAGGTATGGTTCCTACGAGTTTTTGGTGATGCCTTTTGGCCTCACCAATGCGCCCGCCACATTTTGCACCCTCATGAATGACATTTTCCGAGAGTGGTTGGATGACTTTGTGGTCGTCTACATAGACGACATTTTGGTTTATAGCAACTCCATGGAGGAGCATGCGGAACACCTTCGAAAGGTGTTCCAAAGGTTGAAGGAAAACAAGTTGTATGCCAAGTTTGAGAAGTGCGAGTTTGGAGTCTCGGAGGTGGACTTCCTTGGGCATAGGATCACCCAAGAAGGTTTGAAGATGGATGACCACAAGGTGAAGGCAATTTTGGATTGGGAACCGCCTAGGTCGGTTCCCGCCTTAAGGTCATTTCTAGGATTGGCATACTATTATCGCAAGTTCATCAAGAACTTTGCAAAGATAGCCACACCTTTGACAAACCTTTTGAAGAAGTCATCCGGGGCTTATGAATGGGAAGAGGCATGCAATGAGGCCTTTGAAACCTTGAAGGGCATTTTGGTGAAGGCGCCCGTGTTGAAGTTGCCCGATTTTGACAAGGACTTTGAGATCCACTCTGATGCGTCCGACTTTGCCATAGGAGGAGTCCTAGTGTAAGATGGAAGGCCGGTGGCCTTCGAAAGCAAGAAGCTAAGTGAAACGGAGCGAAGGTGGCCAACCCATGAGAAGGAAATGTGGGCCGTCATCCATTGTCTCAAGACATGGGCCATTACATAGGCTCCAAGGACGTGGTGGTGTGGACCGACAATGTCACCTTGAAGTACTTTGTAACTCAACCAAAGTTGTCATCAAAGCAAGTGAGATGGCAAGACACATTGGCTTTGTTCAATGTGGACATTCGGTATAAGCCCGGGAAAGAAAATGTGGTGCCGGATGCATTGAGTCGGAAACACCAACTCAAAGTGGTGTATGTGGGGGAAACAAAGTTCCAAAAGGATGTTCGACTTGGGAGCCGCCGGGATGAATTTGCCAAGGAAAGGAAGCAAGACATTCAAAAGGGGATCAAGTCCCACTTCCACTTGCGAGATGGACTTTTGTGGTATAAACAAAGTCGGCTCTATGTTCCAAAAGGGAGGCTAAGAGATGTGCTTTTGAAGGAGTGCCATGATGGGCCCCTTGCGGGTCACGGTGGTGCAAAGCGCACCACCACATTCCTCAAGAAGTCCTATTATTGGCCCAACTTGAAGGAGGATGCGGAGGAATACGTGAAGACTTGCTTGACTTGCCAACAAAACCGGGCACTCAATAAAAAGCAAGCGGGATTGTTGCGACCATTACCCATTCCGGAAGGGCCGTGGGAAAGTGTCTCCATGGATTTCATGGTGAGTTTGCCACCATCAAAGGGGTTTGATGCAATAATGGTGGTGGTGGATCGGTTTAGCAAGATGGCACATTTCATTCCTACCAAGGATAGTGCCACGGCCCAAGAGACGGGAAGGTTGTTCTTCACCCACGTGTTCAAGCATCATGGCCTCCCAAAGGACATTGTGTCGGACCGAGACCCCAAGTTCACAAGCAAGTTTTGGAGAGCCTTGTGGAAGCGCATGGGGTCCGAGCTCAAGATGAGCACTTCCTTTCGGCCCCAAACGGATGGACAAACCGAGAAGGTGAACTTGGTGATCCAACAATTCCTAAGGAATTATGTAGCGGCGGATCAACAAGATTAGGTGGACCATTTGGAGTTGGCCGAGTTTTGTTACAACAATTCGGAGCATTCGGCAACGGGGGCCACCCCCTTTCAAATGGTGACGGGCAAGTCACCAATAGTGCCCACAACTTGGGTTGGGCAACCCCCAAGTGATGCAAGTGAGGAAGTGCCCATGGTCACACAACTTGATAAAGAGAGGCGGCGCTTATGGGAGATGGCCAAGGCCAATCTTGAGAAGGCGCACAAAAGGTACAAGGACTTTACGGACAAGTCTCGACGAGAGGTGAACTACGAAGAAGGTGATGAAGTGTAGTTGAACATCAAGAACTTCCGGTTGCCCGAAGGTTTGAGTCACAAGTTTTTAGGCCCATATGCGGGCCCATTCAAAGTGTTGGAAAAGAAATTTCCCGACACTTACAAATTAGAACTACCAGAAAATCTTAAAGTTCATCCCATATTTCATGTTTCGCTTTTGAAGCCGGTCACCCGTGATGCCTCAAGGCCTCATCGAGAGCACAATTCAATGCCCCCTCCGGACTTGGTTCACAATGAACCCGAGTTTGAAGTGGAGGCCATGCTCAAGTCAAGGCAACTAAGGGGGCGAGAACGGGAGTACTTGGTCAAGTGGAAAGGTTACCATTCAATAGAGGCATCTTGGGTGAATGAGTCCGATATGGAACATGCCCAAGAAGCCATAGAAGAATTCCACAATAGACCGGCAAAGAGGCAAAGGAAACATAGAGTGTGATGAGGACATCACCTCTCTTTTAGTGGGGCGGAAAGTTACACAAATGTACCACATCAAGTTGCAAGTGAAATAAAGGCTAAATTTTAAAACTTTCAAGAGATTGCATCACAAACATAAGTGAGTATGATAGAAAGGGGTTGTCAAGTGGCATGGACAAATGGAACTCTCTTGCGTAAGCCTAAATCAAAATCGGACTCCTACTTGGGGGCTAAGAGAAATCTTGGTCCCAAAAGAGGAGGCAAGCAAGGTGAGCTTGCGGGGACGTGCACATGCCCAAAGTGCATCCCGAAGGGTTGGTTGGTAGTGGCGGCCAACGCGGGAAGTCATGACCCTGTTCGCGTACTATAATCGCGTAGCTTGGGACTTAGGCTTTTGCAAAGCCTAAACGTTGCTTCTCGTACTTTGATAGGCACACCTTTAGTTAGGCTTGATTGTTGTGATCAAGGCGCAAGATTGGGAAAGGAGTCATGTCAAGTAACTTAGGTCAAGAATAGACTTGACTTAAGTCCTCATGAGGGGAAGATGGAAAAAGGTTCGTCCCAAATGAGGGCTTCGTCAATTAGGCTAGTTTAGTCTTTTGATGAAGCAAAGGTGGAGGGTTGCGAAGAAGACCCTCTTAGACTTGCCAAGAAAGTGTTGGAAACTTGGGGACGCCTAAGTTAGCTTGAGGCAAGGTCTTGCCACAAAAGTTGGCATTTGATGGCCAAGGATCCAAATGACAACAATTGCATTGAGGAAATAATTTCTAAGTGTCAATGAGGACATTGACCTCTTCTTCTAGTGGGGGAGAGTGTCGCAACCCTAGCTTTGGGCTCGTGACCAAGGCAAGGGTTGCAAGGTTGCGGGAGTCAAGAGGAAAGAAGCCCGGGAGTCAAAAGGAAGGAAGCTCGGGAGCAAAGGCAAAGGCATTGGAAGGGTGCGGGCCAAGAGGAAGCCCGTGAGTCATCACATACTCCCGGGAGTCTAAGGAAGTGCGAGGGAGTGTGAGGGAGTGAACACTCACACTCCCAAGGCAACTCCCAAGTTGGGAGAAGGAGTCCCGATGGACTCCCGAAACTTCAGAGTGCGAGTTGAAGGGTCAAATCTAAATGGATTGTTGCGTTCTTGGTACTGTTGGAAAGCTCTTGAAACGTAGATGTCTAAAATGGGCTCGCATTGCTCATTTGGACATCTCAAAGGCAAGTTATGGGCAAAAGAAGGGCCGGGAGTCAAACTGCCAGTTTGACTCCCGACCACTAAAAGTCGGGAATCGAGGTCTTCCCGAGATCCGATTTGAGAGTGCGACACGGCGTTGGAAAGCTCTCGACGAGGGCTATTTGCATTAGACTGCGTCGCGATCGGACACTGCAGTCGGGAGATATCGACGTCCGAAGTCCCGGGACTCCAACCCGGGACAATTTCGGGACTCCCACGCGGGAGTCTCGGGAAAAATGGCCATTTGGATGCCACCTCCGTGGAGAGCTGCAGAGTATACTATAAGGGGGAAGGTGGTGGCTTCCCCCAAGTCCGGGCCGTGGTGAATCTTGTGTGTCCGTGTTGCCCGTGGCTCGTCCTAGCACCAAAGGTGCTCTAACTATGCACTAACCACTTTGTGTGGGTTGTGTGCAGGCCCGTGTGAGTGAATAAGCTTGTCAATTCTTCCTAGTCCCATCTCGGAGCTCCAACACGCCCCTCTACCCCTCCAAGTGTTGTGAGTTAGGGAGCGGCTCCAAGTTCCAACTCCTTCCGCATTATCGCATACTTGGACCCTCAAGTGGGTCTACAAGGAACTTGGGAGCACGTCAGGTAGTATCCTGTCAATCCGAGGAATGATCTGACATTGACAACGGTTGTAGGCGTTAGGAATTCTCGCACTGCATCGATCTTACTAGGGTCGGGCCTAGTCCTTTCCTTGTTGACTACGTGTCCTAGGAACACAACACTTGCTGCAGCAAAACAACATTTGCTCGGGTTCAACTTCAAGTTCACCTCCCTGAGTCTGGAGAGCACAGCTTTCAGGTGTTGGAGATGAGCCTACCATTCTATACTGTGGACATTCAGGTCATCAACGAAGATCTTCAGGAATGAATTCTCCAGATCCTTGAAGATTTTCGACATGGTCTGCGCAAAGGTACTTGTGGCATTTTTGAGTCCGAACGGCATGATAGTCCACTCGAACAACCCGCTCTTGGTAACCAGAGTTGTCTTTCCCATGTCTTCGGGAGCCATCCTGATTTGCCAGAATCCTGATTACAAATCCAACATAGTGAACCATGCAGACTTTCCTAATTGGGAAATGATGTCTTCTACTAAGGGCATGGGAAAAGAATCCCTCCGAGTCTGCAAATTGAGAGGTTTGTAGTCCCCACAAAATCGCATGCTTCCATCCTTCTTAACAGGCAGAGTCACTCGGCAGGTGTATGTTGAGTTGCTTGGTCTCATTTTTCCTAACTTGACCAACACATTAATCTGCTTATTAACCTCAGCCTCTTCCCAATATGACAATCGACCAGGGGCTACTTGACATGGTGGGAACCCCTGTGTGTCAATCAAATGTTCTCCAACCTTGCAACATCCAAGCTCTCCTTTGTTCCAGGCGAAAACATCCTGGTATTGCTCTAGTACTTGCCATAGCTGTCGTTCCATTCCTTTATCTAGATGCTGATCAATTCGGATCTTCTGACAAATCTCACCCCATTGTGTCTCCTCCTTGGGGTTCTTCACGATCCGCTCCTTGACACAATCATTCGGGTCATTCGTTACCTGCAGCTGTTGTAGTTGCAGTAATGTCGATGCTTGTCCTAGATCCCTTTCATCCATGGGCTTGTGCTTGCATCGTTCTGCATCTGCAGCCCACTGGATCCAGTCAACGTAGTCATCATCATTAGTGACCTCCTCCTTCATGAAGTCAGCAGCTTTGTCCTGCAGTGTGAGCTACAGAGTTTGCTGTGGTCCTTCCGATAATACTAACTCTTCCAATTCGGTGTTGCCGAACTCGGACTCTCCCTCGATCGCACCCACAGTCTGACTTTCTTCATCAGAGTCTTCATCTGAGCCAGAGTCAGACTCAGATTCTAGCTCGACGATTTGCCTATTATTGCTCTCTTGGGACAAATAGGATGCTTCGTTCATCCTCTCTGAATCTCTTGGTGCGTCTTTTGTAACGCAATTTTTATTGTAGTCACCATCAACCGAGTCCGATTTCTGTATCAAATTCACCATGGCCAGTGGCAGTACCTCCACATCAGCTCCAGGACCTTTCCGAACTTGGATCAGTCCCTGCTCAACATCTACAATTGCACCGATTTTTATCAGTAGATCAAGTCCCAACAAGATATCATAGCTGTCCGTATCCACAACCATGAAAGTCATCTTGCATTTCACCTCTCCGACTTTAATTGGAACTTCACTAATTCGGCCGAGTGCTTGTGTAATGGCACCTGAGGCCGTCTTGTATGTTTCCGATCCAGACACCAAGTGCATCAACCCTAACTCGCGAACTACTACAGCTGCCATGACTGACATGGATGCCCCAGTATCCACCAGTTCCTCAATCAAGCACTGGTTCACTTCAATCGTCAGATGGAGCGTCTTGCTCTTGTGCGTCTTACTGATGTATAGACGTCTTAGTGTCAGAGCAACTGAAACCATCTATTTTGAGTGTTTCCAACCTCCGCATCCTTCTTCTTCCGGGCCACCTTCACCAGATTCTCCAGATGCTCCAGCTCTCCTAGAATCATCATCACTGTCTCCATCGGCGTCAGTGATATCTTTCCCTTAACAAAATGGGACAGAATCTTTGATCTAACAAACTCTTCCCTATTCGCTCCTGTTCTTTCGATTGCATGATCAGGAGTTCGTTCCGATGCTGCTGGTGTAACCTCCATCGGCATCCTTCTTTTAGGCACCCGAATGTAGGAGAATAAGTTCTCACCCCCACATAGTTCGTTAAGCTGATGTAGGGTCGCTTCCTCATCATTCAGCATTACCTCTAGGAAATTAGCTAACCCGGGGTGTGTCCTCCCATCCCTTGGCTTCCTCCAGCACTTGTCCTCAGAATGCCCTAATCCTGTGTAGAAAGAGCACTTCACACCACAATTCTCCGTCCTATGCGGCATCCCACATTTGGCACATTTGGCACATTTGGGCCGGGGTTCATTACGTTTCGGACATGCTATGGCGGTGTGGTCTCCTTCCTTACAAATCTAGCACACTATAGACAGGCTGGAAGAGGATGATGTGGTCGGTCTAGACTCATTCCCCTTCATGAAATTAATAAGCAAATCGTTAAATGCATTGACTTGCTTCTCCATCGTTGTCTAGGCGACTCCCTCCTCTTGTTCTTCTTTCAGAGGTTCGAATGGAGTTTCACCAAGCTCACCCAGTACCCTCTCGAGTTCTGTGACAGCATCCACCATTTCCTTTATGTTAGCATAAGTTCTCACAACACAAATCTTTCTGATTTATGGTCTCAACTTACCCAGAAATCACCTCCCCTGTTCGGCATCGGGTATTTTCCCCCGCTGGAACAGTTTATCCAATCGCTCGAAATATCGTTGCACCCGTTCCTTCGGTTTTTGCTTGATGACATCAAGTTTCATCCGGATGTCATCAGTGTCAACCTTACCATACTTTTGCAAAATCAGAGTACGCAGCTCGGCCCAATTGGCAGGCGTTGGCTGCAACTTTCTGAACCAGTCCCGGGCCCTGCCTCGTAGATTAAGCTTGGCAATTTTAAAAAGTTTGTCCGCATTGAAATCGCGCACCTCAGCAGCCATACTGAGCCTTTTAGCCCAGTCGACAACGTCTTCGTGATCACGTCCCCAGAACAACTCGTCCATGCCTTGCGGACTCGTCATCCTGTAAGGAAACTCACTTCTAATCCAAAATTCTCAAAAACCAAATGTTATTCCGACCGTGGAATGTAGCTTGCTCACCTTCATAGACAGGTCTCAAAGGCAAAGCTGAAAAGTTAGAAGGAATGAGAGAGAAAGCTTGCTCATTTGAAGATTCTAGCTGGAATTGCCAGTTATCTCCTGCATCACACCAGACCCGCCAACAGATCAAACGCGAGCGCGATCCTCCATGTTCTATCCTGATGACCCGATCCCCTATCTGGAATAGATCTTCCACTCCAGGGATGTATATTCGGGGAAAATGGTTTGCTGTGGGCATCGATTTGGGCACCTAGATGTCACCGACTTTTGGTATACTATGCAGCTCTTCGGCCAACAATGGCGTCACTCTACGCAAGGTATGTCATGAAGTAATATTGGTGCTGCATACGTGAGGTTGAGACCCATCCACTCGGTCCATTCCTCGCCTTCACCCAAACTTCTGCCCTTGTATGGAATCCATTGTGATCAATCTCGACCGCAATGTCTCCTACGCGAGCTGCTTCCGGGTCGAATCCCACAATGGTCACCACACCAAATCCCTCAAAACGCAAAACTACGACGCCCCTAGTAGGTCCTCCCTGGCTAGTGTAGAGATCAAAACACAAGAGGAGCCTTTCCTCACGGGTTACCCGTGTTAATATCTCGAGCGATATCTCTTCTGGACTTGACGACGACATGATCGCTCATCTGACATTTCATACACACTCCCAGGCTCGATCTAGAACTACCAGATCACAACCTTGCTCTGATACCAAAAGAGAGGGGTCCTGTTCACCACATAGAATGATCGAACCCCTAATGCAAACCTGACCTACCCTGATCTATTCATCGACGCTCAGACCTCCGAAACTCAAACGAACACCAACTGAAACTACCAATCCCTTCAGCTACACTCGAAAGGTCAGCTCCTCACCACCACACACCATTTCAGAAACAAATTCACACACTCAAACACACAAACTTCACATGCAAAACATCTCTTGTTTTAATTACATAATGAGTACATGCCGAGAGCACAAGCTCTCTCGGAAATCCTCCTCCAAAACTTCAGATCCCTTCAAATTTACACTTGCATTCTTTTCTTTCCAAAAAAAAAAAAAAACTTCTGCAACAAAACGACATATTCCGAGTACCAGACGCAGCGGAAAAATCGGTAACCGGCAGAACTTGCTCTACTACAGCTCAAGCATACTCGCTATCTCATTCCCCACTTCTGTCTCCTCCTCTCTACTCTTGTCTGCTCTGTCCACACCTTCTTCCAGCTTCTGCCTGCCATTTTCTTCTTCTTTCCTCCTGTTGGCTTCTCCTCCAAGCTTCCATCTCCCACTCAGTGTCGTTCTGTTCCTCCTCACCGACCTAGCCATCATTTCTTGCCGCCCTCCTTAAACCAGCTCCATCAGCTTTCATGAAGATGCGCCACCATTTTCTACACACAGCACACACCAAGAGAAAGATTCCATGCACCCCATGCAGGATTAATGAGCGTCGAAAGCCAAAAACGGCCATCACAATTAGCCCAAGAACAACAAAAATTCAGTGTTCACACTGGACCAGATCTACCTATCTTTGTGTTACAGGTAATGTTTTGGTTAATATGCTTGCATTTTGATATTTCATAACATACAAATGCAAAAGACTTTGAATTGGATAACTATTTCTCTAGTGACTAAATGTCAAGATGCACGTATTTATACCCAATTACATATATGTAATTAATATTTTGATGTAATTTATATGATATTTTTTGAATATTGAAGTCATAGACTTAACCTTAAAAAATGACTTACAATATTTGTGCATATTTATATTAAAATATATATGGTACAATGTCAATTCCAAGTACATATAGGAAATTTGTGTTCATGCAATTCAACAAAAAATGTTAATTCAAACTTGCACATTTAATTTAAAGAGAGATATATAAAAAATTATGATGTTTTATTAATTGATTTTGTCATTTTCTATTTTGATTTGTATTGATTTTATGTTCAAAGTTTAAACACATGTGTAACAATTTGAGAATATATGTAAACCCTAAATAATAATGTGTGTTATATTGAAAATGATGATGCCATAAATTGTACGATCAAATTCCAAGTGCATATGGAAAATTTGTGTTCATGCAATTCAATTTTTTTTTAAATCACATTTAATTTGAAGATAGATATATATAAACTTTACGATGTTTTATCAATTGATTTTGTCATTTTCTATTTTGATGCTTATATTTTTATTTCAATAAAATGTGTTATAATTTTTTAAATTTTCCAACAAACTATTGATAATATTTTAATATATTTGAAGATGTGTAATAATGACGCATATAGGTTTCATAAACATTCCTTCTTTCTATCAATTTGAATTCTCTATTATATATATTTGAAATCTGAATTATTTAATTATTGAAAATTGTGGTATATTTACATCATAATTGTACAAATTCTTGGATTTGGAATGTAAAATATATTTTAAATGTTTTTTTTAAAATATTGTTATCATTTCCACATTTTTATTATACATGTCTGAAATAATAAAAATTCATCCCAAAAGTATACATATAATTTACATCAAAATTTTAATTTATTAAGGTTTATAATGTCTATTTCTTGCATTCATTCCTTGTCATTCAATATTCTTGTATATATTTTTTGATTTATGAAACTTTGACATTAAATTATTTAATTATTTTAAATTGTGATATATTTGCATTTTAATTCTACAAATTCTTGGATTTGACAAGTAAAATGTTTTTTACATGACAAATTTGTTTTTTGTTATTATCAATTTCACATCTATATTTTTTTTTTTGAAATAATCAAAAAAAATCCCCAAAATATATATATAATTTACATCAAATTTTTATTTATTATGTTAAGGTATATAATATCTATTTCTTGCATTTATTCCTTGTCATTCAATGGTGTAATATATATATTTTTTGATTTGTGAACTTTGTCTCTGAAGGTTAAATATGAAGTTATTATTTTAGTTGCAAATTTATTATGAATATAATTGTTCAACATAATGATATTGCATTTTGGTATAATACTTTGATTTTTTCCAAACCTTTTCAAAGCCAACAATGTTTGATTTCTTCTGCATCAAACATATAATTTTTTGTAAAAAAGACTTTTGCATTGGTCTATTTTTCCTTTCTTTCTCAAGTTTGGTGTTATGGAAAATTTGGTATAATTTTATTAAAAAATTCAAAAATTGGCTACATTTTCACCATTAAAACAGAATACAAAAGGAATTTATAGTGAGCATTGATATTTACCCGAAAAGGAAACCCATTCATTCGAATGTTGTGAGTATTTTCTACAAAGGTTTAGAGTTTTTAATAATAACAACAAAAAAAAGAGAAAAAGGCAAAGGACATCTACATTAGACATCCAACAATAAGTTGTTGTATGTGGGTCTATTTTATGGTAATGACTTAGAAAAGGATTTACAACACCATAGAAATGTGGAGACAATTTGCAAAATTTAAGGAATAACTCTTTGGATATCTGGTCATGTTCTACCAAACACACAATCATTTTAAGAAGCTCTTCTTGTGGAAGACAAGACAATAGCAGCATCACCACCACTCAGTTTAAAGCAAATGCCTACTCCTACAGTTGCCATTGGAGATTTGCAATGGGCAAGATTTTTTGGGTCTATTTCAATGCAAAAGGTGAGGCAATTAAATGTATAGTCCTATAAAAAATTTGGGATTTCAAACCAACTTCATTTTGTTTTAATGGGGGTGTAGTTTTGTGGAATGTTTAAGAGTTTAAGGCAACTTCAAGGTGGCATTATGAGTGAATATGACAAGTTGAATGTAAATAACATTATTGACATTGAAAAAGGCCCATGAAGGGGGTCTAGGTCAATTCAAACAACCTATAGAGGAAGGGTGTTTTGAGTGATGATGATGTAATGCTCACACTTTAAGGTTTCCAAAATTTGCTCTTGGATGATAAGCCTCTTCTTAAGGGGCAATTGCCACTATCGACAAAGGAAATGCAATCAATACTTCCATTCGCCAATAAAATAATCTCAAATGTGGTCCAAACATCTTCAAGAATTCATTCTATGGTTTCCAAAATATATTCTTTGATGATAGGCCTCCTCTCAAAGGGCAATTGCCATTGCCAACAAAGGAAATGCAATCAATGCTTCCACCCACCAATAAGATAATTTCAAATGTGGTCCAAACATATTCAAGAATTCACCTTATGGTTTTTAGAATATATTTTTAGATGATAGGCCTCCTTTCAAGGGGCAACTACCACTGCTAACAAAGGAAATGTAATCAATACTTCCACCTGCCAATAAAATAATTTCAAATGTGGTCCAAACATCTTCAAGAATTCATTCAATGGTTTCTAGAATCTACTCTTGGATGATAGGCTTCCTCTCAAGGGGCAATTGTTTGATATGTATTTCTATTGATTATGCTTGCATATTTTTTTGAAAATCTTATGCTTTTGAATGATTGCCATGGCATGGAATTTAAGGAAGTGTTTAAGTGTGGTTGTAATTGTTACAACTACCATCTACTTCAGAGATGGAACAATATTCCAAGATTTTGCTAATGGCTATTTCAAACTTCTTAATGGCATATTGTTTGGAAATACGGAGACAAAACCTGATCACCATAATAAGCTGGATAAGACTGCTAACAACTTTCAACCAATTAAAATATTTTGATTGAATCCTGGATTTGTTCAAAAGATTGAAAGTGATTCAAAAACCCACAATATTTGATAAATGATTATGAACACACACAAAAATAAAGCACTTGAAATAATATCCCAAAAAAAGGAGAACATAAGACAAGACAAATGGGTAAGGTTTTATCACAAGTGTCACATTCAAAAAATGAGCATATGTATTGTGCTCATATATAGATTCTTAAACATTTTGGACTTCCAATATTTTAAGTAAATTCAAAACACCATAAGACATAATTGTTTCTAGATGTAACACCCTGAAAAGTTGAAGGTTTTTTGTGAATAATATGGAACACCAAAGGGGTTTGTTTATTTAACAATATGAAGAGAACTAGACACCTTATGGCTTTTTAATATATATCTTTTCAACTTCCATTTCAATGTGTATAAAAGAATGAAACAAAATGACAAATAATTAACCTAGATTTTTATTTTTGCAATCATGGCTTCAAGTTCTTCAAGTTGACTAGATTTTGTGCTTCAAAATCTAATAGCAAAATTTGCACTTCAATTCCCTATGTTAGCACCAAACAAAACATTAGTATCACCATGAAAAAAAAATGGTGTGTTACCACATGTCAAGAAACACTTTTGGACATCTATGGATGTCGGGATTTTCAAACCAAACAATCATTTCAAAGCTATGGACAACTAAAAGAGTTTATAGATGGTTGGGTGCAAAAAAGACAATATTTTTCTCAGCACACAACAATGACTTGCCATGTCCATGTATTTTGCATACAAAGGCCCAATTGTAAATTTAGACCAAGTTGTTACAAAAAATTGTAATATTGTTTAATTTTGATGTTAACACCAATATATTTCCATTAGAGTTCCACACACTCCTATTGATAGAGATAACTGAATTTTTCATCAAAACATCATGTTTCCAAATCCAAAATGTCATGTTTTAATCAAATTTCTAGTTTCTTTGCAACAAAGTCCTTGTCTTTCATGGCATAATTTGATATAACAACAAAATTACACAAACATAATTTGAAAACATGTCTTCATGCAAATGTTTAAAATAGATTATAATCCATCCAACAAAGATGGTACAATCTAGTTTCTACATACTTGAAGGATTGAAAAATTCACTTCCCAACTGATCTCAATTTCAAATGTTGTGCTCATTTAAACATTGATCACTTCTATACACCATTTTGCATTCACACGCCGAGCATAATTAGCCTTCATATCTAGGTGCAACTTTAAATTAAAAAGACATTAATACCTTCAAATACAATGTTGAACAACATAGAACCCAACTTAAGAAGATAGATGCAAGTACAACAACTACCTTGCATGAATATCTCAATTCAACAATAGGTGTTAGGTCTAACATCCAAAATAACATGAAATTTCATACATTCCTAGTTCAAAACCTAGTCCTTTGAAAATAAAAATCCACTAAACTATGCAATGATGTTAAAATCAAAAAGCTAGTTCCATCATCAATACGTGTCCATATACAAATGTAACAATTTATTGTGTCATTTAAGGTCTAATTTGAAACTAACCACATAAAGGGGACAATGTGAATGTTCATATGAGTATTCCACATCGTTAATAATTTAAGATCAAACATGTCATTTATAATTATTAACAATTTTGCAAAATTTAGGTTATGTTTTTATTCCCATGGATGCTTTGAATGTCAACTACAACCAATTTGACATTCATTTCAATAAGCAAGATGCATATAATCTCATCTGTCAAGAAATATAGTCTACTTACAAAGGGATTTTGAGTCCATACCACCTTGAACATGTGTACTTTGAGTTTGACAAAAGTGATGACATGGCATCTTACCTTTCTTTGTCCTAACAAGCCATGGAAAATATTCTTCAAGAGTTGGATGTAGTTGTGAAAGATCAATCTACATCCATGTCCTTTGTTATCTCTCCTCAAAAGGTGGAATCTTTTACAAAAAAATCAATGATCAACCAATAAGTTTCATTGGCAAGTCAAATGCTAAAAAATCCAAAATCTAACAATGCCCAACATGTTCCATAAATAGTTGAGCTTGATGATTTTGACACTAAGGAAACAAAGGTTGTAGAAAAACAACCTTTGAAGCTTTTAAAGAAAACATTACTTTCACTTGAAGCATCTAAAGAAGAGAACAAACAAGCTATTCCAATTGAAATTCATGAAGAGAACAACCCAACTAGTCTAAAGGAAAATTGTGGTTGACCTTTTGGATCAAAGAACAACAAGAAAAATCTAGTTGTAAATAATGTTGTCCAAAAATGTAATATACCTACAAAAAAGGGAACAACTCCTTAAACAACATATAAAAGCATTTTGTGTATAACATTAGATGTGTCGCAACCCCACTTTGAGGCAAATGTGAGGATGAAATTCACATTCCCAAAAGTGGGAACTGGGAGTCCTCCGAGACTCCCAAAAACTCAGAGATTGCTTGCAGGGGTCAAAACACCTCGCATTAAGGTGTTCTTTATATTACTAGAAAGGTCTTGAAGTTTAGATGTCCAAAATGGCCTCGCATGAACCATTTGGACATCTATAGCCCATGTTATGGGCAAAAGAAGGGCCGGGAGTCAAATTGGCAGTTTAGCTCCCGACCACTAAAAGTCGGGAATCGACATGACCCCGGTGTGTGCAGGTCGAGTGCATCACAATGTTGAAAAGATCTCAAGGAGAGCTATAAGTTTGCTTCAAACCTCATCCCAATCGGAGGTTTGAGCAAGATGTTATGAATGCCCAAAGTCCCGGGAGTCCAAACCGGGACAATTTCGGGACTCCGCTTTGGGAGTCCTGGGAAAAAGTGCCATTCGGATGCAAGTGTGGCGGAGTAATGCAGAGAATACTATATGTGGGAAGGTGGTGGCTTCCCCCAAGTTAGGGCTGTGGTGAGTCAAATGAGTCTGTGTTGCCCATGGATTGTCCCAACACCAAGAATGAATCTAAATGTGAACTAACCAACCAAGTTGGTTAGTTTTGATGCAGGACCGAATAACTAAATAAGTTGTCCCTCTTCCTAGTCTAATCCCGAAGCTTTCAACACGCCTTTCTCACCCCTTTTAGTGTTGAAAGCTGGGAGCGGCACCAAGTTCCAATTACTTCCGTTCTTTGACATAGTTAAACCTTTTTTGGGTCTAATAAGGAACTTGGGGGTGTGTCAAGATGTGAGAACAATAACAAAATATACATTGGGTAGAATATTGATCCATATAAATGGTTCAAACAACATATGCATAAACCACCCAAGAAAATGAAACATGACATTGACGTGAACAAAATATCAATCTAACATTTAAGTTGGTTATTTTGTATTCAAATATGCATAAGTACAAGGTTGATAGAATGGAAAACCATTACATTCAATATTTTGATAATACCTCTAATACATGTTATAATAACTTTAAAATAAAACTTACATCGTACAAAAAGTATTAATATTTGAAAATGAACAATATGATATGTAAATATTGAAGTCATGTGTTATGATTTTCAAACCACATAATAAAAAATCTTGCCTTCATTGCATTCTTTACATTATTCTTCACATGGGCATAAACTAATCAAATGTCTAGCACCTATGGATCCAACCATTCACACACACCATCCATGTTTAGATCCTTGGTGATGGACATGTGGTCATGCCCACCACATAATGATTGTAAACCCAATATAGGTTGAGCAAAGAAATGCACACATCTCTTAAGCCTATCTTGTTTTGCCAAATTGTTTTCACTTGATTTCAATATTTAGAGCTTTGAGATGTATCCATTTTTGAGGGTATTAGATTTTTCACCACCTTCTAGAATCTAAAATTTTCAACATTCTAATGCTTAATAGTTTCATGTATCTATGATTATCCCTTAACTTCATGTCCTCGTGTCTTTCCTATCAACATATATCCTTCATTGGCAAATGTAGAAAGAATGACATTGTCAAATGTATCCTTTTGCATGAATATGGTTTGAAGAAAAGGAAAATAGAGGGAAAACCTTGTGATTATTTCACACAAGATGTTATAGCTTGTGATAATGTGCAAAAATGGATACCTTGCCATATAGGTGTATACTATATTTGCCTTGAAAAGCAAGTACCCACATTCATCCTTCCTATTGCCTAAACATAACAACCCACACTACATCAACATCTCATCTTCCAAATGGTTTTGCTTGCCTATAAAAAGCTATTACTTACATAAATAAATTGTGAATTTATTTAAAGTTAAACCACCAAGGTTGCTCAACTAGAAGTAATTACATGCAATTTCAACATTGTGAAAGTGTAGTACCATTTGGGAAGGAGTCCATTCGAATGAAGTAACGTTTGCACATCTCCATGACCATACGGCTTTGTCCGAACAACAAAGGTAATATAAGCTCAAGTTGATTTTCTTAGTCTTGCATCTTCAATGACACGCTCCTTGGTCCCGGGGTGAACCCACTTTAGGGTTCGCTAAATGTCAAGTTGCGGAAGTTGGGACCGAAGGGCACGCTCCCGGCTTCCAACTCTAAAATGGGGTAGAGGTCAAGTTGGGAGCCCCGGGATTAAACTAGGAAGAGGGATTAGAAGATCAAGCTTGAATCTGCATCCAAAAACCAACCACGGGAGGTTAGTTTAGCATTCGGGACACCCTTGGGTGTTGGGACTTGCCACGGGCACTTGTACACACAAGACTCACCACGGCCCGGACTTGGGAGTAAGCCACCACCTTACTCCCTATAGTATTCTCTGCAGCTCGCCGTGGAGACTACATCCAAATGGCACAAATTCCCGGGACTCTCGAAATGGAGTCTCGAAATTGTCCCGGCGAGACTCCCGGAATTTTGAACCGCCATAACTCCCGACTGCAAAGTTGGATCGTGACGAGGTCTAAACCAAAGTTGTAGCCCTCGTCGAGACCTTTCCAACGCCATGTCGCACACTCAAATCGGACGTCAGGAAGAGGTCGATTCCCGACTTTTAGTGGTCAGGAGTCAAACTACGCGGCCCTTCTTTTGCCCATAACTTGGGCTGCAGATGTCCGAATTGCCAATGCAAGGTCATTTCGATATCTACGTTTCAAGACCTTTTTAATGACACCAAGAACACCCCAATGCGAGTTGTTTTGCCCCTTGCTGTCGAGCTTTGAACATTCGGGAGTCCCAGAGGACTCCAAATCCCAACTTTTCCAAGTGTTAGGCTTCACCCCCACACTTGGCCAAAGTAGGGTTGCGACATTCAATGTGATTCTTCTGAACAAGGTTCATTCCTAATTACCTGAATGTCATATATATTTCAACTATATATAAAATGTAATAAAATTATGGTGAATCAAAAGATACCCACCAACAATTGATCCCATTTTGCTACATAACAACATTTGCAATTGAACAACTGCCTAAACAAATGTATCTTCATCCTATAACTATGCTTTGTAAACTAGTGCCCATTCACACTACATTAGCCCAATCCCATATCGAATAAGAAAAGAGAAACATAATGAAAAGAAACACCAATGATACACAGAGAATGTCAAGTAATTGCACTGAATTTGTAACTTTAGCACAATAGTGTTTTCCTTATAAAAGACTAATCAAGAGCCTAAAGTATGCTCACCTTTTAAATGGAGTAATTGTGTTACACATTGCCATAACCATTAAAAATTTGATAATTTCGAAAACTTTCTCCACGACAGCCTTCACTAATTCTAAATTTGCATTATCAACAACATTACCAGTATTGAATGCGTCTTCCTACAGTTGTGAAGTCTTCACCTTTGAATTTTTCAACTTCAACATCCTAATCTTTGAACAAAAGATAGGACTTTGCAAGCCCTTTCAAATTTTGTGGAGCCTTAGGAGTGGTTGCTTCAAAGCCCATAAAAAATAATTTAAAAAAATCCTTAAGTCCTGTTTTCCTTTTTTGGTACCCCAACCATGAATGGACCCATATTTGAGTTGGGAAACTATGTGTACTTGTGATAAACAACATTGACTACTTTGGATGCAATTATTGGACATGTTATTTTGTGTGTGTAGAAGGTTCTACCTTTTAATGTGTTTTTGTTGAAGGACCAAGACGATTAAACATGGAAAGATCATGTGCGTAATTGCATGTTGTGTCATCTCTCCAATATGGATGGTCAAATTGACTCATCTTTAGTGGTTGTTCATGTTGGACTTCATTGTATGTTATATGGATAGTTTATAGGGGTAGTTACTATGTTAGCATGTGATTGGTGTTCAAGGGGCTAGCATATGGGATGCCTTACACTGCCCTTGGACAAGGTACCCATTAAGAATGGTTTTGCCCTTGATGCATTTCATAAACCTAGGATTCCTTGAATTAAATAGTAAGAAATACACCTTATGTTTTTTTCCAAGGTGATTTACATTTGGTAAAGGATTTGAAATATTGCAATTAGGTGCTTAATGATGGGACTCACATTTGCCCCTAGCCTATTGGTCCTTACACCTTAGAAACCAAGGTGTTCATTTTAAGGATTTACAAAAAAACATTTCCTATGTTGTTATTTGGCTTAAAGGGTGGTTGGAGGTGATGCACTTTTTAGGAGGTGTGTATTTGATTTGTGTTTTTGGACAACAATTTGTTAGTGCTGATATGGTTTTGCACAACAAATGTCAAGAATTTTATCTTAGTTATGTGTTTATATTTTAATTATTATAAATAAACTAAGGTAAGTTATTGTGAAACCAGTTCTAATGTGAACATGGTTATAAATATTTAGTGTATGGGATACAGTGTTAAGATGTGTGATTTCAAATGATTTGAGATTCTAAATCACATTATATTTTTCTATTTTGTAATTTTGCTTTATGTTAGTTTTCTTTCGCCCAAGGTGTTTTGAGCTTGGATTCTTACATTTTGTAAGGGAATCATGTTTTGGGTTTGGAGGTTAGTATTTTTGAAGAGGGTTGTTATGTTATGAGGTTTGTGTGTGTGAACAATGATGGTTGTAGGTGTTGATATGGTAACACATGACATCTTTCAAATTTTGGCCTCCATCGGTTATATGCCTATATACCTTATTTGACCTTTGGAAGGGGTTTGGTCCAATTCAAAGAACCATTTAACATAGGTTGTGTCATCATGATTCTTGCATATCTAAGGGACGCCTACTATAATAACAAAGCAATTACACAAAACAATTAAATTGGTATGTGAGGGCTAAATATGTGGATGGTAACAACTAACAACAAGATGAGTAGTCATTTGATCACTAAATTCAAAGACAATAGAGTTATTCATAAAGTACCCCAAATTAAACTGGAGCTATTGGGCCCCAGTTTTCTCAAAACTGGGGATGAAATGAGAAGTGAGGATGAAGACAACCCACACACAAAAAACAGGGGATGAAATGAGAAGTGAGGATGAAGACTGCCCACATAAAAAAAACAAGGGATGAAATGAGAAGTGAGGATGAAGACCGCCCACATAAAAAAAACAGGGGACTGAAAGAGTTTTTCGACTTGGCTCAGTCCTTAGTGGACTTTCACCCCCCAGTTTTGGATTTGCATCACATGACCCTTGACTGTTGCTCACATTATATATACGATGTTGATAACCCGTGGTTACGCCACTCCAGCCACCCCCAAGAAAAAGAGGGAGGACCCGAAAAAAAAAACAAAAACACCTCCCTTCACTCCCCCGCCCGGTCCCCCCCCTTGCTGCCCCCCCCCACCCCTAACTTCCTAACTGCCGCTCAGTAAAGAAATGATGACTGGAAGGAAGGACCCATATGTCCTTTCTTTGGGACATTCATCAAACACATTCATCAAACACACACACACACACACACACACCATGTTTGTAATTATATTATATATAGTAAAAGAAGGCTGGATGTTAAATGAAGCGGCCCCTGAACTCGCCCGTCCTGTCATCCGTCCCTGTCGTCCCTCTGTCCATCCGTCTAGGGGGGTGGCCAGCAGGGGGCCAGCAAGGGGGGGGACGGGCGAGGGGGGGCGAGCACGGGCGGGGAAGGACCGGGGGGGGCCAGCACGGGCGGAAAGGGGGGGGACAGGCGGGGAAGGAAGGGGGGGGGCCAGCAAGGGGGGGAACCAACGGTTGTTTGAAATAACACACATGTGCATTATGCACGGGGCACACACTAGTATAAGATTAAAAGACGTCAAGATGTTAAATGAGTGAATCCGTCCATCCGCCCGAACCGTCATCCGTCCTTGTCGTCCCTCTGTCCATCCGTCCAGGGGGGGCCAGCAAGGGGGGGCACGGGTGGGGGGGGGAGCAACGGAGGGGGATGGGAGGGGAAGGACCGGGACGGGGGGGACGGGCAGGGAAGGACCCGGGGGGGGGGCCAGCAAGGGGCGAGGGGACGGGAGGGGAAGGATCGGACGGGGGGGGGCCAGCACGGGTGGAAGGGGGGGGACGGGCGAGGAAGGACCGGGCGGCAGGGGACAGGCGAGGAAGGATCAGGCGGGGGAAACTCGACAGGGTAAGGAACCAGAATGGGAATGCGAAGGACCGGGGCGACGAGGGGGGACCAACAGTTGTTTGAAATAACACACCTGTGCATTATGCACGAGGCACACACTAGTCCTTGATTAAATGAAATCAAAGCCTTGTCATAATAAGAACCTGCAAATCTTCTGAACTGATACCCAGTTTCATGAAATGTTACACTCACTTTAGAATCAAAGAACCTCTGGTTCCAGTTTTGAAAAAAAAAGGAAAACCCCCGGAAGAACCAGCAGTTTTCATGAAATAACTGGGAGTTCTATAGAACATTATTTGACTGGTTCTTTAGATTGTTGGAGAATGGTGGTTATGTATCAGAATCCGAGGTTCTTGGATTTGTGAGAACCTGCAACTACGTATCAGACCTGTTTATTTGATCTTTGGTTTAGTGAATTTCTAGAATTTGGCAATTCTAATAACCACCCAACTCTGGTTTCAGCTAAGCCTAGATTTTTTTTTCCAGACAAAATTTCTAGAATCCAGTGTAACTATACAGAATGTGATCAGGGTTTAGCGTTTAGGGGTTTAGGGTCCAACCCGACTGGACTGTACTACTGGTGACAAAGTAAGACTTATGGTAAAGGATCAAATTCTTTCCAGAGCTTTGAAATTCCTTGTCTAGCAGCTAGCTAATCTCTGACATTGGTTGAAGACTTATTGACATCTCTACATGCACCAATCTCCCATCTCTTGACAAACATGCATATTTTGCCAGAGCTCACCCAATACACACAGGCATCCCCAATAAGAGACGGACACTTCTTCCAATAATGGGTTGTTGAAGAAAGTCTTGTGGAAAACCAGGAAAAACCACACTGTACAAGAAAGTGAGAATTTCCTCACTCCTCACTCCAATTCTGAATAACCTTAGATATCATGAAAGTAGAAGTACCCAAACTGATCATTTACCCTGAACCTAAGTCTACACTGGTTTCCTGCATAAGTAAAAGCACCCAAAACCATCATTGTACCCTAAACTGAGGTCTACACTCTACACTGGTTTCCTGTATAAAGCTAGAAGCACCCAATATGGTCATTTGTGCACTAAATTGAAGGTGAAAAAATGAAGGATAATATTTATTGTGATGGACTAAGAGCATCCCCACCGGTGCACCACACAATATCTTCTGGATGAAGAACAATAATTTTTTTGCCAATTTGAAGGTAGTAAAATGATTTTCAGCCAGCATTTGTGCACATAATGCATAGTGCTCTGCCTGGCAAAAGGCACAACAGAGTCTAACACTTAGTCTTGATTGACTAATAAGAATAATTTGGTTTAGGTTGTTTACAATCAATTGTCTCTCACCCATTAGAGTCCTAGTTTTGGTGTTTGTGGGTGAGCATATGAAACAATAAGGATGTCATCTTGAATGTGAAAAATACTATCGTAGGCCCAAATATTGAGTTTGGGTGGAGGTGCTTTAATGTCATTCAAAGCACAACCTTTGACACATGCTATTAGGTTCTTATTGGTATTGTTTGTCAAAAATCAAAATACTAAGAACTAGGGCTTCGGATTGGAAGGCAAGTTTCAGATAGTAGGCTAATGCCTTGAGCTAGTCTAGCACAAAATTTCAGCAAATCATAATGCATTTTTACAATAGTTCAAACATTACAATTCCACTTGGAAGAGGTTCTTTATTTTCTTATATTGTGCCAAATGAAGTGCAAGGTAAAACCAAGAGTTGTTCTTGCCAAATTGCTATAATTTGGACAATCTTTTAAGTGCTTGAACTGCCCTTGAACTGAAAATTAGCGGAAAGTTTGTTGCCCAATGTTATTAGCATTTTGAAGATAAGAGTTGAATCAGATCATGGAATGCCATGTTCTAAGACAGGAGTCAGGTTGAGCATATGCAAAGCGCCTAAAAACAAACAAGACTTCTTTGCTTGTCTGTTGATATGCCCTTTGTATGTGCAACTTCGACTACCTATTCATTTGTCCAAGTCATCACAAGTCCAAACCCCCCCCCCCCAAACCTTTTTCGTCACCACACTCATATGAATGCATTCTTGATAAAACTGAAATTTCTCATGTCTGCCCCTAGTTATCAATTGCACACTCAACAGTGGGAAATTTCCATTTTCAACCAAATTCTAAACCAAAAGAATCAATCAGCTCTGCCATCGCCTACAACATGACAGAAACAGATTCTTTAAAATAAATGGACTTGACAGCTCTGTTGGGCAGCTGGGTGGCTACACATCATCCCTCCATGCACTTGGGGAGAGCTTTCCTGCTGTGACGTTCAAGGGTTAAGCTCTAGTGCAATTTGCAAGGCAAGAAGTTATCCCAGGTACTTGGTGGTGGTGGTTGTCGTCTTCATTGCTAAGTAATGCTCAATTAGTACTGGTCTCATGGCAGACTGAATGCAATTGTCAGAAGCATGATAGAAGCAAGACTATAATCAACATAAGAATCGGAAGAGATTACAATCCAACATCATGCCAACTGATCTCCAACCCAACTTCCACCACGTTTGCAGGCTCCCAGTACAAGAACACCCATGTTCTATTCCACCTAAAAAATTATGGTAGATATACACACAGAGGCTAGAGATGCAACACTTGCACACTGCAGTCTAGAAAATGATATGTAATAATTAGGCAAAGAAAAACCCCGGAGAGAACTTCAAAAGCTGTACGATCTGAAGACCAAGATCTTGTCAGCAAGTTTCTCTGGGAGCTTCAATAATAGACCTGTATGTATACTTCACCACTTGCCCCTATCTATATAGGTGACACCCAACTAGTTTTTCTTTTCAAATAGTTCAAGAAATGTGAAAAAACTCACTGCTGCATAACTAACAAAGGATTACCACATGTGTATGAAACTAATGTTAGATTTAGAATCTAACATATATTATGCTTTTAACTAATACCATTAGCATGTATCTTTTTTGCTATCTCATTTTGACAAGACTTGTGTTAACATGGCTTGCAAGCAATGAAATGGAGTCCCATCCTAACTTTGATGCCCCTGTTGAGTCAAATACAATATTTGTCCATTACAATGGGTTTGGGATCAAAATGGGTTCACACAATCATCTTTTAACATGGAAGGACATAAGAACACTTTTTGACGTGTTTAACTCAATATGGGACAAAGTAGGCATTTAGGTGTTATCATTGTTTGGAATACCCATTATATTCAATTTCATATTGGTCAGAACAACTTTTGAATTATTTGCATATTAATTTACAATGAGATACAAGCATAAGCCTAACACCACTAAAACTATTCATGTCCCACCTACACCTCATATTTTTGGGACTAGGATGGGCATTTGATTTTTTATTTTCATGAGATTGGTGGTGAACTAAGATGAAGTCATTTAATGAGTTGCTGTCTATAACTCTGCAAAGTTGAATAGCTATATGGGAATCACATAAGTACCTATTGTATATATATTATACAGATGTGTCAGAAACACAAATTTGAAAAACACTGATGGAATTTGGGATGCAAAAGAATTATTGATGTATGAATTGCGGAGCTAATATTTGTTTGAACATTTTCTTCATGTTTCATTTTATGTCAATGTGTCATGTAAACTTGTTTGGGATCGATAATATCAAACTTATATATATATATATATATATATATATATATATAAGAATATATATATATATAAGAATATAAGATAATGAACTGGTTATGCCTTTCCCTTTTTTTCCATCACAAAAGTGTGGTTACCTCCTCAAATTTCAATTGATTTTTATCAATTTATTGAATCAAATTAAATTTAATTCAACATTTGAATTGAATTTATTGGATTCAATTCAATTCAATTTGCCAAAGCTTAAGGAAACTGAATTCGACCAAATTGGATTCAATAGAATTCGGCTGAGTTTCACTAAATGAAATTAAAATTGAAATTAATTGAATTCAACCACTTCAAGAATGAAAAACTTAATAAAATAGCAAAAATAGTATTTTAATTTTCCTTTAGATGATTTTATAATTATATTTCTTCTCTCATATTGATCAATTATATGCAAAAGTATATTGCCTATATTATTTATTGAATAAAAAATGAGAATTAATAAAATTTTGTTCTCCTAATTGCAATGGTTTAAAAAAAAAATCATGCTCACGAACTTTGAAAATTCATAATTAAATTATACCTACTCAGTTAATCATTTAATTAAATAATCAAATAAAATATCATCGAAGGTATGTTTGAAAATAATATCCCAAAAAAAAACCAAAACATATTTTGAAACTTGTGAACTTTACCAGAAAATTTTAAGGAAAATAAACATTGTTACATTTCATATTTTTATATGAAGAGTAAAACCTTCTATTTTGGGGATTTTCCAAAGGTTTCTATTTTCAGGTCACAAAGGAAGTCATGTGAACTCAAAACCTTTTTGGCCATATTTTGAATCAACTGTTAAGGATAACAACTAGGATGCAACTTATAAGGCTTGTACCAATGATGCATTACAATGATAGCATTATGAATATAACTAAAATTTCACAAAAGCAAAACATACTTTCATTAGTTGATCATCACTAGTAGTGTAAAGCCCGAGTGTTGTAATCAATAAACACATTTGCTTTTTAGTCATACAATTGATGATTGAAATTTCTTGGAAAGATCAACATTTCAAAATATGATACAAATTTTATTTATAAATGATAGGGAAATTATAAGCCTAAATTATAATTGAAAATTGTGCTTTATAGATAATGAATGCTTTTTGAAAACTTTTGGTTGATGTCAATAAAACATGTAAAAACTTATTTGATACTATTTCTCCTTTGCCAAAATGATAGAAACGAAGAAAAATAGTTTGAAGGCTTCGAATAATTAAAATTGAACACATATATATTCCATGTGAAAGTACTTTTGATCATGTTTAGCACCACATACAAAAAATAAGAAATACAACTTTTACCTTATGATTGTCATGCAATACAAACACTTGGTTCAATGCAAATACAATACATCTCAAACTTGGATTCTACACACAACCATATTGTGGACCTCTTGAACATTTCATTTAATTGACTACTAGCAAATTCCCATATCCATTTTGACATAGAATCATTTTAAAGATTGTGTTCAGTAGACAATCCAATCTATGCCTTCTACCTCACACATTCAATTATGAATTTACCAAATGTGAAAAAATAACATTGAGAAAATACCCAATGCATGTGAGATAACCTAGTTGACATTTATTTAACAATTGATACTTGTACACCTTTGTTGAGTTTGAACACAATTGTTGTAAAATATTTCACACATGGTTCATATAATATAAAAATGGGTCAAATGTTCTAAAATATTGCGAATCCATTAATACTTCAACTATGTGCAAACCATGGATGACATCATACAAATTTACATTCCTTGAACCATGTTGGGAAATTAAATACATTTTTCAACAAATGTACTTGTATACAATACCAAAATCCAAGTTATTTGCATTATTTTTCCCATTACACATATATTTGACCTTTCTGTGCATATTTTTAAAAATTGAAATAACATCAAAACTATTTCAAATGCCTAAGGCTCATGGTCATATTGTAAATGGGTGTGAGGTCAAATGTAACCAACTCATCCTAGATCATGTTACCTATGATGGCAAACCCACTTATAGTCAATCACCAAGTAGATTATTTGTTCGAATAAAAGTGCCCATACATGCAAGGATAAACTTTGGGGGAAGATAAGGTAACTAATGCCCCTTTCCAACATTTTAAAAGTGTCCATGATTGATGTTGTGTGCTATGACATCGGTGCTTACAATTATCATTGTCATCACACACATAACACATAACAAATAAAATTCTATTCATAGTACAACATGCCCAAATTTTGAGTTTTTATATGTTTATGTGCTTTCCATGGTACATGGTGTTTATGTTGCTTTTATCTTTTGGGCTTGGATTCATGGATGCCCAATTCACAATTTTAGTTTGAACTTATTCACATTGGAATGGGTTGACAACTAAATTAGATTAGCCTAACTAAGCTAAATTAAGCATAATTAATTTAAACTTAATTATACAACTAATCATAATTGCATGACATTGAAAATGGGAATAAATTGTGTGTTAAAACTATGTTAGGAGATGGGACACATATTTAACTTGCAAACTTTAAATAAATGATTCCTTGGATTTCACCTGTATCATGATATAAGTCAAATATGGTTCCTTGATTATTCCAAAGGATTTTATTGATGGCAATGCATAACATCGAACAAGTTATGTAACATATGTGTTCAAAGAATAAAATGGGAACTTTCTTTTATGTCAACATTCACAAATGATACTTGAATTTAATTTATAGTTTTCCTAAGTTTGTAAAGCACCAAATGATGGAAGGAAAGTAAACTAAATATTCATAAGGTCCTTGATAACATATGCAATGTTGAAATATATGATTTTAATTAATGACCCCTATGGCATGCATGCATTCATTCAAACCTTTTGTGCATTCATTGGGCCATTTGGGACAATGGTATAAATAGGAAATATGGAAATGAGATATTGTTATAATCATTCAACTTAATAAAATCATATCATTTGAGTCCATAGCATTTATTTATTTGAATAAATAAATAAATTGCCACAAAAAAATGTGTGAGCATGTTTGCATGGTTTGTTAACCCCACATTTTCACATGGGTGAGGTTTCAATCATTTAGGTGCTTCCATTGGGCTTCAAACTTGTGAACACAATTTTTTTGGCTTAAAAAAACACCAATAAAGGCGATGGGGATTGCAAGTCGGCAATAAGGTCTAATTCTACAAAATCATGTGGCAAAATAATGTCCTTTCATGTAGTTGCCAACTATTCTCAAAGCTCAACATTCACATTTTGAATGTTGTAATGATCATTCTTATTTCAAGAGCCACAATTTTAATATTTTTATTTTTTCACAAATATCTGATTTTGTCATGGTGAATGCCATATTAAGATGTATGCATCAATATCATGTCACAAAATCTTTTCTAACAATTGAAGTTTCATATTTATCTTCGGCCAACACCTATTTGACCCTCATCAATTTAGTCCAAATTTGTTATTTCATTACCCCTTGGTTGATTCTGATTGAAATTTCTACCAAAAACTTATGAGTTTGTAAAGTTTACATCCAACAATTGGTTTTGTAATCTTGTTTAATAAAGCCGAGAAAATTGGCCCAAATTTTTAACTAAGATTTTGAATAGAGGTACATGAGTGTAAGAAGATGTTAGGCTATTAGGGGTTAACAATGGCAATCTTGCACAAAAACAAAAGACCAAAATAAAAACTAAAATTCAAGCAAAAAATCAAACAATAAATAATAAAACCACATGAAGCTTGAGAGTGTACTTACTATATAAACAAACTTTCATCAAATGAATACTTATCATGTAAAAAGGGTAGGTTTTCATTACAGATCTCTTCAGACATGTTTTTTTTTTTTTTTTTCATAGATTGGTTTTTTCTCTTTGCAATAAATTTCTTGAGTTGTAATCATCTTTTCCTTGAAAAGGTAAAAAACAAACAACACAAGTAATGTGCCACAAATTTGTTTATTTAAAGTCAAGATTAAAATCTATAAATAAAATAAAAGAATGATATTTTAAAACTCCAAATTCTTATCAAAAGTTTTTTATAATTTGCAACATGTAAATAGGAGTTCATTTTAAAAATAAAGTCTTAACAAAAGTTCAAGGAACTAATTTAAACAATTTCATATGCAAATAAAAAATAAATTTGCATTTAGGTTCCCATTTTAACAATCTAATTGGCCATACCAGCCTTTTTTCATCATAGGCACAAGCCTATTCCACAAACCTCATATATTTGTGTGTATTTTCTATGTATCCTAGAACCCTTGTCTCCATACTTTCCACTCTTTGACAACCGAGGAAAACAAATTGCCACCATTCATCCCCCAAAGAAAGATGGTCCAGAACTTTTTGTCAACCTTCTTGCTTTCTTTCTTTCTTTGAGGATGGATTGGATTCAATAGGAAGGATGGTTGCTCAATCATGGAGGTGATGGTGGATTCAATCACTTTTGCTTGACCATCTTTCTTTCTTTGAGGATGGATTAGATTGGATTTGATAAGAAGGATGGTCATCTTTCTTCGAGGATGGATTGGATTCGACAAGAAGGATGCTCATCTTTCATTGATGATGGCTTGGAATCTATGGGAAGGATGGTTGCATCATGTAGGTGATGGTGGATTCAATCACCACCTCAAACTTAGTCTAAGTTAGAGAAGACAATCAAGAGAAGACAATAGAAAAGCAGAGAGCTTGGTGGGCATTGGGTACAAGGGGTACTGAGCATGAGTACTTTATATTGTACCTGATCATGTACCTTCTAGGCTTTTGTGTGTGTGGGGGTATACTCCATAACAGGATATGAAAAAGACTTCAGGTCTGGAGTCTTAACCAAGGCAAAAAGGAAGCTTTTTGAAGGGTTTTTTTTAAAAAAATTTAAAAAGGCTTTTAATTATTTTCCCTTCTTATTTCACTTTTTCAAACTGGTTTTCAAGAACATAGATTTGCAAAACAAGTGAGAGAGAGAAAGTAATTAGCACCGACAAAGTGTGATGATGTTCAAGTTGAAATTAAGCAAGTATGATGATTTGTCCAGAGAACCCATGTTGGTGGATGACAATCATTTTGCATCAATCAAAATGTGATAGGCATCCTGTGGTAAAATTTACAAAGTTAAATAATTATATATATATCACAAACAGATTGGCCACAAAGCACATGTGATCATCCTATGTTAAAGTTAATGATTTTGTCGCTTATCACCATAGTTAACATGTTGCATGTACATAACACACAATGGTTGGGAAACAACTTGATCATGGCTATCCCTCCAAATTCCACACCTTTCTGTTGTGAACAAACTTGATGGGTATCATCAAAATTCCAAGACTTTGGGTTGTGAACAACTTGATGAGTATCAAAGTACCAACACGGCAGGACTTTCTGTTGTGAATGACTTGAGGAGTATCAATGTATTGACAACATTGCAAGACTCCTTCTTTTGTTTGTTTGTGGTACCATGATTGAGGAACTGTATGTGTAAGACATCTAAAAAGCAACTGAGAATTATACAAAGCAGATGACAGACAAATGAGACAAATTTGTGGACTGCAGTAGTAGTAGTAGTAGTGATTTCATGACTCACTTCTCTTTCTATCTACCAACAACTTGGGAGAAGAAATTCCTGGATGTATCAACAACACACCATACACGGTTTCAAATCTCGTAGGGTAGATGGGGACTACACCATTGTGCGAAAAACCCAACTTCTCCGATCTGCAAATTGTGGATTAGAATTTAGGACTAGATCGTTTTGAAAAAACCCAACTCCTGAAACAAAAGTACTTAAATCCACATACCGAAGCAAAACCACCACCACCACCACCACCGATGATATCTGAACTGACCAACAACAATATCTAGATCCACTGGCAGACACTAAAGTAACATGAAAAGCTATGCAACCAACAAAAAAAAACAATACGTGTTATTGCAGACAAATAAAGTATAACAACTAGAGGCTACAGTGCAGCAGCAAAGTTCCATCTCAATATTTTTCTTTTTGGGTGGGTTTGAAATTCTTCGCCCTGTGAAGTGCACTCACTGAACACGTAGACTGATCAGTAAGTATGTACAACAAAACCTTGAGCAGCTTCAAAGGTGCATCAACTGGATGATGTCATAACAATCCATATAAGCAGAGAGATCGGTGATCTCAACAAGTGTGTATGCATTCCTTGGGGAGTTTTTTTTGGTTGGGTGGTTCTCAGGTTTTTCTGAGAATTGCCGGGTATGGGTTTTAGAAGAGCATGTAAGATTCACCCTGGTTCTTTTTAAAAAATAGAAATTCATGTTCAAGAGACCCGAGCAGGGGTTTCAAACTTTTGAGGAAAATAAATTCACCCAATTTTCAAAGTGCTAATTTTCACACATTTCATACCAGCTGGTTTTCAAAGGCGCTTTTCACAAACCAATTATCAAAAGTTATATTATTCTCAACATGAAATTTTTATTTCAAAAAAATTTACCAAATTACCCAAAAAGGGCAAGAAAATGAGTGGAAAAATATAATTCTTTTTCTTTCAACATTTTACATGTCCACAAGTTAGCAATAGCGTCGAGTAAGAGGGCAAGTAGCACCCGCGAGGAGGAGCATCAACAATGAGTAAGGGGACAAGCAACAATGCTGAACATGAGTACGAGCAAGAGAACCAACAATAGTGCCAAGTAGGAACATCAAGCATGAACGATGCCATAAGTCACAAGCTCAAAAGAGGTGACAAGACAAAACAAAAAATGAAGAAAAAAAAAGGGAGGAAAGAGAAAATAAAAGAAAAACAATAATGCAAATGAGATTGCTAAACACAACTAACAAAAAAAGGTGAAGCTCCAAAAGGAACAGGGGCTGTTTATTTTTGAGGAGAAGCAAAAAGCACAAACAACCATCGTGTGTTCTGCAATGCCAAATACCTCGAAAACCTTCTTTTTTTTTTTCCCCCTCTAACCTTAACTTGAAACCTTTGATCCTACTGAATTGTAATACCCTGGAAAGGTGTAAAAAACAATTCATAACCTGCAATCTTCAAAGTGAGAACCGACTTGAAACCTTGGTTGGTTCTCACCTCTTTTCTGATAGGCACCCAACACTGGTTTTTCTATGTCGGTTATGAACCTTGGGCCCTGTGTTGTTGCTTCCCCCCACCCCGTCCTTCATAGACTTGTGTGGTGTGAACAATGAGTTTGTGGAACTTATGGTTCATTGCCATTCTTGTGAACAGGACTTAAAATTGTGGTGGAGAACCAAGCAAGTCTGACGCAAGAAGAATCAAAACAGTTGGATACTTTTTTTCTTTTGGTTTTGAAGTGCTAAGTACTTCCTATTTTCATGAAGTCCACAAGAGTTTGCATGTTAGAGAGTCGTCCACATGGGTACATACATATATATATTAACACAATTTTAAGTAAATAAGTTATGGGTTTGGAAGGAGTGGGTTCTCTACTCCATTCATGACACATACAAACCCACCCCATGGTTCTCCTTGTTACACATACTTTCTAGAATTCCACACCGTCTCCTCCTTTTTGCTTTTTAAGCACACATTTATAGCCTCATCGACCTTCATAGTACCCAATGTCGCATATTTGGGCGGTTCCCTTTTGCTTTTCAAGCACATACTACCTATTTTACCCTCATGTTGTCCTCAAGATTGGGTCCCTTGGGATGGCAGTCGGGGATAGTACCTGAACCTGATGCGGGGCACATATACCCTATTTGTGGCTTTAATTTCAAACTACAAATTTGAGATAGCACCTGATGAGGGTGATAGCTATATTTTGTTGCTTTTTTTATATAAAAAACCCCAAATACTTATATTGAAGGTAACATCTCAACTTGGTGGATATTGAAACATGTAGGATGTTCATTCCAACTTTTTTGTTTCATTGAGGTAACACCTCCATGGAGCACTTGGTGGACATTGAAATGGGTTGAAAGTGTGTACTTCCTCGGTTACACAAATTAATTCTTACCAACTTTTGGTTCAGGTAACATCATGACTTTGTCGTTTTGTGGGTTTGGTAGGGACATACATATATACATACATACATACATACATGGAAACATGTACGGACAATATGATTTCTTTTCTTTTCAAAACCGTGTGTTTTTTCAAGTAGGCATCATCTGAAGGTTTCAACATGGGTTTTGGGCCACATGGAAGTCACTGACAAACTTGGTTGGTGGATGTTAAAAGCATGGAAGACATTTACTGAATCCTTTGGACTTGGCTTTATTTCAGCCTAACTATAACACTTGGTGGGTATTGAAACACATATACGACAACACTCACTCACTCGCCAAATGGGACTTGGGAGTAATATAATGTATGCTACGAACCTGCCATTGAACTTGCAACATGCGGGCCAGAGTGAACCAGCCTCCATGTCTGCACCAGTTGGAAGTTCTGTCCACAGGATGGGATGTGTTTTTCATCTGCCTTTTCACCCTACATTAACCAACATCCTACCACACTCAATTGTTTTGCCTATTGACCTTTCACCTGTTTCTTTGGGCCAATTCTTTCCCAGCCTTGACCCTCCATACTACCCTCTCACTTAGTTACCCTATTAACCTACCTACTCTACTGACCTACCTCTTAGCCTAAACCTTGAACCCAACCAACTAACAACCCATCCTTTACCTACCCTTTCTATCTTTTCCTGGCAAAACCCATATTTCTTTTTGGCTAAACTTGTATCCTTTCTTGGTTAAAATTTTCTCAATTGGCAAAACTTATATCTTTTCTTGGCTAAGTTTTTTTTTTTTGGCAGAACCTTTCTCTATTCTTGGGTAAACTCATTTCTTTGGACAAAACCTATATCTTTTCTCTCTTTGCAAAACTTAATATCTTTTTGGCTAAAATTTTCTCTCTTAGCAAAACCTACTAGATATCCTTTCTTGCCTAAACTTTTATCTTTTGGCAAAAATTATATCTTTTCTTAGCCAAACTTTTATCTCTTGGCAAAACCTACATATCTTCTTGGCTAAACTTTTTTTTCTTGGCAAAACCTTTTTCTCTTCTTGGTTAAACTTTTCTCTCTTAATAAAACCTATATCCCTTCTTGGCTAAACTTTTCACATGTGTATATTTTAAAAATAAATTTATTGGTGAAATGCATTGAAAATTTTCAAATGTGTATATTTTTAATTTAAAAAAGTTTAAATGACGTGATTGTTGTAAATTTTTATCCCTGAGATTCCACTTCACATTAAAAGATTTAATGTTTTGCATGGATTTTTTTTATCAATCACATGTTTAGGGATATTCATAGGTTGATTTATTAATATTTATGATTAAAAGCATAGGGGATAATTATAGGATTTACAGTTTGATAATTATTAAACTTGCAAAAAACTTGCTAATGTTAAATTATGGACTTTCAAACACCACTTAACTATGTTTTCACCCTTAACACCATGTTGGTAATGGTTTGGAATTCCCAAAACTAACATCTATTATGGCAAATACTAATAATAGTCGAAGATTTAAGCCCAAGATGCAATACCCACATATGAAAACAATGCCATTTGTGATCGAAATGAAACCTTTTTTTAAAAATGTTTTTTGTTTCTTTTAGATTATTTTTCTAATTTTTTTTACTTTTATTTCTCATTGTAAAAATTTATTATCTTTTTTCTTGTTCTAATTATTTTTCTTCTATTTTTTCTTCATTATAATTTTTTTAATTTTTTAATTTTTAAAAATTAAACAAATTCAAAACTATTTTTGTCAATTTTTGTTTATCATTATCTATGCATATTTTAAGGCCAACATTTGGGTATTATATGAAACATGAAGAAATCTAGCCAACATTCTATGTGTTGGATGTGAATATTACACAATTATATATATATATTATTTTAAATATTTTTCATCACAATGTCAAAAATGAAAAATGAAAGTATTGTAGACAAATCAACCAATCATATTGGAGCTTGAATGAAAATGGACCTAGATTTTGCAATACCCTCATGATAAAATTGAGGTCCCATTGGAATTGAAATGCAAAAAAACCAAGTCCATGCAATTCCCACATAATTTCTACTACAAATTATATTTCATTTATGTAAAGGTTTTAATATGTGGTTATTGCAAATACTTGCCCCATCATCATTTAGGTTAGGGTTACTAGAAAATTGAAAATACTATAATACTTACATTATCAATATCCAATACAATTTGTCGAAATATGGGTGAATCAATTCCTACACATTCAATTGTGCTTATTCACCGCATACACCAAAAAAACAAATACTCTCATCATATTTTTAAAAGTGTTGATATTACATTACCTTCATCCAAAAACACACTTCCTTGTTGTGAAAATGAACTCATTAATAAATACTTGAATCAAAAACTTTCACTATAACCCCATGTTACATTACCTATATCGATTGAAGGAAGTCTTCACTATGAAAACAACAAAAAACACAATACCTACAATTTTTTTCTTTAATCATCATTATCTTTTTCATACTTTGTCCAAATGTAATATATATATATATATATATACTTTGAAAATATAAATACTTCAAGAAATGAAATTTTAATTATAAATTACAAATAAATTTTATATTATATGCATTTTATTCAAAAACATTTATTAATATAATAAATAATAAATATTGTCATATATTATATATAAGTGATTTGTTATGATAAAACTGTTGGATCAAAAAATATAATAATGGATGAATATTATGTTTTACATTTATATCAAGTGAGGCCCACAATAAAATATTATTTAGTTAAAAAAATTATATGTAATATGTATACATAAATTTATATCTTATGTATTTTATATCTTATATACATATGATATATTATAAAACTATTTACTATATATTTGTATGTTCAAAAATATTGAATATTGATTTATTTTTGTTATAAAAATATTTTAAAATTTTATTAAATAAATGCAGAAAATAAAATCTGACTTACATTTCAAATGTAAAATAAAATATTATTTTAATGATATATAATTAAAATAATTTAGTCAAGAAGAGATATAAGTTTCTCCAAGAATTATAAGTTTAGTTAAGAAGAGATATAGGTGTTGCGATTGCAAAATTGAGTGTTGGAGGGCGAGCAAAAAAACGTTTTTAACTCAACCTTTTTGATTGCGAGAGGTTCAATAACTGGTATAAAACACTAGTTCATCCCAAACGGAACTGGTGCAGTCATGGGGACTGGGTCACTCCAGCCCAACAAGCACACAAGTAAAGAAAAGAAAAGAAAAGAAGGAAACCAAGAAAAAGGCAACCCAAAATGGATTAATGTTTGAAGAATGAACTTGAAAGTTGACTGATTCTTTCAAGTGAAGGAAGTAGTGTGAGACTTTAGGACATGGATTGTTTCACAGCCAGAAGAACAACCACCTTTGGATGTTGATATCACTACTCATTACCTTCCCCACTCACAAACTGGCAGTCTATAATAAGTTAAGGGAGCTTGGTTGTCTCATTCTCTTCCATGTATGTGTGAGGTTAGATTTGAACTCATATCTTTCTATTTTGGCTCTTCTTAGCTAAACCCATCTCTTCATTTTTGAGAATATCCAGAACTAGTAGAGTCAACTCCTACCCTGACTCCTTTCTCCTTTCTTTTCATCTGACTCACCCTTCCCATGAATTTATTTCCATTTGTTGTATAGCCATCCAAAATCTCATGGGTTAGGGGCCTATGATAGGGGAAGGAGGGGTGGTGGTTAGATTTCCACCTTATGTTATTAATGGGTTCCATTATGGAGGAGCTGATGCGAAAAGTCTTGGATGTGGGGGTGGTCTACTTCTAAGCTTGAAGTCCTTTTGTTCCATTATGCAACTTGACTTTGACTAGGGTTAAGTTGGGTGGTTCCCCAAGACCAAGATGGTACAAAATGGAAATATTTTGGCATTGGGCTCAAGAATTCTAAAAAAAGATCATTTTGTCATCTTCCTTGTTGTTGAGAATTAAAGATTGTGCATGTGCCCAAATTTTAAAGAATTTTGGCATACACATGGCTTAAGGTGGTGTCATTTTTATTGGCAATATAGTTCAGATTAACTAAGGAAAATGGTCATCCTTTATAAACCTGTCATAATTCTAATTAGTTGGAACTTTAGAGGTGCATATTGCACAAGTGAAAGTGTGAAGTGAACTCCATATATTCATGACATATATTAAATTCTCATGTCCCTCATACCTACTATACCTTGATAGTAAATTCCAGTCAGCACCTCAAATTATCACCAAGTTCCTTCGAAAGTATGTGGTCTAATCTTTCAATGCCAAATTTACTCACAATAAACACGAGTGGTTTCTTGTCAAATGTTTGCTAGTTTTGTTTCTTGTAATACACGTTTAAGAGCTAATACTTGCACAATGCCAAGTTTCCAAGTTCCATCCTTCGTCTTTGTAGACTCACGTGACTTTTGAGTTATGCACAATTCAACAAGAAGGTACCAAACATGACAAGCTCCCTTCCTCGTTTTAGGGTTACCAATTGAACACAACACAAATGTTGGATAACTTGGAATGTTTTGTTGTTTTAATCTCTCTACTCCCCATCATTTTTGGTCAAGTGGTATGGCCTCTTCAATTGGTCAGATAATTTGGAATGTTTTGTTGTTTTAACCTCTCAACTCCACATCATTTTTTAGTAATTGGGTATTGGTCAAATGGTATGGCCTCTTCAATTGGTCGTATAATTTGGAGTGTTTTGTTGTTTTAGCCTCCCAACTCCGCATCATTTTTGAGTAATCGGGTATTGGTCAAGAGGTATGCCCTCTTCAATGGGGGGCCACCGACCTTAGTTCCAACAACTTAAATTTGGCATGTTACCTTAGCATGTGGGGCTGGTTGTAGTTTCAGGGGGTTTCAAATTGCACCAATTGATTGCTTCACCCTTTGACAAAGGGCATGCATATTTTATGATAATGGTAATGGGAAGAAATGGAATGATGTGGGTGCAAATGAATGAAGCAATATGTCATATATGTGTACACTCTATAGGGTATGCTATAATATGTCATGCATGTGTCGCCACCAAAATGGATGGTCACAAAATGCTGCAGAGCTCCAGCCACTAGATTTACCTACTTCTGGATCTGCATTGCCCCTGGAAACAATAGGTGGGTAGATTGTCTCTGAGCACAAGTTTGTTAATTGGGGTGAAGTCCACTCAAAATCTGTCATAAACTTGTGGAGTCTGGGCTATTGTAACCTGTTGTAGGGAGGTCTTTGCTAATGTGACAGCACACCTGATTGGACCAGAGCTTCTCAGTTATATCATGTATCTTCTTGGCTTCTGACATATTGGTACCTCACTAATGCCTTTTGGCCTGCATGTTCTTAGTTGCTGCTGGTTGGCTCAAGTTCATAACTTCACCCTCCTCTTCAAGTTCTGAGTCCCATAAACTAGAAGGTCAATCCTTCCATATCATGGGTTGTGTCCAGTAACCAGCTTGAGTGCTCTGGTTGCTATGAATAGTCTCAGCTCTCATTTACATCTACAAGAGCCAATTTACTGCAGTTGTGAAAGGCATGGTCGATATGTATTCATCTTCAATAGAACATAACATGAGGCATGTTTATGTACAAGATTAATTCCATGGAGTTTATTCATGCCAATTGAAGGGCATGAAATGGTGGCAACTAGTCTTGATTTTGTTGTGGAGTCTACCTTTGTGAATAGTCAAAGGGGATATTATTTCTAAAACATTAACAAGTATTAACTCATTTTGAGGTCATTCTATATTATATTGTATAGATAGTGGAAGCTTCTACAGATGGTTGGGCAATGAAAATGGGAGGTGCAATGGAAGTTGTGATGTTGGGAGGTGTATCTCACCTTTTTGGCTATAACACACAAATCTTATGTGTCAATTTGGTTGCATGTGCCTTGCTATTGGGTAGAAAGATGTGGAATAGCATATAGTTATTGGCAACTAACTCCTAGCAACGCTCATGATGAGTTCAAGCCTTTAAGTGATTTTCTACTTGGTGGTATATGTTTAAACTTGGAAACAAATGCAATAAATTAGTAAAATAGGGAATCAAATTTTAAAGTTAAAATTGTATTAACCCAATTAGATGAATATGGAAATAAGAAAACAAAATATTACATGCATAAGAGGAAGTCATGTATTTTCAAAACAATTTTAGTCAAATTTAGTTAGCCCATTCATTACACACAAAACAATGAATAACCAAAGAAAATACGGGGAATTTTCCAATTCTCCAAGACATATATGGTTGTGTATGAGGAAAGGACAATATTCAATGGCTCGGTCCCATAAAACATTGAACATGATATTCACTAATTTTCAATATGAAAATGTATTTTTTTTGGCATTAAAAAAAGACCACAAAGAACCCACAACGTGGATTGGTGTGTTAAAATTACTATAGAAACTAGAATATTAGGGAACTAAACCTAATCTTATTTATTTTTATGAAATCTAGGTTGTATATACACCAATGGCATAGAATTGATAATCCAAAAAAGTCATATGATTTTTAAGATTCCATAAGAAAATTTTAGATATTCATTTTAATGTCATTGCAATTGCAAGTTTAGTTGAAGCCCATTCAAAATGTTGGTGCAATAATTGTTTGGTCACAATGAAGGTGAATTTGCAATAAATTTTAAAATATTTTTTCCTTATATTGATTTATACACATGCATATGTGTTTTTGAAAATTTATCGTGCTAATGGGATGTTAACATGCTCCCCCAGTTATTAGGTTTTTATCTCTTGCTAACTAACATGTCATAGCAAAGACTAAAACTAATTATATTCAAATATTATTTAAAAGCATTGTTAGATTTAAACATCAATCAAAATTGTGCTCAAACAAGTGATTGCACTAACTCCACTATAAGATATAAATTTTAAAATGACACCAATGAATGTTAAATACCCATGGTTGTTGTACATTCATCATTAACAATATTCAATTTCAATCCATTCAACATGATTTTGGGATGAAGTATTTGTATGACTAAATCCAAATCATTTATGGCACAAGGTGTTTGATTTTGGTACTTCTTGTGACATAAGGTGATCCACCTACCATAGCCAATTGACCCAAAAACAAGTTTGATCTTGAGCTTTCTAGAACAAACATAATTGAAAACCTCTTCCACTCTAGCCTCCAATGGCCTCTCTTTAATGTGTGCTCCATTTACTCATGTGGTACAACTATCTTGGGTGGTTGCAAAACTCAAAACTATTTTCAACCTAGGTTAGGTTTTGGAATGCAAATGGGATATATTACATCCACCCGTTGACACAATGCCTTGGCCTAACACAATTGAACAAAGTTGTTTGAATAGGCAACAAAATCATGAAAGTTGATTACAACAAATTCCACGATACACACCTTACAAGTGGGGTTTAAAAAGCTTGGGGAAACAAAAACCCACCAAGTTCACACATCAATAGCTATACCTTGTCATTACATTGACAATAATATAATATTGTTGATATTTCATAACAACATTCAAATGAACATTGCAAAGTAGTGTTACTATTAGTAAAAGGCCAACATGAAAGACATAAAAAAATTTAAATCAAAGAATAAACCAAAGTGAATTTGGCCCAAAAGGCAAGAAAAAATGAAAAAAATTGACCATGTTTGCATTGTGTTTAACTAGAGAAAAAAATGGGACGAAGTTTGTCATTCCAAACAACTGGCCAATAATAGTGAACCCAAATATTTCCCAAAACTTATGCACCTTTAGCCAAAAAGTTTCACCTTTTAAAGGTTCAAAGTCCAAACTTATACACATTGGGTTGAAAAGCTTTTAGAAGGCCATTAAAACCAAATGGAAAACATACAAATTCCCCCACCAAAAGAACTACATGAGACAAATCCTAATGCCCCTAAAGTTCTCACCCAAAAAGTACGGTGTGTTTAGTTTGCTTTTGAAAAAAGACCATGAACCCCTATGGATAGAAGCAAATAAGAATTTCAACAAAAAGCTTGTGAAGTTTGTGCCAAGAGAACAAAGAGATAAACATGGCATATAATCAATATAGGTTCACAATTGTAATTGTCCTTCTACACAATGTCGAACTTTTATGACCAAAGTTGTTATGTCCTAAACTCAAAACCAAATGACAAGCAATTGACATATCAATTGTTCGCCTCGAATAGATTGATGCTTTGCAATATAGAAACTAAGAGTAACCTCCCTCATATTGGGTATCTAGGCCTACATTTGTTTCACATTCATTAATATTTATTTACATATTCAAAGTGTCGCTTATAAATTTCAAAGTGAGAAAACATTAATAGCAAATGTTAAGGACATAACGGTTGTATTATTAATAACCACTGGTAGAAATTTGGCCCTATATTTTGAATTTTGTTGTAAAAGGAAGTTTTTGGAATGACTTCTTTTCCCATTATGTTTTTTTGGTATATTGTAGAAATAAAGGTTTGATAGAGCTTGTTAACCATATTTTTATGGTAGTTATATATATATATATATATATATATTACTTTTATAGGTAATTATTACCATTTTATATTTTGAATATAGTAAATATTTAGTAGTCATATTATTAGTTAGTGTATATTTGAATTAGTTACTAGTTATATTATTAACTAGTTAAATTGAAATTAAATTATGAGTTAGTTATTGGTCATATTATTGTAAGTGTTTGGTTACTAGTATTAATATACTAGTACATAGACCTAAACACTATAAATAGGGTGAATGCATGATCAAGTGGTTCAATATTGATAGAAATTACACTCCTTATAAGTCCATACAAGATTTTTTTAAATGATTCAAATGAACA
The DNA here is from genome assembly GCA_963920785.1 of Sphagnum contortum. Classification (NCBI taxonomy): domain Eukaryota; kingdom Viridiplantae; phylum Streptophyta; class Sphagnopsida; order Sphagnales; family Sphagnaceae; genus Sphagnum; species Sphagnum contortum. The sequence goes on along the minus strand of OY987279.1, from coordinate 21,314,973 downwards.
TGGTTGTTACCTTAAAAAAATGTTATTTTAATCTTTGAATAATACATGTTTAATCACCTACAAACCTTCCTAAAACTATGTGAAAATTTGTATTTAATCTAACTAACGTCATATTTTAATTTGGAAATCCTAGAACGAAAACTCACCAAGTCCATATGAATAAAGAACCATGTAAGACTTTCAAAAAATATGCTTTTGGGACCAAAAATTTGAAAAACAAAAAATTGTAACTCATATGGACTTATGAAAATATGGTTAGATTTTAACCATTCAAAAGTCCTTAACTATTATATGGTTAAGGTTTTCAAAGAAAAGATTCTTCATATGAGTTTATCATCTTGTATTACATCATATATTGAATCCCAATAACAAATTTGGAATATGAATCAATATTATTTTTTCCATTTTGTGATGTTCCAATCAAACGGTTAGTCCATATTTTTCAACTTCATATGTCCATTATTATTAAGAAATGATTTTTTATCAATAAATAACCACACAATTCTCTTCATAATGAAAGTTTTAGTTTAGATCCAAATTCCAATTAATATATTTAAAGATACATGAATCACCATATACATTTGAATAAAGGGTACTCAATAAAAAAACACCATTTCACCGCAAAAGTGCGCCACACAATAGTGCATCTATTGAATACCATTTTTTTGTACCATTCAATTCATTTAATAAAATTGTCATGGCCTAGGATATTTTGGGATACTTTTGGCAATGTCATGGCCTAGGATATTTTGGGACTAGTATGGTTCAGGGTTATAAAAGGAGATAGTCTAGGGAACAACTATTCAGCATACCAACACAATAGTTTGGTCTGCTCCAATTTGTTTGGTTGTTTTAGTAAGTATCTAGAGGTATTTTGGAGTGAAACTTGCAGAGGTCATAGAAGACTATAGGACGCTTTTATTCTCAAAGTTTCAAAAGAAAAGGATATGTTTTGTGAGAGTTATGAGCTTTTGAAAACTCTATGCCAGATCTGGTTTTTTGGTCATATCTCTTTTGTTTAAACTTTTTTGGGTCTGCAGCTTTGTGATCTTATAGATCATATAAAAATATATTTGTGAGAGAAATTTCATGTCATTTGGATTTGTATTGAGAGAGATCCAAACATCTAAAGTTTCAGTCTTAGTTTTGAAGTCAGTTTATTTTGAAAGTGATATCTCTTTGTGGTCATCATCAATAAGGCTGAAAGTTTGAGCAGATATAGAAGACATGTATTTTATGTGTCTTTCAAAATCTCAAGGATTTTGGAGTTTTTGAGAGCGAATTGTAAGTCATTTTGTGTTCAGGTCCCAGTTTGAAGTGACTTCAAGGAAGTAGCAAGATCTCTCACTTTATGAAGTTAAATGAGCTGAAATTTTGAGAAAAGGTAGTAGACATAGTTTCTCATGTTTCACCAAAATTTTAGAATGATCCAAGGTCATATGTGAACAGTGTAGCTTTGCAAAGTTGTTATGACATAAGTTTGTTTTGAGAAGACATCAAAGCAAAAGTTTTGAAGTGGAGCAAATACAACTTGGGAGATCTTGAAGGAAGGAGTTTGAAGATTAGGAAGCGCAAATACATTATCAAGACCTTCGTACAAAAGTGTGAGAACTACCACCATGGACAACTCATAATCAAACATCGATCTCACTCAAATCCTCGCTACCCTTCAACACCTTCAACAAGAAAATGTCGTGCTTAGAGACTCAGTGACCCGCCTACAGAATCAGCCACCACCTCTTGCCCTAGTACCTCTTGCCCTTGCAATGGTTGCCCTAGAACCCCAAATCAGTCTGCCAGAAAAGTTTGATGGAACGCGCCCCAAATTTCGAGGCTTTGTCAGCCAGGTACGCCTAATCATGCAACTACACCCCCATCGTTATTTTGATGACACCACTCGTGTAGGATTCGTTGGAACCCTACTCACTGGAACAATTGTAGCATGGTTTACTCCCATCTTGGAAACATCATCCCCTCTCCTACAAGATTTCAACGCCTTTATGGCAAAATTTGAAGCAGTGTTTGGGGACAATGACAAGGCCAGAACTTCAGCCAACAAGTTGCGTCGCCTCCAGCAAGGGACACGTTCGGCCATCGTCTATGCTTCAAAATTAAAGTAGCTTGCATGCGACGTCAATTGGGGAAAAGCTGCCTTGATTGATCAGTTTCGTTATGGGCTTTGTGATGATGTTCAAGATCTTTTGTTGACACTCATAGACCCTTCTTCTTTCAGTGAAGTCATCACCTAGGCAATTTGGTGTGATAATCGTTTGTTCGAACGTCGCCAAGAAAAGAAAATCACCTTCAATGCCCAACTTTGGAACAATCGGCCTACTATGCTTCCCTTAGTTCCCCAAACAACACCATTTGCCCGACTTGCCTCTTTTGGACCTGCCCCGATGCATATCGACGCAACCAAGTTTAAACCTTTGATAGAAGCTGAGAAACTTCATCAAAGGACAATCAACCTATGTCTTTACTGTGGCAACCCAAGGCACATAGCTTGCCAGTGCCCTCAAAAGCTTGTCAAACTTCAAGTACAAGTTGTGGAAACTCCCAAGAATCAGAAAACAAGAACATCTAGTCATAGTAATAGCCGTGCGACTAGATCTCACCCAACACCACCTTTGCAAAAACTCATGTTCCGCTGTTGGTCCCAGTCCCAGCTTCACTCAATATGTGCACATCATTCGTATTTTAGAAGACATACCACAAGTCTTAGCATTGGTGGACTTCAGCGCCACCTCTTTTTTCATCGACCAAACATTTGTCCCCCAACATAACATCCCTGTGGTCAAGAAGTCAACCCCTGTTTCGGTAGAGGTTATTGATGGGAGAACCATTGGTTCTGGTGTAATCACACCCGAAACAACCCCTCTAAAACTCTGTATCGGCAAGCACACAGAGAATATTGTTCTCAACATCATCTCCACCCCTCACCATCCCATCATCCTTGGTCTACCTTAGCTAGAAGCGCACAACCCTATCATTGATTGGTGATCTAGAACCCTCACCTTCAACGCACAACGATGCACCTCTCAAGAATCCCACGCTCAGAAAAACACAAGAACCATGTGGTCAAGAACCCAAAGAGGGTCGGAAACAATTCTAATTTTTTCAAGTCTGTTATATCAAGTCTTGCAGTTAAAAACCCCCCGGTGGTTAGAACTAAACCTTGTCTTGTCAATAATCTTGTTAAGAATCCTGCCCAGAAAACTAACCTTGTCCAGATCTTCGTTAATGGAACTGTCCCTTTCTATCGAGGTGCTAAGAATCTTCAAGTCTTCGCCATCCATGTCAACCCAGCTAACAACAAAAACCCCCAATCAGAACCAACACTTGTTAAACTTCCCGAGAAGTACAAGGACTTTGTTGATGTTTTTGAAAAGATTAATGCTGATCAGCTCCCCGCCCATCGTCCATATGACTTCCCGATTGATCTAGAAGAAGGACCCTCACCACCCTTTGGTCCTATCTATGGCCTATCGGAATCGGAACTCCAAGCCTTGCGTGATTACTTTACTAAAAACCTTGCCAAGGGGTTCGTTCAACATTCCAAATCTCTAGCCGACGCCCCAATTCTGTTTGTCAAGAAGAAGGATGGCTCCTTTCGACTCTGTGTGGATTATCGTGGACTCAACAAGATAACCAAAAAAAATCGATATCCATTGCCCTTGATTTCAAGCCTCCTGGATCGACTACGTACCGGGAAGATTTTCACCAAGCTTGACCTCCGTGGAGCCTACAACTTACTCAGGATTCGCCCCAGTGATGAATGGAAGACAACTTTCCACACACGCTTCGGCCACTTTGAATACACGATCATGCCCTTCAGCCTCACCAATGCACCCGCAGTCTTTCAACGTCTGATGAATGATATCTTCCGGGAATACATGGATGAATTTGTCGTGGTCTATTTGGATGACATTTTAATCTTTTCCAAGGACTAGAAAACCCATGACAAACATGTACAATTGGTGTTTGTGATGCTCCAGGAGCATGGTTTATACGCCAAGCTGGAAAAATGTGAATTTGACAAATCTTCAGTGGCGTTCCTTAGCTATGTGATCTCTCCAGATGGTATTTTCATGGACAAGTCAAAGGTCGAGACCATCCAGTGTTGGGCTACTCCATCCTCGGTATTCCATCCTCGGTCAAGGACATTCAACGCTTCCTAGGGTTTACCAACTTCTATCGTCAGTTTATCAAAGGCTACTCCAAGATCACAACACCGTTAACAACCCTGACTTGCAAAGACAAGCCCTTCTCGTGGAATCCAACGGCCCAGGCTGCTTTTGATACTCTCAAAATGGCATTCACCTCTACACCCATCCTGATACATCCCGACCCTGCCAAGCCATTCATTGTGGAAACGGACGCTTCAAATTTTGCCTTGGGAGCTATTCTATCTCAATTTGGAATAGATGGGTTGTTGCATCCAGTTGCTTTCTATTCACGGAAACTAACCAATGCCGAAATCAACTACTAGGTCTATGATAAGGAACTCCTGGCAATCATCACGATATTCGAGCAATGGAGACCGTATCTTGCTGAAGTTCAACATCGAGTCCAAGTTCTAACAGATCACAAGAATCTCCTTTATTTCACAACTACTCGGACCTTGAATCATCGCCAGGCACGCTGGTCTATCTTCCTAGCTGATTTCGACTTTGAGATTCAGTATCAACCCGGCACCTAACAAGGGAAAGCTGACGTGCTATCTCGTCGTTCAAAATATGAACTTTGAGCGGGGGATGAGGCCTACGACTAGTAGAAGCAGACTTTACTCAACCCCGAGCAATTTCGAGTTACAGCAACAATCAACACCCTCCCAGACTCATACATTGTCAGGGACATCGAGATGGCAATTGAGGAAGACACTTGGGCTACCAACATCAAAAAGGAACTCCAAGAACGACTAAAGAACCCAAATTGTGATGATCCGGATCAGTTTGAGCAACAAGATCGACTTCTCCTTCGAAATAACCTGATTTATGTACTCGAAAGACCTATACGCCTAAAATTCTTGAGAAAATGCCACGACGACACCCTGGCCGGTCACTTTGGAATGGCACGGACTCACGAACTAGTGTCAAGGAATTATTGGTGGCCCAAAATGAACAAGTTGCTACGGGAGTATGTCAAGTCTTGTGATACATGTGCTCGATCCAAGGTTCCCAAGCATCGCCCGTTTGGACTCTTACAACCCTTGCCAATTCCTAGCCGACCTTGGGGATCTATTGCAATGGACTTCATCACGAATCTCCCTATTATCAAAGCCAAGAATTCAATACTGGTTGTGGTCGATCGACTCACCAAAATGGCCCATTTCACCCCTTGTTCCAAGTCAATCATGGTAAAAGAGACAGTTTAGTGAATTTTGGATGGGATCGTCTGACTACATGGACTCCCCGAGTAAATTGTGTCCGACAAAGGTCCTCAGTTTGCATCCAAGTTCTGGCGTTGCCTATTCGAGCTTTTTGGAGTTGACATTCGGCTATTTTGAGCTTTCCACCCTGAGACAGATGGACAAACCGAACGGACAAACCATACACTCGAGCAATACCTTCGCTGCATTGTGAACTACCAACAGGACGACTAGTTGGACCTACTATCTCAAGCAGAATTTGCTTATAACAACACAACGCATGCATCGACCAGGATCAGTCCATTCTTTGCTAATTACGGTTTTCATCCCAGGTTCAGCCTTGAAATTCCTAGGGACTCCGTAAACCCCTCGGCTAAAGAAAGGGCCACGAGGCTTGGACAAGTTCAACATAACCTTATGGCAGAACTCAAGCTAACACAAAAGTGGCAAAATAAGCAAGCAGACCGCCGACGCAAGGACCATCCAAACTTCAAGGTTGGAGACAAGGTCTGGTTTCTTAGAAAAAACATTACTACCACTCGCCCATGTGCCAAGTTAGATTACAAGCGCCTTGGACCTTTCAAAATCGCCAAATTAGTTGGTCTAATGGCTTGTCAGTTGGAGCTTCCACCCCAGTTCAAAATCCACAATGTTTTCCATGTCTCTTTGCTTGAACCCTATCATGAAAACCCAATCCCATAACGTCATCGAGAACCCCCAACTCCAGTCGAAATTGAAGGCTATGAAGAGTTTGAAGTTCAAGAGGTCTTGGACTCCAAGAACATTCGTGGAAAGCTCCTGTACCTTGTCTTTTGGCGAGGTTATCCTCCTTCTGAAATTACTTGGGAGCCTGCTGGAAACCTAGTTCATGCCCAAGACTTAGTTAATCGGTTTCACCAACGGTATCCTAACAAACCGGCTCCATCTGGAAGATGTAGCTTGAGGAGGGAATAATGTCATGGCCTAGGATTTTTTGGGATACTTTTGGCAATGTCATGGCCCAGGATATTTTGGGATACTTTTGGCAATGTCATGGCCCAGGATATTTTTGGATACTTTTGGCAATATCATGGCCTAGGATATTTTGGGACTAGTATGGTTCAGGGTTATAAAAGGAGATAGTCTAGGGGACAATTCTTTAGCAGACTAACACAGTTGATGGATCAATAAACTTGTCTTGTCTTGTAATTCTCCACTTGTTTGTAGCCGGTCCATAACAAAAATACATCAAATTTCATGTTTTTAAAAATCTTAGTGTGTTAAATTTTCACCCTTATAAAATTTTAAAATATGTATGTGAATTCAAAAAATGATGAAATAGATAAGTTTTTATGTTTTTATTTTTGCACATGTATTGACTATGTGTGTAGAATTAATTTTTGGATGTTCACAACACAAGTTGTTTATGTAATATTTATCAAATTCATACAATTTTATTTTTGGAAGTATAATTTAATTTCATGATTACATTTTTGGTATTGTTTCCAAAATAAAAATTAGTACTTACCATTTGGCAAGCATCCTCAGGAATGAAATTCAATAATAATTTTATTATTTTTGTACATCTTGTTGATTTTCTTATTTCTACACACAAATTTAATACTTTGGGAAATAACTTTTGTGTTTTTGTAGGTTTTTGATTGATTAATTTGTTTTAGGATTATATTATAGGCGGAGTGATTGTTAGAAGGATTTGAATTTGAAAAAAAAATTAATTATAAAAATTGTGGAAGCAAAAAAACATGTCCAAAATGGTAATCATAAGTTTACAAAGGCAAATAGATTAGGAAACAAATTGAATGCTAATGTTGTTGAACTAATTCAAGATGATCAACATTTGCATTGGACAATTATGCCAATTTTCACACTAGATTGGATGTAACATACATAACTATAGAACTTGTGAAGAATTAAAGAACAATTTGCAAGGTACACAATGCCCTTAGCAAAATTGATGATTCAAAAGAAACATTCATTGGGAGCGCACAAAGGCAACTTAACAACCCATATTGTAAATCCATGAGAAAATAAGAATTGGGAAAAAAACCCAAAGAAATGGGAAAGAAATGCACCAAAACACACACCAATTGTTTTTAGGCAATGGGTGCAAGGAAGAACAAAAGTAAACTTAACAAATCATGAACATTTGAATTTGCACAATTCAAAATCTAATTGAATGAGTTCAAGAAAGGAACAAATACAAGACAACAAGCACAAGTTTTGGCCTAGCAATCAATTTGACCTCAATATCACCTAAGGAATGGGAGGACCCCATGAACAAGAATGAAATTGATCATAGAAAAAACTATTGTCAAAGAAATTGAAACCCAAAACATCAACATGGAATAACAAGTTTGTGAGCCAACCATGGTACATTGACTTCACATGTATAATATGGCTTTTAAATTTGGTACTTAGATTATGCTTATGCCTAGAGCTTAACTTATGGTAGCAAAAGGTGTTCCTACAACATATCAAATGAGTTGTAATGAGCTAATGAGACTCATGAGGAATTCCAAAGGTGCAATTTTACTCAAAAACACGTGCATGGAATAAAGGCATAATGTGCATAGGATACCGAGATCTAATCATGCATAATGATTATTATCATAAAAAAGGACACCAGATCAATGATTATCCTATCATGGAAACTTTCATTAAACAATGTTTTGTAAACCATGTCACATGTTTATTTCACCCCATACACAATATAGGAATACCACTTCAAAGGCATTTGTACAAGAAAAATTCAATGACATTATGCACAATCTAAGTCTAGGAGATTAAATGTATCATAATGATCACACAAGGTATGCAAAACACCCAATGCCATCAAAATACCATAAATACCATCTCATCCATACACAATTCTTAACATAACACATTTAATTATAACTTTAGTGGGATTTAAGTATGTTGGAGCAAATTTATCTGATTCACAATATTACATTCTATTGTGTGGATTCCTTAAACAAAAAAAACCACAAAGGGCATGTGTAACATCATACTTTTGTATTTGGAGTAATAACTACCATGAAGGTATCAGTTTCATTTCTTGAAAGCACTCTAATTGACATTGTATTTAATACTATGGTGGGAATCAAAAGTACCAAATCACTACCAAAGATTCATTCTAGAAAGATGTGGGGAAATATATTTACAAGACATCAAACCATGGAGGTGTTAAGGGTAAGTAAAGTATCAATAATACAACCTATATGATATTACTAAATTGATGACTAACACATGTGTAACCCATTTTTATACCATGAGCCATAGGAACATTGACAAGCTTGGCAATGGCAACTTCTCATCACAATATAACTGTAATATTGATGTCAATGGCACCAACCACAATAGTGTTTACAACAATTGCATTACCACCAATCACAGGATGACAACCAATAATGTTTTAAACACTTTAGTTGTGGTAGTAGCTCCACCCATAGTACCTATTGCATGGCCTTGCAAAAGACCATTAAACTACAGTAGAACCTGTCTAAGTTAATACTCCCGGGACCGGGGGTTCTGTATTAATTTAGACAGGTATTAATAAATGGAGGGTCATTAGATAATTATCCGCTCGCACCATTAGAGCTTCGATGATTGCTGTTGTTGTTGTTTTGAGCCTGTGAGTGGAATCCTAGATGCTCCTGTAGACGGCGGCAATGTTGTAACGATGTAAGGTGCTCTTGTTAACGACGGCAGTGTTGCAACGACGTAAGGTGACCAAGTGAAAACCATACCTTTGAAATTTTCCTCTTACTATCAAGCTTCTCTGCCTTGGCCTTGGCCTTGTGTTCTTGTGCCAAAAGCTCTATCCTCCTTGCAGTTTTAGCATATGGGTTAAGTTTAAGCAGAGCACCAAGGTTCTTCAACGGGTTATTCTTCAGTACCCGTCTCTTTATCTCTTGCTTCACTGGTCGAACAACACTTTGAATTTCATCAAAGTTGACAGTCTAGAATGAATTTCCTCACTAGAGTGAATCACCCCTCTGTGTGTGGGGGGGCAGAGGAGGAGATGATGGCCTCTCTGTTTGTTTGAGAGCTAGAAATGCTACACATGTATCTATCTATCTTTGGTTGTCATGGACATGAATTGGAGTAGTTCTTATCCAATTATTTTTGCACATGACAACATGGGGTCAAGGGTGTAGATGGTATGGATTCTAATATTTCAGATTCTGCAGAATTTGAAGAAGTCAAGAAAAATATGTTTCATTAGGGTTCTTAATTAAAAAAACTTTACAGCTCCCTAATAGTTCTGTGTACAAAGAGGCTTCAGAACCTGAAGAACCTCCTGAGGAATTTTTAAAACCTTAAGAGCTTCATCAATCTAGTGAAGGTTTTGGCTCTTTTCTTTTCTTTTGTGGCTCTTTAATCTTGTTTCTTTCCTTGGATTCCTTCTCTTTTTGGGTTTTGTTGAGCTAGCCTCCAGTGTCATCATGGTTTGAATCTTTCCTATACTACCGGTTGATCTCATGTATGACATTTGTAATGCAACATAATCATTGCTGATCTGGAGCCTTGCATCCACCTCTGACTCTCTGGAATCCACATGTACATTTGCAACATCCTTTGTGGGAAAATGTCCATCATCTTGTTGCTCTAGAGCAGCAGGAATCTGATTCCCCGCAGTAAAACAATCAGGAACATTGGGTGTTATCTGTGGGATCCATAAGAGTGGTGCATTAATTTCCATCTTTGACTCAACAGAAGTCCCCATGAGGAGAACTTCAGACGGTAAAGTTTCCTTCTCCATCTCATCTTGCAATGTGGGGTGTTGCTCAATGGTGACATGATGTGGCTCCTCAGTGACACCTTGGAGTTGCTTGAAGGCAGGACTTTGTCCTTCAACTTGCAAGTCCTCATCATCAAATCCACAAATACTAGCTTCTCTGGAATCCACAATCATCAAATTTCTCTTTGCATCCCCATCTCCATCTGGATGCCTAACATCCAATTCATGATCCTTGGTTGAGTTTTCAAGGTGCTTTGTGACCCTGCTTGCTTCAGCTTGTATGTGACAATCTTCCCCCACCCTGGTGAGAATCATCTCTGAGTCTATGTATGGATCCATTGTTTCACCCTGAACTCTTCTTGGCTTAACCCCTTCAGACAGTCCAACTTCCTTTTGTTGATCGAACTTCTCAGCAGATTTATTGGAATGGGCACCCATCTTTGGAAGAGATCCTCCCAATTCTGCATTCAAAACTATTTCTATAAACTCAGCCTGGTCTCCTAAAACTTCTTCAACATCTCGAGTTTCAATTAAATAACTGAGGTCAGCTGTGAACTTGTGGTGGTGATGGTGGACCATTTTTCTTTTTTCTTCATCTTCCAAGGAGTGATCAGCCACATGTGTAAGAATTTCCCTCGTATTGTCACCGCCCTCCACTCACTGCACAAGAGCTGATGAGTCAGATTTGGGGATGTGATGGTAGCTCGCTGGTCACTACAACCCATACCATGTTGTTGCTGTTGAAGAACACTCTGAAACATGTGTGTGACTATTGCTTGCAGTTGTTCAAAATTGCTGTTTACCAAGTGCAGTTTTCTTTTTCATTTCCTTTAGGGTTTTCATTTCCTGTTCTTCACTGATCTGTTGTGGGATTGGGTGGGGTGGCTTGCAAGTCCTTGGGGAAACCTAAACAACCAGCTTGCCCTTTAAGACCACAACATTTGCGAGCCGTGGCGTTCACATTGGGATAGCAACAACCCACAACCACAACTGCAGCCACAACCAGAACCACAACACAATGGCTTCAAAGAGGTCCACCAATACAAACATGACTAACGAGGTTCGGATAGCTCTTTGTGAGCACAAGAAAAAACATCCATCGCTCACGCAAGTAGACTTGATCATGTGGCTTCAGGAGACGCATAACGTTTTTGTCAGTCAGGGAACGATTTCTCTAACGCTCAAACGCTCGGCTGAAATCCTTGCCAAGAAGGAGGATGTGAACCAAACAGCAAAGCGGCAGCGGACCGTGAAGTACCCACTGATGGAGACAGCTCTGTACCGATGGTTCCTCACATACCAGGACCAAGTCAATATGTCAGGTGACCTCACCAAAGAGAAGGTTGCGTACTTCCTTGCCGAGCTCTACCCTAGCCATGGGGCCTTTGAGTTCTCAAATGGGTGGCTGGAGTCATTCAAAAATCGTCGTGGCATCAAGTCCTACCGCCGCTTTGGGGAGTCTGGATCAACCAACATGGTTGTGATTGAAGAGAGCTTGTCGCAGATTTGTTTGACTGTGGATCAGTATGAGCAGCATGACATCTACAACATGGATGAAACTGGATTGTTTTACAGAATGCAGGTAAGTGCAGCATGATATTGTATGCCCACTGCCAAACCATCGACTTACTTTCACTAACACATGACATCTTAACAGGCGGACAATTCCTTGGCCACAAAGCAGCTTGAAGGACGCAAACAGAACAAGGAGCGTCTCACGCTAGCTGTGTGCTGCAATGCTGATGGCTCGGACAAGCTTCCATTGGCAAGTATGAAAACCCTCGCTGCTTCAAAAACGTCAACCGAGACAGCTTTGGATGCAAGTACCGAAGCAACCCGAAGGCTTGGATGACACAAGTCATCTTTCTCGAGTGGCTGAAAAAGTTTGATGCACGAATGGCAGGGCGTAATGTTCTTTTGATTATGGACAACTGTAGCGCACATATCCCGTTACTGCAGCTCGCATCTGTTGTTACACTCTGTAACACAACCGTGTTCTATCTGCCACCAAACACGACCTCGAAGATTCAGCCTTGTGATGCAGGAATTATCCGGAGCTTCAAGGCGTACTATCGGCGCCGTTTCAATCACCTCCTCATTCAACGCCTGCAGGACAAGGTAGCAGACCCCGAGAAGATCGACGTCCTCGAGGCTATGCACATTGCTGTTGCAGCCTGGAACATGGATGTGAAGCCAGAAACAATCCGCAACTGCTTTCGCCATTGCCGAATTCGCACCACCGATGTTGATGTGACACCGGTCCCGGAAGAGCCGCTTATTGACCTTGAGGTGATCAAGGACCTCGAAGAGCAGGTTCAAGAGCTTCGGTATCGGAACCCAATGGATATTCGTAATCTCATTGACTATCCTACTGAGCGCGAAGTTGCTTATGTTCTGACTCAGGAGGAAATTGTGCAGGACCTCTCCACCAATCCTGTGCCGGAAGATGAAGTGGAGGCCGACGACAGTCAAGAATCCATTCTTGTGAAGGCAACTGAAGCAATGTAGTGTGCAAGTTTGTTGCAGCAGTTCTGGATGCAACAAGACATCGTCGACCATGAGATGCTTGCTAGCATCCAGACAGTCAAAGACAAGATCAGCATTATGAGGTTTAGCAAGCTCGTTCAGAAGCCAATCTTTGAGTATTTCTCCAAGGTTTAGTTGCCCAAATGTAGAAAAATTTGTGTCAAATCTATGTCTACCATAGTGGTTATCAATATAAAAAATTTCGGGACCGCCTGTGGAGTATCAATTATTAACTTTTGGAGGTTTATTAATAAATGTATGGGGCCCGACTTGGGACTGGACCGCACATATTAATTATCATAGTTTATTAATTTAAGCAGTATTAACTTAGACAGGTTCTACTGTATCATGAATATAAGAATGATTTAGACATTCATGTTAAAGTTTTCAAATTGCCATGAAAATAATGGTGAAACTATTTATGAAGATATAGTGAATCATTTCATGTAATTTTGGTAGTCCCTCATGTAGTTTTTAAATTTATTATTGAAATTGAATATTTGTAGAATTGGAGCTTGGCATTTTATAAAAGGTACCACCTTATTTTAAATGATGAACAAGTGTGAATGCAATTGAAGAACCTCAAACAAAAGAAGATTGAACATATGGAGGTGTAATATGATTGATTATCAAAGTTGGTAAACAATTTGCAAACACCCACTATAAATAACTTTTTGACCATTATTTATAGATTTGAACTACAACTCACTCATTGCCATTGTTGGAATGAAAATAAGAACATTACAACAACATAAAAAGTCAACTTTATTTTTTGAAGCAAGGATTTCACAACCTAAAGCAAAGACTTTTCTTTTGGTACCTTAAGGGCTATGACTTAGTGCCATAGATTGCAATTGACAAACCAAGTAGGTGTTGTACAAACTATCATTGAATAAATCATAATGTGGATACGTGTTGCAATAAAAAAGAGGAGACCACATTGGTGGTGTCTAAAGTTTTACTCAAATCAACAAACCATTTAAATCATTGAAATACACTTGCCACATCTATGATGTGATTGGCCATAAATTGAGAAATTGTCCAAAATCTAGTGAAATGCATACATGTTTAAAAACAAAGGAGTTCAATCTTCAATTAAAAAACTTGCTATTAACACCAAAGTACCAACCACCTCAATGAACATGATGGATGTCAACATGGCAATTACCCAAAACAAAGCTATTAAAAAACAAGTGTTAAAGGAACATGAACCAAGGAAAAACAAGAGTGTTGCCAATTAGATTAAAAAAAAGTTGTCAAAAATGTCATTTATGGAGACCATACAACAAATGCAAGCTACAAATCCATTAGTGCATTTAAGTTTTATGCCAATTAGTGAATGTAATACATGTTGTGCAGGATTACCATGTATTGTGGTACCAAAAAACCACTAAAAGCATAAGAAATAACTATGCCTCCTAGTAAATTAATATGTGTAGAAAAAATCTTCCAAGATATTAATAAACATATGTTTAAAACTACTTATGTTCTAAGCTTGGGACAATTGTTGAAGATAAGAACCAATTTCAAAAAGTACATCTAGGAGAAGATGAAGCTAAAAAAACTACATGTGAATGTTAAGCCAATACATAATAGTTTTATAGTTACTACTCCAAAGCTTACACTTAAAGTTAGAACTATTGCAACGATTATTCACAACCACATGGTAGTGATTTAAGTATAGGTTGGTAAGAATACAATTGAAGACATACTTGTAGATGGAGGTTCAAGAGTCAATACAATCATGGAACAATTGTGAATTAGATTAGGTTTACCCAAACTCATCACAAATTGAACATGCAAAGAATTAATAATAAAAATCAAGCGAAGTTCGTTCATTCATAATTTCATGCACATTTTACATACAAATATCATGCATTGAAAACATGTTTGACACGTGTTGAAAAATGAAACAAAAATCTATGAATGAATGAATGTCACACTAATTTCGTGTCTTCCTGTAAATCTATGTGTCAAAATGTGTTTTCAATCCACAATATCAATATGTGAAATGTATGAATTATGAATGTTTTTTTTGCACAATTCCCATTCTTAAGTCATGAAATGTTAATTTGCAATGCTACACCATATAATGTATGGCTAGACGTTCAAACAATCACCAAACCACCAAACTAAATTTTAGCTATTCTATGTTATTAGGTAGATTCTAATTAAAAGATGTGAACATAGCCTATGATTAGGGCAACAATATGGTTACTATTCAAGGCAATGGAACAATTAGAAAAAATGTTGTTACTAAACATTGGGGGAATAATGTTAGACCAAAAGTGTAATTGCATCATGATTTCCATAATGACATTACATATGAAGAAAAAAAGTAAATTTAAATTACTAAGCATGAATTATTTTTAGAAAATCCATTAGTCTACCATAGGAAATAATTCGTTTTTATAAGTAAATATATTATAAATTACAAGTTGAACTTTGATTAAAAACTAGTAGTTAACAATGTTCATTTTGGGGATAACAACAATAGATAGTACATGAAAATGAATGCACATTTGGGATGAACAAACAAAGGCCTTAAAACAACTACTAAGGGAGTACAAGGACATATGTGCCTAGATATACAAGGATTTCAATGGCATACCACCTAAATTGGTGCAACATTGAATTGAATTGGATATTTCAATTTTGTTGGCCCATTAGGCCAACTACATGTTAAACCCAAACTATGTTTTAATAATTAAACACAACAAAAAAAATGTTAATGGACATTAAAAGAAGCTACACGGTTATCACATATTGTAGTAGTTTTTTTAGAAAAAAATGAAATTCATGATTTGCTTAGACTTCAAAAAATTGAATGTAACTAATAAGAAAAATCCATATCCACTACCTTATTAATAACCCCACCACTAACTATTCATTTCATTATAAAACAACCGCCAACACCATAGGAATGAAGAAAGAGATCAAAATCATCACCACATAAACACATGTAACACAAAAAACAAAAGTGTAAGCAACGTGAATGTTCAAGATCTCCAATTCTTGAGGAACAATTGTTTCTTGAACCACAAGAAATAATAAAGTCACAAGTTCATGTGAATCTGAAACTTGCAACAACATTTGTACTAGAAGATAAACTAAGATCCTCTACAAGGTTTTATCAAAATATACCACAATTTACTACCTACAAAAATTTTGGTCAAGCATTTGGAAATAGTTCCATTGAACATACTTCAAGCCTTTACACTCCACAGTTGAGAGATATATTAAGCAAAGAGGTGAAACAACATCAAAGATTTGTTAGTATGTTCAGATAGATCTAACAAATGCATCACGTGTTGTCAAAAATATAATGTTTGAAGTTATAACATAAGCAAGTGGAAGACAAATGAGATGCAAATGCAACATCGACTACATGTTGCAACTTAGGAGGTGAATTAACTTAAACAAAAATTGGTAATTTAGGAGAACTAATGAAGTACCAAAAAAAAAAAAAAATCAACAAAATGTAAATGGATTTCTTCAATGAACATTAGAAAATAACCAATATGGAGCTACAATTAAAGGCATTGAAAAATATCAAGGTGGAAAAGGATATGTTTTGAAAAATGAGGATGACAATATTGAAGTTTGAATAAGGAAACATATAGAATAACAACACAATGCTCAACTTTGACCAAAAACAACAATAGATTGTAATCAACATTTTGGATCAAGGAAAACAAATCCAATAATTGAAATTGGAGCTAGAACAAGTAGTACATGGCAAAAATGGAGCCTAGTTGAGGAGTGATAATATACAAGCAACACATGAAAGGTCAATGAAGGCAATTTAGAATGATACATGTAAACTATAACGGTTATGGAAAAAATGAAAAGATTAAAGTTAACTATTTAAGAAACAAATTGCTTGAATATCATTAACTACAAATGTATTATACCATACTCCAAATGAAGTAGAAGGCAATGGATCTATAGAAACAAAGGTGGATAAATGGTGGAATTTAGTGCATGACATGCTTGCAAAATACCTAAAAAAACATTTTTGCCAAACATCTGAATGAAAAGTTATACTTGAAGAAGATTAGGACATATAAGCAAAGCTTATCCAAACTTTGCATATCAAACTCCAATATAGAATCCATAATAGATAATGAACAAAACTTGGAAGAGCAAGGGGCATGATCTAGTGGAAAAGCATCAAAGCTTGAACCACATACAACTATAGTACTTCAAGACATGAAAAAAGATGTACAAGTACAAAAGCAGTTGAAAAGGTAGTGCATGTTCAACTTAAGGAGAGATTGACTACAATAAAAGCATATGCACATCAACAACCATAAGACATCCATGTAATCCAACCATATGGATAAGAACAAGTACAAAAATTTGATGCATATGTTATTACATTTGAAATAATCCTTTCAACATAAGAAATGGACAACAATGGACATACACATATTTCAGGGACAACATAATGTGGTTACAAATCAATAGTAGGAGGTAATATAATAACCACAAGCAATTATAAATCAACAATAAGCCTTGAAAGTAGTTCCAAAAAAAATGTAAAAGTCATTTATAATTTATCTTTTATTCATTCAATATCAATGATTTCGAAGACAAAATCTAAAGTACAAGGGGATAATGGTAATGACGTAATGATTGTAATGATGATGACCACTAGTAGAAAATGGGCCTTGTATTTTGAATTTTGTTTTAGGAGGGAAAAATTTGAATGATTTTCTCTCCCATTATGTTTTTTTAATACATTGTAAAGATTAGAGCTTTGGTAGAAGTTTAACAAATGTGTATGAATTCTTGAATGAAGAAGAACAATTTTTTTTGAATTTTTGTTTTTGAACATGTATTGATTGTGTAGAATTAGTTTTTGTAAGTACAAAGTTCAACTTGTTTACATATGTAGCAATTTTATAAAATGTATTGTTGAAAGTACAATTTAGTTTTGTAACTACATTTTGACATCATTTTTTGAACAAGAATTGATACTTACCAACAATGCAAGTGGACTAATCACTAATAGGAAAACAAATGGAGTAATCACATCTACTAGTCAAATTGTAACAAATATTTAAAGTATGCCATGGCTTTTGCCAACCACCGTATCTTGTGCAAAGCCATTTAAAAAACCCAATTGACAAGTTTTTGCTATTCTACATCCAAAACATGCTCTTACAATGCATGGATAGAGATGTTTTAAGAACATGTGCACACATGATGTTATGAGATTTCAAAACATCAACCGACAATAAAATCCCTAATCACAAAAGAATTAAAATTTTGTTCACATAAGATTGGGTTTTAATAACAAATAATAACTAAAAAAAAAAATTTTGCTAGAAAAACCTTACATGTGCTAGTTCCTCTAATGAATGCAATTGAACAAAATATGTGTTTCAAATAGTTGGCTTATAAAACTAAAGACAATTTACCTTTCTAAAATTGTGCATATTGATATATTAATATAGGTGTTTATTTGTTTGTTTGGATGTGATCACATTGTAATCCTTGAAACTGTGGGTCCATCTTTTGCTATTGGTACCATGGGAAAGCCCTCAATAAGGTGTCTCTATGTTTGTCATTTCATAATTTTTGAACCAATGGAACAAATGTGATTAAATTTAGAGTGATTTTCTTTTTGAAAATGGATTAAAAAAATTAATAAAAATTTCACAATTGGGTTCCATAAGAACTCTGAAGGTGAGATCATTTCAACCATAATAACATTGGGATGGGCGACCTTATTGGGCCAATTGGATAAGGGTCCACTAGTTCACTTGAAAACAAATTCAAGTGGATATGTACATCCAAGTTCCAAACAAAACAAATGGTATTTGTGTCCAAAAAGGGTGAAAGTAGTGCACAACACTCTAAGAAGTGGCATCAAAGTAGGTTCAAGGTTACGTTTGAAGTAGGGTTTTGGCCACCATCAAAACCATGCTTTTCAAGTTTCCAAAATTTCATTCCATTCTCATGTGACAATATAATAATAGATCATGAAAAATTCAATAATTCTAATTCTAATTCTAATTTATTTTTGTCAATGTGGAAACTTTTGTTAAGTAGGCTACTTTACTTTACAAAATAAAAAGCAGCTGCAAGTTGGCACCCAAAATCTCCACTATGCCCAATAAAATCACCTTAATTTCTCCAAGTTGCTATAAAGAACTACTTGCATGCAATGGTGTTTTTGCTTTGGATGGGGTTGGGGTTGGGGTTGGGAAGGGGGGAGTGAGTGGCCCCCAACAGCCCTACATACTATAGTACCTTGGCCATTTCAACAAACATGCGTTGAATAATTAATTAATTTTGAAAAATTCATTTCAATAAACGGAATATTCCTAAATATTCACTAATATCCTTCACAATATTTTTTTGATTTGGAAGAAATTATTTTTGAAAATTTCAACAATTCTGAAAACAATATAATTAGTGTTGAATTGGCCAAGGTACTAGGGTAATAATAATCGATACCAAGCCAACATGGTGCCACCCAAAACCAATAAAAAAATAAAATAGAAAAAGGGAGAGAGAACAAGGAGAATTTCATTTCTATTTTCTTCCTTTCAATTTTCCCATCAGTCACAACAACCTCACCCTCCCCCCAAAAATGAAATATAAAATCATATTTTAATTCTTTTAAGTTTTGCCATCACAAGCTAAGTTTTACAAAACATAGCAAGTTGCAACCAAAGCCCCTAAAAACATTACAATTACACTTATACACTTCTACTTCTACAATTTCTCATAACACACATCTTAGGTTGAATGACCAAATAGGTAGGGTGTTCTTAGGAAGGGCTGTTAGTCCTCAAAATATTGGCATCCAATTCTAGGAATTAACTTATAAGAAGTCGGGCCATGGAGTGAAGGAGCCTCCCTTTTTCTTGTTGGGGCGTGGGGGGGGGGGTTGATGGGTCAAAGCAAAGAGTTCCCAAGTTCCTAACATGTTCCCCAAAGAGCTCCAAATAGCACCTCACTTTAATCCCCTAAGCTTTGGCAAATGTTTTTGTCCTCCTTTCAGCTATATAGCTGGGCCAAAGGGAAGGAACTCTATACTTCAAAATAGAACCTTCTACTTAAGGGGAGTCTCCATAGTTTCATTTTTTTTTAATGAGTGATGGGCCACTCAAATTGGCTAATTGCAAAAAAAAAAACAATAATTATGAACTTGTGAGGAACCTCATGTAATCAATAGGAGAGGTGATTAAATGGGCAAGAAGATCAAAGGGTTAGAAGTGAATACCATTTCACAATAGTGTTTTCTCCCTCTCATCTCATCTCCTCTCCCCACCCCTCTCCCTCCCTCCCAACTTCACACAACAGCTTTAAAGGAGAAGGTAGATTCTTCCTTTTTCTTAATTATTTAATAAGAGAAAGAGGAAAAAGCCCCACCCACCCACATCATGCACACCCACTCTAACTGACAGTAGTTCAACAACAAATTGCAACAAACAAAATTGCATCTAATACACAACTTAAACCCTCCCCTTTTATCCCCCACTACAAAGAGTCCCACCCCAATGCTTACACAACTAAAAGGTAATGAAATCATTCTTCCTCCCTCGCCTCATCATGAGTATATCAAGACATGTATACATGTACTATACACATAACATTCTCCATTTCCTTATATCCTATATAGATTGAAGTGCACACACAAAATATGTGAAAGCCCAAACTGTGTGTGTGTGTGTGTGTGTTCAAAATTTTGATGTTACATCATTGACTAGCATCCCAAGAGGGATTTAGCACTTGTCTAAATGGTAAAAAACACAAAATCAAACTATAATTGGAGAAAAATGTGATGATTTTTTTTCAAAAATTAGGGTGAAAATTGGGGATTTCAAAAAAATAAAAATGAAACGTGAATATTGTGACATAATATTATTCCCTTTAATATTATTCATTTTCCTCATTTTAGCACCCCCAAAAAAGAAATGCTGATGCATGATGAGACACTAAAATACCCCACCTCAACCGTTCCCCCTACCCTACCCTACCCGACCCGACCCGAACCTAACCTAGCCTTGGAAAAAGGAAAAAGAAAAAGGGCATTTGTCCGTGGTGGGAGCGTGGCAGCAAGGCTCTGACGTGTGTGCACATGATCCATGTATGTTAAAATATTAGTTCCATTCTCTAAAACGTTTTCCCACCACTACTGACCTGACCCGACCTGACTTGAGCTGACCAGACCTGACCAGACATGAACCCCTGGTGTTACCTTACTTGACCTTACTTGCTCCTCCCCCATATATTGGCTACTGGAGTAGGTGAAAAAAAATTTAAAAAATAAAATAAAAATAAAATTAAGGTACCACCTAGTAAGTAAGTTAGCTATAAATTTTTTTTAATGTGCCCCCAAATTTGTTTTTTTTTGGTAGTTGCCAACTTTTTGGGTGTGTATAAAAAAGAAGACATCTCACTACAATTGGTATGTACAAAAATCACATCTGACACAACACACACACACACACACACACACATTCATTTGCACTACTACTACTACTACTACTACTACACCAGTACTACACACTTCCTTCATTCCTTCCCCATCTCTGGCTCTCTCTCTTTTCAGTCCTCTCTCTCTTTGGCTTTGGCTCTGGCCTCTGGTGTTTGTGACTCTCTCTCTCTCTCTCTCTTCTGTGCCATTGCAGCAGCAGAGTGTGCTTTTTGTTTTCTGTGGGTAAACTTCCACCACTACCTCTTTCCTTTTCTTTTTTTTGGGCTTTCCTTTCCTTTTATATAGATCCATTACAAATACTTCACCACAGACACAAAAAGATACACACACAAACACGGTCCAATACATTTTACTGCAGTGCAACAAGAAGTGTGGACTCTTGTTCTTCAGCTGATTCCAGCCCCCCAGCTGAGTGAGAGACACAGAGACAGACAGACAGCCAGACAGCCAGACAGAGAGAGTATAAGTGGATCTCATCATACTCTCAGGATTTTCAGAGACTCGGTTGGGTGGGTTTTGCAACCACAACAAATCAAACAGAATCAAAACAGGGTTGCAGAGATCAAATCAGTAAGTAAAAGTAGTGGCTGCCAACTCTCTCTTCTTTTTTGGTTTCTGTTGACCTATATATCATTATTATTCAATAGTGAGGTGGTGATTTTTCTGTTGTTGTTGTTGTTGTTGTGATGTATCTATCTGGTTTGTTTGGTTGTCTCTGCTGCTGCTGCTGGAACAACCAGAGGTTCTCTTCTGTTTTGCAAGTGTTTTGTTTTTGAAAATTTATTATTATTATTTGTGATGTGATTTGGTGGTGGTGACAGATTGATTCTGCGTTAAAACTCTTTTCTTTAGACTTTTCCTGAGTTCCTGAAGCAGCTGCACGGTAGAGAGTAGAGAGTAGAGGAGAGTTGCTGGTGATTTGTGTGTTTGTTTTGTTTTCTGAATTTGTGCTGGATTGAGAAGTGGTCATGCTGCTGCTATTGTTGATCATCTTCCTTTCTCTCTGAGCGGCTATTACTGTTTGTGTTTTCTGTGTGTTTAGGGGCGTGTGTGTTTTTCTCTCTCTTTTGGGTGGTGTGTTTTTGTAGGTTTTTCTGGGTGGGGAGAGGTTAGCTGTTGACCAGTTTGAGTTTGGAGTCTCCGTGTGGTTCTTGTTGCTATCTTCTCTTTCCCCCACCCCCCCTTTTTTCGGGGTCTGTATGAGGAGCTTGCTAACTGTGTGAGTGAAGGAATTGCAGTTCCAACATTTGCAAGCAAATTGCAGCTCCAACCTTCTCTGCTCGATTCAACCTTTGAGGAGGAGACAACTGAACAGAAGACAAATCAAAAGAAAGACAGATGCAGAGACACAGAGACATGGCTTTCTGTTCATAGCAAGAACGGATCCAAGGGTTTGAGGACCATTACTCTTGACTGGTTGAGGTGGAATCAGCTATCAGCTACAACTGCAGCTCGAGTACCTATACAATTCTTCTTCTCCTTCATCACGGGTTCACATCTAATTGAGGCATCCAAGATGGCGGTGATGATGTCAAACCCTTTGGTGATCGCCATTCTTCTGTTGGCTTGCTGTGCGGCTGCTGTGGCAGAAGCTCAAACTACAGCACCTGCACCTGCTCCCTCTATTGATCCCTATGAAGGCAATGCGACATCCATTGGCTGGTACAAAGCTCATGGCTGGCTCTTGTGGATGGCATTCGGCATTTTCTTCCCAGTTGGAATCTTGTTATCACGCTATGGCCAGTACAGACTCAAATGGTGGTTTGAAATGCACATTGCACTCCAGGTAGGAAAATCTCAAGCCAAACAAAACAACACTCTGAAAACGTGGGGTTTCTATCAGATATCCCTCTCCAAAGCACTACTGATGGAGATTCTATTGTCCCTCTTCTGGCATTGGTGGTTTTGATGGGGTTTGTTGTTTGTTTGTGCAGTTTTGGAAACATGTGTTTGTTTGATTGATTTCCTCACATTGTTGTTGTTCTTTTCTTTATTTTCTTGCATGGCCAGGTTCTTGGAGTGATCACCTCTACTATTGGAGTTGCTATAGCTTTCAAGAAATTTGATGCACTGAATAATCAATCGACACACACCAAGCTTGGGGTTGCAATCATGGTGCTTGTATGGATCCAAGTGCTTCTTTCTGTCATCAGGCCTAAAAGGTTAGCAGATTCAGCTGATGACCCTCCATGCTTTTGTGGCACTAACTGTGTGTGCTCTAGTTGTCAATGATTGTTATAATGGTGTGACGCTTGCTCAGTCTCAGACTAAAAGATTTGTGCCTGGTCATGGTTGTTTCATGTTGTTCAGGGGCCAAATCAGCAGAATACCTTGGTACTTTGTGCATTGGTTGTTTGGAACTACTTCGGTTCTTCTTGCATGGTTCAACATCTTCAAGGGATTGGATCTTTATGTAACCAGCTGGACTGTTGGCACTCAAAAGGTATGGGACTTCTTCAATGATAACCCATCTAAAATAGTTATCAGAGAAAAAAAGCTTGTGAATGAATGAATTGCCTGAAGAAAATTCTCTCCCTCCTGTACCCTTTTGCATCATGAAACTTTTATCAAGCTTTGATGGTCAAGCACTTGATCGATCACAACATGCATGATCTGTTTTTGCTCAAGCTACAATACATTGCTGCAAATTAGTTTAAAAGCCTCATTCTGTCATGATCAGATGTGCAACTTATGAATTCTCACTAACTATTGCAGCAATTCACAAACAAGATTGCTCTGTGCATCCTCAGAGGAAGTTTGTTTGGAGGATCATTGTTGCTCAATTACACAATTGCTCAGTATGTATGTATGTATGTATATATGGATGTACCTGTGGTTGTATCTATCTTGGGATGTTTTCTGCTTAGCTGAGTTTGTGTGATTTTCTGTGTGTTGGGTTGTGAGCAGGATTTGTATGTGCTATTTGCTCTCAATGTGGCGATTCTAGCATTTGCTTACCTCTTCCTTGACCGGTTCAACCATCTCATGAATCAGTCGAAAGAGAGAAATGTGGTGCACCCAAATGGTCAATATCCGCTAGGGAAAGCAGGTAAACCAATGAAAGACCAACATGAGGAGAAGTTGGAAGGCAAGTATGATAGTGAAGTCAATGGAAACAACTATGTCTAAAAAGAGTGTCCTGGCTCTCCCATGCAACATTGTTTACCCATCACAGAAGGGCAAATTTCCACAGCAATAATCAACTGAGAGTGCAACAACGAATTGTCTACAAGATTTTGGCCAGTACAGATGATGATCTTATGCCTTTGTTCTCAAGAACAACAATACCTATCTTCTTCCCTCATAGAAGAAAGTGTGTAAATTATAACCAATTTGGACTTTGCAATGACATTGAGAATTGTAATACCTGGAGTATGCAAGACAAGTAGAAGAGCAGCAATTGCAACTTCAAATTATGTTTCTTACTCCTTTGTTACAAAATGATTAACTTCCTCAATGTAATTATTATGCTACTAAATGTGAAACAACTTGAATCTGCTTGCAGCTCCAATATCTCGATGATGGATAAACTTTGTACATCCTAAACTCTAGGTACATACATGGTGTAGTATTCAAGCAGCCTCTCATGAAAATGTGTTGTGAAAGCAAAGTACAAACACTGTACTACTCTAGCTTGATATCCAAGTTGTGTGCATTACTAGATTGATGATCCACCAACATTATTGAAACTAAGAAAGCCACACACGTGAAAACATGCACACAAATCAACTAGATACGAACAACAAATACTCGCAACAATCATTTGGTTGGTAGATAAAATGGAGTTTGAATGTGAGGTGGTAAAGCGCTCTTTACCCCCGCAATAAACCTTTGGTTTGTAAATGATTTTACATTGAAAATTTTAGATAAAATCATTGAAAAATAAGATTGTAAAGCCCTCTTTTACCGCATGCTTACATTTCTAAATGGTGAATGTAAAAATGGTCTTTCTATTGAACCTTTGTGTCGTGACCAAACCCTAAATGATGTTGTCAAGGAAGGTGAGATGGAAAAGTTGATATGCTATTATTCCCTTCCTGCCTTTCTCGAAATATGGTGTAGTACTTTAGTAGTTCCGGGTTTTAGGGCCCTTGTTCTTTTCAATGGCCACACCTTTATTTTTTGCATTATTATCAAAGGCCACGATGAACCCAAAACTTTAAACCCTATTACCCACCGGGCCAGATAACACTTATGAATATACACTTTAAGGCATCATCATGTGAACTTGCTTGCTTCAGAAAGTGCATGCACAACATCATTCTTAGTATTTCTTTTTCCTTTCTCTTCTTTCCTTGTTTGGAACCTTGTCATTTCAACAGAATACGATTTTCCCTGAAGTGGTAAGTTGTCGCCGATGACTTGTGTGTGTGTGTGTGTGTGAGTGAGTTAAATGATATGGTTTCATCCATTTCAACGTAAAATTTATGTGATATATACCATAGTTTCGTGACTTGTGTGTGAGTTAAATGATATGGTTTCATCCATTTCAATGTAAAATTTATGTGATATATACCATAGTTTCGTGACTTGTGTGTGAGTTAAATGATATGGTTTCATCCATTTCAATGTAAAATTTATGTGATATATACCATAGTTTCGTGGCATCATAATATGAGAAAAACCATGTTGTAGTGCACCCAGCCAGTGTGGTACAACACTCCCTCATTCCAGGACTTGAACTAGTACATTCCGCTGATCGTAGTTGGGTTTTTCATGATTCCAGTTACATAACTGGTTTTGGTGTCCTATATGGGACTTTGTTAGGTTTTGTCTTAGGTGGGACAGAGCTCAGGTTTGGGCCAGAATGCCTTGCTCCCAAGTCTTTACCCTTTTGTACCATAGCCTAGGGTCAGTTTCCACATTGACAAAACGAATTATTATTATTATTTTTTGAAATTAGAATATATTTTCCATCATCTACTCTAATATTGTGATATGAGTAGTGAAATTATTTAGAATGTTAATGATGATTTTCAACATTTCAACTTCCATATTTTCATAAATTTTCATTTCACTATTCGAGGATTATTTAAAGACAAAAACTAACCTTAGGGTAAGGTAATAAATGAGGCGGGCCTATACAGTGGGACCTCTTGCACCTACCAAGGGAATTGTAAAAAGCCTCAAGGGAAGGCATTTCACAAATGAAATCCTCACATCTTAAGGTTATTAGGGTATGTGTAGTAAGTACATTACATACATTTGGGTGTTTGATTTGTTCCTTTGTTCCTTTTCACTAATATTTGGCAGGAATTCTGCTCCCCCTTTCTTCTCTCAAAATGGTAACCATCCAAATTGTTAGCATGTAGAAGAAGTGTGTGCATTAGTATCTTCCTATATCACAATCTGGAACCATTAACATTGTGAAGAATTCTTTGTCTAAAGGTGCATTCACACTTGGTGTTTGGGACTCTAAGGTTGAGTCCCCTAACACCATGCTAGCCATTTAGGACTTAAACCTAATTATCATGAAAATTTTATGTTAACCTAACATTCACTTAACATTAAGCTATGGCCCATTTAACATTGGGTGCCACATAGGATGCCACCTAGATTTTTCATTTAATGCTAACTTAACATCAAGTGTGAATGTACCATAAGATTCACTCTCTCAAAATGCGAAAGTGCACACATGATTGTGGTCATCAAGTTAGTGGGGTTTTGTGGAGTGATGTGCAGCACTAAAAGCTGAAATTAGAAAAGAAAAAAGGCACCAATTCGAGGAATATAATTATGAAGCCACTTTTTCACATGGTGCAATAGGTACTTGGGACCTACCAAGGAAAGAGGCTATTTTTTTCATCTCATGCCCATGTTGCTAGTATCTTATGGAAATATAGGAAGGCAATAATTTGTGAAAAAAGATTGGAAAGTCTAATGGAGGTATGAAAAGATGGTCATGAGCACTGTTTTTTTTTTCATTGGGGCTCTTTTTTTTTTTTGGACAAAGAAGAGTTGAGGAATTTTGGATTTTTTTTTTCTAGTGTAAATCTGAATCAATTTGCTAATTCTCTTGGGAAAAATTTCCAATTTTTTATTGTAAAAAATGAGAAGCCTTGCAAAATTTATTTTTTAAAATGTTGTCACCAACACCTTAGTTCATAGAATGTTTGGAGCATAGTAGGAAATGGCATTGTTGCAAGTGCTCCTTGTGTGTTATTGGTGCTCTTGTGATGTCAATGTTACTCCATTGCTATTGTTGACTAAAATGCTGTTATTTTTGAAATGTTGTTATTGTTCAAACCGATTTGTTGTTTCTTGTGTTATTAATTGTTGAACCCTATTGCTTTGGGCATACATAATGGAAGAGAAATTTCAAGATTTAAATTTTCCTTTCAATTTTGAGCCAAGTTTATGGCATAACCTTACAAATTAAAGTTTTAACATGTCTTCTTGTGCTAATGCTTGTGTGTTGTTGATGTTGTTACATTGTTATTGTTTATTAGAATGTTGTTATTTTTGAGACGTTATTATTATCGAGAGTGGTTTCATGTATTTTTGTGTTTTATTAATTGTTGAACCTTATTACTTTGGGCATATGGTGGAGGAAAAATTTCAAATTTCAAAGTTTCTCTTTATTGGGCTTCCTCATAACATAACCTTACAAAGCAAGGTTTTAATAGGTGCATCAATTAATCTTTTTTCAAATTTATATTGATGTTGTCTAAAGTTTTGTCATTATTTCCCCAAAATTTTCTCCTCTCTATTAATATGGGTAAAGTTTTTTCTACTAGTATGGGCATGCACTTAAAATCTATTTTATTGTCCATGAAAAGGAATTGCATGTGAGTGCATGAACATTGCATTCTTTAGAGTTTGGGTGATTAAAAATTACTCTCCAACCTAATGTGTTTGGTGGTTTTGTCTTATAGGTCCAAACTATATATATATAATAATAATAATAGCAAGGTCATTAGCATGTGTAGTTGTTGCAACACCAACATCTACAACATTAGGAGCACAAGAAACCATTAATATCATTAACAACCATCAACATTAACACCACTAGCAAATTAGTAAGTTAATACACATCAACAACAATAGCAACCATTGACAGTAATAACTCTTACAACATGTGAAAAAATAACAAGCCTTCCTTCTTTATGCAAGTATCCATTTCATGGACTTGAACTTTCAAGCTCAAAATTGTTGGTTTGCTAACTTATTTAAACTAATTTTAGGCATGAGATTTTGTGAATCCAGACTTAGCTCTTGAAACATACGACCCATCTATTGCAAGTATAATAACATTGTGTCAATTTACAAAATTTAGCTATTGAATAAACAATTCAACTAGCTTGAATTGAGTTTTAAAATTCTAAAAAATAATTTATACATACATGGTAAAAGTCCATCCACTATTTGATGCTCGTTTAATTAGATTGATTGAGGCATGAACTTTTGTCTAAAGCCTCAACTCTTCAAACATGTTGATTCTCTCATAATGTGTTCATGCTTCATTGTAAGAAATGTACATTAGATCGCAAATTTCAACTTTGAATTAAAGAACTTGAAGTGGGGTCCTAACTAGTTTGATTTTCTAGAAAATACATATGTGACCAATAAAAGTTCATCCATGATTTGATGGGAGCTTATTTAATGAGAACAATGCATGAATAGGTGCCTATGCAAGGTGTGTATGTTGTCCCTGAAAAGAAGCATGTTAGACATACTTGAAAAATCATGATTTGGATTTTTGTTCAGATTTGGAATTATTTTTTTACTATATTAATAATTTAATTTGATGAAAAATGTGGCTTAAATATGGTATGGAAGGATTTATGAATTTAGATGTGGAATCTTACAAAATTGATTTGGTATAAAATCATGGATGATTCAATGAGGTAATGTTTGGGCCCCTTCATTTTGTAGTTTAACATAAAAATGCCATTCAATGATTCTCATTAATAAAAAATATTTTTGAGTTTTTTTCATGGTTGTATGTAGTACAACACTTTACTCACATTGTGTTGGTTTATTGACTCACAAAAAATGTAGTTGGTTGGCACCACTTCAAACATCAAACTCTCAATAGTTAATAAATCACCTATGAGCCTTGAGGTGTTGCTATACGACCCCCCATGATAGTGAGTTCATTGACCCTCTATTTCTTTCGCCATAATGTTGAATATTCCTTAATTGATCAAAAAAATTACAATGCAAAGTACAAATCCAGAAAAATTCCCATAATGTTTTTGTCAAAAGAGCTAAGAAATTCTTGGAACAAAAACACTAGCAACATGCACAACATTGGTACAAATGTATAGAATACAAGACGACTAACCGAATTAGGAAACACTAGACCAGGACCCCAGGGTTGATGGCTCACTCAGATAGCCCCTTCTGGGATCATAGGATCACAAAAGGTTCTGGGTTCAAACCTGGTGGTGTGGAGGTGAAACTTCTATTGGCCCTCTGCCAATGAGCTTGTCAGGTCAGGTCTGCTGTTGTGCTTCAAAAAACTGAGAAAATCACAAGACCATGGCAATAGGTAATGTTATGTTTCAAGCTTGGGAAAAGCAGAGGTACACTTACTCTTCCATCAGAGAGTCACTTGCATCATTCTAAATGTCATTCTTTTGGAGATGAAGATAAAGTTTGATTGAATGTATTTCATTCTTGTTGAAGTTTAAACTTATTTTCGATGTCATTCAGGTTGAATGGAAAGAGGCTATGAAAAAGTAGTCAGATATTTCAATTTGACAATCTTTCCTCATGACCGAAATATGAATCAGCTGGGTTTTGCATCAAAGACACTAATGTGAACATCAATAAGAAAGAAAAACAGCAGCTCAATATTGCTGATTAGTACCCATGTCCTAATTAAGATTAAGGGTTTAGGGTTTAGGCTATTGTCGCCAGTAATGCAATCTACATGAAGATAAGCCTTTGGGCAGATGCAGCATGTCCAATGTTTGGACAAGTAGTAAAACCATAATCCCATCCTACCAGGGAAACAAAGACAGCATCAGAAAAAGCAAGTAAAATGTAATGTCATTTCCTAAGATGCAGAAGAATCGTGGATGCAAACTCCCTTGAAAAAAAAATGTAACACTCAGGATCTCTTCAATGCAGATTTGCTGGCTAAAGTTTTTGTTTTACAGAATGCTAACAAAATTCTATGCTTGAGGAATAAAAATTGCCAACCTATTTGGAGATCACAGAAGGAATCAAATACATATGATCCACATCCCAAGGCACCCGAGGTTTCCCCATTAATGTTTCAGCCTCCTCAAATGAAGTTCCTGCCAGAGTGAAAGGGAATGGGAGTTTTGTGGTTTTGTCAACTTTCAGATCAGACACTTGTACCAGGCATGAATTGTGCTCCTCCAAGTTACTGCCTTGCCAATGCCCTTCAACTTGATGCACTGTGCCCACTGCCATCTCCTTCCCATCCATGTCACACAAACGCACATTATCTCCCAATTTCCACTTTCCAAACATGCTTGCATGGTTTTCTGGCTCACCTTGAGTTGTACCCTGCCTTCCAAAAACCTTGTTTCCTGTTTGCAGTAGTGCAGGTGATGAATGCCCTTGCAAGGCTCGCTTCATGGCAGCAAATTCTTGCAGGTCCCCATGATCCCCCTTGGCACCTCCAGGTTCCTCAAAAGGACTGCTGCCTACTGGAGAATCTGTGGGTGCTGACCGTGTGTGTCGTGACTTGTTGTCACTCCTTGCATTCAAAAATTCACCCTCTGCTGCTCGCTGCTTGTCCCGTTCCTCACGTGCTATGCGAGATTTTCTGTTATTCAGCCTGTGCCACACAGCCAACACAATCAATCCCACTTCACAAAACTATGTGGCCACATTACACATGGGATCATATTGTGACCATTGCATGCATGCTTTCAAATTCTCGCTTTTGGCCTCTGATGGATTGGAGACCAAAAGAAATGAGTTGGATGCACTCGAAAATCCAACTGAAGGTATCAAAAGCCCACACATGCAAGTTACAGAAGGATGATCATACCAGTTCTTTAGCTGCTGATATAATACCTCCGGACCCTGGAACAGGCAAGGCAACACTGCAATGAGCACCTATGGCTCTGGACATAATGTTGCAATTTATATTTAAAACCACATCCTTTTAGCCATTTAATGTCATCATGAATTAGCCTACTGTGAAGAAGAAGGGGAACAGGAATGAGGTTTAGGGTTGAGGGTTCAAAACCCTCACCATACGGTTCAAATGATCGGTCCAGTGTTGGATTGACCTAGGGGAACGCTGCATCTCTGGCTCACTCAGCAGAGCATTCTCCATAATTCTAACTTGTGCATCATTCATGATGTTGCGCTTACGTTTCTTTGGTTGTGACTCATGTTCACTGCTGTGCCGCTCCCTCTCTCTGCTGCCCCTCCTTGGTGTTGGTGTTGGGGTCCCACTAACTGTCATTCCCCAACTCTCTTGCTCCCCCTTCCCTCCTTCCTCCCTCTCTGTAGTAGCATTAACACTCTCACTACCCCTCTCTTCTGTCAATTCCGTGTTTCTGATCTCCCACTTTCCTGCATCAACTTGTTGGGCAAAAACTTTCTGGTTTGGATCCTCCTGTAAATCTCTGTCTCCATTTCCATCACTCACTACCTCCATCTCCCTCTCCACCTCTGGCCTGGTCCTCAGCTCCAGCTGTAACTTTGCATCCACCACTGCCCCTGTCCCTGCCTCTGCCTTCATCACACCTCCAGCTATCTCTGTGGTTCCAAGACCTCCGACAGCTGCTACTTCTGCTCTTGGAACATTCTGTTGCACCCATGAACCCAAGAAAAAACAATTCAGTTGCTGTCAGATAGAATCCACCTACTGACAAACAGTGAACACCAAATCTTTAGCACCCCATGAATATCATGAAGCTGAATATTGAGCATCACAACATTAAGTCAGACATAACCTTGTGAGAGCTGCTCACAAAGTGTCAGACCATCACCTTCATCATGAACAGTAGTGATGAGCTGTCACGACTACCCATTAACTTCATCACTTCCTGGCAGTAGATGGAGATAACTATGTAATATCACACCCAAATTTTGGGCAACCCATTATACAAAATACCTGTAGCCAACAACAGAAACGGAGTAACCTCATACCTATGAAGAGTTTGTGAGGGTCTTCCCTGCAAGAGACAAAACCTGAGACTTCTTGTGGTAGACAGGATCTAAGTGGCAGAAAGGCTCTAATACCACAGCCCTGTTAATTTGGAAAGCCATTGTTTTTTTACCTCTAGTTTAGGGAGCTCCTCAATCCCGGCGCTTTCCTCCACTTTGACAGCAGGTAATGTAAGTGGGCTTGCTGCCAGGCCAATCTGCTGTATGCGCTGCCATCGTTGCAACTTTTGCCGATCCTGCTTCCAGAGCTCTAGTTTCTGCTCGTGCCCATCACGCACAAAGCTCACCAGTGGTGCTTCCTACTCTCCCCAAACCTCAAGCTAACCATAATTAGTCCAGCTTCTACTACTCACTTATCCATTCTCAGTTGTATAAACACAAGAGCAAATAAACTTACACACCTCCCCACTAACTGGTTTAAGTTACAAACCCACACACAAAGCAATCCAATGTACTGTATGCAGGAAGCCATGCATGCTAGGGCAAAGCACCTTCTCAATTTGTGCTATGAAGTATTGACACGCACCATAACAGAGGTTAAGGTTGGGCAGATATTCCGATGCAGTTCCTCTGCAAAGGCACTGCACATCTCGGACAACAAACAAACAGGCACAATCTGATTTATTTACTGCATCTAACGTGCACACATTTACTATCCATTGACAGGCTCAGAAGTTGATCACAACCCATTGAACTGATGGCCAATTGGACAACAATGCTCAACAATATCAAGCTAACATAAATCTCCAACCACAAGATCTGTAGCCAGAACTCTATAAAACAGCAGCAGCAATCATGGTTGAGATGTAATGAATTATGAAGCAGATGAACCTGGTTCATCACCTTACAAGCGCCAGATCGTCATCATTTATGATCTCTGACGTGATGGTCAGTACGTAGTCATGTAGTGTACCTGCCAATGAGATGAATGATCAGCCATATATTCTGTGAAATTCCCACCCACCATTGACAACTGGTGCGCAGATAATACTAATTCTAAAGCAATGATGACTATAGAAAAAGTATCAATACATGTACAAAACACAAACAGGAACCTGCAGGTTCTAACCACAGGAACCTGCCAATAGAAACAGCATGCAGTTACTTAGTTTCAACCAAGTTTAAGGACAACAGGGGCTGGACAGGATCTTACGGAGATTTTCACAAATGCGCACAGCAGTTCGCTCTACACTATGGAAAAATAAAGCATGATTGGGTCGTAGAGGGCCCTTATGTAAACAATTCAGGAAAGTACGCAGAAATCTGTCCTTCTCTTCAGCTGCAACAATGCTGAATATTAGCTTCTGGTACAGCTTGAGTGATCTCAACGGCACAAATATAAATGTACAAGCATCCCCATAAAATGCAAGAATACATAACAGATAAAAGGCATTTCACCAAACTGCATTTTTTTAGCCTGACTCCACAGAGATCGTAATTGACAAGGTGGTCATCCAATCCTGAAAACAAGGCATGCACCTGCACAGACTTCAGGATTGTAGCAGAAAAGGTTTGCAAACAGCTTCACCAACAATGCTGCACGGATCTGAGATGCAGAGGCCACCGGAGGTACAATATTGAACTCTGGTACAGAGCTGGCTTCCTCCTGTCCAGACGTTCCCACAATAGCAGCTTTTGCAGATGCTGCCATTGCTTCCCCTGCAGCCTCAAATGGATTATACACCAGTATTGCATCCATTTCCCCTGATGCCAGCTCCCTTGCTATAGGTCCTCCGCACCACCGTTCGTGGAACTTTGTGGGCAGCACAGCCAAAACAGTTGCCAAATCGGGAGCCTGATCCAGTGACCCATGTCACCCACCTGAATGAGTTAAAAATACTGTCATGATGAAAAACAGAAACTGAGAATGCACTCATTGCACTCTTTGACAACTAGAAGCAAGTTTCAGAACAAGGAGGGTTTTGGCCTTTGTCCATCTGTAGTCCACATGAGAGGCTTCAAAGTCAAATATCCAGAACAGAGACCATGAGGGGAAGAGAGGCATACAATTTGGTCCATGACAAGGTTGCGGAAGTTGGAGTCATCAGAGAAAATATCAGCCAGGCGCATGGCTGTAACATGCAACAGTCCCATTGGGTTTCTTCTTTCCTCATCCTCATCATCAATGGGTCTTGGATCATCAAGTAAAGCACCTCTCACTAGAGCAAGCACCTGCTTATCAACAAACACAAAAACACATTCCACCCATAATGTAATGCGGAAGCACCCTCTACTACCTTAAGTGCCAAGAGGGCAGAACAGAATGTAAGAAGGCACACTTGTACAAAAAGACAATTCACACAATTGCATGAACCTTTTTATGTGCTTGATTTGACACTGTTGACAGCAGGGTTCTATATGGGTGCTACTACAAACAAACAAGATGAAAAGCCTGCATGCCAGAGATTCACTTCAAGGTCTGCTTGATGCAAGGATTTTCAAGTGCATAGTAAAGATCACCTATGATGCTGCACCCAAAAAATTCCCTGTCTTTAAAAGCACCTTTACAAACAATAATCCTCAATGTTGACCACAACTGACCTCAGCTGCAACTTGCTCAGCAAGTTGCATGCTTCGTGCATCGGCCGCGACTTCGTCTAAAAACGAAAACTGGACTGATTCACAAAACTTCAACATCTGCAATCACAATTATAAAGCCACCAGCTTACAATACTGTAATTTGTGCAACAAGCTTGACAATTCCAGGGAAAAAAAACACTTAAAACTTGCTGATGCAAATAGCAGCAACTCAATCACCATTTGTTGCCCCTGATGACTGACTGTATATGCTCACCATTATCAAGACTTTTGCTCTAGATCTAGACACCGTTGCCTGTAATGGCCTTGATAACAGGAAAGCAGGTGGTAATTGCAACTTCAGAACCGCAAGCACCAACCGTAAGATACCGCCCTCTCTGCACAGTTCCTGGTGAATGGAAACCAGTAATGACAGTTAATTGGTAAAACCTTTGCACATATTGTGGAACTTTGTCATTACTCTGATCAAAGCTGGATTTAGTACCCTAATGTTGTACTATGAACCTCAGAATGCAAGATGCTGCTCAAAATCAACAAGAGGACAACTACCCAACACCTTGTGTGCCAGAACTTTATCCCTGAAAGCCTGGGGTATGCAAAGAAACTGTAGAACTTGCAGTGAAGCTTCACACTGCTGGGCAGTGACCAGGCCAACACGTTCAGCAGCCAGCACAGTTGTTTTTTTGGCTCCAATCTTGTTTTGCAAGGAGCGCAACTTGACTTGGAGCAAAATTATGTCTCGCTTGACTGCATCGAAAGCTGCGTCCATGAAGACATTCACCTGTTGGTGTCAATACACAGCTCTTCATTAGCCTACATTTTTCTCTGCCATAGTACAATCTGTGTAGTACATGCAAGGGAGCTCGGAAGTCCATCACCCATTGTCCAAGAATCTCAACAACACCACTCAATTGCTGAATTGAAAAAGGATCTACCTTTGGATGAGCCAAAAGAACTGGGGCAACATCAGCCCAGTCATGACTGATGAAGGAAATGAGAAGATACAAGCTACATGCTACCAATGCAGCATGTAGCACTGCCATGAAGCTTCCGCCTCGACCCTCCTGCTTCAGGTTGATCACCCTTGGAGAGGTGAGAATACCACAAGAGACAACAATCCCCCCCATCTTTGACAAAACAAAACAAGTCCCATGACTGAGATAACAGTCTTTAGAAGAAGTAGACTACAAGAAGAAGCCCCCACAAAAATGTGCCGAAACCCTTCAGATACCTGCTCCATGTTTGCTAAAACGACAAGCATGTACGTGATCAAATCAAGAATCTGCATCCTAATCTTCACTTCTTGAAAGAACACCTGCAGATACACAATCTCCCCCCACAATTGATTTTTCATGATTGAAATGGTACAGCATACAACAATTGATGTAGTAGCCTCGCATGACCTTCAGCGATTCCTGACAATTTGTTTCAGCCATTGGCAGTTGTTACATGTTACAACCCTTGATAACAAGTAGCAATGTATACAAGAAAGCAATATTGGCATCTATAAGATGTGCAAGGATGTGTCTCCAATACCATCAGTACCCTTGGAAACCTAAAAAAACAGATCATACAATTTGAAGGCAAAAACTTCAAGGCGCTGTGAGTGGTGAACAAAACATGAGAGCAAGATAGCCCTAAAATGAGGCATCAGTACCTAAGCAGCTGACCACAATTTAGGGTTAACGTATCTGATTTTTGAAGCCTGTATCTGAGGGTTGACTTCGACAATTGTTGTTCATGTATCAAAAGGGGGACATTACAAACCTGCTCCAGTTTAGGGTAGCGTGATGCAACAGTACTCAGGGAGTGTAACAGTCGCACTGCACGCAACCAATAGCGCAACCGTGGCTCTGCGCCACTTGATGCAACACAGGCTATCACATGCAGAGGTAGGCAATTTGCCAGTTGCTCTACATCCACCTACAGACATCCCACAAAGAGGGGCATCATCATCTCCTCACCAATTCTCTTGTATTCTCAGTTGAAAAACTGCAACAACAGACAAGACATGAAATTCTCAAAAATAGCAGAAGATGTGAGGAAAGGAACTTACCTGCAATGGGACACCTTTAGCAGAGGTCAAGTTGAGGACAAAGCTGTCAACATCCTGCAAAAGCTTGTTAATATCATGCGCACTCAACCCGTGAAGCTCCTCCACTGCTACAAACTCGTCCACCACCTACACTTACAGAAAAAAACCACATAATCCAATACTTAAATTAGCACATCTGGAAAGAAAATAAATAAATAAATGAGGACATTTAGCTCAAGCATTATGAATACAGAGAACTTATGCACCAAACCCTAAATCAATACATACCCAACAAAATCTATGGACACAAGAGCCATAAAAAGTTTATAACAGCTCAATGTTTCCTGAAGCTCTAAAAACTACAAAATTACAACTACTGTATTTGCATCATGCAAACAACACACATGAGTTCATAAGGAGTGTTTCAATACATGATTTTTCTACAACCTAAAAAGTACAACACGACACAAATGAACACTCCCAATTCAAACAACCCCGACATGGAGGAAAATTGTCCACATGAAAAGTTCAAGCTCCCGGAAACCATGACTAAAAATCAGCATGCATGGTAATAAATTAGTTGAATGCACGAGATTGTTGGTTCCAGACCCCACCCAAATACCCAAAGCCCCAAAGCAAACCCAAAAAAAAACCACAACAAACAAGCACACAAGTATTATTGTGTGGACGGGCACTTTACATTCACGTTGCGCCGAGCCATACTTGACAGAATCACTTTGTCAATATTGTATTATTTAAAGCATCAACCCAAGTCTTAAATCCAGGCAACAAATCCTTGATCGAGATAGTGGTGGTGGTAGTAGTTGCATCCCAGGTTGCATTTCTGTTCAAGCTCACTAGATACTCAATTGACCAACACTCAATCTCACTCTCACACACACACACACACACACACTCTCTTTCTCTCTCTCTCTTTCTCTCACTCACTCTCTTTCTCGAGCATCCATGGACAGACACTAACTACTATTCCTCATACTCCTCCTCCCAGGAAAAACTCTCCTCACTCTTTCCACACAATCATGCTCACTAAAACATGGCACCCAAATCACGGAATCATTTCTTCTCCTTCTGCTACTACTAGTTCTTCTACCACTTCTCCTCCTCCTTGCCCCTCCCTTCTTCTTTTCCTTCTTCTTCTTCTTGTTGGTGGAGAATTGTTGTTGTTGTTGTTGCAGAAATTGTTGCACAAATGATGATGATGATGATGATGATACAAATGAGCTTTGGTGTGATTGAAAAATGGTGGAATTTCTAGGGCAAGCTGCTTGGCTGCTGCTATTGCAGTGCACACAACACTACAACAACAACAACTACTACTACTACTATGACTGTAAATAAGTATTCTGATATTTCTTTGATTTGTTTGTTTTTGTTTGTTTGTTTTGTTGGCTAGGCTGTTTGTAATTTTAGGGGAAGAGACTAATGGAATCATCATCATCTTCATCATCTTCATCATTCATTCATCAGAATGGGTAGTTTTCCTTTGGTCCCACATTTGGAGGAATGTTCACCAGAGTTGTTGGTACTCCTGTGCTGACTCTATACACCAGGGTTTAAACACCCACCCCTCCCCTACCCACCCAACATTGGTTTGAACTTTGAATCACAAGGGTAGGGTAGGTTAGGTTGAAGCTTTTTTTAAAATTAGGGCTCTGGCTAGGTTGCCACTTGTGAGTTCAATCTTGTGGGGGCAAACCTAGTAACTCACTTTTGACTCTTTCCTAAAGTATTACTACCTCACCCACCCAACCTCCAAATTTCAATCTACTATTTCCTCCCCCATTATGCAATGGCCTAGTCTTGAGTCTTTTGAGTCTTCTCAAACTCTACTAGTTGACCTAACCCAACCTGGAAAATGCACTATAAAAATCCTAAAACCCTACTTTGACTTTTTAAAACTGAACTCTCCAAATGAGCTATAAAATCCCTCACTTATTCATACCTAGTAATCCTCCTTTCACTTGTTTAAAGCTTAAACCTACTACTACCTATTGACCCAACCTCCAAGATTCAAATCCACTATGAAAAATCCTAAGTCAGGAGAAATCCCTACTTTGATTCTTTTAAACTCCACCACCTATTTCACCTTTTAACTCCAAATCCCACAATTGCAGCTCTTAATTTGATACCCTATTTGGGGCTCTTTTGACTAAACCTCAAAATCTATAATACAAAATCTTTGTAGAAATCCTACTTTGATTGTCAAAAATGTGATATTTGTTGACCTAGCTTGCAAATCCACTATAGATGTTCTTTACAAACCTCTATTTTTGACCTATCCAAACTACATTATTTGACCAAACCCATGTTCACTAGGTGAGTTATTTTATGATGATATACCCATGTGTAAAACTCTTGAATAAAAAATATACACGTTTTTTATTCAGCAATAAGAAAAATTGCACATTTTTATTTATCCTGTTTATTAGTGGGACATTTGAGTTTCACACAAAAGTCCAAAGTGGGTAATTGTTTGTTGAGCATGTAAAACTTGGGTATTAGCAAATATTGGAATCTTAAAATTTTATTGTTTGTGCAACTTGGAATTTCATAATGCTCTTGATATCTTGTTCAACGTCTTGTTCACTAGGCGCGCGTTTTTTCGTTATGGTCTCCATGTCGTGCATGCAATTGTATGTTGTAAACAAATTGAACATTTGAAGTGGTTATTTGTTGTAATAAGGACCTTTTTAGATTGTGCTACCATTTGTCGCTAAGCAATCATGAAGATTTGTGAAACATTTTTAGATTATGGTAACATTTGTCACCAAGAGATCATTAAGGTATGAAACCTTATTAGATTATGCTATTATTTGTCAACATGTGAATGCTAGATTGTAATAAACAAATGCTGCTAGAAGTTATTGTCCTCACACCCAATTTTTGATTGGGTGTCGGTTTGCTTGAATGGACCAATTTTTGACAAGTATCATGATATTTTAAAATGTCAACAAAGTATTAACTGTTATTAAAATGACAATTACTTTTTTTATGAGCATTGACAAACTATATTAATATAATTGTTGTATGCCTAACTCTTTTTTTTTTATTTATAAAAATAGATGATTAATATATATTGTACAAAACACAATGAGAGGTGGTGTCTTTCAACAAATTAAAAAAAAGTATATTACTAAATGGATTACAAGTGTGATATTTCATTGCATTATTTATATTTTCGAGGTTTTTTATTGTCTGTAAATCAAATAAAAAATACGAAAAACACAAATTTGTTATTTTTTATTAAATAATAGTAGTCAACCCCAATTGGATAAAACCCTTTTAAAGTTTTCATTTTAAAATATAATGTTCAATATCCTATGGCAAGTATTTTTTCTTCATAAATATATTCATAACATCACTCTAGTTAAAATTTATGAAATTTGTTAGTATGTCCTTGACGTTTTTGCTTTGAACTATAAAATTTTCATTTTGCAAAAAATGTTTTCTTGTGATTGTTAATATTTCACATATTTGTTACATTCCAAAATAGGAAAAAATTACCCCTTGAACAATAATTTTGGTTCACATAACCAAACCAACACTGAATTGTTGATGTTACTCACTCTCCGATAGGTCACCTTCTAACTTACCAACCTTACTAAGGGGTTTTTTATCAAACCCATAGGGCTTCATACAACTAGATGCATCATATTCTCTTTACACTTAATTTCCCCTTCTCTCTATGGATACAAATTTCCTATTGTCTTCTAATTATCACTAGAATTGTAACTTGAGTTATCTAATGTTCAATTGCCCACTTATATTCATGCCAAAAATTTCAAATTTCACTCCTCATTTCAACACATAGCTTATTATTGAATGTTTACTTTGCACCTAATGGTTATGAAGACCTTGATCTTTATCAACATTTCAACCTCTCAATTCTACTAAAACTAAATTATGTGCATATTACACTTAACATGATTATGTGCAAAAATTTATTCACACATTATTCACCAACATTAAACATATTAAATTATGAAATGACAAACGAACTCGACATACATTTCGAGAATGTGCAATGAAAGAAATACATTTTTGAAATAGTTGTGGTTGGTTAGAAAATGATGCATTGATCATTTTGTTCACTTCAAACACATGATAGTACCATGTCTTTCAATTCAAACTCATCATTTACACAACAAAATTGTGTTCATTTATCCAAAATTCATTCTTTGTTTTTAGTTTCCCCAAATAACCTCTAAGCCTTTTAATCATGTCACCATTACCCTTCCTTTGGATCCTTCTAGAAGCATTTCCCACACATCACACCAAAGAGTTTTTTCTATCATATTTATTAAAAAATGTAGGTTGGAAAACACCAAATAATAACATGAATAAAAAGGATGCTTAAACTTTGAAAACACAACCTCAAATGAATTGTGGATTTCAATATTCACTTTTAAATTAAATGTGATTTTAACGATGATTAAAAAATTCAATAGCTTTTTACCAAGCTTACATAATTTAATAAAAAATTACAAAAAATAAATGATTAGTTTTGATGGTGAACATGTGTTTGTTTTTTTCTAAATGTGCACAATGGATGTGTCAAAAAGTTGTGGGCATCCCCCCACATTAACTATTTTGATTTCAAATAGTGTGGCCAACATTATTTGAAAATTAACCATAGTTAATTTTGGATTCCAAATTATAAATGTTGCCCAAATTAATGTGGGCCACACTAAGATGAGTGCATTGTTCAAAATTGAAATCATTACTTTAATGTCATGAACAATGTAGCTATGGAGGAAATAACCAAATAAAATCCTTTCTCATTTCATCAATAATCATAATTTATAATAAAAATTTGTGTTTGATTATTTGTGTAATTTGAAATTACCTCTTCCAAGCCTAAGTATGTCATTTCTTTGCCCTACCCACCCACATGAATTTGGAAGGGCACACTAACTTGTCTCATAATCTAATAACCTCCTACTTCTTTTAAGCCTAACTATCTAACCCCTTTCCCCTACCCACCAACTTGTACATAAAGAAATAATTTTGAAATCTAAGATAAATAATGATGAACTTTTGGGAACCATTGGGAACATAAAGGAAAAACCTTGGCCAAGGGCTTTACACTCATTTATATAATAAAAATATTAAGGTTCATTCACACTTGGTGTTAAGGACTTTGGTGTTAAGTCCCCTAACACCAAGCTAGTCATTTAGGACCTAAACTTATTTACCACAAAGATTTTATGTTAAGTTAACATTCACTTAATATTAAACAATCACCCATTTAACATTGGGTGCCACCTAAGATGCCACCTAGATTTTCACTTAACACCGACTTAAAATTAGGTGTGAACACACCTCTAAAGGTGCATTCACACTTGATGTTAAGGACTCTCAATCTATCTTACTCTTTTGCATCAAGGTAATTTTTATTCAATTTTGTGGTTTCAAAAGTTTGGCAAATTTTTTTCCAACATTTCAGCATTTTTCAAAATTGAAACTTAAAAGAAATTCCAATTTTTTTGGGTTCATCATTGTGAAAATTTACCTAATT
Organism: Sphagnum contortum; assembly: GCA_963920785.1. Lineage (NCBI taxonomy): Eukaryota > Viridiplantae > Streptophyta > Sphagnopsida > Sphagnales > Sphagnaceae > Sphagnum > Sphagnum contortum. The sequence goes on along the minus strand of OY987279.1, from coordinate 21,272,665 downwards.
AAAAACACACTAATTTGTACTTATCTACATACCTACTATGTACATGTCTATGAGGCTACTACCTACAAAGACATCAAACTCACAAACTCTTTGGATGATCTGTTCATGAGCCCCGCATGCCCTCTTCAAGTGCCACTACACTAGCCCATGCATTCAGCACACCGACAATGGTGGTAGTGTCTGCCTTCTTCCCTTCAAGTTGCATCTTTTGAAATAGTTCTGATGCCTTGTGCCCTTGCCTGCATTGCACATGTCCCAGAATCATGGCATTCCAAGAGACCACATTGTGTGTGGGCATCCTGTCGAAAACCCTCAAAGCATCCTCTACGCTGTCACATTTGGCATACATGGCAATGAGGCTACTGCCCACAAAGACATCAGTCTCCAAACAGCTTTCAATGGTCTGTTCATGAACCCACCTGCCCTCCTTGAGCATTGCTATGCTAGCACATGCATTCAGTACACCAACAAAGGTAGCAGGATCTGGCAGCACTACTGCTTTGCATTTCATTTGACAAAATAATTCCAGTGCCTTCTGCCCATGCCTGTATTTCACACAACCAAGAATCACAGCATTCCAAGAAACCACATCATGTGAGGCCATTCTATATGGAACACCCTTGCAGCGTCTTCTATGCCCCACATTTGCTGTACATGTCAACAAGGCTGTTGCCAACACAGAGATCAGACTCAAACCCACTATGAACTATTTGTTTGTGAATGCATTTGCCTTCTTCTGGGGCTCCGAAACTAGCACATCCATTCAGCACTCTGACAAAGGGTGACAGGGACTGGTTCCAGCCCTTCTGTTGAAATGGATCCAGAGCCTTCTGGCCTTGCCCACATTTCGCATATCCCAAAATCATGGTACTCCAGGAGACCACATCACGAGCAGGCATCATGTTGAACACCGTCCACACATCCTCAATGCTCCCACATTTGGCATACATGTGTATGAGGCTACTAGCCACAAAAACATCAGATTCAAAACCACATTTTACAATCTGTTCATGAATACCCTTACCTTCTTCAAGGGCTGCTACACTAGCACATGCATTGAGCACCCCAACAAAGTTGACAGGGACTAGTTCCATCCCTTCATGCTGCAAAATAGCTCTAATGCCTTCTTTCCCTGCCCACATTTCGCATGTGCCAGGATCATGGTACCCCCAGCAACCATGTTATCACTTGACATACTGTTGAACATTCTCCAAGCATCCTCTATGCTCCCACATTCGGTGTACATGTCAACAAGTCTATTACCCACAAATACATCAGACTCATAACCATTTTGAATGATCTGTTTATGAGCTTTTCTTCTTTCCTCAAGAGCAGCTACAATAGCACATGCATTCAGTAGCCCCACAAAGGTGACATGCACTGGCTGCACCCCTTTGCATTGCATTTCTCAAAATAGTTCCAATGCCTTTTGTGCTTGCCCACACTTTAACATGTCCCAGAATCATGACACTCCAAGAGACTACATCCTGTGTGGGCATTCTGTTGAACACTCCCAAGCATCATTTATGCTCCCACATTTGGTGTACATGTCAATGAGCCTACTCCCCACAAAGACATCAGTTTCAAAATTGCTTTGAATCATCTGTTGATGAACATGCCTGCTGTCTTCAAGTGCAACTAAACTAGCACATGCATTTACTACCCTGACAAAAGTGATGGGAGCTGGTTGCACCTCTTGAGATTGCATTTGTTGAATAAGTCCTAATGCCTTCTGCCCTTGTCCACACTCACATACCCCAAATCATGGCATTCCAAGAAACCGCATTGTGTGTGGGCATTGAATCAAACACTCTCTGTGTGTCCTTAATGCCCCCACATTTGGTGTATATGTCAACAAGGCTACTCACCACACAGATATTTGACTGATGGTCAGTTTGAATGATCTGTGTGTGAATGTGTCTGCCCTCCTCAAGCGCTCATAAACTTGCATTTGAGCATGGCCACAAAGGTGACGGGGACTACCTCCACACCATCACATTGCCTTTCTTTGGAGAGTTCCAATGCCTGTTGCCCTTGCCCACATTCACATATCCTCGTATTATCACACTCCAAGAGACAGCATCATGTGTAGGCATTCTCGAGAAAATGTTCCAAGCATCCTGAATGCTCGCACATTTAGCATATATGTCAACCAGGGAATTACTCACATTGAGCAGACTCACAGCTGCTTTCAACGATGCATGTATGGATCTTTCTCCCCTTGTCAAGGTCTCCTAAACTTGCAGAAGCATTCAGAACTTGAACGGAAGTGAGACTGTCTGGAATTGTGCTGTCTCATTGCATCTTCTCAAAAAGCTCAATTGCCTTTTCATATTGCCTAGACTTAGCATCTCTTGTGGACTTCGCATCCCATTGCTTGGTTTGTACAGTCCCTGGCGCCAATGCTGTCAGGTTTGCTTCGACCATGTGGGATTCCATTTGCCATCAAGCCAGAGTGCCTCATGTGTCACTCTGTATTTAAAATCTGCGCACCTAGCATTTGTCTGCAGCAAATGGAATTGAATCCAACAACATCTCTCAGCCTTGCAATCCTCACGGTCAGTCAGCTGCATGCAGATAACAATGCTATTACAACTACTCTCTCCCAACCAAGAACCAGGTACCGATTCTTTTAGCAGCAATCATTTGTCGTCACGTACTTTCTCTGATCGAGAACACACATACGCATGGATAGCAACTAGCAGCAACATGCGGCATTAGGAATCGGGAAAAAAAGCTCAAATTCAGAATCAGAAAAGCTCAATCAAGTGCAGGAAAAAGTATGGCATTTCCGCCATATTCTTTGTCCAAACCTTTGAACAGACATTTACGTGAAGTGGGATCTGCTGCTGCTCCAGGTTCTGGAAGATCTGCTCCAAAAGAGGCAAAGTCTCTGTGGGTCCACTGTCCTGCAGCGGTCACATGCAGTTGGTAGCATTGAAGCCAGCTTTTCTTCAAACAGGGACATTTGCTCAACAACTTATCGACTGAATCTTTAAGAAGCACACTCTCAGATCCTACTAGGACCGACCGCATCAAGAAGGAAAAACCCAAACAATTCTTCTACAAACCCTAATTCCTCCAGTTTCTTATCCTCCTGATTAGATCAGGTTTGGAACTCACCTGAGAAAAGACGCAAACTGCTGCTGCTGCTGCGCACAGCAGGGGTGAAGAGGAGGAGGTCTCGCATTCCCAGCACCAACTCCCCCAATGCAACGACTTCCACTTCATTGGCGCCACAACGATTTCTTTCTTTCTTTCACACGATTCCAGAAACCCAAGACACATTTTGTAATCTGATTGGTGTTGAAGACCACGTTCTCAGAGCTGATTCATAAACTGTATGTGAAGCTAAGTGTTATTCTTACCATTTATCATCATGGGTGGTTGGGTGTGGGCACCCAGATACAGATCCGGTTGTGTTTTTGGATCGTGCATTCTCCACATTGTCCACTGTTAAGGTGGCAAAATTACTGCAAACAGACCCTCTCTTTTCAGTTGCTTCCTCTAACATAATTCATGCCCAGCAATGTGGTTGAAGTACCATTGAGAAATAACCTTTTCTTGCTTTGTGAATTGCTTGCCACTTTCTCATTCTTCAGTCTTTTTGTGCAGACAGCTGTTGAGAGGTGAACCTTAGCTTGATGATGTGTGGGTGCTTGGTTTCTGAACAGAAGTCAGGCAAGGATATGGAATGCTGGTTATCAAAGCAGGGAGGACTTCTTTTGGAATGTGCACAAGAGTGGTTCATTAGCACTGGCCATTGACCCCTTCCCGTAAGCGCTGTTCACTCTCTTTGACTGACTTTGTTGCTTCATGTCTGTTGATGCCCTTTAGGGTTTAGGGTTTAGGTTGTCAGATCATTGTAGGACATGTTGCAAGTCTTTCATCTTTTCTCTGGTCCTTATTGACACAGACATTGGGCTGCAAGGCTATTAGAAACAAAAGCACTCATCATTATTAGTGTCTTTGGTCCTACCCATCTCTCTCTCACATTTAGTGCTCACACATGTAGTGCTTCCTCACAAGATGGTTTTGCTAGTGTCTTCTGTAATCTCTGAGTGCTAGCTCTGCTTTTGCATTTCTGAGAGATTGAAAGATCAGACTGTACATTTCCAGTTGAAAACTTGCTTATATGGTGCTTCAAAAAATAAAGCAACTGGGTCCTCTGCTCAGGACAATGACAATGTAGTAGTGTAGGCTTGCAGGTTGTCACAGCAGTGTTTGCTTTGGTTTTGGATGCCAATCAGGTTGTCTTCTTCTTGTGCTTCCCTCCCTGTTGATTACAGTTTTTTTGTTTTTTTCAAGGAATTGCTGTGTGTAGTAGTACACTCTATATTATAGTTGGAATGAGAGTGGGGCCGCATTTGCTTGCTAATTGTGAGCATGTGTTGGTGAGGTAGTCATTAACTTTGATGAAGTTGTTCATGAGCTTTACAGCAATACTGAGACAAGCAAAGCTTGTCTGAAAGAACTACAGGTGCAGTCAGCAGTACCCATGATATTCCAGTTGGCAAAGTCGAATTTTATGAATGGGTTTGGGGTTTAGGGCCCAGGGTTTAAACTCTGGACCCTGGACCCTAAACCTAAATAAACTCCAAACCTTTAAAAATCTCAACAATGCTCTAGGCAACCTTTTACTCATTTGGATTCAAACAGGAACCATTGGTGGGATAAGGGAAAAATCTACCTTGGGGAGAAGACATCACAAGACTTTGTGATGCCAGATGCCCTTCCTTCTCCAGGTAGTACTTACTCCTAGTGTTTCTTAACTCCAGCTCTAACAATATTTGCAGTCATAGAACATGAGTTATAACCTGGTTCTATATGATGATAAATGTATTCACTTCAGTTGTGGGTTGTTTTGGCATAAATCTCAGGAGTTGACATCCTAGTTTAGATGTTGAGAACCTGCCAATGTCCAATGGCTTCATGCTCTTTTACAAGGAAGAGCAGCTTTTTTTGAAATATTGGGCATGGTGATGAACCCTATTGTGCAGTATTTGGAAATGGATACGAAGTGCAAAAAGAAGAGAAAATCAGCAGTGCTCACATCTGCTGCCTTGACAGAAGAGATCACTGTGACATTAAAATCCTCCAATCAAAAGGATGTTTGTTGCTCTAAACGCCTTCAAACAGTGCAACACAGGAGCAAATTTCCAAGCCCAAAAAATCTCTTGTCACTCAAGTACCCAAAAAGAGGAATGAGCCTTTGACTTCAATTCCAGGAAACAAGGTACCAGTGGACACTTCTTCTGAGCATGCAAAGGTGGTGGTGCCCCCTGGCAGTTCTGGAAGAGAATCACAAGTCTATTGATTGGGAGGACCTTCTCATTGGTGCCTTATTTTGGGTGGGGTGAGAGTTCGCTTCATGTCTCTTTGTTCAATGTTATGCTTTTTGGTGGCTTTTCCAATTGTTTAGATGAGAAATGTAGAGTTTCTTTTTCTGTGTGACCTTTTCAGTAAGATGTAGACAATTGTCCTAGTTAATGTTATGCCCATTATGTTCTTGCAAGCCAATACAAGAATGCTTGAAGATGGGTATTACAAGTCAAGTTTTGCCCTCCACCCTATCCAGAGTGCAGCAAGCATCAATGACAATGAACTCATGCAGTATCCCCACAGCAAAACAGAGGTCTTGCATACTATTACTTCACCTGCAATTTTTTTTCTGTCCAAACTGACAGTGTGTGTAAGTGCGTATGGCTACAATATTGCATCAAGTTCTTAAGAAAAACATTTTTTCTGCAACTTGAGGGGTGCTTAGGCTTTTGGCATGGGTTCATCAAACCCAGTGGTTTATTATCTATCACAATATGTTTGTGATTCTGCCCCAGTGGTTTGTGGCAGGTGAAGTTGCTGCGTGAAATGAAAGATGGAAGCAAATTTAGAGTTTGGTCATCACCGTTAACACTAAACCTAAAACTTAAACCCTAAACCCAATCTCTCCTCTGATAAGCTCATTGTAAACTTTTGGCATCTATATGAATAATTTGGACACATCCTCTGTGAAGATCACAAAATCAAGCAACAAGATCAAAATAGAAACAAAAAAACATTTCACACAAACATATTGTACTTAATTTCTCTACATCTATCTTGGCAAGAATCTTGCCCACTTTAAATCCCTTGCTCCAGCTCCTTTTATCCATCTTGCATGCATTTTCACCACACAAAATTCTTTTGCAACCAAGCATCTACATAAAGCTTATGAGCCAACACACCAAGCACACACACAAACTAGGTGTAGAAACAATTGAGTAATGGAAATGCCACTGTTGGCCACCATTGCCTTCCTCCTTCAAGGACGAACTACCGAAAAGTTGTCAATCACCATCTCCATGTAAAAAGAGCAAAAAAAAAGAGAAAACCCCTAACTATATTTTGTCCTCACAAGACATGTATTTAGGTTAAATATGTGACCACTCCCAAATTGATTTAACTACACCCTGTTAGCTTCTGTCAAATCATGTTGCAATATGAAAAAGTTGTAGATCCCTCCTAGGTTGATATCACTAAGCCTCTTCCAACTGCTTAATGATACAAATGCGCCCTTTTTCATTTGAATTAGTTTCATTTTAATGATACAAATGTGCCCTCTTTCATCTAAATTAATCTCCCAGCAGCATATCTAACAAATAAATATGGTCCTTTCCAGCTTGCTTCAAGGGCTTTTTTTGCTTTGTTTCTTCATTTTCACCATGTCCTTTCCAGCAACAAAGCTCAGAATCATATACTTATCTTACACCCACTGTCAGGAACTAATGAAGTCAATGGGTAGTCATGGCAGCTCAGCACTACTGCTATCCATGATGGAAGGTGACGGTCTGACTCTTTGTGAGCAACTCTCACAAGGTGATAACCACACTTGCTCTTCTTATCTGCTTTGGGTATGATCAGAACTAACAAGAATGGTTACCTTTGACATGTTAGTGTGGAGTTTTCTCATAGAAATTGAAATTTTCATAACAATCTCATAAAAATGATTTTGAATGCTCACCAGGGTGTTACTGGGACTGTTCACTTTTGGGGAACTTATGGAATATTTTTCTATTTTAACTGTTGCTGGTGTGAACTCAACATACGGGACAGAACCATTGTGTGAAAAGCTGTTCATTATATAACACAAATGGATTGTTCTTGCTTCAAAGCTTTGTGTGTTGATTTTCCTCTTCATATCTTCATTTTAATTTGTTTTGATTTTAAAAAATATTTCTTTCTTTTTAATCTTAAATTTTTTTTGGGTTTAGCTAGCCACCATCAAGGCCCACACACCCCATGGCAACCCCATCTTGTGAGAAAAAAACCTGAATATTAATTAGTGTATGGCATTTGACACTAACTAAATGAAATAAGCAGAGATGATGTTGTATTCATCATGCAAACCACTTCTTCAATTCCTTTGATGCATGTTTTGGGATGGACTGAGTCTTCTCTTTTCTTTGTTCCATCAATCTTTGCTGATTTGTTGACAGAAAATATAAGAAAAAATAAAACATGATCATTCCATCCTTTAGGATGCTGTCATCTCTTTGTAATTCCATTCAATTGATAACTTCACCCATATTTTGTAAGTATGCTAATAGGTAGTTCTTTAGTATTTTCTAATGGAAAGTATATGTGTATACATGTCTTTGTACAGAAGCAACTGCTGGTTCTTATGCTAGAAGGGATCGTGCCATTTCTGCAACGTTGTTGTCCGTAAAACCATACTTCTTGAACACATCCAAGTAACCTCCGCTACAGCCGAATGTATAAACTCCAAAGACCTTGCCTTCTGATCCAACGTATTCTCGCCACCCAATTGGAGATCCAGCTTCCACGCTCAGCCTTTTCAGCACGGTCGGGGGAAGAATGCTGTCTCTGTACTCCTTGGGTTGCTGGTCAAAAAGCTCCCAACAAACAAGAGAGACAACCCGCACCTTTCTGCCTTCTTTGCGTAATGTCTCTGCTGCCTTCTCACATAGAGCAAGTTCTGATCCTGTTCCAATCAAAATGATTTCTGGAAGAAGAACCTCTTTACTACCATTGCTGCTGCTGCTGTTATCACTCACAATGTAACCACCTTTTGCTACACTTTCACTTGAAGTTCCTGAAAGATTAGCTTCCACTTTTTGGCGAGACAGTGATAGAACTGTCGGTGCATGACGACGAGAAATTGCAACTCGGTATGCACCAGCAACTTCATTTCCATCAGCTGGTCGTAGAACATACATGTCTGGAATTGCACGTAAACCCACTAATTGTTCCACTGGCTGGTGTGTAGGGCCATCTTCTCCAAGTCCAATCGAATCATGGGTCAGAATATATATCACTCCTGCTTCACTCAGAGCTGAGAGTCGCATCGCATTCTTCATGTAGTCACTGAAGATCAGGAATGTTGCAGCTATGGGAATGAGACCTGAACCATGGAGAGCTAGGCCATTGGAAATCCCTGCCATTGCATGCTCACGGATACCATAGCGGATGTTGCGGCCTTCAGGAGAATCATGTTGGAAGTCAGTTGAGTTTTTCATGTAGACTTTATTGGAGCTTGCTAGATCGGCACTGCCACCAATGATTCCTGGTAGCACTTCTGCTGCAGCATTCAAACACTTCTCAGAGTAACCTCGTGTTGCATCCACAGGATCTTTCTCTGACCAACTCTGCACAACACAGGTACACACCAGCATATTGATCCAATAGACTCAGTTCCAGAAATAGATGATGATCTTGAAAGGATCATGCAATCATGCAAGGGACATGTCAAAGAAAGAGTTGCTTTTATGGTACTTCTGCTTTGCAGCTAAGTGACAGGGTTTAGGGTGAGGGTACTGGATTGGTCTGCAGATAGTACCGGAAGAACTTTGTCCCAATCTGATGGAATGTTGCCACTGAGGAGATTTTGGAATTCTTCAGCTTCCTTTGGATATTTCTCTGTATACCTCTTCACTGCATCATTCCATTCTGCTTCCAATTGCATCCCGTGCTTGCTGTTTTTAGTAAACTCTCTGTATCATCATCATCATCATCATCACCACCATCAGGTACCTTACAACTTCCAAAGATCAAAAGACATGGACTCATTCACAATTTTCCTATCTGATTTTGACGCCCTTGTTTAGGGTTCAGGGTTGAAGAATTGCCATGGACCCCAACTCTGTGACACTACTTTTGTTGAATGGAATGCTTTGCTTACTCATAAACTTGGGGAATGACATAAAAGGGCTCTCGGTTATTCCAGTGTAGCTTCTGCTGCATCTTTCTCACATCCTCCTCATCAAATGTGCCATGGTGTGCTTTTGCTGTATTCTCCTTCACTGACATCCGTCCTATCCGTGTCTTCACCTGTAGCTCCATTCCATTCAGCCCATTTCCCATTATAAAATGGTCTTTGCTAGTTGAAAATCAGTTTTTCAAGCTGTGGGCCATTTTACAAGGTTTTCTTCTGGAAAACTGTGTTTAGACATCAAGGAACATTAGATCTGTGATATTTCTTGAGTGAGAGAGAGAGAGAGAGAAGAAACAACCTGTATGAATGTTGGCATATCGGGTTTGGTGGGTTTTGACAGAAGTGCGACCTTGAAGGAATCCATATCATCATAAATGTTGGGGATGATGATGCGGTTCCACCCAAGAGCTTCAAAGCGGTTGCCAACATCTTCTGAAAGAGCCAATGCCGTATCGCCATCTATTGTATTGTGATTGTCATCATAGATGACTGTCAATTTGTTCAACTTCCAGTGAGCTGCCAATGATGCTGCCTCATTGGAAATCCCCTCCATTGAACATCCATCACCCATAATACAATACCTGTGCCAAAAGACACAATCATAGTCTGTTCAAACTGACACAATAATTGTGCTGTTTAAAAAGCACAAAAAACACAGAACAAAGCAACAACAGAAGCAGTAGTATGAGAGGAGCTGCAAGTCTCCAAGTGTAAAGATTTTTTTTTACGTGTGGTGATCCACAATCACAGCATCAGGCTTGTTGAATCGAGCTGCCAAATGCTTTTCTGCCACTGCCATCCCCACTGCATTTGCTACTCCTTGACCTAATGGACCTGTGACATCAAGCAAAGTCAAAAGAGTAAGGCAAAATGAGTGGCCCAGCCTTCAAATCAAAGGGAAAAAGTGGAAGGCATGGGGATGCTGGGTTTCGCTTGAATAGCACATATAGGTACCTGTGGTGACTTCGATGCCTGCAGTGGTGACATTCTCAGGGTGACCAGGAGTGCGACTCCCAAGCTTGCACAGTCGCTTCAAATCCTCTATCTGCTCAATCCCAGGTAAAACCCTAGACACCATCATCATCATCATCATCATCATCATCTCCTTTCCACAACAATCCTCAAAATGCAAAGTTCCAAGAAAAAAGACCACAGTTTTCTGAATAGAGAAAACTATGAGTCAGGAGAGAAGTCAAGAGGAGAGGAGAGAGGTATGTATGTAAGTATGTATGTATGTATGTACCTGGATAGAGTCATAGCCAGCAAGGTGCAAGCAAATGTACTGAAGAAGACAACCATGACCAGCACTGAGCACGAAGCGATCTCTGTTGAACCAATTTGGGTTTTGAGGATTGTACTTCATGGCATGACGCCACAGCACATAACCCACTTCAGCTAATCCCATTGGCAATCCAGGATGTCCTGCTTTGGCTGTGTCCACTGAATCCACTGTCAGCATCCGCATGTTGTCAACACAACGCTGGTCAATTTGTGCTTGCACCCATGCTGCATCCTCCCACTTTGCCTCATTTGCTCCCACCTATCAAGCATCAAGAATTCTCAGATTCAGCACAATGAATAGAATTGAATTGAACTGATTGCAATATTTTCTGAATTGAAGATTGTGGAGTTTTTCTGGATGGAGATGATGCTGTTGCTCACAAAAAGAGAAATCTCATCTTTCCATGCTTGCATAGCTGCTGCATCATTGCTCTGGGGAGCTTCAGTTGTGTTCAGCAGCATCTGGGATGGTACACTGTGTCCCACTTGCTGTCCTGGCTGACCTGACTTCACTTGCTCATCCTTCAATGTATCTGTGTTGTGGTAATCAGCTCGAGCTCCAGGTAGAACGAATGGTCGCTGCATGGTTGCAGATTTTGCACCCATAGCAGCAGATTGTTCTCTTTTGGGGATTCTGCTCCTCAAGCCTTGACCAGCTTGATGCAAGCAAGGTTTTCTAGTCAAGCTTGTTGTTGTTGTTGTTGTCCCCTGCAGCAGAATTCAATCCCCCATGGACCATCTCTTGTTCAAAAAAGGAAAAAAAAAGAAAACCCATTTCTTGTGCTGATCTCAGAGGTTGCTTGGCTATTTCAGATTGCTTGTTGAATACTTCACGCCAGCAAACGGAAACTCTCTCTTTACACAAGAGGAAAATCTCTCTGTCTTTGTCTCTCTCTTTTTTTCAGCAAACCCAAGAGAAAATCTGTGGAGTGTTTTTTGTGAATGGACCCACCTTGTGAAGACACTTTGGGATTGAAGAAGCAGCAGTTTGTGATACAACAAGAGCTCTAGAAGAAGAAGAAGTTCCCAACTTGTGCTGCAGCACCTGAGAAGATTCAGCAGCTTGCGTGTTGTTGTTGTTGTAGCAGCAGCAGCTGGAAATCTTAGTAGACCTGATGAGCCCACCCACCTCCATAGTAATAGCACTAAACATTTTTTCGGACTCCAAAATCTCACCCCCGGAACAACAATCACAGCTACACACAAGACTCTTGCTCCTAAACCCGACAGTTCTCCTCTCACTTCTACTGTTTTCCTTCAGCTCTAGACTGTAGTTCCTGTGTCACTCAGGCGACTACAGGTGGGATTGTCATGAGATCCTGGAGAAAACTATATTCAGCTTGTCTCCAACAGATTTGTCCTGAATCTGCAATTTCAAAAGTGTGTTGAAAAGAAGCAAGTTTTTGGATGATCCCAAAACTCAGGCTTCTCAAAGGGGAGAAAAGAAGAAGAAGAAGAAGAAGAAGAAAAATTGGGGTTTTGGGTTCTCTCCAATCTGGGAGCTTCCTAAGAAGTTCGTTGGTGGTATGGCTAAATGTGGGCTGGTGTGGTTCCTCAAGCTTTGTGTTGATGGGTTGTTGTCAAGAGTGACAAATTTTGATTCTTCTTCACTCTGGTTTTGTAGTTTGGGTTTGTAAAATGGGGGAAAGTTGGGAAGGTGGGTGTTGAGTGTGAAGATGTCATAGCAACAACGATTCAAGAGCAAGAAGCAAGCAAAGGAAGGAATGAATGCCAACAAAACAAGAGGGAAGGAGAGGTGGAGAGCGACACTTGGAAGGTGGCAGCATGAAATGCTTTAGCAACTGCCAAGTGTTTCAACAAATTTTGTGTAGAAAAACCAAAAACCACTTTGCAATCCCACTGCTACTGCTACTGCTGCTGCCACCCCACTTTCCTTTCATGAAAATTTACACACCATGAATAACCCATTTTCATCATCATCATCATTCTTCATGTAATAAAATTAAAATTAAAATTAAAAAAAAAAGAGAAACAGTCTTGGGTGTAGGGCTTTTTAATATATGTTTTATTAATTTCGATTGGTATATTAGTGTGGTTCTCCAAGAACCAGAAGTCAAGGAACCAATCCTAATACATACCCGCCCTAAACCATCGATGATGATGATGATGATGATGGATGTGATAAAAGAAATCAGCTGTGTTAGGAGGGTCAGTTGCATGAAAAGGGGGTACTTGATACCGGCAGGTATCAGCATCATTTCTTTAAGATGCAGAAGTTTGGGTTTTTAAAAACCCCAAATCTGTTTTGGGTTTCTATGTTAACTGCGGTTCTCAAAATATTGAAAGAACCAGATTGGACGCATTAGTGTGGGTCTCAAAGAATCAGAAGAACACTCTTGAAGTTCCATGTGCATATATGGGTGCATGATATAGAGATGTATTCGAGAAAATATGACATAAAATTAACAACTTTATATTCAATTCCCATAAAGAATTGTTAGATCCACAAGTTCACCTCTCACTACTTGTTTATAAATTAGAGAAAAAATTGTTCCATTTTGGTAACATAATATGCATATCCATATCATGGTTTCCCCACCTTTAAGCAAAATGTTAATCTATAGTGTTTTTCAATCCGTAATTGTACATTTGGTGATAATGGCAAGTGAATTTTGATCATGAATTAACATGATGAACAAGTGGCAACTTAAACAATTACCATTTCATGGAGGGTTAGGCATCATTATAGCTTAGATTTGTTAGTTGATTGTTTGCCAATCTCAAAGCATCATTGTTGATTGGCCCTTTAGTTTCATGTAAAACTCAAAACTTCCTTGCACTTCTAGTTTAAAATTCAAGGTAATTTTAAGTCAATTTACACTCCCCCCCCCCCCCCCCCCCCTCCCACACATGACGGGTATTTACATGATTCCAATACATTGGTTCTTTGGTTGAATTTTGTAAAACAACATTATACACCTTATACACCAAAGTCAAAAGTAGTTCACAAATGCTTCTATTAAATGGACATAGATGTTATACACGACTTGTCATTCCGTAAATTACACATCATAGTACACAATTCGAGTGATTGCACGAAGGAAGGGCAAATGCTTGAAACATAATATATTCATATGTCAAGTAGTAGGCATAATCGCATGAAACAATATATTCCAAACATACCAAAATGTTTAACAAATAGCATGAATATGTTTCACAAAACTTATGGAGGGTTTTTGATTTTGCAAACCTGTCAATGTAAAATTTGAAGAGTTGCTTCCCAATCCTCCACTTCTTGTGCTAAGTGCATTCTCCCCAACACCACTCCTCATGATAAAGCATGATTTTGAAGTCAAGTGTTATGAGTCCAAAAAAAACTATACAAACATTTGTAGATGGTGGAACAAATGTATTGTAGATACAATGGATCCTTGGGCTTACCTAGCATGGGAAATTGGGCAATAATGGGTGTACCTATCCACTTGTTAAACAATGTACTCACTTTGTAGGTATACCTTATCATTTTGTTGTACATAACAACCTCATGACATCCCCCAATATGAGAAGGCAAGAAATAAAACAATTCAACCTTCAAAACTATGTTTCACTTTGGCATTGATCAAGATTGCTAAATTATTAAGCCCACATTTCATGCACCCAAAATGATTTTTTTATTCTATTTTTAATATTTTTTTCGGGGAAAAGTTATAAAATAAACCTCTTGTGTCATTAGACTACAAAGAGTTTAATTTATTTATACTTCCAACCTCAATATTATAATTGTTGTAGTGCAATCGTAGGTTAATACCCCTAATAAAATTAAATGTACACACCAACTATCCCATGAACTATGCTTTAAGCAAAATGAAAATGAGAAAAAAATACATATATCTAAAAAAATGTGATTCAACTATTGCATAACCTAACCATAATGACATTCTTAGTAAAAACAAAATCCTAAATCCTAAATAGACAAGAGAACTTCCATGTAGAGTTGTTGCCTTTTTGTTAAGATCCCACCTTTTAAAAATGAGTTGGGATGGCACTTGATCATAATTGATAGACAATATATCAACATGTCCCTTCTACTTCATTTCATTTTATAACATAGAAAAAATCATGTACAACAATATTTTTTTTGAAAATTGAAGTCATGTAATAGTGAAATGCATGTTGATGATAATTAGCCAATTAATGTGCTTCATTTGATTATGTGTTGTATCATGGATTAGATGATTGGACATTTAACTCCATTAAAATTAAATTGAGTCATTCATATCTCATGGGTGTAACATATCATCATCATCATCCTAGCTTACAAATTAGTTAATTCAAATAATGGTCACCTCTTAAAATGCACAATTTTTGAAAAATTAATATGTTGGATTCCATATTTGAAGGTGCAAAATAATTCACTATTCATTATATATTTTGAGCACACCCATTCCCTAAATTGTTCTAATTATGAATACAACTTTATAATTAAACTTTCATTTATGTTACTCAATGTGAAATGAAATACTTTTAGATTTACAAGGTCATTTTAATCTAGATAATGTATATTTTTTCATGTGTTTGCCACAAATGGCCCCATGATTAGTAAATGCAAATAAATAATTGTGAGTTCTTGAAATTATTCCTTGATTTACTAGGTTGGAAATCAATATTATGTATTTCCACAAATATTGCAACTTTAAAACTACGAGTTGAGGCCAAATAAAAGTCCATCCATATATTAATTTTCTTCCAATTGGATTAAACATTTGGCCCAAAATGAGGTACACCATTTGCCCCAATTAATGCATGTTTGTAGACATCAATCATTTGGGTTGAATTTTTTTTTTGGGGGATTTGTTTGCTTGTTTTTGCTTTACTTTTCAAAGAGCCAAGGCCTTGCTCTTATTGTGATACACTACAATATGTGGCAATATCATTGCTCCTTGAAAAATCATTAATGAATGCAATATTATTTATGCTATTGTGAAACCAAATTGGGAATTGTTGTGGATTAATAACGTTGGTGATTTTTTTTAATCATGGAAATTATAATCACTAATTAACTAAATAATTTTGAAATGAAAGTGATTTAGTTGTTCCAATCATGGTGAGTTATGTTCATAGATCCATGGTCATAATTTTTTGATAAAGTTATGATTTAAAATTAGTGTTTCAAACCTAGGAAATTAAGTGATATAATGAGATGTGTGTGCAAATCCATCTTTGGGTGGTACCATTGGAAATCACTTCAACAAAATTCTTGAGTAGTAAAATTGGTGAAATAATAATTTTTGACCCTTTTTAAAATATATATAATTTAAAAAAATCCATTTCATGCCAAAATATGTATTTAAAAATGTTCATTGGAATTTTAAAAAAGGTGAGAATTCTTACAACTTAAAAAATAATTAATGATTCTTTTTAAAATCATGCTCTTGAAATTTGAAAATTCATAATTAAATTATATCTACTCAATAAATTACATTAAAATATCAAAGATATTGTAAAAATGATTTACCAAGAAAAAGACCTACAACATGTTTCAAACTAATGTTCTTTACCAAAGATTCAAAGAATGGAAACATTTACATTCTTAAAACTTTTCATAAATACAATGATTAGGGCATTAAAATTAATTTTTTTTAATGTCATTAAAAATTGAAATTATTATTTAAGATTTTTTTATATTTTAAAAATTCAATGGATCCAATAAAATGAAGTGTGATATTCCTACTAGTACCATTCAAGAATGGGTTTGCCCATGTGATATGTGCCATGGGAAATATTAACTTCCACTTTTTTCAAATGTTATGCAAAAAATATAATGTGAATAGCTTATTGAAAGAAATTAAATTCTATAATTAGTGCAAATATAAATTAGGTGCCTAGAGTTGGATATATATACATAATATTTTTAAATATTTTCATTTTTAAATAATACTCTTTTAGTATTCTATTATTTCATATCAATACAAAAATATCTTTTTATTTCACATGTTTCATATAATAAACAAAGAATAAATTCCCCTAGGATATGTGCATGAATATACATATAGTGTAAATACACATATTTTAGTCTACAAAAGAATTAAATTCAATAGAAAAATTATAATTTGAAGATTTGAACTTCACATTATAACAAATTAAAGTTTTTAACATACATGTTTATTTGAAATGTGTACCAAAAAATAATTTGACATCAAAATGTTTGAGATCCAATATGCAAGTCATATTATGTAAAATTTGTGTAATATATGGAAATGATATGTCCAAAATAATTGAACTATTATGTTCATGGATAGGGAAAAATATGTTACATTTTCATATATTCATATTTGTATTGAATAATTGAAATTAAACCTCCAAACTTTGGAATAGTGACCTATTATGGCATGGGCAATTGATTTAATAACAAGATCAATGTTATATTATTAACCTTTTATTACCTTATGAAATTGTTGATCAACTAAAATCAAGCCATTGGATGGCATCCATTTTTTTTTCAAGGTAGAATTTAAATTCAAACAACAAGAAATATTTCAAAAATATTGAGAGGGCATATCTCAATGTTTTCTCTCATCTAGGGTGACGTTATATTGACCTTAAGTTGAAACCAAACCACGGTATCATCAAAATTAACGTGAATAACCTAATATTGATAACCTTGATATTTATTGATAACTAATTGTCAACAAGCTAGAGTTATATTGAGGCTATATTGAAATAAATATTTCACTTTCCAACTAAGAAATCAATGTACATTTGTAGAATGTTACATGTAACCAAGTGAAAAACCCACTATAACATGCTTCTTGATTTATTTTTCAATTGGAAAATAATTGTGTTTAATATTTATGTACTCAAATAATTTCACGTAAGCCTAGGTCTGGAAACTAATAAAGTGATTTAAAATGGGAAGTGATTTAATTTATCTTGAACACATTTATGAAGATTTTGAGTTTTACTATGTTGAATCTTTGTGCAATATGTTGCTTAGAGTGTCTTGAATTACCCCCCAAAGACTATTGCCTACCTAAAGGACTCCTAAGTGAATCGTCTCACTTGACTATTTGAAATCCTTGGGTTGTTGCATATTTTTTCATTGATAAATTTGTTATCAATGCCCATGACTATAATCAATAGATCTTTATTAAAT
The DNA here is from genome assembly GCA_963920785.1 of Sphagnum contortum. NCBI lineage: Eukaryota > Viridiplantae > Streptophyta > Sphagnopsida > Sphagnales > Sphagnaceae > Sphagnum > Sphagnum contortum. Next base: position 21,255,059 of record OY987279.1, on the reverse strand, counting down.
AATTATTTTTTATGAAAAAAAAGAGGTTTGACAACCCCAATCCATTTATTCCAAATATTTAATATTAATTAATTAATTAATTAAGTCTCCCAAATGTTGGTTATTCTATTGAAAAATTTCAATGATTTGGATAATCCCTTATATGATTGTTCCCTATATGGGGAAGATTTTGAGTTCAATTCCTTGAAAATTTAGCAATTTATTTATTTATTAGCAAGTCCTCTTTAGAATTAATTAGTGTCAATCAACCATAACTATAGTAATCAACAAGTTAACAACTAAATTTAAACAATTTACATCTCATAGTTTAAACATGCCATATATATATATATAACAATTGCTTGAAAGGTCCATCGTGACATTTCGTTTGCAACATTTTCAAATTATGAATTGTCAACAAAACTTGATGGTTTAAGATACAAACCATGAGTGATAATACAAATTAGAATAGGTTAATTGATTTCATGGTGTTTTTCAGTTTGAATCCCATTTTGTATAATGGCTTTCCTTGTATTATATCTTATAGCATTTTTCATTTGAGATAGTACTTTTTAAATGTACAAAGAAATAAACTATCATATAATTGTTCCATTTTATAGTGGTATCAATGGAAATTGGAAGCTAAATTATTTGAAGGAGATCTCAAAATCTTTGCCTCCATAGATTTGGGGAAATAATAAAGTTAGGTGTGGGAATGAAAGGACCAATACCTACCAAGTTAGTACAAAAGAGTAGGTACAACCATTTATCTCCTCCTTTTTTTGGTTTTTTGGAAGTTGCATTAGTGGCTTTTATGGGGGGGCATTTATGCAGTATTGTCAACCATTCATTTGGCTCAAGAAATCCCATGGCTAGACAATTCTATTGGGGAAACTCATGATATTAATTCCAATTTTGAGTAGAGAAAAAAGGCTACTTTGAACTTTTTGAATGTCAAGCACAAAGGCAACCAAGTGATATTTTAAGTAGAAAATTGGTAAACATGTCAACAAAACTAATGCTATTTAATATTATTTGAAAAAAAAAATTTTAAGATAAAGTTAAAAAATAATGATATATTTATGGTATACATAATATAATATAGATCATTTTAAATTTTAGATTACGCTAGGTTTTATTAGAATTAGTCAACCAAACAAGTTTGAAATAGAATTTTAAAAATGACCCACCTAACATTTCTTCTTATCTTCCATTTGAAAATGATTATTTCTCAAAATTTTAATTGACCATATGTTTATGATCATCACCTTGAAAAAAATCCATTTGTGATATGATAATTATCAAACTTTTCACATTGCTCACAAACCCTATTCAATCATAATAAATCACAATGTTTAGTAAATACTACAAATTTCAGAAAGATTAAAAATCATTTCAATCATTTAGAAGTATATTTCTATTTTTTAATACATTGTGACATACATTTTTTTGTGTACATATATTTTAACATCATATCATATGAAATACAAAATGTTTAACATTTGACTTCTTTATGTTTGGACCTACCATACTAAGCAAAAACATTGTGAAAATCCTTTTTTATAATGACATGGTTGAAATTCAAACATGGGTACTCAAAATAAAATAGTACAATGTGATAACAATCTTTGACCCCCTTAGTGTGATTTCACCCAAGTGTCCAAAATGAAAAACTATTGGGTAAACATCCTAGCAACTAGATTTAGGTGAATTGTTAATCAATTTTTAAATTTGTTCTTCATGAAATTCAAATTAAAAAAACACCTCCCATCTTTTACACTTCCTATAACCATTGCCATTGACAATTTATGGTCTTGACCCATTTTGACTTGAACCGATGTGAAAGAAGTTGATTTGTGACCAAACTACTTTACATTTTGGTACGAGGATTGTAGTTGAAGGGAGGTTTCATGGCTGCATGGTAGTTGGCTTGCATAATCACATTGGAAAAAAAAAACTTGTAGGTCTAGTAACCTTTCATTTAGAAGTATTGAAACAAACACTTGAATTGGTTTCATGTTAATTCCAAAACAATTGTGATTTTTTAGAATGTTCAACTATGCAAATTGTTTTTTTCTTCAACTTCAACTTGCACCCAAAATTAGGGGTAAATGACCCCAATAGCATTCATAATCTCTTGTGTAGGAAATTAACGTTTAAGTTTTTCAATAAAGCCATTTGTAACTAATGTGCATTGTTGCATCATGCTATCCATTACAAGCAACCAATCATGTGGGAAACAACAAAAATTACTCAATTGTGCTTGTGAACCATATATGTGTGTTCATGAAATCAAAATGTAGTGTAATCAAAGACCCACACCATCAACAAAACATCACTAAAACGATCAACTATGTCAAAAAAGCCTTAGACACATGACCATTGTTATTTCCATATTCCATAATTAGATCCATAAACATCATTTAAATATCAACCTCATAGACTTTCATCACACCAACATAATTGCAAATAAAAATATTATGATATGTGCAAACAAGGAAAACACACTAAGCCCCCAAAAAATTGTAGTCACATGTATAATCTTTTTACAACTAATGTTTCTTGGTAATGTATGGACATCACAACTTGAATCATTTTTTCTTGTTTAAAGTATATTTGATTAGCTTTAGACTTAATCTAATCAATTACTTTGAAAAATCCAACAAACATTTGAACTTATGGAATATATTTGTGACAAAATAATACCTATCACAAAGTTTGAAAATTTGAATATATACTTCAAAACTAGAGTTGTGGATAAAAGTTTTGGGTGAATCTTTTTATGGTGTATGATATTGATGTACATCAATTAAATTTAAGAGAATTTAAAAATTTAAAGTTTTTGGATGAAATTCCATTCAAAAAATGTGTTTTTTTGGCATTTGTTTAACAATGAATGCATAATAATATTTTCTTTTTTTTATCAAAGAGGAAGAGATTTGATATATAGACATTACATTATTTTTTCAACTTTCTTTCGTTTGGTAACGTTTCATGACCCACAAACATGAGGCCTTATAGTTGTTAAGAAATTATATACTCTATGTACGTTGATTTTATTCAATCCTCTTCATTTAGTTGTTGGATCAAAATTAATTTTAACTCAAAATGAACGTTGAGTTATAAAATGTTGTTACGCAAATTCTAAATATTTTTGTTTGTGTTTAGGATAGTCAAAGGATGTCATCAAGATTTTAATTTATTACATACTATAATTCCCATTTTTACATCACCTTTTTTGAACAAAATTGATTCACCATTAGTGTGCTTTCATCCAAACTTGAAAACGTTCTACACCCATTCAAGAAATGGTATTAAGATTTCAATGTCACAAAGTAATTCCAAGTTTGCTTTAATGGTCGCATTAAATGCATGCTCATCAAATATGTGTAAAATTAAGCTCTTGTACTCCTCCAAAGTCTGCTTTGTAGGTGAAAACATAGAAATCCACAAAGTTTTATGTTGTGGAATTTTTTTGGGGCCTTGTGTTACATGAACATAATGAGTTTCATTCTTTCCAAAGTTTGCTTTGGACTTTGCACATAATAAATGTAAATCAATTGTAAAAAGGACTTGATCTTGAAGACAAGAAACAACTAGGACAAGGTTTGCATGGCTTGCTTAGTGTGCATTGTGTTGTTCATCAAGTGCGCTCCTCTTCATTGACAGGCGGTGAGGATTAAGAAAGGTCAACTAGCTAATGACCCATTCATGTGAGTAGATGGGCAGATATCAAATATCGCCCTTGGGGTTTTTGGTATAACATACACTAATTTTGTATTGCCCTAGAGCAATATCATATTCATACAAAATACAAGAAAGATGAAGAAGTTGAACATGCAACTTCATAGCTGGATTCATTGTTAAAATGGCAAATTTATATGTGCTGCAGATGAGATCAATAGGAGGAAACTGTTCTACAGACAAGACTTGCTGCATATTGGGGAGGCAGTATAGTACTAAATGGATTCAGGTGGGGCTTTTGCAGAGGAGGAAGATCTGTAGGAGTTGAGGGAATTGGGAAGTCTTAGGACTTGGCCGGGGCATATGCAGCATCTTCTCAATTGTATATGGAGAACTTACATTGGGTAGTAATAGTCTCAAAGGGATCTGAAGGCTTCTTTCTCTTCAGCTTTTTTGATTCATTCCTTTCAATGTAGGTTTTTGCAGAATTGACATAGACCCCTCTCTTCTTATATTTCCTCTTCAGTTGCTGGAGCTTGAGGCAACTCAGCAGTTTTCAAGGTAGCTGGAATATATAACACCTAATTAAGTAGCATCTAAAATGCTTTCCACTCTGACAACCACCCAGCAAATCTGTCCACCAGCATTCAAATTAAGCTGAACTCAATGTGATTCACAGAGAAAATTGATTAAAAAATTGATCTAATTATGTCTGCCAATGTAAGGACAACAGACTCTGTATGTTTCTTCACATTGGGCAACTGATTCCTTTGAAGATCACAGATAGATTCCAACTACACTGGTTGTTCAAGCTGGCAACCTGCTTACTCTTCCATATTTGACTTTTTATTCTAGACCCAACTGTGTTGCACTAATTGTTTCTGGATTTTGCATGTTGCCTGAAACAAACATTTCCTCAAAGATTTGAAAATCAGCTGGTCCAAGATTTTGAAAATACTCATTTGGAGATTCGAAAGAAGCAAATGTGATGTGGTATCTGTGACGTGTGTCCCAGTTGCTTCCAGCTTCAGGGATGGCAAGACTGGATCATGGAGGGTTTTATGCCCTAAGGCCATCAGCTTTGACATATTTTCAGGTGTCGAGTCATCAAGGGATGTAAGAGTCCCTGACAAGTTGTTGGTCTGTGAAAGACCAGATCAACAATGCAGCAAGTTAGCAAACATTTGGGGCTGAATCAAAGCTTGAACAAAAATTTATGGAACCCACAAATGAAAAAGATTCATTTGACAATCAAAATTATTGTGCTCCCGGCCTTGTGATTTTTCAAAGATGTAGCTTGGGTACAGATTTTTAGCAGTGTCCACACACTTTGTGGCACCTATTATTGTGTTTTCACCTAAAGGGATGATTGGAAGCTGGTGGTATGTGGATTTGAAGGTAATTGCCATGAGATTCCTTAGCCTGGAACATAATGGAGAGGTTGTAGTCCACCATGTCTACACTTGCATTAAGCACAGAGTTAATCAAGGGTGTATCACCATCCTTGCTTTAGCACCCATTGCACTGTACTCCACTGTGCTGCATCACTTGCAGAGTAGCCAAGCTGATGCTGCCCTGTTCCCAATGACAGCACCAAAAGATTGCAGAAGTCCTGTGGGGGAAAAAAAACCACAGAAAAGACACTTGTCAAGGATGTCAATTGAAGCTTCAGTTACCAGGTCTCAAACTTGATGACAATTATGTGCACACATTTTGAGGTTCAAAGCATGTGGAAATCATCATCATCATTATCATCATCATTGACATTAGGGTTTGGTCTTACAGGGAGCTCGCTCACATGGGTGTAGCATCATCATGAGAAGGACTGTCGAGCATATATACCTGCCATGAGGAGAAGAAGACTGGTTGCTGGAGCTTCATATCAAAAGATGGGATGATGACAGACGGGAGAGCATTCGAGAGAAGATCACCACCCAAGTTGACATGAAGCAGCTTCTCCAGCCCTTTGGGTTTGTACTTGGGCCCTAATAGTGATGCAATGGTTGTCCACAACTGCCCACAAGGACCCCTGCAAATCACAACATGATGCAGGGCAGCTCAAATTTCATATAATCAAGTTTCCAATTGTAAGGCTAAAGAAACACTTGGCCCATTGATCATGAGCAAGTCTTGCTGATGATGAATGAAGTAGCTGAGAGGTTCAGAAGAACAAGTGCCAGAGGCTAATTTGTACTTGATTTGTGGGAAGATGGTGGCAGCAATGTTTATGTACAAGTCAATGACTCCCTTGGCAGCGAAGAGGGACCGTGTGGGCTCTTTGGTAGATGGGGTGGTGATCATAGCTGTGATGAGCCCTCCAGTACTAGTCCCCGCGACCAAATCGAAGTAGTCCACCAGTCTTCTTTCTGCTCCATCCAGATCCTACAACAAAAATAAATAAATAAAATTCAAATCCCCCACCATGCCCATGATCCAAACAAACCCATGAGCCAACAAACAAACCCCCACAACATCATCATCATCATCACAAGCCACAGGCAGAACTGCAGAGTCATCAGATCCCAGCTTCAGGATCATCATGATGGTGCTCATGACCTCCAGGCTCATGATCAAGATCATCATCAACTGCGTTGAAACTTGCCCCATTGATCTGCACAACTTCATCCAATTCTTTTATTACTTATTCTCATAGTGGACTGCGCCATCAACGATTGCAGATCAAGTTGGAGAATGTGATAATTTTTCGGCTAGAATTCTTTTTGTACATACCTGGAGTTTGCTTTCAAGCTCAGCAAGCATGATAGCAGGGATAACCCCTCGCACTCCACCTCCATCAATACTCGGAATTGTGAGGCGTGTTCCTGTCAACCCCTTGGGTTGAACTGCCATGGGGATAAATTTGGCTTCCTGGCGTTGCTGTAAGCTTCTAGAGGTTGAGCTTTTTTGCAGCTAATATTATATTTTCAGAGCTTTTGCTAGCTAGCTAGTAACTCCTCACGCTGTCTGTCTACAAAAGATGAAGATGATTCAAGCATGAAGCAATCGCACAGCTTGGAATCAAAAGCTTCAGATCCCAACTCAAACCTACACTGGAAGAAGAAGTTGATGAGTTCCTGGATCACCCAATTCACTGATCAGTCTGCTGAAAACAATGGATATATCCAGCCTAGTAGCTGCTCACCTCTCTCTCTCTCTCTCTCGTGTGCAGCTGAAATTGTTTTGTACTACTGCAACAAAGCTGCAGAAAACCCAACTGTTCTAAGAACTTGCTTCAAAGGAAACATATTTATACAGAAAAACAAAGAAAGAAAAACCAGACTTGGATTCATGAATTGTGCAGTGCAGGCCTTAATTTAGAGTTAGTAAAATTAGCTTCCACAACACGTCTTTGTTAAGAGGCTCTGCTTGAGATCAACATTTGACGCAGCAAGCTTTCCATTAGTGATCATTGATGATTGCATAAGCAAGCAAAGCAATAGCAAGCAACACTTACACATGAAGAAGATGATCCAGTATCCCCCCACCCCTGCTGCACATACTAGTTTCTGGGTCTTAAAATTAGTGACCAAGAAATGATTAATTAATTAATTCTCAATCATGTTGAATAAAACTTTGATTGGTTTTTCTTAATGCAAATCTGCTGCAGCTGCTGTGATCATCAGCAGAGGAGCTAGTTTCAATGGGGGCAATGATGTGTATCCAAGTAATCAATTTGCAAATTTCAATTGTTGCAAAGAAGTTGAAGATGAGAAGAAGATCAAGATTCAAGATGAGGACCTTCGTTTTCACCCCCTTGCAAGGGACAAGTCCTACATGGTGACTTCTGGTCCTTGCAAAGGTACTTACTTCGAAAAAGTCAATGTAGGTTTTTGCAGAATTAACCAAGTGCATTTTGTTTTCCACCCCTTACAAGAGGTCCTCATTTGGCTTCCACCCCTTACCATGGACCTGACTCACATTCCCAATACTAACTTGGGTTTTGCGTTGCTTCGGATGACCAGTGATGATCAATGGTTAATATTGGATGTCCACATCACTTTGCTATCTATCATGGATGCCTCATTAAATGAAATAAAAGTGATGAAAACTCACATCCCTCGTCTTGTTACCACTTCATCATGTACTAGTCACATGCCTCATTAACATATGACTATGATTTTTTACACATAGGATTCAAAGTAATAGTCTATGACTAAAGTCATACATATAGTCATTTAGGACTTGCACTCATAGATTTCTTAATATAAGGATAATCTTTTTTTAGTGATTGTTAAATATCATAGAAAATTGAATTAGGGTTGTCAAATCCAATATGATGCGACCATTTTGTGTTGGGTGTCGTGTTAACATTTGTATTAACGCATTGGTCATGTTCATAAGGACTAACACAAGAAAAAAATTCTTTACATTCAAGTTGCCCCATTACGGATGGCAACCAAAAACAGATTTTGTTGCCATAGGATTGGTGACTGAAATTTTTTGATCACCACAAAATTAACAACTGAAAAATGGCAATGAAAATACTAAATTCTACTAATCAAACCTATTTTCTGTGTTTTTTCAATGGAGGGAAGGTAGAACATGTGGAATCCATGTTGTTTGATGCTAGAAGACAAGCTAGGGACAATGAAATGCAAGTTTTGTGGCAATGTCATTTCATACCACAAGGATAGAATGCTCTTCCATTTGGGCTATTGATATGGTGGCAATGGGCAAGTTGGAATTATAATTCGTTCAAGGGCATAACCATGAGTGAAGGCCTTATTTGCTTGATGTGGCAGATTTATCCTTTCACCATAAACGATATGGAAGTACTAGCCCATTTCCTTGATGGGCAAATAGAGAACACGGCCATTGAAACATCGAATTGTTTGTTGAAAGAAAAATTGTTTCAATGTTTCAAATTAAAGGGGCTTGAATTCCCTTGGAAACAAAATTTAAAAAGATGGGTCCACCAAAATTAGAATGTTGTTGCAAAGTGGATTTTGAACAAGGGAAAAATTGCAAGTTCACAAATTGACTTGAAAACATAAGTTTCAAAAAATATAGTTCATATGTCAAAACTTAGCCACACCCTTATCTGACATTCAATTTTTTTTGGTAACTTTGTTAAACCCTCCAAAAACCCCATAAGCTCCATGAAGTTCCTTGTAGTTATGCATTGACATCATAATGTGTTTTGCCTTACCACTAAGCAATGGCTTGATCATAAGGAAAATTTTACAATGAAAATAATTGTTGGCTATAAAATCAAATGCATAGATCCAAGTGCACACTCAATTGATTCTATAACTGATTGTTCATGAAGTTGAACATGTTGAACATGTGTTCATTTTCAATGGACAATGGCAATTTCTATTAGCTTCATGTATTTCAAAAGTTTATGGTTGAGGATGGGAGATGCGGTGAGTTTGTGCCAAAGCCTAGTGATTGGATTCAAACTATTCTTTTGATCACGCATGACAACCTTAGAGTTATGGATCATGGTCATCTTGAAGTGGGAGCATTACAAATCCAGATTGTGAATTGACAACAATGTGAATTGACAACAATGATGGGACAATCTTCCCATGTTGACCAACTACATAAAGCACACAAAAAGTTGCTTTAAGGACATTTAGGTGCGAGTAAAAACTACTCTTGGCCTCTAGAGTATTTGTAGCCCAAAATTGGGGGTAGATAACACCTTAAATAGTCATCACTTCATGTTTTGAGGACTCGCTTTTCCAACTTAGACACCAAGCTTCAAGCTACACCTTTGCATTCATCTTTCACCTTATTGATTATTTGGTTGAATGCAATTCTGGTGATAGGTTGAAGATCATTAGCGCCATCATCAATGTTGTAATATACATGATACTTGTGGCTAGTAAAAGAAAATGCTATGTAAATCCTCTTTGTCATTGAGATTGGAAAACCATTCCATTAAGAGGTTGGAATTGGTAAGGGCTTCAATAACATTGAAATCATTAAAATCTGGGTCCTCAAATTTGGTGCATGAGTCATAATACAACTAGTAAAGCTTTTGTTGAACCCTTTTCACAACTTCCACAAAGTGACAAACAAAAACGTCTTTGCCCTATGTAACCTTGATCAAAACATGAACACATTTGAACAAAGGGAGGATACATGGTAGCCTTAGAATGACCTCCACATCACACAATGATTTTAGGTTCTTTCCAGCAACATCACTCTATTGGTTTTTTACATGCATTTTAACAATGAGAGGACAAAATTCCAAGTATATCCATTTGGCTGGAAATAGCATGGAGATCCAATGGATCTTTACATTTCAAATAAGCTTATTCCCCTTTGTTTAGAGTAGATCCACCAACTTTTGAAAATTTGCAAATTTCTTCGAATTGTGTGTGACAAAAGGCGTAAAAACTTTGTAGGAGAAACTCGAGTTGATGTACAAAAGGGACATTTGACAAAGTGATGATAGTGAGGTTTGTCTTGTGAGCAAAATAGTGGACCCCAATAATAAAAAGAACAACTTTCTCTTCAAATTGTTGAGTCATTCCCATCTTATGGCCTTGGAACATGCTGTTACCATTACATCCAATGCTGACTAATTTTTGACAAAGCTCCTCCAGCCTTAATCCCCCAAATTCAAGCAAACATTTCAACATAAAAACAAATATATTGTTGGAAATGGCAAACATATTAACAATTTCCATGTAGAGGAAAATGGGAATCCTCTTCCATTGTTGCACCACGTACAAGTGGATTGATAAACATTGGGTGTTGTCAATTATAGACCTCATTTGCATTGATTGCGATAAAGGAAGTAGCTACAAATGTTGTTCTAGTGGCTTCGAACAAAACCTTGTGCATGACTTTTACCATACCCTAGCTAGACCTGTAAGTCCAATGTTTTTCAAAAACAAATTTCACTTTCAATATTTGAAACAAGTTTCTTGAGCTTTCATAATCAATCATTGGATGGCCATTTGCAAGAATATGATAAACAACAACAAATTGGACGTATTTTTGTCTTTGTTTAGACAAAACATCATCTTGCAAATGGTTTAAGTTGGAAGGGTGGTCAATAGTAGTGTAACATTCTTCATTTTTCACATGGATGGAGTCTTTGGTGAAGAAAAAACCACCTGCATCAACCCCAGGCCTAGATTCCTTGGCCTTGTGATAGCCTTGGTGTTTCAACAAATTGTCCAATTTGGGGGCCAATAGGTTTTCTTTGCCTTCCACAAAGGTACACATGTTATAATGAACCTAATGGATTTAGCCCTTGTCATCAAAGATAGATTTTGCCCATGGTAACCAAGGGGTCCAAGTGTCTTGAAACTTTTGTGCATGTTCATGCAATTTCCTCTTTTTCCCATCTAGAATTTTCTAGCTGAATCAACAACAATTGTTTTACCTTTGTCATCATCAGATGACACAACCACACAACTAACAAATGGCAAGGCCTCGAGGGGAGGTGATGAACTAGCCTCAACTTGAGAGGCCAGTGAAAGAAGGGGGAAGATGGGCTTTAACCTGAAATTTTTAAGGATTTGTGGAGGAGCCATGAATGTTGAAATTGGACTTTGACCCAAGTTTGAAAATTGAAAGAAGATTCACAAAAAAAAAAAACAATAACAATAAATGGAATTTGGACTTTGGAGTTATGAAATAATTTGAGAGAAACAACAAACCTAATTTGGTTTTGAAAAAGAAGAACAAGGTCGGAGAAGTTAAGAATTGGAAATTTGAAGTTCAAACCCTTTATGCAGCTCTGAAATTTGAACCCTATACTAATCGTTTTGAGGAAGGACTTGAAGATAAAAATCAAAACCAAGAATTACAGACTTTGGAATTTGGATGTAATCAAAAACTTGGAAATTGGAGTTGGAGATTAGAGAGAAATGACAAACTCTAATTTTAAAATTCAAAACCATTGTCCAAAGTCTGGACTCCACATTTGCTTGTAAAAATCAAATAATGGACATTGGATCAAGATTCAAAACTCAAAATCAAGAATCTGGATGTAATTTCAATCTCTTGTCACTTTCATGTAAAATTGAAACTTCAAAGCAAAAATAGTAATGACCACTGCCCAATGACATACCTCCAATTTTTGGGCATAGTGAGCACGTTCGAAATTAGGGTTGAGATTTGAGAACTTGAGTTGAAATTGTGAGTCCCACAACATGTTTGGCCTTCCACAATTGCATCAAATGGCTACACAACCTCATTCTCATAAATCCATTAGTCAAGCCTCATACGCCATATCCATCGCTAACAACCACAAGCTCTTAGAATCCATCAACTTGCTGAAAAATTTAACAAAATAATTAATGCGCATTGCATTGCAATGCATATGGATCATGACATTCTCGCTTTCTACCAAATCACTAATATATGTTACAACTGCCCATTTTCTAAAACATGAGTGCCCAAAATTCAATGTAACCTCAAAAATTTATTGGTAAAATTACTGCTGGCGATTTGCTATTGTAATTGCATTGCCATTGTTGGCAATGGAGCTTCGCAAGTAGTAATTCGTATGGCAAAAAGTTGCAAGTGATGGCAACAGAGGTGTTGAAAGCCCTACTGCTGAGGGAGAGAGATAGGCAATTTAGGGTTTAGGGATGGAGATGTTGTGACGATGCTGCCACTTGGCATCAATTGCTTTAAGCGAAATTTCTGTCATTGGGGGCCCTTTTTTCCAATGGCCCTGTTGCAAGCCCTTTTTTGGTGTTGCCTAAGGCAAGGATATTATGTTTAGATTCATTACAGAGTATAGTAGCTTAAGGGATTTTGGCCCCTAGTAAATAATAGGTCTCTTTTTATATGAGGATTTTTGAAAGATGATATTTTGCACTTGTGTTGAAACTTGAGATTAGTTATAGAGTTATAATATATCTTGAAGGATTTTGGTTTCTTTTAGAGGATTTTTTGAAGATTATATTTTTGCATGGTGAAATATTTGAGTTTCCATAATTCTTCCTTTGCCTTAAGATACTTTTTACTGTAAATGGCAAGACCACAGTGTGACACACCCCTTGTTGTATGTTGTATGAATATGATATTGCTCTAGGGCAGTACAAAATTAGTGTATGTTATACCAAACAGCCCAAGGGCAATATATGATATCTATCCATCTACTCACGTGAATGGGTCATTGGCTAGTTGACCCTTTTAAATCCTCACCGCCTTTCAATGAAGAGGAGTGCACTTCTACTCCTCTCTACAAGAAAGATAACATGTCTCATCCTCCAGCATTAAAAATTTACAAATTCACTTACATCTAAATTTGATCGAATCATTAGCTACCTACAACAGATGTTTGACACAAAAAAACTTCACAATTTAAGGTCTGCACTTACATCTAAATTTGATCCAATCATTAGCTTCCTACAAGGAATGTTTGACACATAATACTTCACCAAAGGTCTAGTGGGAAAAAAAGAGAAAATTTTATTAATATTTGTTAAAATTGTTGAAGTTGTACCCTTCAACTTGTGAAAAACTATTTATTGTCCTAATCACTAGGTTTTTTTTTTTGCCATGGTGAATTATTGCCATTTTTTGACCTAAAAAACATTGTGATCCTACATGTCTAAAGGAGAGCCAAGGAAAAAGGTAGGGTTTTTAAACCAGAAAGCAACTGCCTAGGATGTGGAGGTCTGGCTTTGCTTCATTGCATGCTACTAGCACCTAGATTCAAGGGTGCAACTAGGGTGTCACCACATGGCCTCATTTGGGTAGTTGTAAATCGTCGAATGACCACATTATAGCCGGCAAGGTTGCTCCTTCACAAGATTGAGTACACCCTCATTCCCACCATCATTCCCCCATTTTCCTCTTTGGGTCACTAGCTCCATGCTCCTCCTTGTGCAAAGATTTCATGGAAAAGTTATGGGTTTTCTCTTATTTGCTAGGTCTCATTTTTTTTATTCATAGAAATCATCATGTCTTTAATTTGTCGAGGTTATTATTGTTGAGACCTTGTTGAAGAACAAATGCACATGTATTCCCATCCTTAACTTGTCTACAATCTTTTGCATTTTGTTTTATTAATTGTGGATGTTTTTTCATTTGTTCTTGCTAGGGGCTAGAGAAGCACTAATTAAGGACCTAGAAATTAGGTTTTTAGTCCATGTCATGGTGGATGCACTTGAGATTGTATATCCTCAATATTAGCTCCTATTAATTATGATTTTCCATTTGTCCATCACATATAGGTTTTTTAAAAATAAGTTTTTGTCAAAGTAAGATCTTAGGCTTGAATGAGAAGGGCTTCAAGGGAATGAACTGCTTAATGCTAGTGACATTGATTGCCGAAGTCAATTATGAAAATCTAATGTAAGAACATGTGGCCACAGTGAACCAGCACCCACCAGCACACCACCCACTGGATGTTTGTTATTACTCAGTTGTGGATGAACCTTAACTAAGTTAATAATTTGGTTTACATCTTGTTAACCAATTCTGTAAGAAATGGGTCTCATATATAGGCAGAGAAGTAGGAAAATAGACAACTTTCAGGTGTGTAGATGGTTTGCACATAGGTAAATAGATGGTTTGCACATAGGTAAATAGATGGTTTATACATAGTTAAGGTCTGTGTCTATTACTTACCTACTAACAACCTGCTTGTGGATTCTTATTAGGTAGGTAGAAAAAAAATTAACTGAGTTAACCACCATGGTTAGCTAAGGAACTGGAACCCAATGAAAAATTTCAGAACCTTGTTACTATTATGAAGGCTAGGGTTCAAGGTACAACAATCATGTTGCTCGAGGCACCTTAAAGTTTCTAAGGAAGTATTATGCAACTTCTTTTGCATATGTGGTATGTGCATTGCCATTTTTTGTATAGACCGAAATTTGTTGGCTTCTTTTCAGTTTCTGGTGTATTTTATGGTCAGATGATCAAACAACCCCCTTTGTTCCATGTTTTCTAGTTACATGTTTTGGAATCTACATGCTCATTCCCTTGCCCACATTTTTTTTCATTTTTTATTTTTTTTATTAATGTGACAAATTGTAAGTCAATTTAACTAGAAAGGTTAGTTTTAAAGGTTCAACTCTTTGTTTTCAGGTGTACTTCTCATTTTGAATATGTTTTTTTCACTTTGCATGCTTTGTTGTTGGAGATGCCAACTTTTGAGTTGATTTGCACAAAGTTGTATAATTCCCTTCCATTTTGCATGCTTGTGTTGTATTTGCTTAGATTTTGCAAGTTCTTATTACACTCTAGTCCTTACTAATCCAAAAAATAATCACTACATGTTACAAGAAGCTGTTAGATTTTGATTAAAAAAACTACACTTAATAAAAAATCTCAGGGAGGTTGATAACCTAATTAGGTAGGTAGATAGGTAGCCTATGTAGGCATGTAGTTAGGTTGATACACTAGGTAGGAGGGTAGGTAGCTAATCAAAACAACCCCCCAACTTTGCCTCCCTTACCCCATGGCAGATGGCAAAATGAAGCCAACTTTGGAAAGTTGGTTATGTAGCATTGGTGATGTGGAGATGCCAATTTTTTAACGTGAAAGGGTGGTTTCTAAGCATTCTTTTCACAGCTGAAAGACACATTGTGGGCACATCAACTTTATACAAGGAAAGTGGACTCATGTGCGCATCAACTTTATACAAGGCAAGTGGACTCTTCAACACAGAACTACCAAAACGTGCAGGGACGGAGAACCAGTTCTTAGAGAAGTGTACCAAGGTCATACAAGTTAAGTCCCATGGACAAAATGGGGCTTTGCAATGAGTTAGAGTAGTTCACCGTTGACACGTTTTGAAGGAAAATGGGGCATATCAATTTAATTTACTTTATTTTATTTTAAATTTATTTTATTTTGATAACTATGAAAGATTGACAAATGAATCTTAATTTTTGACCCTTAAATATGACAAAACATTCAATTTTGATTGCAAAAGGCCTTATCTAGTTTTGGTGCACATGTCTTGACTCAAGCAGGTCCCTTTTAAGTTTTCCTAATTGGACTGAGTTGGGAAAGATGTTTCAAGGGCTGCCCAGGCATTGGTTAAGCTCCCCTAACATTATATTTGCCCATAATTGTTCATGCAGTCAATAGAAGAGGATAGCAGCAAAATATTTTTCTCAGTCTGCCCTATGGTCACTTTTTGGTCAGCTTTCAAAATTCCAAGGTTTTGGAGATTTGGACCGAGATGTTATGCTCCCTTTATTGTAAAATAAATTGGTGGTGGCCGAGGTAGAAAGCATAAATATGAGTCATGTGAAAAAAAATCCAAAAGTAAGTTGGAATGAATGAATAATGGATATCAAACTTGCCTATCTATTTTTAAAAAATAAAATAAAATAAATAATTATCATCTTTTTGAGGCAAACTCAAATCTTGAATAATTTGAGATTGTGATAAGAATGGCATTCCATCATCCAAATCAGCTCTTGTGTTAGGCAACAAAACTTTTCAGGCTTGAAAGACATCAATGTTGTACAAAGTTGTCGAGACTTCCCGCAATTTGTGAGTTCTTACGATGATGGGCAGCCAGAGACAAGGAACTCATATTAGAAGAAGGGTTGGCCATACCCAATAAAAAAATGGCAGCTTTTATTTTAGGGTTGGGGTGGAGCCTGGCAGATTTTGCCAAGTGTACGCTCACTGGGCTTCTTATGTTCCTTAATTGGCTGATAATCAATTTTAAAGTGTACAAACTTGGACTAGTTTTTCTAATTTTGGGAAATATTGGCCAAATTTGCAATATCACAAAATTGAAGAAAAGCCCAATTTGGGAGCCATTGGACACAGCATAAAGCTTGTAATTTTTTAGGTGTTGAAACAATGTGATGCAAGCAAGTTGGAACTTGGCACCAAAGCTCTTGACAATTACATCACCTCTTTTGGTTTATAAGAAATCATCAGGTCATATGACCATAATAAGGTTATTTAGACTTTGGCACTCCTCCATAGTTGGCAACGTGATGTGGGGAGGATCTTTAAGATTTTTCTTAATGTCAACAGAAGAAGAGTGTTGTTGGACTTACCGCATCATCATCCATGGGGATTGCTGCCCTAACAGTCAAGGGGATACATGCATAGGGTCTCTTAGGGTCAGATCAAGAAAGGAGCCATTTAGATTTGTGGTTCAGTTGATGATCTTGGAATGGTTCTCTGGTCTGGACTAAGAGACCCTAGAGCAGGTTGAGAGTTTACCCTTCTAACTGGGACTGTGATGCCCATCCATAACCAACCAAGCAAAGATTAGTGGGATTCTCCTGCATACATCAAAGAGAACCAGCACTCACCATTCCCACCATGTAAGATGGATGATGTGTGAACAAGAAACATTTTTTCATCATATTCCTGTCCATCCATAGTGGTTTGCTATGTTCTAATCATCCAAATACATTTCCCTATTTAGTAACCACCAAGTGCCTTACCTATGTACCTACTACCTACCTACCTACCTACATTGTAACCACTTACATTCTCTACTTACTTTCCATACTTACCCAGTTAATGATGCATTCACACTTCATGTTAAATGAAAATCTAGGTGGCATCCTAGGTGACACCCAATGTTAAATGGGTGATAGCTTAATGTTAAATGAATGTTAGTTTCACATAAAATCTGCACAATATGTAAGTTTAAGTCTTAAATGATGGAAAAAAAAAATCCAATAAAAGATCAGTGGTCGCAACCATCCCAGGGGAGACAAAAATGGAAGGGCTAGTATGGTGTGAGGACTCAACGCTAGAGTCCCTAACACGAAGAACGAACGCACCTTTACATACATTGTGCTGTACCCATTATCTAGGTAGTTTGGGGGTGGGGGCGGGGACTAAGTAGGAGGGTTCACTAGTGTTGGGCAGTCTCTAAAATTTTAGAAATCAAAGAACCTTCAGTTCTGGTCCTTTAATATTTTCAGAAAGCAAAAGACTTTTCATCGGTTTTGGGTTTTTGATTAAACTTTAAAAAATTCTAAAAGTCAAGTTCACATGTTGTCTAAGGTTCTCAATTGCCAAAAGTGAAAAGAAAATAATGCAAAATTGTCAAACATCTATATTTGGTTTTCAATGTGTAGCCAGAAATAAACAAAAAGATTTATTGAAGATTGGTACAAATCATAATATCTACTTATATAATATCCTTGGTGGTCGTCTTTTCCATCCATCCGTCCCGTCATCCGTCTCGTCATTCATCCATCCAAGTTCCTCATCCCAGAAGAAGAAGATGATGGAAGAGGAGGAGGAAGGAGGAGGACGAATGGCAGCATCAGCAGTTTATTCAAATGTTTATGTGATCCAATCCTATAGTTTATGAAAAACTCCTATAGGCTTGCAATTTGACAAAATCTACAAACTAATTTTTAAAAACTAAAAGTTGTTGAAAAAAAAATGAAAAACAAGAGAAGAAATCTTTTTAAAACAACACAAGAAATTTCAAATTAAAAAAAAGAAGAAAACAAGTTATTAATAAATAAATAAAATGAAACAAAGTTGTAACAAAAAAGAAAAAAACCGAACAAATATATATTTTTAAAAGGGAAAAAAACTATAAAAAAATAAAAACAAAAAAACATTTTAACAATTAGAAACTTTTTAAAAACATTTTAAAATAGAAATAAAATGAAAAAATATAAAATAAATATATTTTAACATGAAAGAAAAAAGAGAAATACAGTAAAATAATCTTAAAAGAAAATTAAAAAGCAGATGATAAAAAATAAGAAACAAAACAAAGAGCAAAAGAAACAGAAAAAAACCCATACTTGAAAAAACAAACGAGGTTTGTCTTCTTTTTCCAAACTTCAAACCTGCATTTAATCAAACAAAAATACAAAAGTTTTTACAAATTATTTTCATTATAAAACATATTAGAAAAACTAGAATTTTTTTGAAAAAGAAAATAGAAAAAAATAAATAAATAAGCAAATGCATAAAAATAGAAAAAAAATGAAGATAGACAAAATAAGAATTGAAAAAATAAAAACATGAAACAAACATAAACAGAAAAAAGTAAAAACGCAAAAATTATAAAAAAAGAATGGAAACAAATAAAACAAGGAAAGGGAAATACAATAAAATAATTTTAAAAGAAAAAGAATTACAAAAATGAAGAAACCAAATAAAGAATAAAAAATAAGAAAAAATAAAACTTATAATAATGAAGAAAAACCTTACTTGAAAAAGAATGAGGTGTGTCTTTTTTGTCCAAACTTCAAACTTGCATCCAACTAAACAAAAATATAAAAGTGAAAAGTACACACTT
This sequence comes from Sphagnum contortum, assembly GCA_963920785.1. Lineage (NCBI taxonomy): Eukaryota > Viridiplantae > Streptophyta > Sphagnopsida > Sphagnales > Sphagnaceae > Sphagnum > Sphagnum contortum. The sequence continues at coordinate 21,236,215 of OY987279.1, read as the reverse complement.
TATTTTTATTATACAAAATAATAATAAAAACAGAAAACACATAAAAATAAAAAACAAACAAGATAAAAGTTTCTAGAAAAAACTAAAACATGAACCAAGTTTAAAGAAACCGGGGGACTTCGCAGTGCCCCGAAAGTCACGGGTACCCACTATATATAATATTCTAGGTGTCTGTCCGTCCGGTCGTCCTCCTTGGGGGTAAGGGGTTTAGGGTTAGCATGCCTTTCATAAACGCGTTTCAAAAGAAGAAAGCTTGGAATCTGCCCAAATCCTCCACAAATCTCAGCGATTTCAAAACTCTTTTTTTTCCCCTCTTGGAAATGTGGCGATTTAATTTTTTTTTTTTTTGGAAATTTTCCAAAATGCTCGCTTCACCATGTATGTTTTCATGGGGGACTTTTCAACAGATTTTCGTCACAAAAAATAAATAAAAATCAAATAAAATTAGCTGCTTTGCGCCTTTGTGTGTGTCTCTCTTGGTTTAAAGAAACTGAGGGACTTCACAGTGTTCGAAGGTCACGGGTACCCACTAGTGTGGTGGTATAATATATACAGCCATCCGATTTGGTTAAATCTCCCTAGTAGGGATGAACTTAGGTCACTTTTTTTTGAACTTCTTCTTCTTCCTATGGATGATCCCCACTTCGGCTACAAATTGAAAAATCCCAAAAAGAACACAAGGGTGAATCAACAAATTGGCTAATGATAAATTCAATTTGGCTAATGATGAATTCAATTTGGCTAATCGACAAATTGGCTAATGATAAATTCAATTCATTACTACCTATTGTATTTTGTGTGTATGAGGAGTGTTGTTGTCACGTGTGGTTTAGTTACTACCTGAGTTATGATCGAAGCTATACTCGAATGGATGAGCATCTTTGGGGAGTTGGGTTTTCCTTCAACAGTTCCCCCCGCCCACCACAAGTTCAGGCTACTTCTTTCTTCCATTGCACAAATTTGTCAACTACATGTGCAGATGCAGCTACTCATGATCTCCATCTGCAATTGCTGACTTGCAGCTCTCTTGTTGTCCAGACTTACCTTGCTAATCACGACCTTTCTAAATTGAAAACGTTGATGTGGGATGTGGAGATTCATTCATACATACATGCATATATATATAACTATATATCATGCACCCATTTGCACAGAACAATCAACTATATATTCTCCATCACTTGTGTAAGAAGTACAGTTGCTGCAAAGCACTACTGCTACTGCTACTACTACTACTGCTGACTTCACGTGAGTTGCATCCCCTCTACATCAGGTCTGATCCATGCAAAAAGAATTCAGATCCAAGGCTAAATTTGTTGGAAATACTTATAGGCTGCCAACAATTAGTGTTGACATCGATATTATTATGATTTTATGAACCGATTGAATCAATTGTCGTCTGCATTATTGTTGTTGTAATAATTGTTGCTCTTGAGTTGTTGTCATGAATTTAGTAGATTTGATCACCATTTTTGCAGGATGACCCAGGATTTGTGAAATTGGGTTGTAGTCTTCTTCCTCTTTAATTGGGTTTGGTGCTGAGTTTTATTGAGAACTGACATGATCAGTTTTGCATTTATGTGCTTTCATTATATTTTGAAGTTTCGCTAATACTTTCTAGGTGCTGTGTAAAGATTTCTAGACTTTATCATTAGATGAATCCTGCCATACTTCAAAACTTCCAAACACTTCTGCTACAGTGCCCACCGTAGAGATAGGGGGGAGAGAGCTTGAGCTCTTCCAAGCACATTCTGGCTGCTGCTGCAGCATTTGCAGCTACAGCACTAACTTCTGTTTGATGCTGCTGCTCTTGGGTCAGGGCATCTCCAGCAACTGCAAGTACACCAACCGATCTTGTGACAGAGCCTCCTTGACAACAACAACTCCTCCAAAAAACCAGTAGTCAGATCCGTTGCGCGCGCATCAGTTGAAGTAAACGTAGAACGGTCACTAAGCGTGCCAAAACGTAGAACGGTCACTAAGCCCGCCAAAATGTAGAACAATTCAAGTTGAGCTTAACATCTCAACACTCCCCCTCAAGCTCAACTCCAACTCCATCACTCCAAGCATGCTACGGAATCGACGATGCTTCTCAGCTCCCAAGACCTTGGTGAAGATGTCAGCAACCTGATCCTCTGTGCTGACATAAATAAGATCAATATCACCTGCCAAGACCTTCTCCCTGATGAAGTGATAATGAACCTCAATGTGTTTCGTCCACGCATGAAACACTGGGTTCCTAGCCAGTTGAATATTGCTAAGGTTATCACAATATATGACAACCTGTCTGTCCACATGCAGCCCCAAATCTCCAAGTAGCTTGCGGAGCCAAGCTACCTCACATGCTGCCATCGCAGCACCCCTGTACTTTGCCTTTGTGCTTGACAAGGCAACTGTCGACTGCTTCTTGCTACTCCAAGTAACAGCAGCACTCTCAAAAGAGAACATAAAACCGCTAATAGATCTCCTGTTTGAGATGCTACCAACCCAATCAGCATCTACGTATCCATGCACCTGCAACTCCGTGCTACCTTCATAAAAAAAACCATAATATGTTGTGGCACTCACATAGCGTAGTGTGTGCCTCACACCATCCAAATGTGGCTTCCGAGGAACCTGCATAAATTGGCTCTCCAACCCAACTGTGTAATTTAAGTCCGGTCTGGTGATCGTCATGTAGATAAGGCTGTCCACTATTTTCCTGTACATAGTGGCATCCTCTAAAACCTCACCTGCATCTGCACTCAGCTTGCCATTCTGATTCAGTGGTACAGAAATGGGCTTATAACCACCCATACCATATTTGGACAACATGTCCAATGCATACTGTCGCTGTGACAACCATATACCCTTAAGCGTCCTGATGACCTCAATGCCTAGGAAGAATTTGAGCTCACCCAAATCCTTCATGTCAAACTTCTGCTTAAGGAGACGTTTTACATGCTCAACTTCCTTCTCATTGTCACCCCCAACAATCAAATCATCCACATAGATAGTGATGACCACAATACCCTCATCACTTTTCGCACATAGAGTGAATGATTTGCATTTGACATACGAAAGCCAATGGTGACAAGAGACTTTGCAATTTTGTCATGCCATGCTCTCGGTGCCTGTTTCAATCCATACAAGGCTTTACGCAGCCTGCACACATAATTTGGGTGACTCATATCCTCATATCCAGGTGGTTGGTCCAGATACACTTCTTCTTGCAACTCGCCATGCAAGAAGGCATTCTTTACATCCATTTGATGTAATAGCCAACCTTTTGATGGAGCGATTGCAATCACAGCTCTCACTGTTGCCATCTTTGTAACAGGAGCAAATGTCTCCTCATAATCAATGCCATGTATCTGGGCATATCCTTTGGCTACTAGTCTAGCCTTGTAACTGCTTATGCTTCCATCCGAGTTATGCTTCACCTTGTACACCCACTTACATCCAATAGCCTTTTTCCCTTCAGGCAAAGGCACCAACTCCCATGTCCTATTTGCATCCAATGCAACCATCTCCTCATCCATGGCTTTATCCCAAAGTGCATGCCTAATGGCATCCTCAAAACAGATGGGTTCAAATCTTGCACAACCTTTGCCATATATGCATAATGGTGAGCTGCATAACCATCACATATCAATCTCTGGACTCGTCGTCTTTCCCCGGTAGACCTCCGTGGACTTGGATCTATCTGTGGTGTCCTATTTGCTATATCAGCTCTTCTCACACCAAGTGTCTTGATAGTTGGAATCCTAAGCTCCTCGTCAAGGTTCTGCTTAGAGCCATTAGACTCTCCATCTACATGTGAATATCCTGCAAAAATGTTAGGCATACCAAGGGCTTCATTGACCTTCTCTTTTCCCTTATATGATGCATCACCTGTATTTGTAGGACTACTATTATGACGCAACCTACCGCTCCATGGTCTATTAGTAGACCCACTAGAAGGGGACCCTCGTGGTCCACTCAATGTTTGTGATTACTGACCTGCATCCTTTACAACCACATGCTCATTTGCATCAGCCCCAATAGTGTCTTTCACATCAGAATACCAACTCCTCATTTCATTAAACACAACATCCCTGCTCACCCTCATTTTATGTGTGACAGGGTTATAACATTTGTACCCTTTCTGCTCAAGTGAGTACCTAATGAAAACACATTTTTCAGCCTTCGGATCTAACTTAGTTCATAGCTCATTTGGTACATGTACATATGCAATGCACCCAAACACCTTCAAGTGTGACAAATCTGGTTTTCTGCCACTGTATTTCTCCTCTGGAGTCATACCATGCACTACTGTTGTGGGGGTCCTGTTCATGATGTAAACTGCAGTAGCAACTGCTTTAGCCCAATAATGATGTGGCATGCTCTTCTCAGCCATTAATGCATGAGCAACCTCTGCAATGTGCCTGTTCTTTCTCTCAGCAACTCCATTTTGCTATGGAGTATACCTGCATGTAAATTGCCTCTGAATTCCATGCATTTTCAAATATGCAATAAACTCATTGGAGAAATATTCTCCCCCTCCATCTGACCTGAGGCACTTAACTTGCAACCCTGCTTGCTTTTCAGCCAACATTCTGAAATTCTAAAAGTGAGTGAACACTTCATTTTTTTCCTTCATGAAGTACACCCAAACTCTCCTTGTGTGGTCATCAATGAATGACACATAGTAACGACATCCTCCCATTGACACTGTCTTGGTTGGCCCCCATACATCTGAATGCACTACATCAAGTGCTCTCTTACTTACATTCTTGTCATGCGGAAACACATTCTTTGTTTGTTTTCCAAATTGACATGCTTCACATACCTTATGCATTCCATCCACCTTAAACTTTGGCAGACTTGTGACCATTTAGACTGCATAGACTTCAATCGCTGCTCATTTACATGACCAATACGCTTATGCCATATGTCCACATCAGCCATAGCTCCTGTACCTGTGCAAATATAGCAGCTTCCACCTCAGGCATGCTTACATCCAAAGTAAACATTCTGCCCACTCTTTTGCCCTTAGCAACTAATCGACACTTGTCATTGAAGTCTTCAACATAGCAACCATGAGGGTTGAACCGAACCTACAAACCTTGCTTAATCATTTGCCCAACAGAAACCAAGTTCTTTGTGATATTGGGCACATGAAGTACATCAGATAGGTACTTTAGCTTGCCATCTTGCATAGCTAATGGCACATTCCCGATATGAGCAATGGGATGAGCTGTGTCATCTCCTGTCTCTACATAGCCTGGTTTTTCCAGATTTTTGACATCCCTAAACCACTCACCATGACAGGTCATGTGGTTAGAGGCTCCCGAATCCACATACCATACATTATCAACACTTGTGGATACATTTGCAGCCACTGTATTTAACATGTGCTGCACAACAAATAGATGCTCACACCTATCTTCAGCTTGCTTGCTTGAGGATGCATAATTATTCTGCTGCAGTCTTCCATTCCTCATGTCACTTTCCTTCTTTCTACATTCTCTAGCCCAATGGCTTGGTTTGCCACAATAATGACAGTCTCTAGAATCTGATCGAGATTTTTGTCTATTCCAATTGCCACGTCCTCTTTGGCCCCCCCTGCCTTGAGACTGGCCTCTTCCACCACCTCTGTATGACTGTCATTGCTGTGAGTCATTTGACTGATGCTGTCCAAAATTCTGATTTCCAAACCGGCCACCACCTTGGCCTTGACCATGACCTCTTCTGCCTCTACCTGCATTTGAGTAGAAGGCCTGCTGGTCCACATTGTTCTTGTTTTGTGTAGAACAGTCTTCATTTAAGGTTTTCTCTTCTACAATTAGCATTGAGACAAGATCCCGAAAGTTGGGAACATTCTCCCTGACAATTATGGATGTCTTGAAAGGTTTGTATTCCTTTCCAAGTCCATTTAGACACACGCTGACCAAATCATCATCATCCACAGATACACTGATAGATGCAAGGGATTCAACAATACCTTTGATCTTCAATGAATACTCATTGATAGACATGTTCTTCTTCTCCACAGTGTGCAGCTCTTGCTTCAGCTGCAGCTTCCTTGCCTTTGTATTTGTCTGGAACATCTGCACCAAGTTCTGCCATGCTTCTGCTGGAGTGTGAGCATCCTGTATGTGCCCAATCATAGTGTCTGTAACACTGACAGACAGCCAATACATGACCTTACTTGCACCCTGGTTCCAATCCTTGAATGCCTTTATCTCTGCTGCAGTGGCATGCTCCTCGGGCAACTCTGGAGGGTCTTCATTCTCACCTTCCACATAGTCCCAAAATCCTTTTCCCATAAGGAAATTGGTCATCCTGAACTTCCAGGCATGGAAGTTGTTCTTGTCAAGCTTCTCACTAACAATTTGATTGATGCCGTCTGACATCTTGTCCGAATAGCACACGAATGCCTGCTGACTCAAAAAACAGAGGTCGAGATGATGCAGAAATGCAGGGGGAAGAGATGATGACCTCTTGCTGCTGTACCGCCTCCTTTGCTTCTTGTGCTTGCTGCTCCTGTGGCTGAATCGGTCTGCTCCTTTGCTGACTTCAAAGTCGAATCGGCTGTATCTTGTGCAGTTGCAGCTGTGTTAGAAGCTTTGTCCTTTGTTGAGTTCCAAGTGCATGTGGCACTGTCCTTAGCTTGTTCAGATTTCTCCTCAGCTGCTCCAGCAGTTTCATTTGCTTTGTCTTGAGCTGTACCCAAGAACCCAGAAGCATTCTGCTTCACTTGATCCGATGTCAAGTCTGCAGTTCTCTAGTAATCCCCACCTTTGTCCTTAGCAGCATTTGGAGTCCCGGTTGCTTTCTCTTGTGCTGCTCCAACTGCATCAGAAGATCTATCCTTTGCGGCACCCCAATCGGAAGCTGCAGAATCTGTAACTTCACGCGCTTTCTCCTGGGCAGAACTTGCTGTCTTAGAAGCAGTCTCCTTTGTACTCTCCCATGTGTCTCCTATCGTCTGGGCAGCGGCATCCGTTGTGCCTCCAACCTTTTTCTTCGTGGAATCTGCAGTTTGGTCCGCCTTCTCCTTCGTGGTCTCCTTCGCACTCTGAGCAGTGTCTGCTACTGCTGCTGTTGCCGCCGCTGATCCGTGGGAAGCTCCACAACCCTGTGCCCCGCCACTGCGCTGGTCGTCCCCCCCAACAGCCCCTCTTTGCTTGTACCAGGCTCTGATACCATGTAAAGATTTCTAGACTCTATCATTAGATGAATCCTGCCATACCTCAAAACTTCCAAGCACTGCTGCTACAGTGCCCACTGTAGAGATAGGGGGGAGAGAGCTTGAGCCCTTACAAGCACACTCTGGCTGCAGCTGCATTTGCAGCTGCAGCACTAGCTTCTGTTTGATGCTGCTGCTCCTGGGTCAGGGCATCTCCAGCAGCTGCAAGTACACCAACCGAGCTTGTGACAGAGCCTCCTTGACAACAACTCCTCCAAAAAACCAGTAGTCAGATCCGTCGCGCGCGCATCAGTCGAAGTAACCGTAGAACGGTCACTAAGCGCGCCAAAACGTAGAACGGTCACTAAGCCCGCCAAAATGTAGAACAGTTCAAGTTGAGCTTAACATCTCAACACTGTGTACGTGCAAGTGCCCACCATTTCAGCTTCTGAACTGATCTCCATCTGCGGATTCCAGCTAGCAACTCTTTCAGCTTCCTCCAAGATCCAGCGACGTTGACATTTTACATTGTGCTAATTCATTTCTTAAGATTCTCTTATATTCAGCTTTGGTCCATTCTTCTGGCTCTAATTAGCTCGTCAGCAGCAGCTAGAAGCAATAAACTATATGGCGGAAAATTTCAAGGCAGCGCAACCCAAAGGGTGCACAGGGAAGCGCCTGACAATTCTCAGCATTGACGGAGGCGGGGTGCGAGGGATCATCCCTGGCGTCCAACTTACTGAACTCGAAAAAAAACTCCAGGTGAAACCAATTTAAAAAAAAAATGAAATTCTGACCTAGTGTGCATGATCCCCATCCAGCAGCTGATCATGAGAAAAATGCACAGTACTAGGCTATGTATGCATGTTCTTCACTAGCTGCAGGGAGAGCTCTAGTGCTGATTAGAGGGATCCTAATCTGCAGGGAGAGCTCTAGGGCTGATCAGAGGGATCTGAATCTGCTGTGAATTTATGAACCCGTGGGTTGTTGGCATGGTTGGGAATATCTGTAGGAACTGGATGGACGAGACAGCAGACTGGTGGACTACTTTGATTTGGTTGCAGGGACCAGCACTGGAAGTCTTATCGCATCCATGGTCACAGTCCCCGATCCAAACAACCCCACACGGCCCCGTTTCAGTGCCGCGGATTTCACTGAAAAGTACATCAAATTTGCTCCCACAGTCTTCCCACCATCCACGTACAGCATCTGATCCCCTGAGACTCACCTCTACAGTTTCATCATCAGCAAGCATGATGATCAACCCTCATAATATATTGTACTAGCCTTGCTATAAGGATTAGACCATCAGGAATTATGACATCCTTCAAGTCCTAGAGCTGGCTCATCATTAGGAACTGGAAAACTCATCGTGGGTTCATGGGTCCTTGTGTAGCTGCATGCAGCAGAATGATCATAGAACTCTGATCTTCAGTTCTGTGCTCATTGGCGTGATGTGATTGCAGAGGGCCCTTTGGCAAGTTGTGGAAGACCATTGTCTCGCTGTTTGGACCCAAGTATTCAGGCAAAGGGCTGGAAAGTGTGCTTGAAACGCAGTTGGGTGACGATCCTTTGTCGATTCCTCTCACCTCTGTTATAATCCCATCTTTTGACGTCAGTACTCAGGAACCAGTCTTCTTCTCCTCATGGCAGGTAGTATAATCTTTGCAGCTTCTTCTCAATTATACATTATGCTTATATTATTCAGGTCACAGCTTCTAGTGATGAGCTCCCAGCTGTAAGAGCAAATCCCTGGCTATGTCCATGCACGCTTCAATTCAATGTCAAGAGGCATTTGTGATCTGATGATCTGAACATGGTTCTTTGGGTTGTGATGATATTCATGGAGCTGTGAAGGCTAAGCAAAACCCGCTTGAGAATCCACCCTTGAAGCTTGTGTGTCAGGCTTCAACAGCAGCTCCCACATACTTGCCTCCTGTGCAGTTCAGCTTTCCGGATCATCCAGCTCCCCAAACAAGGCAGTTCAACATGGTTGATGGAGGAGTGGCTGCCAACAATCCGGTAATTGGTTTCTCTTCCTTCCTGATATTTCTGTAATCTATGCACCAGCTTGGTCCTAAACCCTAAACCCCAAGCTTTATTCCAGGAGATTCGGTTCTAGTCTCTCATGCTCAACTATACCAAGTGTTTAGTGTTTATCATGTTCAGCATTGTCTTTCTTCAGTACATCTGCTTCTTTATCATATCATAATCATCTAGTGCAACATTAAGGTTATGGCTTCAAGCTTGAAGCTTTAGATCAACTGCTTGAATCTAATCAAGCTTATGACATTCTCAGATTGAAATGTGTTATAAATTGTCGGCCTGCAATGTGGTGCCAGACATATGTGGGAATTACACAAGCAGTCAAGGAAGTGAAATCAGGTGGCCCTTGTGCAGAAAGAGTGACTTACAAGGTAAAGGTCTTGTGTTTTGAACATCCTTGCTAGCAATTCCTTCAGCAACCACTGCAACCAGCTGCTGGACTACTTTGCAGCGCTTGCTTTTTCAGAGTCAAGTAGATAGACTTCAAATGCAAGGACCTAGCTATACATATACAGCAGCAGCAGTGCACATGATCTGAACATATTATAAAGAACAAGTGGTTTAGGGTTGTTGGTCTATCATGTTGTTTGAAGACATGGTCTCTGAGGGTTTATGATCCTTGTTTGAACACATGTGGACCTTTGTTTTCCCTGGTGCACAGAACTTCAGCGATCTTTTGGTGCTGTCATTGGGAACTGGGTTGAAACAAACAGGCTTTTCTGCAAAGGATGCAGCTAAGTGGGGTGCGTTAAAGTGGGTGCTAAACAACGGTTCTTCACCGTTGCTTAGCATTGCCTCTGATGCCAGTGCAGACATGGTGGACTACAACCTTTCCATAATGTTTGATGCTCATGAATCTGGTCTCAATTATCTCCGAATCCAGGTACCAAGCAGATCCTCTTGATTTGTGCACTGAACACAATATTCTCTGTACTGATCAATGCATCCTCGAGACCTAAGATTGTGGGGTTCAGCTACTTTGGGTGCTTGTTATTCAGACTGGAAGTGTTCAATGTATATATGCACTAAAGAAATTAGCTGTGCATTCAAGAGCTCGTGTCTTCTTGTGCCCTGCAGACCGATGCCTTGTCGGGAACTCTTGCGCAACTAGATAATGCCACGCCCCAGAACTTGGCAAAGCTGAAGGCCTTAGGACTCTCACTCCTCGATGCTCCAGTCTCAGAGCGCAACTTCCTTACTGGGAAGATTACTCCCATTCCCGGTGCTGGAAGCAACCGAGATGCACTTCACAGGTACTGTATGTATAAGGGTTTACAATACAACAACATCCATTTTCAAGTATCTTGTATCTTTCTTCAGGGTTTAGGGTCAGTTTCAAGCAGCTCTATATTCCTCAAGCAGCTGTCAGACAGGTTCAGGGTTCAGGGTTTAGATTACAACAACAACCATGTACAAGTATATATTTGTGTTTCCTTCAGATCAGCTTCAATCAAACAGACTTTCTATTTTCCTGAAGCACCTTGTCACCCAATAGAACATTCATGAAGAAACTGGTAGTTATACTCTCCAAGTAAAATTTCATCTTTTAGATCTGAGCATCTTCCCAAAAAAAAATTGATTTTGAGACTGATCTGTTGATCATGTGGAGATGCTCAACCGAGCTAATTGTTTGACTGCTCATGGTACTGGGACAGATTTGCTGGGTGGTTGTCGGAGGAGCGCAAAGCAAGGAAAACAAACTCTCCTGCAGCTTAATAGAGTGATCATGATCATCCACCCACCTGCAGCAACTACTCTCTGCCAGAGCTGAAGACAAATTCTAGACTCCAGAAGATTGAGCTGAAGAGATCAGATCCTGCAGCAAAGGAAGCAGCAGCAGCAAATGAAGCAAATCCTTGAATCCACAGCTTACTATATTATTGATTAATTCCTCCCCATAATATGCACATTGTCTTCATAACTATCCTCCATTTGATCTGCCTGAAATTTTCTATTTTTAAAACTGCTCTTTGCCATTGTTTTGCCTGTCCTCACACCAGTGTTGGGCAGGTATATTGTTTTTGATATATCCTGCAGTAAGGATACATACAGCTTTTCAATTCAATTTACCCAGGGGGGTGAAGTATGTTTGCACTCAATTTTTTCTCTCAGCTTAATGTCTGGGTATACAAAAATTATGGTTTCTAGTAGATGGTGGTGTCCAAATACCCTTATCATATACTCCTAGTTGGTGTTAAAAAATATGGGTATTTTTTGGATTTTTATTTAGTGAAAAATTGCATTTTGGAATTATTAGGACAGTTTTCAGAGGCCAAAATCTAATGGGATAATGCACAAATTTAATGTCAGGTCAAAATTCAAAGAATTACATTGCAAGAACCAATTCAACTTTCTAATGCTAAACATATACACACAATGTAAATTCTATGAGGACTTTGTGGATTAGATATCCACTCTATATTTAGGTAATACTAACCATGCTCATCCATCTGTTAACCCCACATCCTCCACTCTGAAATTCTAAAAACACATCCCCCATACACATATGTACACAATGCCCAAAGAGCCCAACTTGGAAACACTAGCTATATTTCAATCCTGACAACTTTCCTAGGGACAAATTCAAACTCCACCATATAGACATGAACAATAGATGTAAGGTCACTTTCGATGAGGGTGCAAGGTCTAGGGTCCAATGAGATAGAGTAATTATATTGGATGAGAGCCATAAATTGGACTCACAACCTTTAGATGAGCATCCAAGACCAAAAAGTGGCAAATCAAGGCTAAACCTACATGGCATTGTTTTGATGGGAAAATCAAATTATCTTCTCACTTCAATACTTGAGAGTGTGGGGCCATGTGTAAATAATTACTGAATTTCCATGGGTTGGCCTTTGGATGTGTTTTAAGGGCTCTCAGGAAGTCTTGCATGGTCACTATCCCGCACCATAGTATAAAGGGGCCCTACGAAATTTCTCAGAGTGCTTTACAAAATAAATAAATTACCATAGTCTCATGCTTGTCCAGGTACGACAAATGCCATGTATGTCGCATAGAATTGTGGCAAAGTAACACCTGCACTAGGGTAAATCTATAACTTGCTTACCCAATAGAGTTATCCGTAAAGTAAGGAAAACACTAGCACAATAATCCTGATTTTGGTCATACACACAGACTCAGAAAACCATCCATTTTGGTGGTAAACTGAGTTTCATCCTATCTTTCCTTTTTCCTGAGCGCCTCCACTGCTGCTACGTGTATTTTCACTGCTCCTACCTGTACAACTACTGTAATTACTCTCGAACCTTGTGCATTAAATGCTGAGGTTCAGCATTTCATTCTGAGATCTAATAAAATTTCTTTGCTTTGTGATACCACTGAAAAGAGGGCTGAATGGAGTCCCAAAGACAGTGTGAAGGCAGGGTTACTTTACAGATAACTCAAATACTTCCCAATTATTTCCATGATTAGTGTCAAATTTCAGATGGGAATATAGAGACTTGGAGAACATACATTTTATCACTTAAATGAATCTATAGATGATTGATCTATCATTCTTGGGAGATTAACATTTCATCATGCAACATTGCAAGCGGATCAACAATATAAAAACAATACTTGTCCTTTGGGGAAAAATTGCAGAAGTTCCCCAAAATTGTTTACTGAACAAGAAAGAGCCCTCATCCAACAAAATTATGTGAAAACATTATGCATTACTAAGGTTGAAGCCAAATATTGAGGTAATTCATGAAATTATGTCCTAGAAAATATTGGAAACAAAATGGAAATGATGAATTTCCAGGCCCCATTTCCTGCACTTTTTCATATGCAACTTGCAAATGCCATGTGAACATCTTATCTTGTGTCCATAAACATAGGGGCTTTCAAAAAGGTATCAGCCCCAAAGCCAGTGCCAGAGCCGGGGGTTTGTGGGTACAGAAATGTGGATCAAGGAATCAAAAGCCTGGTCTGTGGCCAGTATTGAAATAGTGGGTGGGTGGCCTCTCTTCATGGTCTCCAAGCATGGCCTCAATTCCTCACCTCTTGAATTTAAGATTTTTTTCCCCAACAAATTTGTTGTTTCTTCATGTTTCTTGCAAATTCAGACTATTTCTCCTCAAAATATGGCAACATTTGGGGAAAGAAATTCCAGAAACACCAATTGCAAAATTTGCACAAGAATTTGTTTCGAGGCCATGGTTCAAAAAAATTGTCAACAATAAAATAAAATAAAATCCCACTGTAATCCGGGTGCTGTATTCTTTTATAAATATGAGATATTCTCAGAATCTACTAAGAAATTTCTCAAAATACTTTTCAGAATAAGAAATCTACCACAGGCTCCAACTTGTCCAGGTAAGACAAATGCCATCTTTATGGTATAGAATTGTGAATTATGCCAAAGTTACAATTGCACACTCTAGGCTAGATCTATAGCTTGCCCAAGACTTTGCAATTATTTGCATGTTTAGTGTCAAACTTCAGTTGAGAATATAAAGACTTGGAGATTGACATTTCAACAAGGAATCATAATTGCAGGTGGATCAAGCAATATAACATGACTACTTTTCCTTTCGGGAAAGTATGCATAAGTTCCTTGAAATCGTTTTCTGATCCACAAAGAGCACTCATCCAACAATTCTTTTTGAAAACATCTCATTACTACAGTTGAACCCATTTATTAAGTTAATTCATGAAATTATGTCATGGGAAATTTTGGGAAGAATGGAAATGTTTAGTTTGCATGCCACATTGCCAACACTGCTTCATATGCAACCTCTTATCTTGTGTTGATCGGCATGGCACCGTTCATTTGTGAGACAAGTAGCAGCACCAATAGTCTATTGCAGGTTTTTCTGTTTCAACTTTGTGGATTGGAAAGTTTGGCAAAAATTAATAATTACAATTATAAGTTTTTGAAATTGAAGCTGAAATCACGAAAAATCTCCAAAATAAACTGTTGCCGCAGTGCAAGAATTAGCCAAAGAAAAAAAAGCTGGTCTATTGGTAAAGAACAATAGATCAAGGAATCAAAAGCTTGGTCTGTTCAAAAATCAAATCAAATCAAAGTACCAAAACACTAAAGCTTAGAAAAACTAGTTTTCGCAAGGGAAGGTGGTTTGTTTGTTGATCACTTTGAGATCTCCCTAACAATGGTGCCTCTGGTCACACTCTTGGTACTGTTAGAAAGCCCTGAATGAGTATGGGTGCACTAAGTTGGTTTCATAATGATTTGTCCTACATTAGAGAAGTTATTGAATATTGAACAATTTTTTCATTGATTAGATCATCTAGAAACTGTAGAGGAATTGCATGTGCTCGTAGTATTGATGGAAGCCCTCAATGAAGAAGATTTAATGAAGGTGATCTTGGTTTTCTTAGACCTAACAAATTTTTGTTTTTAATAGTTTTCTGTGGTTGAAAATTCAATTAAATTATAAAAAATGGTTTTGGAAGGAAAATTTCATTGGCTAATGAATTCACACTTGGGCTAACAACACATGCTACACTAGTTCAATTGAATTAAGAAAAATTTATTCTGTTATCAAACTTGGGCTTCACATGGTTGTGACAATCAACTTATGAATAGATTTTGTGGAAATTAAGTTTGATTTGAGAGAAAATATTGAATAACACCGCATGCAACTTGAATGTCCAGAATTGAATTCAAATTGAATTGGATTCATATTATTCAATTGAACTAAATTCAAATTTAATTGAAGAGAAATGAATGCAAAGTGGTGCAAAGAATATTAAAAAAAAATTCTGACTATGTTGTTGAGAATTTTTAAAAAATAAAAATAAATAAAATCCCAAGAAACACCTTTTCATTCTTCTTTACTTGAGAATTGGTTAAACAAATTCTGGTTTGCAATTGTCATTCAAAAGAACAACTTATGGAACCTAAAGCATTTCTACCTAAACCAACTCCAACAAACCATCATCATTAGAGTTTGAAAAAGCATATCCCAAATTCACTCCTTTGAATCCACTCACTTAAGGAGAAGTGAATTTGGGTCACCAATGTACATTAAAAGAAAGAAGAAAATTTTATAAATTTTTACCATAAGGAGAAATATAAGGGCACAAGAGAGATGTTACTCATTCTTGAGCAAATATAGAAAACAATTCAATGAAACCCTCAAATGCACTTGCTGTACCTGCCACTATGGTTGGCACTAGTTAAATCCCATTTTAGGGAATCTTGAAAATCAACATAACAAGAAGAAAACCATTGAGATGTTTTTAAGAATTAAACTCCTAACCTCTTGAGACAAACTATCTGCCTACACCACCAACTTCTCACATTTCCCTACAGAAAACTTGTCTAATTTGTTTATTTATACTTGTTTGAAATTGTGAAATTTTAAACCTCTTTTATTAAAAATAAAAATAAAACTCAGCAATTTCTGCTGATTGTGAGTGGCGAGTACAATATTTGCCACCCATAGCAACCATTCAAATTTGAGATCAACACACTGGACAAAAGACTTGAGTTGAACTTCTAGGAAATTAAAACATGCAAAAGAACAAGAAATACAATATGAAGTCAATACTAGTCCAAAATCAGCGTTTGAGTTTCAAGGACAAATTGTTTCTCCAGGAGTTAGAAGGGTTTATTAGACCCCTTAGAATGACCAAAACAATTAAAAGGCTCTCACTCCACCCAAAAGAAAAAGTTCTGAAAAAAAAACATGTCAAACTTTATTGCAAGAGAAGAAGATATCAACCCTCTGATGGAAAACCTGTTTTAAACAAGGATTCGAGGATTCAAGACCCCTTTGAAGGACAAATAAGGCTTAATTTTAAGCCACCTTGCCTTGCCCCATGCAAAATAGAAATAATTTTGAATGAAAATCATGTGAAACTTCAATTACATCTTTTGTACAATGTTGCAGACCTTCTACCACTACAAAGTTAACTACTTTCACTATTTTTTTTCATATTCGGGTTGTGACAACCTCTAAGTTAACTATTTTTTTTTATCCTCGGGTTGTGATAACCTCTAAGTTAACTATTTTTTTTCATTCTCGGGTTGTGACAACCTCTAAGTTAACTATTTTTTTTCATTCTCGGGTTGTGACAACCTTTAAGTTAACTATTTTTTTTCATCTTCGGGTTGTGACAATCTTTAAGTTAACTATTTTTTTTCATCCTTGGGTTGTGACAACCTCTAAGTTAACTATTTTTTTTCATCCTCTAGTGGTGACAACCTCGGGTCACCACTTAGTGTAGTTAGTGGCGTTTTTGGTGTCAAAATTGTTTTTAGTAGAAGGTCTGCAAGGGTTATTAGCAGAATTTTTTTCAGATTTCTTCCACTACATTAGTTAACTACAGTAGTTAACTAAGTTAACTATTTTTTTTTCATCCTCGAGTTGTGACAACCTCTAAGTTAACTATTTTTTTTCATCTTCGGGTTTTTTCATCCTCGGGTTGTGACAACCTTTAAGTTAACTATTTTTTTTCATCCTCGGGTTGTGACAACCTTTAAATTAACTATTTTTTTTCATCCTCGGGTTGTGACAACCTTTAAGTTAATTTTTTTTTTCATCCTCGGGTTGTGACAACCTTTAAGTTAACTATTTTTTTTCATCCTCAGGTTGTGACAACCTCTAAGTTAACTATTTTTTTTCATCCTCTAGTGGTGACCCGAGGTTGTCACCACTAGAGGTAGTTAGTGGCGTTTTAGTGGGTTTAGATTTTTAGTGGTAGAAGGTCTGCAATGTTGTGTCCAGTGCTGGGCACATATCTAAAACATCAGGATATCTTGACCAGATATCATCTCAAATATCACTTATAAAATCCTTTACATATCTAAAATTGTGATATTTGAGATGACATTTTCATCCTTGGATCTCAAAATTATGAGGTCCAGTCATATAGTATTCAGAGAGGTAAAAGAATTTGAAATTTTTATATCCACCTAAAATGTTAAATCCTTACTCAGATATGGATATGAGCATGGGGGGTTTAGGTTTAAGTCATTAGAAGAAAGGGGGAAAAAAAAATGACCACCACTCCATGAGCTTTTGGATGTGTAATTTTATGTTGATGTATTTTGTTATCTGGAACGCTTGAATATCTGATGGATATTAGTGTTAGTGAATATCCGATCATATTGAAATTTGACATTAGATTAAAAACAAATCATATCCTTACAAGATATTAAGGATGAAACAAATAAAAATAATAACCAAAACTGGTGGATAACAAATTGACAAATAACCATAATTGAAATGGATGGATATTGAAAAAAATTATATGCACCCCAAGACTGCTTATGTCACCACTAAAAAAAATTGGTGCTGTTCACACAAAAAAGACATAGAACTCAGACTCTATTCATTACTCTCTACATGTTGATCAATTATAAAATCATGGAATTCACAAAATTATTCATTTTGAATGAGTTGGTTTTGATCACAGTACCCTAGTCTAATTTGGTGCAAAGCAAGAGCTTTTATATCACCCTCATACATATTTAAATATGGAAGTGCATTTCATGTATTGCCATGGAAACATTCCTAAATCGGAATAAAAGCAATAGCATTACTTTTTAAAATTGCCAGCATCCCAAAATTTACACTCACTCTCTTACGCGTTCTTAGTTTTTAACAACTTCGTTATGAAGGTTCAGCTTCTAGAAGAATCTAGAAAAGCAAAGCCTACTCATCCACTCCTTGGACAGCAACAAAACCTGAAGGCTCCAGTTAGGCTTCTCCATGCTAATCACCATGTGCTTTCAATTTAGTACGTTCAAAATTTATCATCCTTATGGATGTCATTGAACGGGAAGAGTCATTATGTAACGAAGGGCTCCTTGAATTAGTTTCGTACTTATGCATGTTCTTCCTTCAGTCTGACAAGCTTGCCCACTGCTTCTTTTCTAGATTTCTACACGCTCCAACCAACGTACAAGTTCGTATGGAAGGACTACGAAATCTCGGAAAGCAGATAATTCACGAGATAAAGAGTCCTTTCAAGAAGCGAGAAATGCTGACAATCCTCAGTATTGATGGAGGCGGGGTGCGAGGTATTATACCTGCCACCATTCTCGAATATCTTGAAAACGAACTACAGGTAAAATAATTCTGGCCTCGGCCATCTAGCTCAGAAATAATGCAGAGTGGTGTTCACCCACCCACCCTTCCTTCCAAAATCACTGGCAATTGGTACAGTGTCCGAATCATAATCTGACTTCAGGATTCTCATGGCTGCAACATGGAATTTGAAGAGCGTCTAGCTATTCAGTTTGCAAATATGCTATAATATTTATATTCTGCTTGAAGGCTAATAATTTGCCTACTCCTTGAGAATTTGAGTTAGTCCAGATTTCGGGTTTGATCAGAGGTTTTTGCTTCATCTGTTTCTAGTACCATGATTGTCTCTAGCATACTAAATAGTTAAGGCGAAGCAGTTTTGGGTTCAAATTCCATAATGCGTGCAAATCTTTTATGATGTCACGCATTGCTAGTGTAGAGAAGTATGAGATTCCTGGAACTTCTTTGAGCAAGAAATTGGGGAAAAACATTGCATCACATCATTAGTTCTTATTCACGAATTCATTCATGCTCGGCCATAGCGGGGTGTTCAAAACACCTATGAAGTCATGCTAACATTGCCACTTGGCAGGTCCACACGGAGATTTTTTTTGTTCTTTTCTCTGTCATAAATTGCGAAGCCTTTTCTGTGGAAGCTGACAGGGATCTGCTGCGAACGGGTTGTTGGCATGGTTGGAATCGAGGCTAAGGACGGACCAGATAGAAGACTGGCGGACTACTTTGATTTGATCGTCGGAACCAGCACTGGAGGTCTCATCGCAGCCATGATCACAACCCCACGCCCACCAAAGGAGCGGCCTCTCAGTGCAACAAATGTTCTCAAGTTCAAATGTATAAAGAGAACGCTCCGAGGATATTCACACCACGCAAGTAAACCTCTCGCAGACTCACCTCTAACTCATTTTGAGCAAGCATCACGCCAAATTTTGGCCCTATGATTTCAGGTTTCATCCTGAGAAGTGGAGAAGTGGGTTCACTGACTCTGTAATATCCAGAAAGTTTTGGGGCCTTGCATGTCCTAAGGGCAAGAAATTGGCAACCCACTTTTCACTCTGATTATGCCTGCTAGAAGATATCCATATGGTCAAATCTACAAGTGTGTAATCAATCCCCCAGATCAGAACTTTAACCTGCATGTATTGATGTGCGTGTGCCAATATTAACAACCACTAGGCCCTTCCATTATTTTCTCACTTATATAGTGCAGAATTCTCAATGTGTTATTTGAGGGCATGTGATTGTAGGAGAGGCGTTTGGGAGGCCATATTAAAGTTTTTCCGGCTGTCCAAGGAGGAATCCCTAGAGCTGGATTACCTGCTTCGAAGGAAGTGTGGTACTCGGAGACTGTCTGACGCTTGTACCCATGTCATCATACCATCTTTTGACATCAAGTGCCAGCAACCAGTTTTCTTCTCCTCATTGGAGGTACTATCGTACTACCTCTCCTTCTAATACTATTCAGACAGTCTTGTGCTCCCAGCACGACCATGACAAGTTCCAGATGTTTCAATTTGCAGTCGAGAAGTCTTGGGGCTGTCAGTTGTGAGGAGGAGCCCTGATGATGATACATATTACTGGGTCCCAGCTTAATTATGTCACAAAATCTTCGCGTACAACAGAAGCTATGTGTTCAGTGACACATCCTGAATGTTCAGGTATGCTGAACACAGCGAGTTTTCATGTACGTTGATGTTATTTGATGATGATGGATATTCTTGGGTTCCGATCGTGAAGCAGCCTAAATTCAGAGATATATTGGTGAGAGATGTGTGTCGGGCTACAACAGCAGCTCCCACATTCTTCAGTCCTGTGGATTTCACCGTTTCGAAGTACGTGGAACAACAGGTTCCAGAGGAAGAGCCAGCCGAGAAAGAGGGTACACACAAGAAACCGTATGCATACACGGATGCAACGGCGGATGAAGAGGCGGATGCGGATCCGGACGAGGGTGACGACACGCAAGCAACCTTCAACATGATTGATGGAGGAATAGCTGCCAACAATCCGGTTGGATTCTCTTCAGTCGGCCCACTCAAAAACATATATATGCAGCAATTGTCACAATCTGGGATATCTAGCTTGGTCCTCAGGTTTATATCGATCTAGATTGTTCTCTCTTGTGCTGAGGTAGACCAGGCGTCCACGATTTCAGTCTAGGGTAAAGAACCCAATTTTCCGCTCTTCCTGGACTTGAGGGCCTGACCGAGGGCCGACGCTGGGCCCCAGAATCCAGGAAGAGCCGAAAATGGGGTTCCTTCCGGCCCAACGTAAAGAAGGATACGAAGTTAGGAATCTTACACAAAACTGTAAGGTGCATTCTTCGGAAAAAACGTACCTTAAGGCTTACACTTTTGTAAGATCCCTGAAATGGAAAAAGGAAAATTCTGTCAGGGGAGGCAGGCGCTTTCAAGTACTTGTAAAGACTAAATTTGAAAAGTTCTTTACGTTCAGCATTGCTTCTCTTGTTCTTCTTTTCATCATCGTCATCATCTAGTGCAAAAAGAATAGTAGAGCTTGAAGCTTTAGAATAGATAAGTTTCTCAAGCTCATATACTCCAAATCGGTATTTTGGGCCTATATGCTGGCAGACGTATGTGGGTGTCACCCAAGCACTCCGGCATTGTGGCAATGGTGCAGGAGTGGCTGATCAGGTCAGTATTTCGTCCTTCCTTCAGCGAACACGTCCTGTTTGCTTTTATGGGAGTTGAATGTCTTCAAATGGGATTATGGGTCCTCTGACAAGTGCTGCATATCTAGTTCATTAAGCTAGTCGGTGTTGTGGTACTTAACCCAGCTTCACATGTCTTTGCTTTTCCCACAGAAGAGTTCCAAACAGAAGAGTTCCAAACCGCTTCTGGTGCTGTCACTGGGGACAGGGCGGCACCAGAAGGGCTACACTGCACAGGTTGCAAGACGCTGGGGTGTGATAAATTGGTTGCGATACAAGGGTGATACACCCTTGATAAACAGTCTGCAAAATGCGAGTGCAGCTATTGTGGACTACGACCTCTCCCTGATGTTCGGTCAATGGCCTTCTGCACGTTATCTTCGAATCCAGGTACCACTCCAGCTTTTGATTTGTGTGAACACATGTATCTCTCACAAGTGTAATGTTTGTGGGTTTCCGTCTGCTCAAGCTTATTCAATCACTTGTATTTGCTTATAAGCTTCATTTAGCTGTCCACTTGCACAGACCGACCTCCCGCAGGAAATGTCGAAGCTAGATAATGTGGAACCGGGCAACTTGGCCAATCTTGAGAACTTGGCAAGGAAACTGCTTAGAAAACGTGTCTCCAATGTCAACTTACAAACTGGGAAGCTTGATAACATCAGTAATGCAAGAAACTATCAAGCACTTTCGAGGTAGAATGAACATGAACACATCTGATGGATTTGTTTTGTTTCTGAGCTCCACACAAGTATTTGGAGAAGCTTGTCTGTCATGCGTCATGACCTCCAGGCCCAGAATTTTTTCACTGGCGAAATTTTTGCCACAAATCCAAATTAGAAATTAAAAAATGCCAAAGTGAAGTGATTTTTAGGAGTTGCCTGAAATCAAAAAAATTTAAAACATTATAGACTACCAGATTCCTGTATTTTGTTTGTTGTAGTAACTTGCAGTCAAATATATAAAAAGACGAATTAAAATTTTGTACTTTCATGTGTGGGTTATAGCCTGATTTGGGTAAATTTTCCTATTCACGATCGCAACTTTTATGACTGAATTTCCTATGGAAGCGCACCACTTTGACCATATCACAACATTAGTAAAAAAAACACACTGCTTCAAGGACTCACTTGCACTACATTGTGAAGAAACACACGCAGTTAGTGCACTTGTTGGCAGACATAATGCCATTTTGATCTCTCTCTTGATGTTGACTTGATCAACTTTGTTTGAATGCTTGTGGACAGTTTTGCTGATGTCCTAGTCTCTTTGCGGAAAAAACTGGACGGAGCCAGCACGAGATAGAAAATCAAACACCTGGAGGCAGTAAAGCTGCAGCAGAAGAACATATGATCTGAAACAATGTGAAAACGGATGTCATTCTAGGGGAAAAAAAGCACACAAAAGACACTTGACAAGGATGTCAATCGAAGCTTCAGTTACCACGTGTCAAACTTCATGACAATTATGTGCACACACTTTGAGGTTCAAAACTGGTTTCACCCTCCCATTTGAAGATGTTCAACCCTCCCTAAAAAGATGACAAAGTCTAGGTTGTCTATGAGCTCAAGGAAAGGATAAAAACACAAACCATATAATTCATTCTTTCTGCAGGAGCACCACCTGTTTGCACTTCCTTCATTACTTGCGTAATTCCCACATAAGTCTGGCAACAGTACATTGGCACAATACATACCAAAATTCAGAGTACTAAATGTGGTATATATATATCAAAAAGAGTTGAAAACAAAATTGAAGAAAAATAATTTTAGGTATGATGAAGCTGGGAGAAACCAATTTACCGGATTGTTGACAGCTAACCCTCCATCAATCATGTTGAACTCTCTTATGCAAGGAGGATGCACCTGCATATCCTGAAGGGTGAACTGCACAGGAGGAAAGTATGTGGGAGCTGCTGTTGTAGCTTGACACACAAGCTTCATAGGTGCATTATGAAGTGGATCTTGCTTTGCCTGCAGCTCCACCACTATCATTACAACCCAATTTAGTTGATGATCTCCATTATTAGATCAGATCAGGTCACAGCAACTTAGGGTGTTGAGTTCAGGTACCTGAACTCAACACCTGAAATTCACTAGACTCTCTCATCAACAAATCTGAACATTCACGTGTGGCAATTCGTCACTTTGCAGATTGGTGCACATATTATGGTTCTGTTATGTAAACTGTAGGGGAACTTGGTTCTGTGTATCATCCTCATCATCACATTTTACCACCCGAGATCCTCTCTCGATGGCATTCAATTGAAGCATGTGGAAATTATCATCATCATTATCATCATCATTGACCTTAGGGTTTGGTCTTAGAGGGAGCTGGCTCACATGGGTGTAGCATCATCATGAGAAGGACTGTCAAGCAAGTTAAGTGCTTATATACCTGCCATGAGGAGAAGAAGACCGGTTGCTGGAGCTTCATATCAAAAGATGGGATAATGACAGACGGGATAGCATTTGACAGAAGATCACCACCCAAGTTGTCATGAAGCAGCTTCTCCAGCCCTTTGGGTTTGTACTTGGGCCCTAATAGCGAAGCAATGGTTGTCCACAACAGC